>CM046875.1:322884922-324084922 GCA_025667525.1 Glebionis coronaria | reverse complement strand
CCAACACAAATTTAAAATCCTAAAATAATATTCACGGATAAATTTATTTTTTGAAATGTCGGACTGTCACCAAAACAGTGTATGTAAACGTAAGCACGTAACGTAGAATCCTCCGGTTTAGACGTAGTCAATGCTACTTCAAGACGTAAATCCAAATTTCTTCCCAGAAATGAGGGAGTTCATAATATAACATTAAAATAATATTTTTAAATAATACTTGAGAATAAAATATCAACCATAAATTGATGGATTGTCACATTTTACCACTACGTGTAGTAATAACCTTCATTTCTCTCTTCGGGTTTGCAATGGTATCACTAGGAAGACCACCCGAGGAAGAGGGTTTACACATGATTGCTTCAAACATTTTTGCCATTTGGTCCTAAAATTTTGATTGCCTTAAATCCGCTTTTAACAATTCTTGCTTAATCTCATGTTGTCCTTGTTCCATCTTTTGTTGATTTTGTTGAAGATATTGAACGTTCCTTCCATTTTATTAGCATGAGTCTTAAGTTCATTAGCAAATTCGTTTTTAAGCTCGTTTTTCAACTCGGATCTTAAGCTAATCATCTCACGTTGCATGTTATCAAACTTAGCATCATTTGCTTTAACATAATCCAAAAATTCTCCTTGAAGATTTTTAGTGTGAGCATTTTGAAAACCTTGTGTAGTGTTTTGAAAATCACGGTTTTGGTTTTGATTTGCAACTTGTCCATTTCCACTTTGATAATTCCCCTTGTTATAATTACGTGAACTGCCTTGAGAACCACCATTTTGATTGTTGTTTCGATAGTTATTAGCATTTTGATTTGGTGGAGCTTGATTTGGGCGGGAACCTTGGCCGTTTAGGTTGTAAGTTCCCGTTGCTACGTAAGCACTCGAAGTGTTACCACCGGCGGTAATGCACTCGGAAAGATCATGAGCTCCACCACAAGACAAACAACTCTTATCAACCGCTTTAACCGATGCGGAATTCAAAGCATCTTGTGCTTTCCAATGAGTCATAAGATTTGAAAACCTATCGAAAAACCGATTTTCCTCATTAGCTTCATCATGTAACGCGTTAATGTGACGAGACGATGACGACTATGACGAACCCATATTGGCAACACTCGGTGTGTAACGAGGGTTATAAACCTTAGATCTATTCTTGATGATCTTTAAAGCTTCATCAGTCGTTTTGCACAAAAAGTTACCACCCGCGGCGGCATTCAAATAATCTCGTTCATGGTCATTAAGCCCATTATAAAAAGTATCTATTTGATGTAATTCCGAAAAATCATGGTGTGGACATTCATGTAACATTTCCTTAAATCGTTCACATGCCATTGAAAAACTTTCATTATTTCGTTGTGTAAACCTTGAAATCTCAATTTTCAAATGTGTTGTTTTAGATGGTGGAAAAAATTGGTTCACAAACTTAGAAACAAGATCACCCCATGTCAAAATTGAATTTGGCGGTTCTTTCTCGAGAAAAATTTTAGCGGGTCCATCTAATGAATATGGAAACAACATCATCTTAATGGCGTCATGTGGAACATCCTTAAACTTGCTTGTTGCGATGAGATGATTAAAATTTCTTATGTGGTAATGCGAGTTGTCTTTTTCATGACCTCTAAACTTATTTGCTTGCAACATCGACATTAAACCCGTCTTAATCTCGAAATTCTCCGCAAGGATGGCGGGAATCACAATAGCTTCTCCAAAACCCTCGGTGGGTGCTTGAAGCAACTCCATCATAGTACGATTAGCCATGATAGCTTCTTGTTCTACAATAGGTTCAACAATTGGAGTTTGTTCTTCAATCAAAGGCTCTTGATTTCCTTGACTTTGACGACGTTTACGAGCTCGTTTTGCTTGATTACGAGTTAGCATAAACTTGACGAAGAATGGGGGAGGTGAGCAAAGAAGATTCTTTTTGGGTGTTTTGTGGATTTTCAATTTTTGTGTTTTTGATTGTTTTTAATTTTTATTTTTTTTGGATTTTGTGTATCTTCGTAGACAACAATCTACCAAATCTCTCCTCGAATCAAACTCTTGACTAAAGAAGCCTCAAAAGAATGAAAACGATCAAGTGGAGTGAACGCATTCGAATGACTTTAGAACTTTGGTGAAAACCAAATTGTTCAAGAGGGTTTAATCACAAAGAAAACCAAGCAAATATATATGATACGTAATAATACTTTGGGCGGCAAAACCCTCGATTAGCTTTCAATCTCAAAATACTCACAAGCAAGCGGGGAAACGAGGCAGCGCGAAGCACTTAAGAGCCTTTTTCCTTAGGGTATATTTTATAATACCCGCCTTATACCCACCTTATAGTTTGTATTTTTCAAAATCGAGCTTCACGAAAGTATTTATCTATTTTTGCCTTTTTCTTTTTGTTTGATATTCGAATACAATAATTAGGAGATCAAATCCTAATTAAGGTTGTGTTTTCACACTTTTGGAGATATTTTGATTTTGTTGTGATACTTAATACAATATAGTAATAATAATTTCACAAGAAAAACGAAAAAACCGATAATACGTATTAGTAGAGTTCTACTAATACAAATACTATTTTTGGTTAATATTAAAAACAACAAGACAAATTAATCACGACACACCTCCCTGGCAGCGGCGCCAAAATGATTGTGGTAAAATACGACCTTTTAGGAAAAGGGCGTAAAAGCGGAAAGTATTAAGTGATGACTTAGGAAAATCATATACTAATGACCCAATGAAGTTCGTTTCCCAAGGAGGTATATGTGTGTGACTAAAATGAAATGATATTTGAGATTAATATTTGAAAGAAGGGGATGAGAAAATAGAATGACGAAAACGTGAAAATTAGTACTACGACGACTAAAATTAAAACCGTAAAAAGAGCTAAAATAAAAATTAATTCTAAAAATTCCCAAAAAATTACCAAAAATCAAATTAAATAAACTAAGAGTTTACAAATGATCAAAAAATTTTCAAACCTTTTAATTAATTAAATATTAATTTTTAAATGATAATTAAAGCCCTAAAAATCAAAATAATTATTAAAAAGCCTAAATAAAGATTTTTCAATTTGTAAACCTCTAAAATGACCAAATAAGACTAAAAACTATTTTTATTAATTTTTAAACTAATTAAAACTATTTAAAATGATTAAAACTATTAAAAACTTAAAATAATTCTAGAAATTAGGGAAATAATGATAAAATTAATCTAAGAGTTGCAAAAATCCTATTTTGATGTATTAAACCTAAGAAAAATATAAAAAGTGTAAAAATGTGAAATTTGAAATTTACTAATAAAATAATATTAAAAATCCAAAAATTATAAAAAAAATTCTAAAAACTTGCAACTAGTTTATTATAACCTAAATAATCAGAAAATGAATGTAAATTTACCAAAATACCCCTAATGGGCCCCCAAATGGGCTAAAAACCAAAACAGTCAACCTTAATGGGCTTAATGAGCCCAAAAAGTCAAACTAGGCCCAAATGACCTGAAAAAGCCCTATCTGACTCAAAATTCAATTCCAAACACAAAAGACTGAAGGCCCAAAAGCTGGTTTTGAGCTTATCACAGCTTAAATAGTCAACAGCTTATTCTTATTGGGCCAATAAGCCCATTAAGCAATAAGCCAATGCCATAAGCTCTGCTTAAACACACAACCTTTTTTTGAGATGCCTAAGAGATCTTTGAAAAGAAAATTTGAAAAAGCACACTCAATAAGCCAGAAATAAGCAAAGTAGAATTTCACTAAAAGACAAAATAGTCGGGTTAGAGTTCTAGGCTGTTTCTGAAGCTGATTCTTTTTGCAAAAACTCACAAATAGCTTAACTTAGAATAATCAATCATAAAAATCACAAAAATCCAAGTAGAATAAGTTGTAGGATCAAATAAGCTGGCTGAAAAAGCCAAATAAGCTAGTTTTCTAGCAAAAGCTTAACCAAATGACTTGTAACCTTCCAGATTTGATATTAAGCTGAGAAAAATGACACCTATTACAAAAGCCAAGTTGTTTCATGTACCAATAAGCAGTTCTAAAATATAAGCCAAATTGTGCTTATTTAACCAAAATTCAAAGTCCTCCAAATTTCACCAAATGTTCAGGGATTGTTTATAGGCTTGTTCTAAGCAACTTTTGTGAAGAACTCAAGGTGGAGTCCTTGTGAATCAAGAGGTCAGTTGACCAAATGATGGCAGATTTTGGCAAATAAGGCTTCATAAGCCAGTTAGCTTATAAGCCAGCAATAAGGCACACCAAATAGCAAGAAGCACTCACAAGCAGCACAATAACAAGTTCCAAGCAGTTAAACAACAAGGCATACACTAGAATAACAAATGCAAGCCCAAATTGAGGTGGTCACTTTGCTGATGCAAATGACCACTTCAGCCAACTTTGATAAGCTCTAGCACCCACAATAAGCCACCAAATTCAACAAACAGATAATGCACAAATAGCTTATCACCTAAACTCTTCTCAAACCATATTTCAGACCTTAGATCCCACAAACAAAGATTTTATTGGATCTGATGTGTTTGACCAATTTCAAACCCCTTTTTTCAGATTTTTCCAAAACTTGAAATCCTTTTTCCAAACCTCTTGATACTTAACCAGTGACCAAAATTTTTCATATGACTTGTTTAGACTCCCCAAACCCTAAGGGAACCAAGGGCAAAAGGCCACAAGGCCTTATGATCCAATAATCCCAAACAGCCTTGTTTTAGTCCTTTTTCAAACAAACTTTTTATTTCTACAAACAACCTACTGATTTTATAGTTCAAATAGCTCTACTAGGTGACAACTAAGAGATATCAACTATAAAACACAAACACAAACACAAAATCAACAAATCACATGGCAAAATATAAATCAGACAATATCATGAAATTTTTAGAGGAAGCTTAACAAGAGATTATACCTATCCCCTACAACTTCCTAGAGGGATCAGCAATGCTCCTTGGACCTTGTTCAACAACTAGAACAAGACCAAGGTACTTGAACAAAGGAGATGAGATGTGCCTTGGTTGATGGTTCAAAGCAGAACCTCAAGGGCTTTATGTCTTCAACCCAAACAGCAAACAACCTATCTAAAGGTTGATAAACCTTCACTAGCTTGGTGTCAACAAGCTTGCAAGGGCTTATAGCTTTTGGATAGGGGTTAGTACAAGTAAAACAGCAAAATCAGAAGGCTATTTTCAAGCTTATTTCAAACTTGAAAACCTTACCAAACATAAACGTACTTAAACCACAAGATCTAAGCATACTAATAACATCAAATGGAACTCAGAATTACCCTTAAACAACACCAACTTTCAAAAACATAAAAAGGAATTACAATTTTCTTAAAATACTAACTTTTAAAAATTTTAAAAAGGAATTACAATGTTTAAAGAGTAAAACTGGAACAAGGCTCTCTTAAAGGTTGAGGAGTCCTTATATAGGCCACAAGGGCTGAGATTACAAGTGAAAACCCTAGCTATGAAGTCCCTAAAATACCCCTTGAATCTTCTAGACGAATTATGTTGTAGAGCTGTCCGAATGCATCCTGGCTGTTCATTTTAGCTTTGTAGTTAAGCATTGAGTCTTGGCTGTTGATTTTTCCACGTGTCATTCCTTGTAGAGGAAGTTGGATCATGATTGGTTGATGTGTGAATGGGTGGGGTCCTTTAGTGAGTGGGGATTGGGTTTTGAGTGTGGGATGAGTTTCTGGGCGTGTGAATCAAACGTGGGACAAGGTAATTTAAATTAACCCTTTGTTTTAAGTTGAGTGGTAACTGGGTTCATCATGGTAAACAATAACTCATTTGATCTGATTTTTGGGGAAAGGTCGTGTTTGGAGCGTGTTTGTAACATTTGAACTTTGGATAATGACATTAGTAGTCCTTGTGTTTTGGCGAAGTGTGTATTAAACGTTTTTTAGTCAACAAACTTGATTCCCTTTGTATTTAAACTTCCAAACTTCACACTTTTGCCCCAAAACTTTGGCAAAAGATTTTCAAGGGTTGTTTTTGCCATTTTTGAATATTTGAAGGACTGAACTTGGATATTTTTGATCTTCAAAGGTCTTCATTGTATCTTTGACTTCATGAGGGACCATTATTGACAATTTAGAATTTTTGAGCGACTAAACTTGTCAATTCTTCAGAGTTGAAGGACCATTTTGTAATTTTGACAAACTTAAGGGACTAAACTTGTAATTATGAATATACAAGGGTATTAAGTGTCATTTCTTCATAAATTGAGGATCAATCTTGTTCATCTTCAAGTATTCAAGGGTTTTCTTGGATAATTCCATAACTAGGGCCCGGTTCTTTGTACAGCTTCGTTTCTCGTGTCCGTTTTTCCTTGTTCTTGTGATCTTTTGTCTTTTTCACGATATCCATACCTAAAACACACAAGTAAACAAATACAAGCATATCTATGATATAATTATGACATTTTATGCATTTAAAGCCCAAAAAGAACGATGAGATCATGTATAAATGCCATCTCATAAATAAGCGTCCTCATCCATGTAAGGTGAAATTTATAACTCCATTCGGTGACCTATGATTTCTTTATTCATACGAACAAGAGTCCTCACTCGTTTCAATAAGGATTTCATAGCCCACCTTACCTAAATATTCTCGGCAAGGCTTACTACATAAACAAATATAACATCTAAGATAATAGATATTATTAAGACACTTTACAGCACGTTTATTTATAACCTTCGTCTTCAGACGTCCCATAACATCTTAATACGAAATTATAAATAAACTTTTGGTCCGGTGACTTATGATTTCACCTTTAGACGTTCCATACCGTCTTGAGACGAAATCATAATTAACTTAGGATCAAGAGACTCAGGTCCCATATGTAAAATATAGGATCATAAGTACCTTGATTTTGGGTTCCACCGCATCATTTAAAGATGCAAACATATCCAAATAATACTACATGATATTATTTAAAAGCAAACGTATATGAGTCGTTAATAAGTCGTGTTCCGTAGATATACGTACAAATCCATAAGCGGAAGAAATAAATGTGGACGCGCGATAACGTGGGCAAGGATACGTATCAAACAAGGAGCTCATATATAATATATAATGATATATTGAAATCATATGTATAGACATTGTATCATATAGTTCCTTTTAGTAAGGTATATGTATATATATATATATATATATATATATATATATATATATATATATATATATATATATATATATATATATATATATATATATATATATATATATATATATATATATATATATATATATATATATATATATATATATATATATATATATATATATATACACATAACTGCAAGTTCAAACATTTAATAAAATGTAGTACACGAGATAATGCTCCCTAATCTGTTGTTAAATGATCCAACATGTATTGTTGTTGTAAATCCGTTTTCATTAAGTGGCACGTCAGTTATCCTAGTAGTCAAAATAGACTACCCGGTTCCTATTCATCACATAACTATGTAAAGATAGTATGCTCAAGTAGGAAATAACACTTCGTGAAATTATACGAAGGTGGTAATAATTAAGTTCTAGAGTCATTGTGTACAATGGTTTATAAAACCAAAACGGTTCAATCGGGGACTTATAATATAAGGCTATATAATAATAGTTATCAACTAATTATAAGAAAATAATCAGCATATAAGCTTAAACTGATTTACCATCGATCGTGTAGGATTTTAAAAATCTTAGTATAAGATTTTTAGGATTTATTTGGATTTCATTACGATATCCACCTTTTTAGGTAGTTCATTTACGTTACTGTATTTTAGTGAAATACATCGTTGTACAAGTATTAATAACTTCCATTTAAATTGGTTATTAATAATACTGTTTAAGTAAAAGTATTTTACTTATAATTGTTGTATTTTACTTTTATAATTTATGTAAATTAAGTTTCATATACTATTTATATAAACAGTTTATTAGAGTAATAACACTTTATTACATTTAATTTAATGTCCCCAAAGTTTTCACAAGTTAAATAATAACCCTTTGTTTACAAGTTTCATAAAATGACGGTTCTAGTCCATTTAGTTTAGGATTCGCTCAAGTTTTAATACATTAGATGAAATAAGGGTTCTAAGGTTTGCTTAAGTTTCGGTTATTGGCAAAACAAGTCCCTCTATATTTTACCAAATGTACACTTTCCGGTTCTTAACAGTTTTAATCCTTAGGGTTTCTAGTATTTTCGGGAGATGGTGATAATAGTCCCTCTAGTTAAAATTAGGTTGTATAACTTTCATTTAATGGCGAGAATAATTCCCTATGTCTCCTAAATGTTTCGGCTGATTACAACGTTAGTCCTTAGAGTCATAAAATGATAAGGTAACTTCCAATAATTTACAAAAGTGGTCCTTAAGGTATAATAAGTCACGAATGGCACTTAATAATCCCTAGACTTTCAAGTATTTATAATATTAATTCTTGTAATTTCTGTTTTATCAAGACAAGTTTCAAATGCCATGGTTTTAATCCATAAGTCTTATAAACTAACATTTTTAGTCTAAAAGTTTTTATAAATTATTTCTGGTATAAAAACTTTATTCAAGTATAACATCACTAAGTGGGCTTATTAAGTGAAAAAGGGCTAATGGGCTTCCCAAACCCTTATTTAGCTTATAAGATCCATTAACAATTTTTATGAGCTAAGGATTTCTTAATCGGCCTAATTACATTTTTAGATCCATTAATATTACAAGTTTTACTACATAGGTCCATAAGATAATAAATGGGCCTAATGGGCTTCCTAATGGGCCTAAACATATTTTAGTCCATTAATAATTTATGGTTTGCTAAGTGGGCTTACTAGGCATTAGATGGCCTAATGGGCTTAGTTATTGGTTCGGCTATATTGTATTGGGCCTATAGGGCCTATAGTTGCATGGGCTTAACTAGTCCATTTATAATACTTAACCATGTATCTAGGTGTGAAGTTTATGAAACCTTACAAGCTTATTGCTTGTTCTTAAAGATTAGGTCTAGATCTCTAAATAGAGAGTAAAAACCTACGGTATGTTTTATTTCCGTGTGTTTCAAATAAGATCCAAGTTGGTTACAAGTTTGTATGTTAGTTATAAGCTTTAAGATGAGCTTATATCCCACGGCTAATATTTTATAATATTTATAGATAAAGTCTAATCTTGTTTTATGTTTATATTTAATTTACAAGGTCCCAAAAGTTGAGATTTAGGTTTATTATAAGTTTATAATGAATCAGATAGCCCAAGCTATATTTGTTTTCCCCTGTGTTTTCATTATGAAACCTAGGTTTATTACTTGGTTAAAAGTAAATTTTAAAGTCTATACATAAGATCTAGGTTTTTACAAGTTTGTTATAAGTTCAACAGGATTTAATCAAGATCTAAAAAAAATTAATTTTAGATTTTTCAAAGATTTATAAATCTAGTTAAGTTTACCAAAGATTTCCAAAGATTTTAAGGATACTTTAAAATTTTACAAAGAATTTGTAGATTTCCCCAACATTTTATTAGATTTTTTAATATTTATAAAATCTAATTAAGTTTACCAAATATTTATAAAAATCTAGTTTAGATTTCCCCCAAGATTTTGCAAGACGTATAATATTCAGTTAGATTTTTATAAAAAAAATCAATTTAGATTTTCCCCAGATTTAATAAAATAAATAGATCTATTTATATTTTTAGAGATTTAAAAATCTTCTTCGATTTCCTAACGATTTCTAGAGATTATGTTAGGTTTCCAAATGTTTCCAAAGATTTTATTTAAATTTACATTTAAATATTTCCAATGGTTTGTTATGTATTAGATTGTTCATGGTTATAATGCATTGTTCGGTCCATCATACTTCAGAAGCGATTCTATAAACGTTTGAGGAGCGAGGGCACTTTAAATCGTAAATCCAACCACTCAGTCAAAACGTAATATCGAAATGGTACATCTTTAGTATAAAGCTCCCTACTAATATGACATGTTTATTTGTTTCATTAAATAACTTGAGCATTTTAATATTTCTATAATAAATATTGAATACTCATAATACGTAAATACGTACAGAGTTATCATCTAATACAAACAACAATTATGAATGCGTAGAATAATGAATGCGCACTTAAATCATATAGTTATGCATACTCTCTATTCTATATGCTCTCTAAGTATGTCCGAAAAAAATCCCCAAAAAGATTTTTGTAAAGTTATAGTCCAGCTTTTAAATAAAAGAAAAATATTTTTATTCTAATTTTATTTAAAAATTTATCTGGTTCGCCATAAATAAAGCTTTGATACCATTCTCTGTAACACCCACATAAAGCGGGTATCACATAGTGGATCGATGAGCTAATAGCTTACAAAGCACAGATCATAATTATATGATTTTTGAAATACAATTGATATAAACATTATCTTGGTACAATCGTTCAAATCGTTGAATATCATTTGTTATAAATATCCCAGTAAAAGATAAATCCCCCGTCATTTTTATGCTCCTAAATGATGCTCAGTCCATGCTCAAATAATCTTGCTAATCTTGCTTAATTACCTGAGAAAAACATGCTTAAAACAGTCAACATAAAATTGGTGAATTCATAGAGTTTTGGGGAAAATCTTAATAGAACTTTAAATGTCCTACCTAGTGCTGTTTTATATTTGATTATAAAATCAAGTTCAAAGTGTCCAAGTATTCAATTCATTAATGTTCTAAACTATATAAAATTAAGTTTAGGAATGAAAACCTTATAGATAGTATTATTGCACAAAGCTATATACTACAAAGTAATTACATTTCTTCCTATTTCTAAAACTGAAGCTTAACCTTCTGTAGGCCTCAATAGATGAGAACGTAGTGTCCTACAAAAAGACACCCAACCCCAGTTCCAACATGGTATACATCTGTTGTCCCGGCCAAGGCACAGTGAGCATGACTCACCCAGATGGAGATGGTCAATCCCAAATAGATCTATTTTTAACATTCGGGCAATTTCCCATAATTTAATAGTTTCTACAAATAGGCAAATGTAATTAAATATAACATTTCAATTTGCGTTCTATAAGATAATTATCAATCATATTGTCAAAACAGGTTACAGTTCAAGTCACGTTCTATAAAATAAATTATAGTTATATTGTCAAAAAAGTTACAGTTATTTAATAGCATGTCTCCCCCTCGCGGGTTAGTAAAATCATAAAAAGATTTATAATGCGAGGCTATGAAGTCACCTGTATAATACAGCTCGAGGATGATCACGTATACAAATCACAAAGCACATAGTACATCGAATACCTAATTAATTGAGTAGGTCTCAGTATATGCATAAATAATAAATGCATGCAGTTTAATTGGTTATACGTTTATTCTTGTTATCACAGTATATTTAATTATTTTTATATATACTGCTATGATGATAATTTAGTGTGCATGTTGTTCATTCACTGTTTCCGTGTATTCCCGATGTTTATAAAATGTGTACACATTATAGTCTTTATAAATAAATTATTAATTTTATTAAATAATTTATTAGATCCCAATAATAAATAATAAACTATTATTAATTTAATCCTGATTTGAAACATGTTGATAAAAATATAATATTTTTATTCTAAAATTATTAAAATAGTTATTGTGTACCAACAGTGGCTAATAAGAGCTAATAGTGGGTACTTTATAAAAACCGTGGGAATAATCATGAAAACAGTGGCTAGGTTTAGTCTAGCAGTGGTAAGTTTAAACAAACAGTGGAAACTGTTAAAGCTAACAATGGGAACTATTAAGCTAACAGTGGAAACTGTTTAGAGTGGAAACTGTTAAGCTGATAGTGGAAACTTACAACTGACGGTGGTATTAATACACTAACGGTGGTAATACATTACATGCAGTTTTATACACAAAGTAGGCATACCCCTATCGTTACAAATCCGGATCTAACATGCATTAGTCGACTTCAGCATTCCCAAACGTCCCCTAACAGTTGCATGCATGTCATCAACAATCCCAACCGCCCTCTTAAACCAGTCGGCAGTCCCAAACAGCCCTGCATGTTGCTGTAACCCGCAGATCCAAACACTCCCACTCCCTGGTCGTTAACTGCATATCCAAACGCCCCTCTTTCTGTTGTTGTTAGAAGTATTCAAAGTGATGGTCAAAGAAGTGAAGTCACATATTATATGATCACCCCTTAGGGGGAGATTGTTAGAAGTATTTAAAGTGATGGTCATATAATATACCGTTATGAAGCTCGTGGAAAATGCTATTCAACGGTGTCGAGAGTTCTATGTTATTGTTATGTATGTAACGGAAATTAGTCCCGAACACACAAATGAGGAAGTCCTCCTAACCTTGTAAGCCTTAGTATAAAAGGCACATTAACCTCATTTGTGTGTGCGTGTCTCTCATAGTATTTTCTTTCCTTCTTGTTTTAGAGAGAGAAACTCTCCCTAGTTTCTCTCACTAGGAACACACTCCTTGTATCTTTCTTCCTTCTCTTCTTCATTTAATCTCATATTCCATTCTTAGTTTCAATCTTGTTCTTCATCATCTTTATTTCTTGTTCTATAAGTCGTGTGTTACGTCCTACAAGTGGTATCATTCGCCAAGGGATTCGGGATAGCTCTTGGGTGTTATCCGTGTTTTTGTTATTCCAAGTGATCCATATATCTTCTACATAGTCGTGGTAGAGAGTTGGGTGCTTTGGGTTGGTTAAAATCACGAATTTCTTGTAAAAAATCTCAATTTTTTTACCTATTTTCTCGGAACAGTGCAGTTATTCTGATAGATTTCATCGGAAAAGGGCTTATATATTCCGACAGAATCCATCGAAAAAGGGTTACTGAAATGTGTATAGTTGAAGTTCGTTTTTCTCAGTTCTTAACAAATTGAAAGTCCTAACAATATCGTATTTTTAATTGTTCTTGGTTGGTAATGTTTTTTGGATATTCTATTGCTAATTCAAACAAGCCTTGCTAAAATGAAAAATAACGTCTACTTATATGTAAAACATAGTGCAAATACCAAGTTTTTATTCAAATAAAATGCCAAATGTAAATTCTACAAACTATAAGGACTGGAAATGTAAATTCTATGAAATTTAAATGCTAAAAATGTAAAGCTAAAAAGTATAAGGACTGAATGTGTAAAAACAGTAAACTATAAGGACTGGAAATGACAATTATCCAAACAATGTAACTAATTTGCAACTAAATGAAAACTGAATAACTAATTTTGAACAAACTTAAAAATATAGGGACTGGACTTTTGCAAAACCTAAAAAATTTGAAAGATTAGCTAAAATTACAAACAGTTAAATACTATAAGGACCTAATTGCAAATTTTAACAACTTTTTATCAAAAACGGGTTTGTAACTTCAATAAGCTCGTTTGAGCTTATTTCTCAACCAAATTTGACCAAACAACTTACAAACGACTTAAAATTGAATTTAAGCTAGACCTATCCAAGGATTTTGGCTGAAAATTACTAGAAATCTCATAAGCTGAATCCAATAAGCACAAAATAAGCTATCTGTTAAGCTAGACTTGCACAACTGGATTTTAATGATGAAAATGATTAAACAGCTCAAAAGAAGGATGGGAAATCAAGTCTCAATGAAAATGATCAAGTAATAAGCTCAGAATCTGAAAATAAGCCAAAAGAGTGCTTATGTTGACTTGCGTTGACCAGAAATTTCAATAAGCCCAAAATCTCAAAATTCAACCAGGAACACTAATGGAATGATTTTGTAAAAGAAAATAAGCTAGTTGATGAAGTGGAAATGGAGATATGAAAAAGCAGTTTGCCAAGTTACAAAAACTTACATTTGCTCATTGTCTCGAACTTTTGCTTATTTCTAGCTTAATACTTGATACTATACAATTTCCTTATACAAGTTCAAAGTTCATATGTTGACTGAAAGTTGAGGACTGGTTTGGAGTGATTTCATTAACTAACAAAGAAATGCCAAGCAGATTAAAATCAATACTTTCTGAAAAGTAACTTGAATAAAACTGACCCAATCCTTTTTTATGACCTTTTGCCTCTTTGACCAAATACTTGACTAGAAAATGACTCAATCTATTTGTTATGACTAGTTAATTGGAATTGAACCAAAGTTTACCAAATTCTAACTCTTGAAAACTATTAATAAGCTAATGCCAAACACTACTTACTGATCTTTTTGGAATTTTAATGAAGACTTATTGATCAAAAGGTTAAACTGAATTAAGAGCTATAACAACCTAGGTTCTATAGCTGATAAGAAGCAAATAAGAACTAGTTACAAGTACTCTAACCAACAAGTACTCTAAATGGCTATCAAGACTAAACTGACTGAAATATATAGAAAACAAGACAAGTATAAAGTCTAATAAGCAAGGTTAAGCTACCAATAAGCTACAACAACACTGAGATCAAATCAATAACAGGCTAAAACACATTTTATCATACAATCAAGCAAGAATTATCTAGGAATGAAGCAGGCATTCAACTGTTAAGTGGAACTAAAATCAGAAAATGAAAACCTTGAGCTAAGGCCTCCTTTGGGGAGTAGAGGAGCGATGAGCTCTCTAATCTAGTGCTAACCACCACCTTAGTACTAGAACACACTAATCAACAACTATCAACAGCTATAACCACCAAGAATCACCATAACTGGACTTGAACTCATCAAAATCTGCTAGTACTTGAACCGGATGAAGAAACAGCTACAATCTTCAAACTTAGTCAGTTATGATCAAGTGGTGATCATAACAAACTAACAACAGCAACAAAAGGAATCAATGAAGCAGGTATGAACAGTAGAGTAGTATGAGAGTTTTGGAGGGAAAAAGGAAATTTGAATTTATTGAATTGAAAAGTAGTTACAAGGGTAGTTATCTGTTACAACTAACTATAACAGACTCAAGAGTGTGTCAAACTCTTGTGTTGTTAAGCTAAAACTAAGAATGAGTTAAGAGAAAAAACTAAAGTGTGTGTGATTTCACACTTTCTACAATACAAGAAATGAGAACAATTATTGGTATTTATAGACTGCAGGAGTAAAGTAGTTGGGGTTGGTGACGTGTTGGAACCAATCCCCAGCTTCCACGTGTCAAAAATCTGCCAATTGGATTTTGCTGATGAAGAACAAATTTGGGGATTTTCTCATGAGTTGATTTCAGCTTAATTGGTTGTGACCATTGGATTTGTCTCTCAAAAGCGAGTAAGTTTCATGTTTATAACATCCCTTGAAATTGCTTCTAGCTCAAAAACGATCCTGGCAATATGCGTTGATGAAGATGACACGTGGCAGGATTTAACTGGCTATGAGAAGTTCACACGGATCACTATCCAAAATGGATATTCTGATTATTGCATGGCGCTTCCTTATTGGCTGAAAAGTGAGTAGTGCGTTTAATTGTTGGGATTTTGACCAATTAATGCTTGGCGGCTGAGTTGCATTAATTGAAGTGAAGTGGCAATCCGTGTCAATTGTTTCTTGCACTCTCATTGGCTGGCCATATGTCACACGGATCAAGCTTGAATTAACTTTCTAAAATTGGCATAATTAGCCCCTTGACTTGGTAGAATGTATTTTTTAGCTAGTAACTTCATTTCTTTGGCATAATTGGTCCTTCAAACTTCATTCTTGAACAAATTTGATCCTTTAACTTGGTTGACTTGAGAGTTGACCAGATTTGACTTTGATCTTGACCTTGTCATATTTACACTTTTGGTCCTTCATCTTTGGCAGATTGTCAAGATAGGTCCTTTGTCTTCAAAGTCTTGTCACTCTTGATCCTTCTTTGTCTTTTTCATCAAATTAAGCTTAATTTTCCTTTGTTTGCTTGAAAATGTATCCCTCTTACCTATTTGAGCACATACACAAAACATACCACATAATTCCGCTTTATAGCACAAAGTTTAGGTATTTTTATTGTGTTTTAGGGTGATTTGTTTATAAATTGATATGAGGTTTTGCTCATATCAAATCCCCTACACTTGAACATTGTCATGTCCTCATGCAATGCTATATATTTTAAGCTCAATTTTACATTCTCCTCATAATTAATCCACCTTGGCCATATGGAATGCATCTACACTACTCTAAACTAAATGATGCATGATTTTGATTTTTAACAATACAATGAACAAAATACAATTCTATCTATATCTTTTTGGTTTTTTCTTGAAATGGTGTTGATGGAAATAACTCATAAAGAATTCAATAACTTTGATTAGGGCTTGGGTACCATGGACATTTATCACCCTCAAGTTTCACTTTCCCCATACCAAGCTTAAAAATGGGATCATTGTATTCACAAGTAAAAAGTGCATCAACTTATTCATGACAATTAAATGTGGAACCGGTTATTATTTGAGCAAATTGCTTGTGGGAAAATTTGTCATTATTCAAGTGTGAAATTTAAGAAGTGTAAAATCCAAAAATAAGGAAGCACGGTTTTAATCCTAAGTAATCCTCTCATCCATTACTTGAAAAACCGCTCACAATTAATACAAGTCCGTTTCAAGAGTAATAAGTCATTCGCCTTATGTGTAAAATCCTCATCTCATGCTTTCATAAGTAGCTACACACTCGCTAAGGAAAGAAAAATAAAACTCACGCAATAATTTACATCCGCCATCTTTTTGAGACTTTGGATCTTCAACCCCGCAACCCGTCAAGGTAATGTTGGATTGGAGCAATCTATAGAATCCCCGCAACCCGTCAAGGTAATATTGGAACTCAATAGTCACTATAATTAACACCACACTGCCCCTCTTGGGAGTATTGTATATTTTTTTATTATTTTTTTCTTTCTTTTTTTTTCTAGCCACTCATTTTTTTGTAAGCCGCTCTTATTTTTTCTTTATTTCTCACAAAGAAAGTAGAAAGAATAAAAGGAAAAACACCCGCTAAATATTGAGCATGACATAAGTCTAATGCACATAAAACGTTCTAACTTAGAATCTTAAAACGTACTTATATCAACCATGAATGATTAGACAAAAATGCATAAGAGATTACAAACCGATTAAAACCGTTCTTGATGATTTATTAACAATTATATACATGCGAAGAAAATAAAGATATAGAAGAGAAGGGTTTAGCCACAAGTAATTGTCATGAACTTTATCTAGCCCTTTTATACTTGCTTCAACTCTATCATTTCCCATTCTCCACGAATTTAAAATCTCAAATAATGAGATTGGTGGATGCTTAGCCTAATAGACCAATGAAGGACTACATGGTTAAGGATACTAGCTAGAGAGTGCTAAGATAAGAAAACTCGGGTTGAGTCAAAATATCCATGGCGGGCCTAATATGTCAAATAAGTCTAAACTTGTTAAACCATGTTTTTATTATTTTTTTCCTTTTATATATTTTTGATGAAAAATAAAAGAAAAGATATATACAATGCAAATGTAATATGAAAATGAAAAATGATAGATGCAAAAATTATGAATGCATATTTTTGGTGGCCAAGGTAGATCAAAAATTTGAAAAATATTTGAAAAATTAATTTTCAAGTTATCATGAAAGACAATGACAAGTTCTAGGTAAGGTCACTTCGATAGAAGACCCCCCTACACTTAAGCTAAACATTGTCCTCAATGTTTAAGAGCATGGAAGTATAAAAACTTCCCCTACACTTATGACAATGAATAGACTTTGCTTAACCCAAGTTAAGGAAAGGACAACTATTAGTGAATTCATGTTTAAGCACAAGGTGTCAATGAAAGATCACAATAGTAACGAAGTGAACCGGATACAAGGGCCTCCTCCATAAGCTCCAAAGCATGAAATGAGTTAGCAACCCTACAAACAACATGAAGACAAAAGAAGGTCTCCCCTACACTTATCTCCAAGTCTATACCTTTATTGCTAACCTACAACACTCTAAACCTAGTTATACGATGCTTGAGTTAATGAGTCTCTAGCTCGACTCGTCCCTCAATGAATTAATTCATGGGGAAAATGGGGATCTCTTGGACCATTTCAACGGAAATGTCCTCCCTAAAATAATGTTTCACACGGTGACCATTCACTTTAAAATTTGGACCATCGGGTTGAGACAACTCAATAGTTCCATATGGAAACACTTGAGCAATAGTGAATGGACCGGACCATCTCGACTTAAGCTTGCCCGCAAAAAGTTTCAACCTTGAGTTAAAGAGGAGAACCGGCTCTCCAACTTTGAACTCACGGTTCTTGATCTTAGCATCATGCAATTTCTTAGTCTTTTCCTTGTAAAGCAAAGAATTTTCATAGGCATTGGCTCTCAATTCATCCATCTCATTAAGTTGATCTTTCCTATGTGAACCGGCTTGGTTTAAATCAAAGTTAGCCCACTTGAGAGCCCAAGATGCCTTATGTTCTAACTCGAATGGGAGGTGGCATGCTTTACCATAGACAAGCCTATAAGGAGTACAACCAATTGGTGTCTTAAAAGCCGTCCTAAAAGCCCACAAAGCATCATCAAGCTTATCCGACCAAGAAGCGCGATGCTCTCCCACCGTTCTCTCTAAAATTCTCTTTAAACCATGATTTGTGACCTCGGTTTGACCATTGGTTTGAGGGTGATATGCGGTAGAAAGTCTATGATTAACTCCATATTTCTTCATAACTCTCGTGAATTGATCATTACAAAAGTGCGTACCACGATCACTTATGATGGCCCGAGGTACACCAAATCTAGCAAACAATTGCTTTAAGAACTTCACAACAACTCTAGCATCATTGGTAGGTAAGGCTTTAGCCTCCACCCATTTGGACACATAATCCACCGCCACAAGTATATACTTGTTTCCCTTAGAAGATGGAAAAGGTCCCATGAAATCAATGCCCCATACATCAAATATCTCACACTCTTGAATAAAATTTTGTGGCATCTCATCACGTTGCGTAATTTTTCCTTGTCTTTGACACACATCACAAAATTTTACCATCTCATGGGCATCTTTGTAAATGGTAGGCCAATAGTAACCCGAATCAAAGACTTTCTTGGCGGTATAGTTGGGCCCAAAATGTCCACCCGTAGGTCCTTTATGACATGCTTCTAAAATCTTAAATGCCTCGGGCCCATCTACACACCGTCTAATGATTTGGTCCGCACATTGCCTAAAAAGATAAGGATCATCCCAAAAGTAGTACTTAACTTCCTTAAGAAAATTTTTCTTTTGTTGATAAATAAGACCCTCAATAAGCACATTGCCCACAAGATAGTTTGCTATATCCGCAAACCAAGGAGTGGCATCCTCTTGGGAAGAGATAGACATGAGCTCCTCTAATGGAAAGGATTCATTGATTTCTTGATGTGGAAAATCTCCTTGAAAAGGATGCTCAAGTCTACTCAAGTGATCCGCCGCTAAATTCTCGGCTCCTTTCTTATCACGAATTTCTATCTTAAACTCTTGAAGCAACAAAACCCATCTCAAAAGCCTAGGCTTAGCATCTTGTTTTGTCATAAGATACTTGAGAGCGGAATGATCCGTATACACTATGGTTTTGGATAGCACAAGGTATGGTCTAAATTTCTCAAAAGCATAGACTATAGCAAGCAACTCTTTTTCTGTGGTAGTGTAATGAAGTTGTGCACCGGTCATGGTTTTACTCGCATAGTGTATAGGTTGAAAATGCTTATTCACTCTTTCTCCTAAGACGGCACCCACCGCATAATCACTAGCGTCACACATAAGCTCAAAAGTTAATTCCCAATTTGGAGAAACCAAAACAGGAGCCTTTGTCAATTTCTCCTTAAGAGTCTCAAAAGAGTCCAAACAATCTTGGTTAAAAATGAAAGGAGCCTCTTTTTCCAAGAGGTGAGTCATCGGTCTAGCTATCTTAGAAAAATCTTGTATAAAGCGCCTATAAAATCCCGCATGACCTAAGAAACTCCTCACACCTTTAACCGAGGTGGGTGGGGGAAGCTTAGCAATCACATCAATTTTAGCTCGATCCACTTCTAATCCCTTGTTGGATATTTTGTGTCCTAAAACAATTCCCTCTTTCACCATAAAGTGACATTTCTCTTAATTAAGCACTAAACGTGTTTCCTCACAACGCTTAAGCATTCTTTCTATATTGGTGAGACATGAGGTAAACTAATTTCCAAAGACGGAAAAATCATCCATAAAAACCTCCATGGTTTGCTCTATCATGTCATGGAAAATCGCCATCATGCACCTTTGAAACGTCCCCGGTGCATTACATAAGCCGAAAGGCATTCTCTTGTAAGCAAATATACCGTAGGGACAAGTGAATGTGGTGTTTTCTTGATCCTTAGGGTCAATGGGTATTTGGAAATAACCCGAAAAGCCATCAAGAAAGCAATAATACTCATTTCCCGCTAAGCATTCAAGCATTTGATCCATAAAAGGTAATGGGAAATGGTCTTTCCTAGTAGCCTCATTGAGTTTTCTATAGTCAATACAAACTCTCCAACCGGTAACAAGTCTTGTAGGAATAAGCTCATTGTTCTCATTAGGCACTACGGTGATTACACCCTTCTTTGGAACACAATGTACCGGGCTAACCCATGGAGAGTCGGAAATGGGGTAAATCATACCCGCATCAAGGAGTTTAATCACTTCCTTCTTAATGACCTCATGGATTTTTGGGTTAACTCTTCGTTGACTTTGAATGGCGGGTTTGTAATCATCCTCCATAAGGATTTTGTGTGTACAAAAATGTGGATCAATTCCCCTTATGTCGGATATTTTCCATGCTAAAGCTTTCTTATGTGTTTCTTAAGGACTTCAATAAGTTGCTCCTTCTCATCCTCTTTCAACTCTTTAGCAATGATCATGGGTAATTGGTCTTTGCCTTCTAAGAAAGCATACTCTAAGTGGGATGGAAGGTCCTTAAGTTCAATTGGTGGTGGACTCTCTATGGAAGGATCCTCATTGGTAACTTCTTGTGGAGTAGGAGAAGGAATAGGGTCCACATTGAGCAACTTTTGTATAGTAAGAATATCTTCTTCCCAATTAATGGGAGAATCATCATCACCAAGAAAATTTGACTCAAATTCCTCCCAGAGGAAATCACTCTCTCCAAAAGGTGTTAAAGAGGGAGCAATTGAGGCCACGGTTTCAACATGGGGCATCTCATCACTAGTACTCTTGCACGCATCATGAAAATGTTCATCACACACTTCATCTAACACATCAACTATGTTAATAGGCTCACAAGGTCTAGACTCCTTAACCTCTTTCCTATCACAAACTTTCCCTAACTTAAACACCACTTTCTCATCCTCTACTCTCATAATTAGTTCTCCTTCCGCCACATCTATCAAAGTACGACCCATTCTCAAAAACGGTCTACCAACAATCAAAGGAACTCTAGGATCCATGTCATAATCAACAACTACAAAGTCGGCCAGAAATGTAAACTTATCCACACCTACAAACACATCCTCCGCTATACCTACGGGGTAAGCTATGGTTCGGTTGGCTAATTCAATGGTCATCCTAGTGGGAGTGAGCTCGGGAAGAGAGATTTTTTTCCAAACCGATAAAGGCATGAGGTTAATGCTTGCCCCTAAATTCGCCAAAGCCATGCACTTTTCTACACCGGGAAAATTACAAGGTATCAAGAAGTGCCCCGGATCTCCAAGTTTTTTTGGTAAGGTCTTAAGTAGCACGGCGGAACAATTTTCATTAAGGGATGTGTTGGGCAAATCAACCAATTCTTCCTTGTTTGAGAGTAAATCCTTGAACATCTTAGCAAACTTTGGCATATAAGCAAGAGCTTCCGCAAAGGATATGTTGATGTTGAGTTGCTTGAACATCCTTAAGAAATTTGAGACTTGGATGTCATCCTTGTTCTTTAACGTGTCCTTTTTCAACCTTGAAGGATATGGAAGAGTAGGTTTTGGTGTAGGTGGAATAGGTGTTGTAGTAGTTGATTTATCTTTGTTAGCTTCTTCATTGGGAGGTGTGGAAGGTAGAGGAGAAGTAGGAATAGGTTGAGAAGGTGTGTTTGATTGAATGGGATCATTTTGAGGTGGTGAAGTAGAGGTAGAAGGCTTGTCACAAGTAGGAACAAAAGTGGGTGGAACAATAGGAGATTTAGGAGGTGAAGGATCCTTTGTTGTCTTTTCACTTCTTGTTGTAATAGCATTGACATTTGCCCTTGGATTTGTTTGTGTGTTGGAAGGTAAAGCCCCTTGTGGTCTTTGATTGAATGCCATTAAAAGCCTATTGGTTTGTTCCTCCGATATACGTTTCATTTGGTCATTCATTCTCTTTTCAATTTCACGCATTCTCTTATCAACATACTCATGAGTCTCTTGCATCCCATATCCTTGATTTTGAAGTTGAGGGTAAGCTTGATTTGGTAATTGAGAATATCCTTGATTTGGGAAAGGTGGAAGTGGTTGATTAAATCCTTGATGTGGGGGATAAAAGGTATTTCCTTGATGTTGAAAATTGTTGGGTGCCTTGTAAGTATTTCCTTGGTAAGGTGGTCTTTGCCCTTGATTCCTTTGTAACACTTGAGGAGGATTTTGTTGATGTTGGGTGGGTGGTTGGGGTGGGAATCCCGGTGGAGTAAGGTAATTTTGGGACTTGTAAGAAAGGTTATTTGGATTGATATTTGGCTTGAAGTGTTCACGATGTTCCTCTTGGTAAGCATAACATTCCCCTTGATAACCTTGCACCTTATCACATTGTTCATAGGAATGGGGACCTCCACAAGTTACACAAGAAAGAGTAATGGCATTCACATCATTTGAAGAATTGTTCAATGAAAGGCTCTTAATGGCTTAAATCATTTCTTGTTGTGCCTTAAGAGTCATCTCATGACCTCTATCCATCGTTTGAAGAATCTCTTGTTCATACTTGAGGAATTGGTTATCACAAGGTGTTTGAGAATCGTTTTGGATAAATGAAACCTTTCTTCAAATTGAGAATTTGTTTGAACCATTGCTTTAGTCTCAATGATGTCCAAGGCCTCTTGAATAGATTTAAGAAGAATATTCCCTCCCGCGGAAGCATTGAGTGAATCTTGGTGATGAGGTTTAAGGCCATCATAGAAAGTATTGATTTGGTGAACTTAATCCAATCCATGGTTAGGGCATCTCCTCAATAACTCTCTAAACTCCTCCCAAGCATCAGTAAAGGATTGACTAGGTTTTTGTTGAAAGCCTATAATTAAGTTCCTCAAAGCCGTGGTCTTAGATGGGGGAAAGAACTTGTTCAAAAACTTAGTAGTGAAACCATCCCATGTGGTGATACTATCGGGTGGTTGGGTGTCTAACCAATGCTTAGCGGCTCCCTCTAGTGAAAATGGCACCAATATCAACTTAATAGCATCATGTGGAACTCCATTGTACTTAAGTGTATTGCAAAGAGCAAGGAATGTCTTAAGGTGATCATGAGGATTATCATTCGTGTGACCATAGAAAGGTGTGTTTGAAACCAAGGTAATCATAGCCGTTTTTAGCTCAAATGAATTTGCGGGAATGTCGGGAATCCTGATAGAATTGACATATCCGTGAACATTGGATTGCAAACGTTCCATCAAAGAACGATTATCAACAGCCATGGCTTCTTGTTGTGGATGAATCAAAGCACGATTCTCGTGATCGGCTTGATGGACGGTGGTGGTCTTACTCTTTCTCTTTTTCTTCCTTTTCGGAGGAAGAGGTTGTACACCAATCGGTATTTGTGCACGCCCGCGAGTGAGCATGCAACTCAATACGAGGAATGAGAGAGAAGCTCTCGTGTTACTTTGAAGAGAAAAGGATTATCCTCTTCGAGTTTCAATATGAAATATCCACAAGAAAATAATAATATACGTATGTACTACTTGGGTTCAAGACCTCCAATGAAGCCTTCCTTCTTAGAATACTCACAAGTGAACGAGGGGTTAGGTGGCGCGAAGCACTTAAGTACCTATTGACCCTTAGATGGCATTTTATAGCACATCGCCTTTCTATTCACTTAATTGTTTGTATTCTTCGAATTGTTGCTTATTGGAAGTATTTATCTATTCTTGCTTTATTTTGTTTGATCGATACACGTGTCAAGGACCGGAACGCCCCTCAACACGGTGTATTGCCTTGGCAATACTTATGGAGAATATGTAGATTGGTTGTTCTTATACGTATACGTATTTACTTATAATAATATATGGAAAATATTTTTGTATTTATGAGTTTTTAAAAGAAAATACTATATGTACATAAAAACCAAGAAAATCCAATAATATATATTTTTGGGTGCAATCTCTTAGGAAAAAGATTGCTTTTTGGATTTTTTAATTTGTTTGGTCAATTCTTTAGGAAAAGAATTGTATTGTTAATTTTTTAGTTTTTATATATTTTATTTTTTTTATTTTTTATTTGTTTTTTATTTATGATACGTAAAAATAACGTTCACTAGGTGAACGGATCCCAAAAGCCAATGAAAACCGTCAATCGATAGTCTCTCGTAAAGTCAAAGAACCGGCAGCGGCGCCATTTGAAATGTGTAAAGTTGAAGTTCATTTTTCTCAGTTCTTAACAAATTGAAAGTCCTAACAATATCGGATTTTTAATTGTTCTTGGTTGGTAATGTTTTTTGGATATTCTATTGCTAATTCAAACAAGCCTTGCTAAAATGAAAAATAACGTCTACTTATATGTAAAACATAGTGCAAATACCAAGTTTTTATTCAAATAAAATGCCAAATGTAAATTCTACAAACTATAAGGACTGGAAATGTAAATTCTATGAGATTTAAATGCTAAGAATGTAAAGCTAAAAAGTATAAGGACTGAATGTGTAAAAACAGTAAACTATAAGGACTGGAAATGACAATTATCCAAACAATGTAACTAATTTGCAACTAAATGAAAACTAAATAACTAATTTTGAACAAACTTGAAAATATAGGGACTGGACTTTTGCAAAACCTAAAAAATTGGAAAGATTAGCTAAAATTACAAACAGTTTAATACTATAAGGACCTAATTGCAAATTTTAACAACTTTTTATCAAAAACGGGTTTGTAACTTCAATAAGCTCGTTTGAGCTTATTTCTCAACCAAATTTGACCAAACAACTTGCAAACGACTTAAAATTGAATTTAAGCTAGACCTATCCAAGGATTTTGGCTGAAAATTACTAGAAATCTAATAAGCTGAATCCAATAAGCACAAAATAAGCTATCTGTTAAGCTAGACTTGCACAACTGGATTTTAATGATGAAAATGATTAAACAGCTCAAAAGAATGATGGGAAATCAAGTCTCAATGAAAATGATCAAGTAATAAGCTCAGAATCCAAAAATAAGCCAAAAGAGTGCTTATGCTGACTTGCGTTGACCAGAAATTTCAATAAGCCCAAAATCTCAAAATTCAACCAGGAACACTGATGGAATGATTTTGTAAAAGAAAATAAGCTAGTTGATGAAGTGGAAATGGAGATATGAAAAAGCAGTTTGCCAAGTTACAGAAACTTGCATTTGCTCATTGTGTCAAACTTTTGCTTATTTCTAGCTTAATACTTGATATTGTACAATTTCCTTATACAAGTTCAAAGTTCATATGTTGACTAAAAATTGAGGACTGGTTTGGAGTGATTTCATTAACTAACAAAGAAATGCCAAGCAGATTAAAATCAATACTTTCTGAAAAGTAACTTGAATAAAACTGACCCAATCCTTTTTTAATGACCTTTTGCCTCTTTGACCAAATACTTGACTAGAAAATGACTCAAGCTATTTGTTATGACTAGTTAACTGGAATTGAACCAAAGTTTACCAAATTCTAACTCTTGAAAACTATTAATAAGCTAATGCCAAACACTACTTACTGATCTTTTTGGAATTTAATGAAGACTTATTGATCAAAAGGTTAAACTGAATTAAGAGCTATAACAACCTAGGTTCTATAGCTGATAAGAAGCAAATAAGAACTAGTTACAAGTACTCTAACCAACTAGTACTCTAAATGGCTATCAAGACTAAACTAACTGAAATATGTAGAAAACAGGACAAGTATAAAGTCTAATAAGCAAGGTTAAGCTACCAATAAGCTACAACAACACTGAGATCAAATCAATAACAGGCTAAAACACATTTTATCATACAATCAAGCAAGAATTATCTAGGAATGAAGCAGGCATTCAACTGTTAAGTGGAATTAAAATCAGAAAATGAAAACCTTGAGCTAAGGCCTCCTTTGGGGAGTAGAGGAGCGTTGAGCTCTCTAATCTAGTGCTAACCACCACCTTAGCACTAGAACACACTAATCAACAACTATCAACAGCTATAACCACCAAGAATCACCATAACTGGACTTGAACTCATCAAAATCTGCTAGTACTTGAACTGGATGAACAAACAGCTACAATCTTCAAACTTAGTCAGTTATGATCAAGTGGTGATCATAACAAACTAAACAGCAACAAAAGGAATCAATGAAGCAGGTATGAACAGTAGAGTAGTATGAGAGTTTTGGAGGGAAAATGGAAATTTGAATTTATTGAATTGAAAAGTAGTTACAAGGGTAGTTATCTGTTACAACTAACTATAACAGACTCAAGAGTGTGTCAAACTCTTGAGTTTTTAAGCTAAAACTAAGAATGAGTTGAGAGAAAAAACTAAAGTGTGTGTGATTTCACACTTTCTACAATACAAGAAATGAGAACAGTTATTGGTATTTATAGACTGCAGGAGTAAAGTAGTTGGGGTTGGTGACGTGTTGGAACCAATCCCCAGCTTCCACGTGTCAAAAATCTGCCAATTGGATTTTGCTGATGAAGAACAAATTTGGGGATTTTCTCTTGAGTTGATTTCAGCTTAATTGGTTGTGACAATTGGATTTGTCTCTCAAAAACGAGCAAGTTTCATGTTTATAACATCCCTTGAAATTGCTTCTAGCTCAAAAAGGATCCTGGCAATATGCGTTGATGAAGATGACACGTGGCAGGATTTAACTGGCTATGAGAAGTTCACACGGATCACTATCCAATATGGATATTCTGATTATTGCATGGCGCTTCCTTATTGGCTGAAAAGTGAGTAGTGCGTTTAACTGTTGGGATTTTGACCAATTAATGCTTGGCGGCTGAGTTGCATTAATTGAAGTGAAGTGGCAATCCGTGTCAATTGTTTCTTGCACTCTCATTGGCTGGCCATATGTCACACGGATCAAGCTTGAATTAACTTTCTAAAATTGGCAGAATTAGCCCCTTGACTTGGCAGAATGTATTTTTTAGCTAGTAACTTCATTTCTTTGGCATAATTGGTCCTTCAAACTTCATTCTTGAACAAATTTGATCCTTTAACTTGGTTGACTTGAGAGTTGACCAGATTTGACTTTGATCTTGACTTTGTCATATTTACACTTTTGGTCCTTCATCTTTGGCAGATTGTCAAGATAGGTCCTTTGTCTTCAAAGTCTTGTCACTCTTGATCCTTCTTTGTCTTTTTCATCAAATTAAGCTTGATTTTCCTTTGTTTGCTTGAAAATGTATCCTTCTTACCTATTTGAGCACATACACAAAACATACCACATAATTCCGCTTTATAGCACAAAGTTTAGGTATTTTTATTGTGTTTTAGGGTGATTTGTTTATAAATTGATATGAGTTTTTGCTCATATCAGTTACACATTTCGACAAAATCCATCGGAAAATGGTTTATTATTCTGATACATATTCTGATACGGATTCCGATAGGTGTTGAACTTAGTTATTCCGACAGACATTCCGACAGAATATTCTGACAGGTATTCTGATAGGTATTCCGACAGACATTCCGACAGGGTATTCCGACAGCATTCCGATAGAACATTCCGATGACACATTCCGATAGATATATTCCGATGGACATTCCGATGGATATTTTGTTCGCGTATTTTTCAGACTTAGCCACTATCTAGACTTGTCCCGGAACATAGTTACACGAAGACTTAGCCACTATCTAGACTTGGCGGGAAAACCATAGTAAAATTTATTTTTTCCTAGACCATTTTTAGGACATTTAAGCTTCAATTTTAAATTTTGGCAATGCGAAAAAAATTTCGACCAAAAATTCAAATTTTCGGACCAAGATTCAAATTTTTAGGCCAAATTTCAAAAATTTTAGGTTTTATTTTTCATTAAAATTTTCATTTTTTCAAACTTTTTCCCTACTAATTATTGGATATTTCTAACTCGATTTCAAATTTTAGTGTTTCAAAATTTTTTCGGCTTACCGTTTTGTCAGACTGAGGAATTTTTTTGTCGGGCTGGAAAATTTAGGCAAAATTTGATTTTGTTGACACTCCAACACACGCTTTCTATGAATTGAGATCCTGTTTTTCACACGACTTCTACTATGACTTATCAACAAGAAAGTTATGCTGCGGGTTTTGAGCATCGTGATAGACATTTAAGAAAGAAGAGGAATGTTGCCCATCTCCAGTCTCAGCTTCTTATAGCACAAAAGGAAGAAGCATGAATTCCACTTCTAGCTGAAGAGTTTGATCTCATGGCATCTGCAGCAACATATGATGAGGAAGAAGAGGTGACTACCGACTCCATCTTGATGGCTAATTCGCAGCAATCATCCACATCGGTAGTTCAACCTAACAGAGCTCCTGTGTATGATTCAGACGGTTCCTCTGAGGTACACCCACATCTCAATGATAATGAGTTATATAATTTGTTTAATCAGTAGGAAGAGTATACTGGGTCACTTGAGCCTTCCACTGAGACACACGGGGTTCAAACGAATAATAGCAATATTATTTCTAATGCGCCCAGTGTGGACCTAAGTGGAGATCAAGTAGCGCAACCTACAACCCTTCCTGACGAGACGCATGCGTATTATTAATCATTATTTGATAAGCTTGCCAAGGATGTTGCTCATGCGAATGTGGTTAATAATAAGTTTAGAGAAACTAATGCCAAATTGACCACTGAGCTTGCAGCATATAAGGAACAGGAGAAAAGTTTTGAGATTCATCATGCTAAAATCAAGGAACTTGAACAAGCTCATGCTACATCGGTTTATCAAGAAAAATGCACCACAAAGGAATTAAATGTCTTACATTTAAGTAGTGCTAAAAAGATAAGTGAATTGAATGATGAAATCACCTCTCTTAATAAACAGCTTTCAACTAAAAAATCTATCTTTTTGGATTTAAAAGAAGAACAAAAAAAGCTAAAACATGATTTCAAAATTCGAGAAGATGGGCTTCTTGAGGATTTTTGCAAAGCTCAGGATAGGATTAGGGAATGAGACAACCTTTTGGTAAAACGTGGCCAAACTATGCAAACGATAAATATGCTCGCACCTAAAGTGAATGAGATAAATTATACCCGTTACAAAATGGCTTTAGGTTGTCCTCTTCCTCCCAATCCCGAATATCTTAAGCAAGTTCAAACAACAAATCAAACTCTATATAATGGTAGTGTGCTCTTGTCCGAGGAGCATGATCCTCCTAGTGTGCATGATTTTGAGGAAACTACTGAACTTGCAGTAGAGACTCGTTTAAGAATGAAAAAGCTTGATAAAGAAGTGACACCCGTTTATTATCCGAAAGTTAATCCTCCAACTGTTTTTGTTCGGTCTAAAACGAGTACTGAAATGCTTTTGATACCTAGTGAGGAATTGTCGGATGATTCTCCTAAACCGAGTGTTGCACGACGATTTCTTAACGAGCTAAAAAATAACTTTCTCATTCTCAAACGTGTTGTTAATTCAAAAATTACTGGAGGAAACTTTACTTCACCCGTTCAGATTGAAGTTCAGAAAATTCTTCACAACAAGATTAATCCGATCAATAATCATGTTGATGCAAGGATAAGCAATCTTGAGAACGCTTTTCTAAAAGAACTAGCCAAATTTGTTGAAGACTTTAAATCTTTGGCGAAAGAGGCTGATGAATCTCTTGATAGAATTAAAGTTTTGGAAAGCGACCTTGCATGTCTCTCGAAAGCAAGTGACAGTGGTGATTGTGTTGATAGTAACCCCGTTGCGGTAAACATCTCTGTGTCAGACAATGAAACCCTCCAAAATGAGCTTGATCGTATGAAAGAGAAAATGGAGTCTTATGTCACCAAAAAGGACAACGAATTCACCGATCTTTGGAATAAATATGTCAAAAATATGATGAATGTAACGATGACAAACTTTCGTATGATAAAGCTTACAGTGAAATGCAACAAGCAATCGAACAATTGCAAGCTCAGTTAGGTGGCGAATGTCGTGACAGTGAGCTTTCAACAAATGTTAATCAAAAAGAGTTCACGATTCTTCAACACTGATATGATTTTCTTCCGAAACATTATCATTCTCTTGAACTTGCTTTGCAAAACAAAGTTGGAAAAGTTCCTGATGACAGTAGTTTACAAGTAAAACTCTCTAAATCATTTCGTGAATTAAATGAAAAGAGTAAGGATATTTATGATCTGAAAGCTCAGTTGCAAGACAAAGACATCGCGATTACTGAGTTGAAGAAACTTATTGGAAAGATGAGTGGAAAAACTGTGGAACCTAAGGTTGTAAAATCAGTTGTTAGACAAACCAATGCGTACAAAGTACCAAAGCCATCTATCTTAGGAAAACCGCCATCTAATGTTTCTAGGTTACCTACTAATACCGATGGACAATCAAGTGTTCCAAAACCAGCCATATCACCCTATGTTCCACCATTTAGAAAACCCACTCTTGCTAAACCCAACCATGTGTATGCACCTTCCACTACTCCAGAGAGTACTCCCAAACATGTGATTCTTACGCCCACAAAGGAATCTAAAGGGTCAAATGATGTTATTCAAACCAACAATCTAGGGAAGGGTATGCCAAAAGGGAACATTCAGAAAGTAAACCTTGTGTATTCACCACCTAGTAACCAACCAACTGCTAGAGTTCCACACACTCCTAATGGTAGTCAACCAAAACCTAGGATCCCTTACCAGCAATCTAGGAATTGGCAACCACCAATGAGTAGTCGGGTATCGAACAAGGTGCCTGAATGGACAGCAAAACCTAGGTACACAAGGAACTTTGAGAATCCCAAACTCCATGTATGCCCCACATTCAAAAAGGGCATTCACCATGGAAACCATGCTCATTGCATTATACAATACCTCTATGAGTTAAACTCACGTGCCTTCACACAGAGAAAGAATGCAGAATCCCATAAGACAACAAGGAGATTCACACCCATCACAAAGAAAAGCAATGACAAGAAATATTCAAAGCGGATCAATGCAGGAACTAGTTTCTCTCCTAAGAAGTCTTTCGTTGTGCAAGAAAACACTACTCCTAGATCTAGTCTTCAGTGGAAACCAACGGGTAGGATCTTCAAGGAAGTTGGTCTTAAGTGGATTCCCATCGAGAAGAGTGATGACACCTGCTCCAGCACTAATGCGAGTGTTCTGAATGTAGAAAATGCATTTGTTACTCCTAACACTAGTATTTGTGCAAATTCTTCTTCTGTCATTGCAGGTACTTCCGCGGATTCTGAATCCATTTCTTCAAAGGGTTCCAATTCTGTACATTCGACATCACCTTCTTCTACTGTACAAAGGTCTATTTTGGATTATTTTCGAAAACATTGAAAATCAAAATACAAAAATATAAAACCTACAAAAACAAAATAAAAAAACGAAAAATCTTTCAAAAATATCAAAAATATTCTTCTCGACATGTCTTTCAGTTTCGATAATATGGACGTGCCTAGAAATGTCGCTCAATAACGACACGGATGTGTACATAAAGCTCGAATAAAAGTTCAAATGTTTTCAAAACATGTCATTTCCTTTTTTCTTTAAATGATTTGCAATTAATTCAGATTGTGACTGATAGGTGTGTAAACACCCATCCTTTTTACCACTTAATTACAATAATAACCGAGCCAAAACGTGTATTTTATGTCATTTATGTCGGAATTATGCGTGGTTTGTGTTTTTGTTGTGATTTAGGACGAAAAGGTGAAAAGTGGTGAAAACACGGGATTCCACGGGCTTTTATCGAAGAAAAAGACAAAAGATGAAGTCGAAAGATCAAAAGTGCAAAACGAACGGAAGTCCAAGACCAATTCTGAATATTTATCGAAGAAAAAGTCAAAAGACGGAAGTTTACTAAAAAGCCGAAGAACTCAAGTCTTATTTATGAAGAAATGTCAAGACGAGTTAAAGAAATCCCGAGCCAAAGTCCAAGTATTAAGAAGATTAACAAAGGATTAAGAAGATCAAGGACCTAAGTGTGCAATTAAGGAAAGAAGAAAGAGGGAGGAAGCTTCCTAAGCTCCTCCCTAATCTCCCTATATATAGATTAGATTGTTCTCATTTTCAAGTTGTTGGCTAACTTGACAAATTAGCTCTTCCACCATTTTCATTTTCTTACAACTTTATTTTTCATGTCATTTTCTTACAACTTTATTTTTCATATCATTTTAATTAATTGTCTTGCACTTTAATTCCTTTAATTCAAGTAAGTGTTTTTAATTTTGTTGCTTAATCTTTATTATCCTTTAATCAAGATTTTCTTTATCATTCTCATCCTACTTTTCTTGTCTTTGATTTGATTGTGGTTCGGATTAAGCATTGATTTTGCTTAATCTTATTGCTTAGTTGATTAAAAAGTTCATCTTTTTATTTCTGTATAGGCTTATATACGAATTAAGCTATAAGTTTGACAATCTTATTGGCTTATTTTGTATTTAGCTTATTTGATTTTAAAGTTTCTAAAAAAGTTTATCTTTTTAAAGTTCCTTTTATAAAGTTTATGAATTTCATATTTCAAAAGTATTCAAATTTATGCTTAGTGAGTTGTTTTAGATTTGGTTAAGTGAGCTTACTGAAAGTGCTTATTGAGATTTTTGCTTATCTCCATTTTCGGATTTGTTGGTGTTCATCGCAATATTGAGGGTAATACACATTCCGATGGATTGCTTGTTTGTATCGCAATAACCCTTGTGGTTCTACTTTGCGATCATTTGTACCATCCCCCTTATTCCGATCAGGATTGCGATCGTTCATTGCGATCGCATATTCCGACGGAGTTTTAGGTATATTGCGACGAAGTGCTGCTCAAATTTTTACAGCCACATTCGGATAGAATTTGGCACTTTAATTATTCCGACAATTTTTATTTTTAGACATTCCGATAGTTCTTTTTTAAAACATTCCGACAATTTTCTTTTAGTATTCCGATAGATTTTTTTGTATACATTCCGATAGTCATTAAGTTTATTATTGCGATAGTATTTTTTTATAACAATCTGATACTTCTTTTTCATTTACACATTCCGATGGAATCTTAACATAACATTCCGATACTCAGTTGTTATTCACATTCCGATAGATACCCCTTTTAAATATTCCGATAGATGTTTTTAGTCTAACATTACGATGACCAACATGCATGCATGCTTCCATTCATTTAGGCGCCAAAAGTGAGCAGCTAGGCTGGCTACTTCCAGCAGCTAGCCTGCCTGCTTGCTTATTTAATAGTATTGTTCCGTAATTGTTTAGTTTTATCTGAAAGTTGTTCTGATTTTATTTCTGAAAGTTACGTATTTTTAGTTGAATTTTTCGTCGATTTTTAGTATTAATATTTTTTCGTAAAGTTCAAGTTTTATCTTTTATTTAGTACCCGCTTTAGGTTTTTCCTCGTTTAGCTTTAAAGTACCATTTTAGTTCTATTCTCTCCTTTTTCATTTAGTAAACTTTATTTTCGAGTCGATAGTTAATTTTGTCCTTTAGTTTTATTTTTATTAATTGTTTCGCTTTGAATTTTGTTTTATTATTTGTTTTAATATTCGTTTTAATATCGTTTTAATTTTTAGTTTTTAATATTCACCTTGTTTTAAATTTATTATTTGTACTTGTCTTTAGTTTGTTTTTTTAAATACTTTTCGCATTTACTTTTTAATTAGTTATAGATAACCAACTTTAATTTTTCTTAACCAAAAACAATTGAGTCGCACATTGAACCGGAAATCAATTCGATTAGACACCGAGAAAACGAACTTTTTTCAACTAGCAAAAACCTAATTTCAAAAGGCGCCGCTGCCGGCTCTTTTCGTGAGGATTAACGGTTTTTTGTGAGAGACGCGTTGGCTTTTGGGATCCGTTCACTTGTGAACGTTATTTTTTGTATCAAAAATTTTCAAAAATCCCAAAAACATTTGAAAAATCATAAAAAGCATTTCGTTTTCAAAGTTTTGCACCAAAAATATTCTTCTTGCTTGTCTATTTTTCTTCATGGATTCGTCTTGTGTACGGTGGGGGAGACCATTGCATGGTTTTCAAACATGTCAATGGTGTACTTGTGAGCGGTGTGGTTCTGATATCGACGATACACAATTTGGATTTTGTCCATTTTGCAATTCAACAAATTCGTACTTCTCCTCTTACAATACTTTCTCACCCTCTCCCGTCTATGACGATCCTTATCCTCAAAATGCACCAGATTTTTCTCCATCCCCGTGGTGCTATAAGTGTGGGGGTCCTCACGAAAGTTTTCACTGTCCAACGGGGGATCAAAATTACTATAATTATACCCCTTCCAGTTTTGACCAACCCCTGCAATACCCAATTGATCATCAGCCTCGTCACGGGATGAGTTACCAAGAACCAATTGACGATCTTGCTACAGCCTTTCAAGAACAAAGAAACTATCTTCCTACAGCTTTTCAAGAAAAACGAAAGAGCTTTTACACACGCTGCAAACTTGTATGGAGTCATTATTACAGCAGCAAGATCAGACGAGTACTCATATCCCTGAGCTTATTATTAGCCCTTCAGGTATTGAGGAGAGCGATGACGATATTGAGGTTATTTTCGACGAGGAGGAATTTCTAAAGCAACGTAAGACTTCTCTCATTCCTCCTTCGTCTATTGCTATCACACCCGAGGAGCCCGTTGGCTCTCTCATCATGGAGGATGAGCATCTTGACGTTATCTCGGCAACTGAATCGGACAAACTCCTAAAGTCTAGTGTCGAGGAACTTGTCGTCATCCCAAGTGAGCCCGCGGGTATTCCGGAAAATCTGTGTGATGTGCTGACTTTTACGGAGCTTACGGACAAGTTTGCTTCGCTAGTCAATGATCACATACTCACAACTCCACATGCGATATTTGATCCTCCCAACAAGAGTTCAACATGTGGTGAGTATGATCATTTCGTCTTCGAGCCCAAGATTGAGGAAATTATCGACCGAGAGCTAGCTCTTTTACCTCTGCTTCCTCCTACAAGCGAGGTCGACTTTTCCAATAATGACGAACCAACTCACATGTCCAAACATCCTATTCTCGAGAAGTTACCTAATCAACACTCCTCTTATGAGAATTACGTTTACCACATTCGTGAGGATTTACCTTATCAACAATCCCCACAAATGAATGATGGTTTCGTACTTGATCGTGATATTTTCAAACGAGTTTCTACACTCCTTATCTACGATGATATCGACAAGATCTACTTTCAGGAGGATAAATGCTTTGACGCGGGAGGTGACATGGACCATTCTATGATTGATAATTTTACGGCTTTGCCAATTGGTCTGCATCCATTATCTTTGGAGGATGACAATGTGATTCCCTTTCCCACCCCACCTCTCGTCAATCTGGATTTCACTTGCTTTTCTTATATTGAGCAGACTTTCCTACCATTCAAGACTTATCCTCCCGCCTCTCCTTTGTTGATGTCCTCCGGGAACGAGGACAAGGTCTTTGATCCCGGTATTACATTCGAGGCTTCCCCATGGACCAAGCGCTCTTCGAGAGGCAACCCGATTATCTATCTTTATTTGTTTTCACCATAAGTGTAGGGGGTGCCCCGTGGTGTTCCTTGTTCTCTTTCTTATCATATGCAGGGATTCGAGCTTCAACGACACACTCTTAATGACTTTTGATGAACCGTGATTCCGTGTTCCCTTCTTTCCGGTTCTATCCTAAACTCTTTTCGATTCACTATTTTATATTTCTCAATATTAAAATAGGAATCTCTTTAGTTGTCTCTTCCTTAGCGAGATTTAAACAACGTGCACAATCTCCTAAGTGTAGGGGAGTTTACTCCCATATGCTTAAACATTGAGGACAATGTTTATATTCAGTGTAGGGGGACTTCTATCGAAGTTTTAAGTGGACTTTTCCATTAAAATGCCTTCATTTAACCGGAAAATCATCTTTTTCAGCATTTTTCAAATTTTTAATTAACTTTGGCCATTTAGTCGTAATTTTTAAAATTTTTATCGTTGCTTTCATATGTATATATCCCGCAATAAATTCACAAATATTAATAAAGTGGTGTAGCTAGTTTAGAAGTCTTTGACATATTAGGCCCGTTGCGATTATTTTGACTCAACCCGAATTGACTTATCCAAGTTTATTCTAGCTAGTATCCTTAACCATGTAGACCTTAATTGGTTTATTAGGCTAAGCATCCACGAGTCTCATTACTTGAGATTTTAAATTGTGGAGAACGAGAAATGATAGAGTCAATTATAAGTCGGTATTCTTGCACAAGCACACTTGGTGTGATTATCTGCCTATTCTCCCATCACTTGCTAATAATTTATCTGCAATAAGTAAGGTCGTACGATTTGAAAAGTTACTTAGCTTCTAGCCCAAGATCGTTTAAAAGTTGCTCGGTAATGATAAGAGTTCATAGCCAATGCATAACTTATGAAGCGGGGCGCGAAGATTGGCGAGTCCGAAAAGGCCCTAACAAGGCATGAGGATTCCATTTTATTGCTGAAGATCCAAGGTGATGTGAAAAGCATTATTCCCAAAATCAATATGAAGGATTAAGACTCACGACGAAAAGCAATCAACTCCCATAAAGATCATGGAGAAGTCTATCCGAAAAGACCCTAACAAGGTATGAGGATAAATAGATCCAAGTCCGAAAAGGAGGCGGATCGTTGTATCTCAAAATCCCAAGTAACGATTGAAGAAATAATGATGAAGTCGTGGTCAACAAAGTTGGAGTACCCCTCAAAAGTCTCCAAGTGAAGAAACTCTATTAATGATGAGAAGACCATTATCTCAAGCACGTCTCTCAAGATATGATGTATGAAGTACATGCCAAATATCGGCCCGAGAAAGGTCTCAAATCGTGAAGCGAGTTATGCCAAGATATGAACTTTTTGATATCCCGAGAAGCAGTTTTAAGAGATTTTGTCCTTTGGCTAACTATTAATCAAATCGTCCTACTTTGCTTTTAGCCTAAATAAACTATCGCAATAAGTCCAAAGATGCATCATCATGATCATTCTAAGACAAAAATAAAATGTAAGAGATACACCTAAGAATAAGGGAGTTTAAGCATATAATTAAGCCATGTGTGTAAATGTTTGATTTGCTAACTTATAATAACAATGATCCTGTTTTCAAGCTTAGTTTGGGGAACGTGAAACTTGAGGGTGATAAATCTTCGCAGCACTGAAGCCCTAATATAAGTCTTAGATCTCTTTGCAAGTTATTTCCATATTGCTATTTTCAAGTGAAAATGGTTCTCTATCCTTTTGTTTACTTTAAAGTTTTAATTTCTCTTAGTACTTTAATTTTTGTTTAGTATGTTAATAAGGCCAAGGTTGATTGATTATGAGAAAAGTGTAAATTTGCTTTGTCACTAAGCATTGCATGAGGGCATGGCAATGGTTAAGTGTAGGGGATTTGATAGGTGTGTAAACACCCATCCTTTTTACCACTTAATTACAATAATAACCGAGCCAAAACGTGTATTTTATGTCATTTATGTCGGAATTATGCGTGGTTTGTGTTTTTGTTGTGATTTAGGACGAAAAGGTGAAAAGTGGAGAAAACACGGGATTTCACGGGCTTTTATCGAAGAAAAAGACAAAAGACGAAGTCGAAAGATCAAAAGTGCAAAAAGAACAGAAGTCCAAGACCAATTCTGAAGATTTATCGAAGAAAAAGTCAAAAGACGGAAGTTTACTAAAAAGCCGAAGAACTCAAGTCTTATTTATGAAGAAATGTCAAGACGAGTTAAAGAAATCCCGAGCCAAAGTCCAAGTATTAAGAAGATTAACAAAGGATTAAGAAGATCAAGGACCTAAGTGTGCAATTAAGGAAAGAAGAAAGAGGGAGGAAGCTTCCTAAGCTCCTCCCTAATCTCCCTATATATAGATTAGATTGTTCTCATTTTCAAGTTGTTGGCTAACTTGACAAATTAGCTCTTCCACCATTTTCATTTTCTTACAACTTTATTTTTCATGTCATTTTCTTACAACTTTATTTTTCATGTCATTTTAATTAATTGTCTTGCACTTTAATTCCTTTAATTTAACTAAGTGTTTTTAATTTTGTTGTTTAATCTTTATTATCCTTTAATCAATATTTTCTTTATCATTCTCATCCTACTTTTCTTGTCTTTGATTTGATTGTGGTTCGGATTAAGCATTGATTTTGCTTAATCTTATTGCTTAGTTGATTAAAAAGTTCATCTTTTTATTTCCATCTAGGCTTGTATACGAATTAAGCTATAAGTTTGACAATCTTATTGGCTTATTTTGTATTTAGCTTATTTGATTTTAAAGTTTTCTAAAAAAGTTTATCTTTTTAAAGTTCCTTTTATAAAGTTTATGAATTTCATATTTCAAAATTTGTCAAATTTATGCTTAGTGAGTTGTTTTAGATTTGGTTAAGTGAGCTTATTGAAAGTGCTTATTGAGATTTTTGCTTATCTTCATTTTTGGATTTGTTGGTGTTCATCACAATATTGAGGGTAATACACATTCCGATGGATTTCTTGTTTGTATCGCAATAACCCTTGTGGTTCTACTTTGCGATCATTTGTACCATCCCCCTTATTCCGATCGGGATTGCGATCGTTCATTGCGATCGCATATTCTGACGGAGTTTAAGGTATATTGCGACGAAGTGCTGCCCAAATTTTGACAGCCACATTCGGATAGAATTTGACACTTTAATTATTCCGACAATTTTTATTTTTAGACATTCCGATAGTTCTTTTTTAAAACATTCTGACAGTTTTCTTTTAGTATTCCGATAGATTTTTTTTGTATACATTCCGATAGTCATTAAGTTTATTATTGTGATAGTATTTTTTTATAACATTCCGATACTTCTTTTTCATTTACACATTCCGATGGAATCTTAACATAACATTCCGATACTCAGTTGTTATTCACATTCCGATAGATACCCCTTTTTTAAATATTTTGATAGATGTTTTTAGTCTTACATTACGATGACCAGCATGCATGCATGCTTCCATTCATTTAGGCGCCAAAAGTGAGCAGGGGCTGCTTCCAGCAGCTAGCCTGCCTGCTTGCTTATTTAATAGTATTGTTCCGTAATTGTTTAGTTTTATCTGAAAGTTGTTCCGATTTTATTTCTGAAAGTTACGTATTTTTAGTTGAATTTTTCGTCGATTTTTAGTATTAATATTTTTTCGTAAAGTTCAAGTTTTATCTTTTATTTAGTACCCGCTTTAGGTTTTTCCTCGTTTAGCTTTAAAGTACCATTTTAGTTCTATTCTCTCCTTTTTCATTTAGTAAACTTTATTTTCGAGTCGATAGTTAATTTCGTCCTTTAGTTTTATTTTTATTAATTGTTTCGCTTTGAATTTCGTTTTATTATTTGTTTTAATATTCGTTTTAATATCGTTTTAATTTCTAGTTTTTAATATTCACCTTGTTTTACTTTTATTATTTGTACTTGTCTTTAGTTTGTTTTTTTTTTAAATACTTTTCGCATTTACTTTTTAATTAGTTATAGATAATCAACTTCACTTTTTCTTAACCAAAAACAATTGAGTCGCACATTGAACCGGAAATCAATTCGATTAGACACCGAGAAAACAAACTTTTTTCAACTAGCAAAAACCTAATTTCAGTGACTCGTGCCTCAAAGAAAGGAAAGTTGATCACGGATGATAACTTATCCTTAACAACGAGAAAATACAATTTTCTCGGTCATGAGCTTTCAATAAAAACATTCCATGTTTTTAAGCTCATGAAAACGACTTACAGTTAAATATCTGACTGTAACTCGAACTTCAAATAAAGGAAAGTGTATCTTTAAAGATAACTTATCCTAATAACGGGTGGAGAAATCTATCACGGGTTGAGCTTGTCATCAAAGTTTTGAGCTCAAGACAATGGCTTATAGTCACATGTCAGACTATAACCCGGTCCCCAAAGAAAGGAAAGTCTATGACTTATCCTCATCAACGGGAAATTAATTTTTCTTGGTCATGGGCTTATATTAAAACATTCAAAGTTTTAACCTCATGAACTTAAGGAAAATGTTCATTAATGTACACTTTTTCTCAACAACGAGAAATTCAGTTTTCTCGAGTTTGAGCACAATTTCTCAAGGTATTACAAAACAGTGTGCTCATATACTCCCCTATGTTAATTAGAATTTCTTTTCGAGGGGGAGTACAAACTTTCATGCAACATTATTCTCTCCATGTTTCATCACTAGTTTCACGAAAAATTCAATCACATGCAATTTTTGAGGGGGAGAATAGTGATTAAAATGTGATCAAAAAGTTTTATTTTGGATAAGATCTTCGATTCAAGTGCTTTCTCGTCCTAACATGTGCAAAATGTTTACTTAAATGATTTCGCATTTTGAAGCACATTAGTAGGGGAAGCGTTTTTGGTGATTTAGAAAGTTTTTCTGGTTACGATATCTAAACCTTCAACACAATTATTCACGAAGATATTGGTGTAAAAAGGTGGTTAGGTATTCGTCCTATGATCCAACCAGAACCGGAGGGATCTTCCCAGGGACAATCCATTAAAACTTAGAAGTCCTTAGGAAAGATATAGTAGCTTAGTGTACGAGAAAAATGCCGACTAATGACTTAAGCTTGCACTGGAACAATCATAACAAAGTGCTAGTTATGACGTCTTGGTAAGCATTGAAGAGGTTGAAGAATGAAAAAGAAAGGTAAGGATTGTTGGGTCGAATTATTAAGTTGATAAGTCAAAACACAAAAGACAAGGACTAAATCTGACAATGAAGAATTCTACAAGCTGGTGGACAAACTTGTAGAAGATATTATCACAAAATAATAGAAGATTTAGTTGTCTTATTATTAGCTTTCTTTGTAAGCTATGTTTTCTAGTATATAAAGAAAACATACGTAGGTTTTTATTCATAACTCATATTCACAATGTAACCTACAAGCAATTCGTGTGTACTAGGCGTGGGATTTAATGTATACACGACTAGTGATTATTTGTTTTAATCTTTAATACAAGTAATCGTTGGGAGAATTTCATCTTGTCCAAAACACCTTGTTCATGATCATTGTTCTTTTCCGCTATGTTATCATATGAACGATGATCAACCTAGATATAATGGTTCTTAACCATTGAGTCTAACGATCAATAGGACTCATCAATTGGTATCAGAGCCTAAGGCTCATGATATCTAGGTCCGACGAGGTGTTCGTGTATGGTGAAGAAGAAAAATTCGTATTGAATTTTTCTGGACGTTTTTGTGTGCGCAGCAGTATTCAGAAGGTCATAACTTTTGATTGAACCGTTGGATCGTCACGAAATTTTAGATATGTATTCTTCATACATAGATCTAAACATCCACCGGAGGGATTGTCGAGTTTTATCCCCAGGCAAAAGTTATTAAGCGTCGAAGTTGGCTGATGGAAGATTTTCAGTTTTCTGCTTTCACATGAAATCATGACCTAGGGTTTCTCAAACCCTAGATCTACTTAAAAGAAGGAAGATTTGCAGTGTGTGGCTGTTATGATTCAAGATAACACTTGATCTAAGGTTTATTTACAAACCCTAATTAGGGTTTTGGTGCTTAAAGTTTTAAAACCCTAGATCGAGGCTTGTAATGTAGCAGCATCTTGTGATTCGTGATACATGAAGTAAAAAAGAGGGATATGTACTGACTGCTTTGATGCATATATTTTTCACTTGGTTATTGTTCGTGGTCCCAGGAAGAAAAGCTGCAAACTGAAAATCAAAGATTTGAGGCAGTGAACATGGCTCGATTTTATTTACTGGTTCAATTGGTCATCCCATGATGCAAGCGAATCCGATTGGTTCTCATGTATAGATTCTGTTCACACGATTGAAGTCTTCCAATTGGTTGTTACCTTGTGACTTTGCATTCACACGATCCATGATTTCTGATTGGATGATATTCATTACATTCACACGGCCAAGGAGAAACCCTAATAGTTGTCATCTAAAGCTTTGATCGTATACATGCTCGTCTACTGTTATTCACATAGGGGTTACATGTGTTCACACGGCCATTCGTCTCTTACTGGTGGAGATAGTTGTGTTCACACGAGTATCTCTTATGCATTCACACGATTCATGTGATAATGGATCTACGTTTGGTTGTTAATGTGTTCACACGGATCAACCCTTTTCATTGGTAGAAAAGCTTGTGTTCACACGGTTGTATATCGTGTGTTCACATGATCAAGAAAGCATTATTTACGTGAGTATAAAAAGCAATGTTAACAATTGTATTTTGACGTTGACAAAGTTTTGATGCAACGCTGACAAGAGTAATGTTGGCGCTGACAGGAAGGGTTTCGACGCTGACAGGAATAAGTCAACACTGATAGGTTGACAGTGTTGTCCGAGATATGTTCTTCAAACGCTGATATGCCTTGTCCGATATCGGGTAATGAATGTGGATATTGGACAGTAAGGGTTCTCGGATAACAAACGGAATAGCTGCTGTTTGAGAAAACTGGTACGTTTTAAGCATACAAAAAGGAGGAAAATACACACAAAGGTACATGGAATCTCCGTTTTATTTAGAATATCATGGTGATATTTATGGCTCGGATATTTTTAAATGGATTAATGATTTTAAAGCGAGTTAGCAATTATTCGTGGGATTTGATGGATATTTTAAACTATGTAATCGGGATAGCCTTGCGAAAGAGTTATCCACATTGGACTTTTACATATGGTATGAAGGTGTTATTCCATTAAAATTCATCATGAAGAAGTGTTAGCTTAAGGGGAAGAATTCTTATGGTAAGTTTTGGTGATTGAAGAAGATTTTCACGAGTTTGTGTTCTATCATATCTTCAAACTTTCAGCGGGTTTGAAGATAACTTGTTCATGCTTATATAATTAGTGACAACGGACTTGATAAAAGGATAGCAAAGGTATGGGATTTTTCTTAAGATGCTCTATGCTCATATTTGCTAGAGAACTCTTTTTGTCAAGAGACTACTCATTATAGCCGTGAGTTTTTAAGTCTGCTCATTATAGCCGTGAGTTTTGAAGTCGCATGGATACAACAAGACATGGAACATAAGATTGGGTTATTTTACTTCTACATCAAGAATACTTTATTTATTTTTCTTCAAGATCATTACATAGATCCTACTTTTGGAGAATCTACAAGATTGCATACTTTCACATATTCCCTATTGATGTGTCAAAAAGGGGAAGAATATGTGCTATACTTAAGGGGAAGATTCTTGGAGATCATGTACTACATACAAAGGACTCATGCTTAAGAGGAGTGTTTTGACATCATCAACTAGGGGAAGATTGTTGGGTCGAATTATTAAGTTGATAAGTCAAAACACAAAAGACAAGGACTAAATCTGACAATGAAGAATTCTACAAGCTGGTGGACAAACTTGTAGAAGATATTATCACAAAATAATAGAAGATTTAGTTGTCTTATTATTAGCTTTCTTTGTAAGCTATGTTTTCTAGTATATAAAGAAAACATACGTAGGTTTTTATTCATAACTCATATTCACAATGTAACCTACAAGCAATTCGTGTGTACTAGGCGTGGGATTTAATGTATACACGCCTAGTGATTATTTGTTTTAATCTTTAATACAAGTAATCGTTGGGAGAATTTAATCTTGTCCAAAACACCTTGTTCATGATCATTGTTCTTTTCCGCTATGTTATCATATGAACGATGATCAACCTAGATATAATGGTTCTTAACCATTGAGTCTAACGATCAATAGGACTCATCAAGGATAAAGGGTGAAAAGAAAATAGCCCTCCATACAACTTAGGCAGAAACCGGGTCAATACATCTACTATCAGAATCACGTTGATGATTTCTGGTATTGAAGACAAAGCATCATGGACCAAGTAATGCAAAGCACAACCCTTCCCAGCCTACTCAAGCTTCTCTCAATAGAATTTTGTTTTATTGTCACGGAGTTCAGTTCATTTCTTTCAACTTTCTCACTCCGAGATAGTAGATATTGAAAAGGTGGCAGTCTGCTCCAGCCTCCGATCACCAAATAAACGTGCACTTATAGAGTCTAGAGCCAACGAGATTCATCAAAAAATCTCATTAGGACACTTATTCCATATATCAATTGTTGTTCTTCATTAGAACACAAGCGATAATTTATAGTGTCCTACGCTCTATCCTTGTAGTATTGCTAGAACATTTAGAGTGATACCCTCTAGTATTCACAGTGATGAATGGAAATCCTTCTAGTGTTAACATCAAACATCACTGCGGTAGGTCATGTGTAAGATTCACTTGAATTGAACATATGTTAACTGGAAAGCAATAGTGGTTTGATTCTTTTCTGATTCAAACTCGTTCCAAGTCTCAACGCAATATCTTTATGATCTTGCCAGAACATTCAGGGTAATACTCCTCGGTATTTACAGTGACGAATGGAAATCCTTCTAGTGTCATCATCAAACAGCACTGCGGTAGGTGACTTGTGAGATTCCATACGAATCTAACTTGTGTCAACTGGAAAGCAACAATGGTTTGATTCTTAATTGATTCAAACTTGTTCCAGGAAATTGAAGACGACTTACTCAGCAGAATGGAACTGCATGATTCACTCCTTACTATGAAGTATCTTTCGATATATTCAAGTATTGAGAACGGCTACCACAGCCAGAAACCCTGTCAAGGAAGTACTTTGAACTTACCTAATCACAAGTACAGTATTCGTACTGTATAACGGGAAACTGGAAGAATGCAAACGGTGACATAATCTCAAGAGTCGTGATTCAAGACCACATACTCAAGTAAATGAAGAAAGCTCAAGAACATCTAAAGACAAAGACTTCCGCTACTCTGATAATCAAGGGAGATTGTTAACAAGCATTCAAGACAACACAAAATATGAGTCTGTGGGGTAAGACACAAGAACACAAGTTGGCAAAGTTTCAAGATCAAGTCAAGGAAAAGACCAAAGATCCAAGATCACAAGTCATGAAAGGAACGATGAAAGAACTCTCAAGACAACGAGCTTCAAAGTCTGCAACAACAAAGAAGTGAAGTCACATAATACATGACCACCACTGAGGGGGAGATTGTTAGAAGTATTTAAAGTGATGGTCATATAATATACCGTTGTGAAGCACGTGGAAAATGCTATTCAACAGTGTCGAGAGTTCTATGTTATTGTTATGTATGTAACGGAAATTAGTCCCGAACACACAAATGAGGAAGGCCTCCTAACCTTGTAAGCCTTAGTATAAAAGGCACATCAACCTCATTTGTGTGTGCGTGTCTCTCATAGTATTTTCCTTCCTTCTTGTTTTAGAGAGAGAAACTATCCCTAGTTTCTCTCACTAGGAACACACTCCTTGTATCTTTCTTCCTTCTTCTTCATCTAATCTAATATTCCATTCTTAGTTTCAATCTTGTTCTTCATCATCTTTATTTCTTGTTCTATAAGTCGTGTGTTACGTCCTATAGTTGTAAACTACAGATCCAAACACCCTTCTGTCTGCTGTAAAACGCAGATCCAAACACCCTTCTGTCTGCTGCTGGTCATCAGATCCAAACACCTCCGTAGCTAGGAAGGCAGCAGATCTAATCACACCTTCGGGGCTGATCTAGATCCGAACCCAACAAACACCCTTATGGCCATTACACATGCAAAACAAACACCCCCCTGTGGCTGCTAAGATTGAGCCGTGGGTGACTGTTGGTTTTCGTGGTGGTGTCACAATGGTGATGTGATGGGGTTGGAGATGGCAGCGAGGTGGTAGAGTGGTGTAGGCGAACACAATGGCTGGAGTATAAGAAGATGGTGATGGTGGCATAGGTGGATGATGGGTGGATGGCTGCTGGTGGTGATAGCAGCGAGAATGGTGGTGTCTGCATGGCTAGGAGCCACGAAATGATGGTGGCAGCGGCTGGAGATGATGGTTGTGGTCTTCAGCAGCGGCGGATGGTGGCTGGTGGCCACGAACAAGGTGGATGTTGGCGGTTGTACGGCTGTGATGACCAAACAAGCGGGGTGGGGGTCGATTTATGGTGGATGTACATGGTGCATAACATAGATCCACTCGATCTATTGAAATGAGGGTGGCGGCGGAGAAATTTTCCGATTGCCGGAATACTTGCCGGAAAAGTGGCGGTTGCCACTTTAGAGGGATATGTGTGTGTTTATGTTTAGGGTTAGGGTTATTGTGAAATGGGGGTGAAACCCTAATTCTCCCTTTTATATGCATAAGTTAAATATAAAGTGGAAGGTTCCTAATATTGTAGGGACTAAAGTGTAATTTATATTATACTTTCGTTAATACACGATTCGGGATTCGTTCGAGTTCTATAAAAGTAGATTCGTCTTACGAAAATCGCGTCATTGATCCTAAAATGATTTCTCCAATAAAATGAAGTATTTATATGTCTTATAAATATGAAAGATGTATGTGTTCATTCAAATGACGATAATTTATCATTTATCATTTTTATAACGTAAGTATCGTTTTAATACAGATACTTCTCATTTAACCTTTCCGTAGATAAATGAAATATTAAACAATTTAATCAAATCGTTTATCAAGTATCCCTCGACAATAGTTTATGTAATTAAATTATTAAATTGACGGTAAAATCATGGATTTTACACAAAACATAGACAGGACTGAATGTGTAACACCCCACTTGGATAAGTGGACCGTTACGTGTATTTATGGTGTGCCATCAAAGCATAAGATAAATGTCCTTAAACATTAACTGAAGAAAAAGGACCAAACAATGTCCAAATAAGCAGAATAATGTAAGAAGTGCATAAAGTAAGAAGTGTGGGTAGCTTCCATCCAAATGCACATGCTTTCAAAATGTTAAGAGCGTCCTGGTGTACCTGCCGTTAGAACATGAAAGGAACTACGGCTGAGCATAACGCCCAGTGATCGGATATAAAGCATGATAAGAAATACTGAAATGAAGCAGATGATAAAATAATGAAGCTGTAAGATTGATAAGTAAAGTTGCAGCAAAAACCTGTGTATAATTTGAAAAGTCTGATTTATAAATAATAAAGCTGAACTTTTATCTATTTACACTATTTTAATTGCCAAGAGCTTATATAGGTCATGTGTTGTAACAACTACTGCATGAATAAATTGAGGGGTGACATCATCATGTTCTAGAGGGGTGACCTCTAAATAATGTGCTGGGTGGATGGATCAGCTACAATGTGAAGGATGTAGAGCACCACCACATTCACCTGAAAACTGTAAACCGATATCCTAGGATGCATCCATACGCCCCGCTGATAATACTGATAAATGGCCAAGCTGAATAAATGGGACGCTGCGAGAAATCACACCCTCGTAGAGGAGTGATGACATCGGTGCCTCTAGTGTCATGGTTATGGTACCTCCGTAACTAGTACATAAACTGGTCATGCTTGTATATAAAGCTCAGGCAATTTATTTAGTTATTAAAATGATTACTGATAAGCTTAAACATATAGTGGGGAAAACATTTGGCCGCAGACGGGAAATCCTAATCATGCATAGAAGGGAGTCCTTACTGAAGGATGGGGAATCCGTACCTCTTCTCCAGTAACTGACTAATGAAAACTGAACAAACCCTACTCAGACTTCACGGAAGCTACAATAATAATGGTGCGAACAATTTAACCGATATTAATTAAATTTTACTGATCTTAACTGTTTCTCGTTTTATTTATTTTATTCCTGAAATACTGTATGTATATAAACTGGTATACTTGAGCATTCTAATATTTCCCTTTTATGTATTTTCGTTCTACTATTATTTATGGTACAAAACGTATTCTGACGTTATACTAATTCTATATTTGGTAACCTGCTAAAAATAGAAAGTTTCCCAAATTAGAAAGTTTCCAAAATAATTTTAATTCCTTTAATAATATTATACCCTTTTAATTAAATAAGACTAGTTTAATAGAATAATTTAATTTCCTAAATACATTATTAAAACATTTATTTATAACAAAATAATTAAAAAGGTATAATTTAAAAATCTTCATTTTTATTATTAAACTATAACCATGAGCCTACCGAGATACCCCTTCTCGGTCGCACTAAGACAATCCAAAAGATATTAAATTATGCTTATTAGAATTTGCGACAGAAAATTCTGTCACCAAAAATGTGACTAAAAGCTGATTCAAAACTGACACGAAAACTGCGACATAAAAGTCGTCGCTAATCTGTCGCTAATTTCAAATCTTAAAATGAATAAATTTATGTCCAAAACTTCCCCATGGGTTCCACTCTTTTCCTACTGATTTGGTAACGTATCCCTGTTTTTTACTACCCCAAACACCCCCGTTTTGTTATGCATTTATACCGAGAGTTTTAACTCTCGGTTTCCCTTTGTTTTTGCGACTAGCCCACTGACACTAGCTCAAACGCACCCCTGCTTTTCTTTTTTGGTTCGTGCTGACCACGACACAACACCACCAGACCTTAGGGTCTCGGTTTCATTTAACCAAGCAAAACCCGACATCTTTACTAAATACATATAACCCCGTGTGGGTTTTGCTGCTCACGACAGGGGCAAAACAACTCCCCCACGCCGGCCTGGTGGTCATGGCTGGGCAACAAAGACACCACCGAGAGCTTTATGCTCTCGGTTTCCATTGTACAAAACGAAACCCGAACCTTCCTTTATAATTAATTTGTTGCCCTTCTTTATTACAAGTTTGGATCGGTTAATAAATAAAAGAAAAGAAAAGGATAATCACCGTAGTATCTTGTTAAAGGAGTGATGCATATACTTCACGAATCACAATAGAAATCAAACCCGAAATCCCTTGTGTGCTCATCCTAGCCAGCGGAACCAATACTCATAAACCCGCATATTCTCTTTTTTTGTAATCTGATCGTGACATTGGAACAGGGGGGTTATATCCGTTTTTTTCTTTGATATAAGGCTGGGATTCAATCCCATTTGTTGTCCCTTCCCTTTTTGTTTCAAGCCGCAGCCCATAAACAACATGCGTACTTCCTTTTTTTATTATTAACGAACGTGTTCGTTTCAACATTCCCGCGTGTTTTAACGTAACTATCTTTTCTGTATAATAATACGTTCGTAATAATTATTTCTTTGAATAATTATATATATAATTTATAATGGTCGAGACTGCGTATTTAATATTCTAAATTTTAAATACGGGTTTTACATTTCTTCCCTTCTAAAAAAATAATTCGTCCTCGAATTAAGGATACGACTATATTGGGTTTTACAATTCTTCCGCTCTAAAAAGAAAAAATTCTTCCTCGAATTAAGGTAATAAGCTGCTGCAATTATAAGAACCGAAGGACATCCAAGCTGAAACTGCATGTGAGCTGAAAGGATAATTCGTCTTCTAATAAAGACATAATACTGCTGAAAAGTATAAACATGACATAACTGAAGTGAATATGCAATGTGACATGGTTGAAGAGGACATGGAACGTAACATGACTGAAAGAACTTAACTGAATTATTGAAGGAAATGATGAGAATTATGGATGGACTCCTCCGTTCCGAGTAGCTTCTCGCTCGAAACAATTCCTGCAAGGGTCTGAACATAATGAAATCTTGGTCCTTATGACCCTGTCCTGACAATGCTAAGGAGTTTCTGGTTCCATACATAAGATGGATTTTCTAAATCTGATAGAATGAATAAGCTATAGCATGTAGGGTACATAAAACGGTACGTACGGTTATCCTGAAAAGATAATATTTATCTCTCTGAGCAAGCTGTTGATAATATAACAGAACGAACTACGTGAACAATTGTGAACGTGCTACGTGAGAAATTGTGAATATGGTTCACGATTATATAAGTAACGCTAGGTATGGAATATATCGTGAACGTGATACGCGAAGCATACTATGAACGTGATACTAGGACGTATATTGAATGTATGTTGAGTGAGGAAAGAATGCCAAACGATACGGCCTGAGATTTGAAACGTCTGCCTGGTTACGTAAAAGTTGTGCAAACTTGAGTGTGGTTTCTTAAGCTTTATGTAATCAAATCCGGTACAAGACTTGGAACGTATCCACGGAGATGGAACAAGAACCTGAACGTGAAAAATGTCATGAATGTGAATCGTGAATTTAAATCATGATATATCATAAACATGAACTGAAACAGTATCATAATGTGAATGAGACGTAAACGTGAGAGTGAAAATAAACGTGAACGTAAAGTGAACGTAAACATACATGTGATCGTGAGCATGAATTCTGTCTGATATGATGGTCGATAGAATACCTTGAATTCGTACAATTTACTGCTAAATTTTATGCATGTCCGCTACTACGTAATCCTTTCGGGTGAAAGAAAACGCGCAGGCTGATTACATGGTTGATGATGACTTAGATAGTATCATACTTTTTTTGAGTCTGTGGTAACTAATAACAACTTCATGGAATTTCGTCTCATTTTTGCTCAGAATTTCTAAGGATTGTAGTAACTCACTAACATGACGGCGTTCTATCTTGAACCTGCGGTATGTCAGGCATCTAGATATGAACATAGCTGCATCAATGTGTGATACTGCTTCTATCAATATTCTGTCTAAAGATTATGGGACATTCTGGTGGAAATCTGTTAAATAGCCATGGAAGAATTATTGGTGAGAACTGTCAGCATTTTCTGCGGTAGCAGTAAATTAAGTTTTAGAAAATTTTCGTACTTTAGTCACAGACGTCGGTTTTGACCATCTGGTGATAGTCTTCACCTTCGCAGGATTTCTGAAATTTCTTTATGTTGACATAGGGTGGTTCAGAAATGCCATATTGTTCAACTGGAATTCACATCTGGGAAGCTGCTTATATAATTTTCTCCTATCGTAAATTCTGTTCAAATGCGAGAAGATGATTCTCTTGTACTTCTCTTAGAATTTTGCAGATCAGAATGTTATCAATGAATATACTGACGATTTTCCCTGAGAAATCATGGGAAAATTTTATTCGTAAATTTCATACTATAGCTGGAGTATTATGGAGCTCAAAAGTATAAATTATGTTCACGGTCATGATAATATTGTACATGAAGTACAAAATGAATACTGCACATGGAGTATATCTGAGACACTGTACGTGGAGTACACATGAAATAATGTACATGGAGTATAATTGAGACACTATACATGAGGTACATATGGAATACTGTACATGGCACTGGTGGAAATTTTATGGGATTATGGATACTGGTGTCGCTTGTCTGATATGATCAAAGAATTAAATTGATTTAAACGGTAGTAAACTGAACTGAAATGATTAACATGATAGCCTGGTGGTTCCTGCGTTGACTTAATACTGGTTGTATAGAGGTTCAAGAATATGATGTAAACGGAATTTCAACAATGGTCAGCATGAAGACATGCCTGATGAAGACCAAACATGATTTATTATGAAAACAGGATTTTACTGAAATCCTTTTGTGTCTTAGCATGGAAATATTATCACTCTGTTGAACATAAAACCCTCGTAGGGAGACATGAAACTGAATCAGCGTGAAAACGACATCAACTTGAGATTGTGAGAACTGGAGTGTTACAAGGACTGTAAGAGTATGATCAACTGAGGTTTAACATCAAATGATGTGGATGGATATGGTTCAATCCACAGAATTCAAGGAACAAAACATGTGACTAAGTATGGGTGATTCTGGTTCGATCCATACTTGTCAAATTTTTCTGAGAACTGTCATGTATAGAAATTTATAATCTGGGACTAAATATGGATGGTTGTAGTCCAATCCATACTTGTCAAAACTTTATAACATGCCGTGATATGAGCAAAGCTGAACGTCTATGGTTCAGTTCACAAAAAAAATTCGATATAAAGCATGAAAGTTTTACCTGAATAATGGTGAACGTTTATGGCTGGTTCACCAAGTAATATTTAACAGAAAAAATGAATCTGTCATGAGTAAGGGTAAACGCCTATGGGTCGGTTTAAAAATACAAAATCTAAACGGCAAGGGTGAATGCCTATGGGTCGGTTCACCAAAACAAATTCGAATGAAAAGCACATGCGACTAAATATGGCCAGTCCTGTACCAACCTTTTACTTAGTAAAAAACTTTAAGAAAACCGACCGATAACTGAAGAAAACTGACTAATAAATGCATGAGAAATATGAAAGATAACAACGCCAAAATCTGGGAAGTTGTTGGTGACTACCCACTAGCCACAGGTCATGTTTTAGAGCCTATAGGTGGAACCTTGCACTCTGATACCATAACTGTAACACCCCACTTGGATAAGTGGACCGTTACGTGTATTTATGGTGTGTCATCAAAGCATAAGGTAAATGTCCTAAAACATTAAGTGAACATAAAGGAAATACCAGAATCAAACATCGGTAATCCAAACATAAGCTCAAAACATGAAAAGTAAATACTGAAGGAAAAGGACTAAACAATGTCAAATGAGCAGAATAATGTAAGAAGTGCATAAAGTAAGAAGTCTGGATAGCTTCCATCCAAATTCACACGCTCTCAAAATCCTAAGAGCGTCCTGGTGTACCTGCCGTTAGAACATGAAAGGAACTACGACTGAGCATAACGCCCAGTGATCGGATATAAAGCATGATAAGAAATACTGAAATGAAGCAGATGATAAAATACTGAAGCTGTAAGACTGATAAGTAAAGTTGCAACGAAAACCTGTGTATAATCTGAAAAGTCTGATTTATGAATAATAAAGCTGAATTGTTTTTTGTTAAAATCTGAAAAAGGTCTGGTTTATAAATAATAACGCTGAACTTTTATCTGTTAAATCTGAAAACATGCATTTACTGTATTTGAATTGCCAAGAGCTTATATAGGTCATGTGCTGTAAGAACTGCTGCATGAATAAATGGAGGGGTAACCTCATCATGCTGTAGAGGGGTGACCTCTAAATAATGTGTTGGGTGGAGGGATCAGCTCCAATGTGAAGGATGTAGAGCACACACCACATTCACCTGAAAATTGTAAACTGATATCCTAGGATGCATCCATATGCCCCGTTGATAATACTGATAAATGGCCAAGCTGAATAAATGGCACGCTGCTAGAAATCACTCCCTCGCAGAGGAGTCATGACATCGGTGCCTCTAGTGTCATGGTTACCCGTACCTCCGTAACTAGTACATAAAATGGTCATGCTTGTATATAAAGCTCAGACAATTTATTTAGTTATTAAAATGATTACTGATAAGCTTAAACATATACTTGGGAAAATATTTGGCCGCAGACGGGAAATCCTAATCATGCATAGAAGGGAGTCCTTATTGAAGGACGGGAAATCCGTACCTCTTGTCCAGTAACTGACTAAAGAAAACTGAACAAACCCTACTCAGACTTCACGGAAGCTACAATAATAATGGCGCGAATAAGTTAACCGATATTTATTAAATTTTACTGATCTTAATTGTTTCTCGTTTTATTTATTTTATTCCTGAAATATTGTATGTATATAAACTGGTAAACCTGAGCATTCTAATATTTCCCTTTTATGTATTTTCGTTCTACGATTATTTATGGTACAAAACGTATTCTAATGTTATACTAATTCTTTATTTGGTAACCTGCTAAAAATAGAAAGTTTCCCAAATTAGAAAGTTTCCAAAATAATTTTAATTCCTTTAATAATATTATACCCTTTTAATTAAATGATACTAGTTTAATATAATAATTTAATTTCTTAAATACATTATTAAAACATTTATTTAAAACAAAATAATTAAAAATGTATAATTTAAAATTTTTCATTTTTATTATTAAACTATAACTCCGAGCCTACCGAGATACCCTTTCTCGGTCGCACTAAGACAATCCAAAAGATATTAAATTATGCCTATTATAATTTGCGACAGAAATTCTGTCACCAAAATTGTGACTAAAAGCTGATTCAAAACTGACACGAAAAATTGCGACAGAAAAGTCGTCGCTAATCTGTCGCTAATTTCAAATCTTTAAATGTATTAGTTTCTGTCCAAAAACTTCCCCATGGGTTCCAATCTTTTCCCACTGATTTGGTAACGTTTCCCCTGTTTTTGACTACCCCAAACACCCCCGTTTTGTTATGCATTTATACCGAGAGTTTTAACTCTCGGTTTCCCTTTGTTTTTGCGACTAGCCCACTGCCACTAGATCAAACGCACCCCTGCTTTTCTATTTGGTTTCGGGCTGACCACGACACAATACTACCGAGACCTAAGGGTCTCGGTTTCATTTAACCAAGCAAAACCCGACATCTTTACTAAATACATATACCCCCGTAATAACTGAATTTAATTAAGTTCGTTTTTCTCTCGACTAGATTCGAATTGAAATCGGATTTAAAATGTGACTTAGTCGTTTTTTGTGGATTAAAGAATATATGGTTATCTATGTCTACTAAAAATTAAAACTTGACGAAAACAAATGACAGATAATAAAGAAATAAACAAATTAAAACTTAATAAAAAGTAAAAAATAAAAATAAAAACTAAACAAAACAATTCGGAATAAAACTTAATAAAAATGGCGGGAAAATAAAAATCTTAAAACAATTCGGAAAATAAAATCTAAACTTAATTCAGAATTTCAAATATAAACATAATTCGGAATAATAATTTCAGAAAACAATTCGGAAAAACTTAAAAGAAATTACTTCGGAATGCATGAAACAAAACCTAATTCGGAATCCATTCAAAACAATTCAGAAAATGAATCATAAACTTAATTCGGAATTACTTCAAGTTATAATTCGGAAAATGAGATAATATTGAAACACAATTCGGAATAAAGGATTCCGAACAACAGTTCGGAATAAAAGTTGTTGAACACAATTCGGGAAAAGGAATTCCTACACCTAATACGGAATTTGAAATAAGAAATATAATTTGGAATGCGTTTTTCTTAAACTATTCAGAATATGAAAACACAATATAATTCGGAATCTGAAATCCTAACCCTATTCGGAATATTCAAGTTAGTAACTTAATTCGGAATTAGAAACATGAAAGTAATTTGGAATCCTAGGGTTTTTGAACTAGTTTGGAATAAAGGTCAAGTTTGTAATTCGGAATAATGAGATAAGGAAAATAGTTCGGAATAAAAGGGTTTTATGATTCAGAAAAATTAAAAATAAGCTAAAAACTAATTAAGCAAATAAGCAAAAATTAAGCTAAACTGATTTCTAAAATAAGCCAAACAAGACACAAATAAAAACTATAATAAACACTAAATAAGAAAAATAAATAAAATCTATTTTAAAAACATTAAACTACCAAATCACTCAAATGAAATTAAGCTAAACATAAAATAAGCAATAAGCACAATAAGCTATAAAAATCAAACACATAAAAATAATAAAAACATGAAATAAGCAACTCAATCAAATAAGCAATAAGATCAAATAAGCTAACATGATGATTAACCAAATCAACACAAATTTAAAACAAGAAAGGAAGAATGAGATTAATTGAAAAGCTTGAAATTAAAGATGAATATTAAAGACTCAAAAATTGAAAGATTAAAGATGAAAAACTTAAAGAAAAATGAGAGAGAGTTCTAAAATTAAACCTACTCCTACTCCTACTCCTCATTAACTAACTTTTACAAATGAAGGAAAATAGATCTATTTATAGTGGAGGAGTGGTTGGTGTGGTGCTTTCTTCTTTCTTTTGTCTTCTCGTCTTTTTAATTAATTCGTCATTCTCGACTTTGTCTCGGGATTCGTCGATAAATAAACTGAACTCGTCTTCTAATTTATTCTTTTATCAGATTTGTTTCTTCAACTTTGTTAAACTTCCGACTTTGTTCTTTTTCTTCAATAAATCTTCGGAATAGGCCTTTGACTTCCGTTCTTTTTGCACTTTTGATCTTTTGACTTTGTCTTTCGTCTTTTTCTTCGATAAAAAAGCCCGTGTTTTCTTTCTTTTTATCTTTTGGACCTAAAACACAACAAAAACACAAACAACACGTAATTCCGACTTTTACGACATTAAACACACGTTTTGGTCTCGTTTTTAATTGTTTTAAGTGCTAAAAGGATAAGTGTTATCACACTTATTAAATCCCCTACACTTGACCATTGCAATATCTTCATGCAATGCATTAATTTCAAAGCAACATTTATATTCTCCTCATAATTTACCCACCTTGGCCCTTATTACATACTAGACACTATGGAAACTAAAAAGATAGAAAATTTCAAAATTAGGGCTTTGGTTTCATAAATATTTATCACCCTCAAGTTTCACGTTCCCTACACCAAGCTTAAAAACGAGATCGTTGCTTTTATAAGTTAGTAAAGCTAACACATACTCATGTGGTTCAATTATTCACTTAGACCCCCTTATTCCTAGGTGTATCTCTTGAATTTTATTTTTGTCTTGAATGATCACGAGGATGCATTTTTAACTTATTTCGATAATTTATTAAGGCCGAAAATAAAGTAGGTCTATTTAATCAATAGTTAGATAAAGGACAAAATCTTTTAAAACGGCTTCTCGAGATCTCATAAAGTTCATATCTTGGCATAACTCGTTTCACGATTTGAGACCTTTCTCGGACTGATATTTGGCATTTACTTCATTCGTCGAATCTTGAGAGACGTTCTTGAAATAATGGTCTTCTCTTCATAATTGGAATTTCTTCACTTGAAGTTTTTGAGAGATTCTTCAAACTTGGACCACGACTTCTTCATTTTTCTTCAATCTTTATTTGGGATTTTGATATACAACGATCCACCTCCGTTTCGGACTTGGGTCTATTTATCCTCATACCTTGTTAGGGTCTTTTTGGATAGACTTCTCCATGATCTTTATGGGAGTAATTGCTTCTCGTCGTGTGTCTCGATCCTTCATATTGATTTTGGAATAATGATTCTTCACATCATCTTTGATCTTTAGCAACAAAATGGAGCCCTCATGCCTTGTTAGGGCCTTTTTGGACCCGCCAATCTTCGCATCCCGTTTCAATAAGTTATGCCTTGGCTATGAACTCTAATTAATCCCGAGCAACTTTTAAACGATCTTGGTCTAGAAGCTAAGTAACTTTTTAAATCGTACGACCTTATTTATTGCAATTATTTATTGACAAGTGATGGGAGAAAAAGCTCATAATTAACTCACATAAGTTCATGAAAGAATAAAAAACTTATAATTGACTTTATCATCTGTCGTTCTCCACAATTTAAAATCTCAAGGAATGAGACTCGTGGATGCTTAGCCTAATGAGCCAATTAAGGTCCATATGGTTAAGGATACTAGCTAGAGTAAACTCAAATAAGTAAACTCGGGTTGAGTCAAAATATTCACGACGGGCCTAATATATCAAAGACATCTAAACTTGTTAAACCATTTTATTTAATAATTTATTTTGACTTTATTCTAGAAATGAAATAAATACATACGATGAAAGAAAATAACAATAAGAAAGGAAAATACTACTAGGCCAAAATAAATCAAAAATTTTGAAAAATGTCGAAAAATCAATTTTCCGGTTAAAATGAGGACATATTCATGGAAAAGCCCACTTAACTTCGATAGAAGTCCCCCCTACACTTAATATAAACATTGTCCTCAATGTTTAAGCATGTGGAAGTAAACTCCCCTAAACTTAGGACATTGTGCATGTTGTTTAAATCTTGCTAAGGAAGAGAAAACTAAAGTGATTCCCATTTAAACATTTACGGATATAAAATATTGAATCACAAGAATTTTGGATATAACCGGGAAGACGGGTACACAGAATCACGGGTCATCAAAAGTCATCAAGAGTGGATCTTTGTGAAGAATCATCAAAATAAACACCTATGTGGCTCCCCCTACACTTATTATGGAAAATGGATAAAGAAGGATAGATCCTCGGGTTGCCTCCCGAGAAGCGCTTATTTTTGTTAACCGAGTCACGAGCCTGACTCGACCCCGAATTAAGCATTCAAAGGGAAGCCTCTAATATCGATACCGAGATCAAAAATCTTGTCCTCGTTCCCGAAAGAAAATAATAAATGAGAGGCCGGGGGATAAGTCATGAAAGGTAAAAAGGTCCTTGATAGGTGTGTTAACACCCATCCTTTTTACCACTTATTACAATTATAACCGAGCCAAAATGTGTATTTTATGTCATTTATGTCGGAATTATGCGTGGTTTGTGTTTTTGTTCTGATTTAGGACGAAAAGGTGAAAAGTGGAGAAAACACGGGCATTCACGGGCTTTTATCGAAGAAAAAGACGAAAGACGAAGTCAAGAAATCAAGAGTGCAAAAAGAACAGAAGTCCAAGACCAATTTTGAAGATTTATCGAAGAAAAAGTCAAAAGACGGAAGTTTACTAAAAGCCGAAGAACTCAAGTCTAATTTATTGAAGAATTACAAGACGAGTTTGAAGAAATCCCGAGACAAAGTCATTAAAGTCAAAAGATTAAGGAGATTAAGGACTTAATGATGCAGTTAGAGAAAGAAGAAAGAGGGAGGAAGCTTCCACTAAGCACCTCCCTAATCCACTATAAATAGATCCATTTTTATTCCATTTGTAGTGTTGGGTGGATTGACAACCCACCTCTTCCACCATTTTTATTTTCACTTTAATTTCTTGTATCGCACCTTTAAATTCCTTTAATTCAAGTAAGTTCACTTTTAATTGTTGTTAATCTTTACTTTCATTGTTAATCTCTCATCTTCCTTTCTTGCTTAATCTTTCTTTATGATTCATGTTTATATTCTTCTATTTTTATGGTTTTCAATCAAGTGGGTTTTGATTGATTTGATCAAATTTGTTAGTTTTATTGATTTGGTTTGATTGATTATTGTTAGTTGATGTTTAGTGGTTGTTTTGGTTTAATCTTTTGGTTGATCTTGATTGATTTTGCTTAAATTCGTGTTCTGGTTCTTTCCCCTGTTCTTCGTTCATGCTACTGTTAACATTGCCCAGTTTTGTTCTGAATCAGCTTGTTCATCCGGAATAATCAATATTCCGGATGAGTCTTTATGTTCCGAATCAGTTTTATTGAAAACTTTCCGAATCAGTGTGTTTTAAAAAGTTCTGAATGAGTGTGTTTTAAATGTTCCGAATCAATGTGTTTAAAAAGTTCCGAATGAGTGTTTTAAAAGTTCCGAATCAATTTCTTTAAATGTTCCGAATGAAGTTCTTTTTAAAATGTTCCGAATCAGTTCCTTCAAATGTTCCGAATGAGCTTATAATTTAATTATTCCGAATCAATTAAGTTCCGAACCAAATTTTCCTTTATTGTTCCGAATCAGTCTTTCTTTAATGTTCCGAATGAAGGTATCTTAAAATGTTCCGTATCAAAAATATTCCGAATCAGTGTTTCTCTTCAATTATTCTGAATCAATTTCTTTTTATTCCGGATGAATCATTTAGTTCCGAATGAACCAATTTGTTCCGAATAAAGGAGGTTGTTCCGAATGAAGTAATTTGTTCCGAACGAACCAAATTGTTCCGAATGAAGGAAGTTGTTCCGAATGAACACTTTTTCTTAGTTTTTATAATTTCAGTTATAGTTTATTTTTAAATTAATGTTTTTAAGTCTTGAGCTTTATTTTTTCCCGCCTTTTTACTTAGTCGCACTTTTAATTTACTTTTCTTAATTTTAAGTTTGTGTTATTTACTTTTAAGTTTGCCTTTTTATTTCTCATCACGTTTTAATTTCTCATCATTTACCTTTCGCCAAGTTTTTATCTTTCAGTATTTTTTTTTATCGTCTTTATTTTATTTTTATTGTTTCAAGTCTTTATTTTTAATTAGTGTAGACAACGACAACCACTCTATTTCTTTTCCACCAAGAACAACTGAGTCGCACTTTGAACCGAAATCAATTCGAGAAGATACCGAGAAACGAATTTTTCAACCTAGCAAAATCACAGTATTAAAATGGCGTCGCTGCCGGCTCTTTTCGTGAAGATTAACGGTTTTTTGTGAGAGACGCGTTGGCTTTTGGGATCCGTTCACTCGTGAACGTTATTTTTCGTGTCTAAAATTTTCAAAAATCCCAAAAACAATTGAAAAATCATAAAAAGCATCTCTTTTTCAAAGTTTTGCACCAAAAATATTCTTCTTGCTTATCTATTTTTCTTTATGGATTCTTATGTCCATTGCGTCGGGTGTGGGAGACGATTATACGGGAATGACTCATGTCAATGGTGTACATGTGAGCGGTGCGGAAACGATATTGACTATACCCAATTCGGATTTTGTCCATTGTGCAACTCGACTAATTCGTCCTTTTCTAATCCACCTCCTGTTCCCCCGTGCATCTATTGTGGAAGCGATTCTCATTGGCATGTTTCGTGCCCGGTTCGATACCCGTATGATCACGAGCAAGAACCGGGTTACAATTATGACAATGGTAATAGCTATCCACAAAACTCACAAGATTTTTCTCCATACCCGTGGTGCTATATTTGTGGGGGCCCACACGATGCTTCTTCTTGTGATCCGTCGATGGTCTTTGAGAAAGTTCCGTGCTATCATCCCAGTGTGTATAACTTTGAGCCCCGACATCACACCCTCAATCATCAATCCTCTCAGCAAATTAGTCTTGACCAACAACTCACTTCTTTGAACCATGTTCTAGAAAGTTTAGCTCAAATCCGCGCTGACTTGCATCAGGAAAGGCAACCTTTGCTTGATGTGGACGAAACCTTGAAAACCACCAACACCTTTTTGAGCCAATTTGGTTGTTTTCCCTTCTTTTCTACACCAACATGTTTAATTACAGTGTGGGATAGAATTGGTTTAATTGAACATACTCGGGGAGATGAACAACAAAAATTGCTTCATGAGCTTCTTAAAGATGTGGATGTTATCAAGGAGGAGTTAGCCGACTATGTCACTCCTAATTGGAATGGTCCCGTCTATTATGATGATGATGACGACGATGATGTCTACGCTCTCGACCCATCTACTGAAGTTGTTGCTCCTACTCTCGATATTCCTAATGCGTCTAAGGATGATGATTCATTGAGTCAGATTAGTGATTTTGGCCTCGATAAATTCTTTGATGATGAGGTGTGTGATATACCGACTACTATGGAGCTTGAGGACAACGTTGCTCTTACGGAAGAGGTCGATCCTAGTGATGACGATTTTTCTCCACGCTATGAGAATTTCACTTTTGAAATTTCTCAATCTCCACCGGGAGATGCGAGCGATGACGATTTACTCTCTCTGGCTTACGAGAAGTTCACCGATGAATTTGCTCTTGAAGATGAGGTGGAAGACGTGATTCTCCGCGACATATTACGAATAGTGCATCTTCTTATTGCTCAAATCGAAGAGTTGACTTCTCCTCCTCTTTCTGAGTCTTTACCTCCATCTATTCCTCCCGTTGAAGATAATGACCCATTGCTTGAATAAATCGACATTCACTCAATACCTCCGGGTATTGATGATGATGACACGGAGGGGGATATTATTTTTGATAATTTGCTGCAGGAAGGTATTGTCCCAAATTCCTCTTCCCGAGCACCTTTAATCCTCCCCTTTAGCCACTATCACGGAGGATGAGTGCTTTGACCCGGGAGGTGACATTCACAATTTCATGATTGATAACATTACGGCTTTGCCGAGTGTTCAACATCCATTGTCTTTGGGGGATGACAATGTGCTTACTTTACCCACCCCACCTCCCGTGGATCTTGATTTCACATACTTTTCGTATGTTGAAAAGACCTTTCTACCATTTAAGACTTATCCCCCTGCCTCTCCTTTGTTGATGTCAACCGGGAACGAGGTCAAGGTCTTTGATCCCGGTATTACATTCGAGGCTTCCCCATGGACCATTTAATTCGGGGACGAGTCAGGCTCGTGACTTGGTTAATCTAAACTAGCGCTCTTTGGGAGGCAACCCGATTATCTATCTTTCACTGTTTTCAGCATAAGTGGAGGGGGAGCCCCGTTGGTGTTTCTTGCTTTCTTTCTTATCATGTGCAGGGATTAGAGCTTCAAAGACACACTCTTGATGACTTTTGACGACCGTGATTCCGTGTTCCCTTCTTCCCGGTTCTATCCTAAACTCTTTTCGATTCACTATTTTATATTTTCCAATATTAAAATAGGAATATCTTTAGTTGTCTTTTCCTTAGCGAGATTTAAACAAAGTGCACAATGTCCTAAGTGTAGGGGAGTTTACTCCCACATGCTTAAACATTGAGGATAATGTTTATATTAAGTGTAGGGGGACTTCTATCGAAGTTAAGTGGCCTTTTCCTTGTATTTGTCCTCATTTTAACCGGAAAATCAATTTTTCCACATTTTTCAAAAATTTTGATCTATTTTGGCCTATTAGTTTTTCCCCTTTGTATAGTTATTTTCTTTCCTTGCTAGAATAAATTTTAATAAAGTGGTTTTAATTTTCAAACATTGTGAATCTTTTGACTCAACCCGAGTTTACTTATCTAAGTTTACTCTAGCTAGTATCTTTAACATGTTTAAGTCAAGTTTTGCTAGGCTTTTATATAGGGAGCTTTAAAACGCGAAAGTCTTAACTCTCACGGGAGAACAAGAACTTTTCGCAAGTTCCTATAATTGATCCTAGAGAGTTGTTTATCAAGGGAACTTTAAAATGCGATTTCTAAACTTGAAGAAGTCTAAGAGTTTGCAAGATCCTATAGACGACTCGAAAACCCAAAACTTTGATTTAATAGGCTAAGCATCCACGAGTCTCATTCCTTGAGATTTTAAACTGTGGAGAACGAGAGATGATAGAGTCAGTTATAAGTTTGGTATTCTTTCGTGAATTTATGTGAGTTAATTATAAGCCTATTCTCCCATCGCTTGCTAATAAATTTATCTGTAATAAATAAGGTTGTACGATTTGAAAAGTTACTTAGCTTCTAGCCCAAGATCGTTTAAAAGTTGCTCGGTATGGATTAGAGTTCATAGCCAAGGCATAACTTATTGAAGCGGGATGCAAAGATTGGCGAGTCCAAAAAGACCCTAACAAGGCATGAGGGCTACATTTTGTTGCTAAAGATCCAAAAGTGATGTGAAGAATCATTTATCGAAAATCAATATGAAGGATCGAGACACACGACGAAAAGCAGGAACTCCCCAAAAAATCATGGAGAAGTCTATCCGAAAAGACCCTAGCAAGGTATGAGGATAAATAGATCCAAGTCCTAAAAGGAGGCGGATCGTTGTATATCAAAGTCTAAAATAAAGATTGGAGAAAAATGAAGAAGTCGTGGTCCAAAGATGAAGAATCTCTCAAAACTTCAAGTGAAGAAATTCCTATGATGAAGAGAAGACCATAATTTCAAGAACGTCTCTCAAAGATTCGAAGTATGAAGTCGCTGCCAAATATCGGTCCGAGAAAGGTCTCAAATCGCGAAGCGAGTTATGCCAAGATATGAACTTTTTGAGGTCCCGAGAAGTAGTTTTAAAAGATTTTGTCCTTTAGCTAACTATTGATTAAATAGTCCCACTTTATTTTCAGCCTAATAAACTATCGAAATAAGTCAACAATGCATCCTCGTGATCATTCAAGACAACAATAAAATATAAGAGATACACCTAGGAATAAGGGAGTCTAAGTGAATAATTGGCCCACATGAGTTCGTGTTAGTTTGCTAACTTATAATACCAATGATCTCGTTTTTAAGCTTGGTTTGGAGAAAGTGAAAACTTAAGGATGATGATCATTCATGACATTTTCAAAACCCTAAGGTATGTTTTTTTATTTCTTTCTTACTTTGAATGTTTATAATTTTCTATCTCTTTAATAAAGGCCAACGTGGATTGATTATGATGAAAAATGTAAACGTGCTTTGTAACTAATGCATTGCATGAGGACATTGTAATGGTCAAGTGTAGGGGATTTGATTGGTGTGTTAACACCCATCCTTTTTACCACTTAATTACAATTATAACCGAGCCAAAACGTGTATTTTATGTCATTTATGTCGGAATTATGCGTGGTTTGTGTTTTTGTTGTGATTTAGGACGAAAAGGTGAAAAGTGGAGAAAACACGTGCATCTACGGGCTTTTATCGAAGAAAAAGACGAAATACGAAGTCAAGAAATCAAGAGTGCAAAAAGAACGGAAGTCCAAGACCAATTCTGAAGATTTATCGAAGAAAAAGTCAAAAGACGGAAGTTTACTAAAAGCCGAAGAACTCAAGTATAATTTATTGAAGAATTACAAGACGAGTTTGAAGAAATCCCGAGACAGATTCATTAAAGTCAAAAGATTAAGGAGATTAAGGACTTAATGATGCAATTAGAGAAAGAAGAAAGAGGGAGGAAGCTTCCACTAAGAACCTCCCTAATCCACTATAAATAGATCCATTTTCATTCCATTTGTAGTGTTGGGTGGATTGACAACCCACCTCTTCCACCATTTTCATTTTCACTTTAATTTCTTGTATCGCACCTTTAAATTCCTTTAATTCAAGTAAGTTCACTTTTAATTGTTGTTAATCTTTACTTTCATTGTTAATCTCTCATCTTCCTTTCTTGCTTAATATTTCTTTATGATTCATGTTTATGTTCTTCTATTTTTATGGTTTTCAATCAAGTGGGTTTTGATTGATTTGATCAAAGTTGTTAGTTTTAGTGATTTGGTTTGATTGATTATTGTTAGTTGATGTTTAGTGGTTGTTTTGGTTTAATCTTTTGGTTGATCTTGATTGATTTTGCTTAAATTCGTGTTCTGGTTCTTTCCCCTGTTCTTCGTTCATGCTACTGTTAAGATTGCCCAGTTTTGTTCCGAATCAGCTTGTTCATCCGGAATAATCAATATTCCGGATGAGTCTTTATGTTCCGAATCAGTTTTATTGAAAAAGTTCCGAATCAGTGTGTTTTAAAAAGTTCCGAATGAGTGTGTTTTAAATGTTCTGAATCAATGTGTTTAAAAAGTTCCAAATGAGTGTTTTAAAAGTTCCGAATCAATTTCTTTTAATGTTCCGAATGAAGTTCGTTTTAAAATGTTCTGAATCAGTTCCTTCAAATGTTCCGAATGAGCTTATAATTTAATTATTCCGAATCAATTAAGTTCTGAACCAAATTTTCATTTATTGTTCCGAATCAGTCTTTCTTTAATGTTCCGAATGAAGGTATTTTAAAATGTTCCGAATCAAAGATATTCCGAATCAGTGTTTCTCTTCAATTATTCCGAATCAATTTCTTTTTATTCCGGATGAATCATTTAGTTCCGAATGAACCAATTTGTTCCGAATAAAGGAGGTTGTTCCGAATGAAGTAATTTGTTCCGAACGAACCAAATTGTTCTGAATGAAGGAAGTTGTTCCAAATGAACACTTTTTCTTAGTTTTTATAATTTCAGTTTAATTTATTTTTAAATTAATGTTTTTAAGTCTTGAGCTTTATTTTTCCCGCCTTTTTACTTAGTCGCACTTTTAATTTACTTTCCTTAATTTTAAGTTTGTGTTATTTACTTTTAAGTTTTCCTTTTTATTTCTCGTCACGTTTTAATTTCTCATCATTTACCTTTCGCCAAGTTTTTATCTTTCATTATTTCTTTTTACCGTCTTTATTTTATTTTTATTGTTTCAAGTCTTTATTTTTAATTAGTGTAGACAACGACAACCACTCTATTTCTTTTCCACCAAGAACAACTGAGTCGCACTTTGAACCGAAATCAATTCGAGAAGATACCGAGAAACGAATTTTTCAACCTAGCAATATCACAGTATTAATCCTCTCAACATACGAAAAGTATGTGAAGTTATCATCCACGAGAGGTGAGGTGGGTAAAGGAATCAAAATATCATCCCCAAAAGACATATGATGGTCACTAAGCGGCAAAGCCGTAAAGGTATCAATAATAGAATAATCAATGTCACCTCTCGGGTCAAAACACTCATCCTTAGTAATAGTCTTTAAAGTATGGGATGAAAGGTGCTCGGGAGGGGAACTTGTTACAATATCTTCATGCATCAAATTATCAAAAAGAATGTCCCCCTCCGTGTCATCATCATCAGTACCCAGAGGTATTGAGAGAACGTCTATTTCCTCCATAAATATGTCATTATTCTCAACGGGAGTAAGAGACGGGGGTAAAGACTCGATAATAGGAGTAGAATTCAACGCTTCAATTTCAGCAATAAGAAGATGAACTTTCAATAATTTGTCGCGAAGAATAATGTCTTCCACCTCATCTCAAAGACCAAGTTCATCGGTGAACTTCTCGTAAGTCAGAGAGAATAAATCGACATCTCCCTCATCTCCCAGAGGAAATGGGGAAAAAGGAGACATTTCAAACGTGAAATTCTCATAACATGGAGTAATTATTCTCAACGGGAGTAAGAGACGGGGGTAAAGACTCGGTAATAGGAGTAGAATTCAACGCTTCAATTGTAGTAATAAGAAGATGAACTTTCAATAATTTGTCGCGAAGAATAACGTCTTCTACCTCATCTAAAAGACCAAGTTCATCGGTGAACTTCTCGTAAGCCGGAGAGAATAAATCGACATCTCCTTCATCTCCCAGAGGAAATGGGCAAAAAGGAGGCATTTCAAACGTGAAATTCTCATAACATGGATAAATGTCATCATTAAGAGCGACCTCGTCCGTAAGCTCCGCAAAAGTCGGTACATCACAAACCTCATCAAAGAATTTTTCGAGACCAAATTCACTAATTTCACTCGATGTATCACTATCCTTAGACGCGTTTGGGATATCAAGAGTAGGAGTAGTAGCCTCAGAAGATGGGTTGAGATCAAAAATATCATCCTCGTCATCATCATAACAATATGGTCTCACAAGAGGCGTAGAGGTATAAGCACTAAGACTATATACTTTCTCTTGTCGTTGTTGCTCGTCCAATGTTTCGCTTAGTCGAATTAAACCGTCACGAAGTTCAAAAAGAAGGGCTCTTGCTTTGCATTGAGGTTGAAAGAAGGTTCATGATCGAGGGTGTAATGTGGGGGCTCAAAATTATGAAAACCGGAATTATAGCACGGATTTGGGTCATAATAATTCATCGGTTGACAAGAAAAAGTATCGTGAGGGCCCCCACAATTTTTGCAACACGGGTATTGAGAAAAACTCGGTGCATTTTGCGGATACGGATCCACATATATGGAAGAGGGTGAGATAGTGTAGTTAGAGGTGAAGGATGAATTAATCGAATTGCACGATAGACAACGTCCAAATTCGTAATTGGTGAGATCTCTTCCGCACCGTTCGCATGAACACCATTGACAGGATTGACTACCCGACGATGGTCTCCCACACCCTACACAATCGACATACGAATCCATAAGAGTGGTTGAGAAAAAGAATTAAACACAATAGAGGATAAAGAAGAATATTTTTTTTGGTGTAACACTTAGGAAAGCTTCACTTTTTTTATTTTTAATTTTTTTTTTGGTTGCAAAACTTAGGAAAGAATTTCATTTTTTGAATTTTTTAATATTTTTGTGTTTTTATCGTTTTGATTTAATTTTTTTTTATTTTTTGAAAATTTTTGAAATTTTTGCAAGAAAAATAACGTTCACGAGTGAACGGATCCCAAAATCCAACACGTCTCTCACAAAAAACAGTTAATATTTATGAAAAGAGCAGGCAGCGGCGTCATTTTAATAATTGATTTTTAATTAAGTTCGTTTTTCTCTCGACTCGATTGGAATTGAAATCAGATTTAAAGTGTGAATCAGTCATTTTTTGTGAATTAAAGAAAATATGGTTATCTATGTCTACTAAAAATTAAAACTTGACAAAACAAATGGCTGATAATAACGAATGTAAACAAATTAAAACTTAATAAAAAGTAAAAAAATTTAAAATAAAAACTAAACAAAACAATTCGGAATAAAACTTAATAAAAATGGCGGGAAAATAAAAATCTTAAAACAATTTGGAAAATAAAATCTAAACTTAATTCAAAATTTCAAATATAAACTTAATTCGGAATAATAATTCCAGAAAACAATTCGGAAAAACTTAAAAGGAATTACTCCGGAATGCATGAAACAAAACCTAATTCGAAATACATTCAAAATAACTCGGAAAATGAATCATAAACTTAATTCGGAATTACTTCAAGTTATTAATTCGGAAAATGAGATAATACTGAAACACAATTCGGAATAAAGGACTCCGAACAACAGTTCGGAATAAAAGTTGTTGAACAAAATTCGGGAAAAGGAATTCCTACACCTAATTTGGAATCTGAAATAAGAAATATAATTCGGAATGCGTTTTTCTTAAACTATTTGGAATATGAAAACTCAATATAATTCGGAATCTGAAATCCTAACCCTATTCGGAATATTCAAGTTAGTAACTTGATTCGGAATTAGAAACATGAAAGTAATTCGGAATCCTAGGGTTTTTGAACTAGTTCGGAATAAAGCTCAAGTTTGTAATTCGGAATAATGAGATAAGGAAAATAGTTCGGAATAAAAGGGTTTTATAATTCAGGAAAATTAAAAATAAGGTAAAAAATAATTAAGCAAAAATTAAGCCAAACTAATTTCTAATATAAGCCAAACAAGACACAAATAAAAACTATAATAAGCACTAAATAAGAAAAATAAATAAAATCTATTTTAAAAACATTAAACTACCAAATCACTCAAATGAAATTAAGTGAAACATAAAATAAGCAATAAGCACAATAAGCTATAAAAATCTAACACATAAAAATAATAAAAACATGAAATAAGCAACTCAATCAAATAAGCAATAAGATCAAATAAGCTAACATGATGATTAACCAAATCAACACAAAATTAAACAAGAAAGTAAGAATGAGATTAATTGAAAAGCTTGAAATTAAAGATGAAGATTAAAGATTCAACAATTGAAAGATTAAAGATGAAAAGCTTAAAGAAAAATGAGAGAGCGTTCTAAAATTACACCTACTCCTACTCCTACTCCTCATTAACTAACTATTACAAATGAAGGAAAATAGATCTATTTATAGTGGAGGAGTGGTTGGTGTGATGCTTTCTTCTTTCTTTTGTCTTCTAGTCTTTTTAATTAATTCATCATTCTCGACTTTGTCTCGGGATTCGTCGATAAATAAACTGAACTCGTCTTCTAATTAATTCTTTTATTAGATTTGGTTCTTCAAACTTTGTTAAACTTCCGTCTTTGGTTATTTTCTTTAATAAATCTTCGGAATAGGCCTTTGACTTCCTTTCTTTTTGCACTTTTGATCTTTTGACTTTGTCTTTCGTCTTTTTCTTCAATAAAAAAGCCCGTGAAAGCCCGTGTTTTCTTCCTTTTTCATCTTTTGGTCCTAAAACACAACAAAAACACAAACCATGCGTAATTCCGACTTTTACGACATTAAACACACGTTTTGGTCTCGTTTTTAATTGTTTTAATTGGTAAAAGGATAAGTGTTTGTGTGGGTTTTGTTGCACACGGCAGGGCTAAAACAACTCCCCCACGCCGGCCTGATGGTCACGGCTGGGGAACAAAGACACCACCGAGAGCTTTATGCTCTCGGTTTTTGTTGTACAAAACAAAACCCGAACCTTCCTTTATAATTAATTTGCTGCCCTTCTTTATTACAAGTTTGGATCGGTTAATAAATAAAAGAAAAGAAAACGATGATAACCGTACTAAGATTGTTAAAGGAGTGATGCATACACTTCATGAATCACAATAGAAATCAAACCCGAAATCCCTTGTATGCTCCTGCTAGCCGGCGGAACCAATACTCATAAACCATAATATTCTTTTTTTGTTTTCTAATCGTGACTGATGAGACTGTATTTATACATAGTCTAATCGTCCAAATCGGGCTTAAAATGCTTAAAATATCATCAAAATACCCAAAAATATGCCTGTGTTTGTTCATTGTGTATTTCAGGTACGGATATCGTGAATTCACCAAAAGATTACAAGAATCAAGCAAAAACGAACACGGGAAACGAAGCCGCACAAAGAACCGGACCCGAATCATGATTTCCAAAATTACCCTTGAAGTTTGAAGAATTGGCAAGATTGGCCCCTCAACTTTTGAAGACTTGTCATATTATACCCTTGAAAAATCCTATTATTGCATTTGGGTACCTAATATTTCAAGATTATGCCATTTAAGCCCTTAAAGAATGAAGAAAATGCAACATTGGCCCTTGTATTAAGTTTGTGAAAACATTGTGCCAATAATGACAAGTGACCTAAAGTTTTAACAAAGGGAAGAGAGTTAATAGCTGTTCAGACTTCAAATGAAGACATTTTGGGAGTTCAGGGGGCAAACATGGACAAACCAAACCCATATCCACCATATACCCGACCAAACCCGTTTTTACCCACCCATTTTACATCTTTTTACCCAACCTAGCCCAAAACCCGGCCCAAACCCACAAACACGTCACCCCTGATTAAACTTGTTTACTTTTTTTTTTAAACCTATTTTAATATAGTTAAAATGGGTGGGAAACATTCCCTATTCACCATCATCACCAAATTATCCCCTAATCCCTATCAAGAACCCTAATCACGTTTATCTCCAAATCAAAGGGGTATTAAACAAAAGCTTCCAGATTAACAATTAACCCAAGCCTAACCAAAACCCACCTCTCATAACTTACTCCCGTGACCTCTTTGGACCCCACCATGGTTCCCCTGCTTCCCCTCTTTTGGCAATTAAAGAATCTTGCATACCAATCTATGGCCAACAATGAATCCTTGTTCCCAAAGATATAATGGACGATGGAGATGTGTCTACAACAGCTGGAAATCACATGCTCACACTTTGACCAGATTCTTCACAAGACATCTAAGGGCAAATTCGACAAATTCATAGCTAGGGTTTCTTAACTTCATGTTTTTCTAGCAGCTTCTCTAGTGTAGTATAAAAGGGGTGGTATGTACCCCTTTTCTAGTTGTTCCAGTTTTTTTGTAAAAAGCTTGATAATTAATGAAAATGAAAGATTGAGTTTTTGAGCAAATAAATCTGTGTTCCCTCTATTTCTTGCATTAGTGTAATTCAGTTTACTGTTTTTAAAAGTTAGTTTAAAAGTTTCAAAAGGTTTCAGTTTTCAGAAATTTTCAAAGGTTTATTTTAAACGTGTTCTAAGATTTTCCAAAAGCAAACCAAGCATAAGGTGGAAGTGAAAGTGGAAGCCCTAGGCTTGGTTTGATTTGGTTTAACCTGGTTCTATTTAGTCAATTGGTTTCAACAGTATTGGTGGTTCCAAAATTTTCAAGAAAAATCAGTTTTCTTAATTTTTTTACTCAGTTCTTTTTACTGTATCAAAGGCCATAAGCTTCAAGCTTATGGCCTTTTGATACTTAAATTTGTTGCTTGTTGGTTGTTGTGTGCAGGTAACAACAAAGATTGAAGGCCACTCATTTCCATTCCATTTTTTTTGCCTTGAAGAAATTTTCCCCTTGGGTCCCTTTGAGATTCCACCAACAAGGGTTCTCTACTTGATCATAAGCTCTTAAAAAGTCCAAAAATCCACTTGGGAAGGCATCAGCCAAGGTACAAAAGGCTTGAACCCCCTTGTGCTATTTTTCTATTTTTTTAAGTGATTTATGTGATTTTGAGTATATCCTGTTTTTATGTGATTTTTCTTGTTTGATATTGCTTTATTTAAGTTTATATGCATGTTTAGATAGCTGGATTTCAGTTTGGTTATGATTGAAATAAGATTGGTGTGTTAATTGGTGATTTCTGATTTAAAAGGGGTGTTTGGGTCTGCTTATTAAGTTAGGTGATTGGCATTCATTTGGTTTAAAAACAGCTTAAAAACACTCCATGGGTTATTATTAGGTAGTAGTAGTATTTGATTTTCAGTTGGTAAGGATAGAGCAAAGTTGCATGATATCACTTTGGTAAATATAGCATAAAATCAGAAAGTAGCATCAAACTACCTGTTTAGCTTAAAATTTGCCCATCAATCTTTGAAATCTGCTAGATATTAGGAGCACCAAGGTTTATAGATAGTTGTATGTTATTTGGTTGAGTAGTGTGCAATTTTGTGAGCATTAAAATTCGTTTTTGTGAATTAAAATTCAGTCACTATTCATCAGTAACTTGCAAGTTATATCAGTAACTGATTTTGGCATCTTGTGTGAGATTTTTGTGAACAAGTGTGTTATTTCTTGTGCATTCTGACTTCCCACACTTCCATGAGTGTGGGGGTGCCCAATTGTCCAAGCAAATCCAAAGCATCAAGCTTTCCTAAGCTGAAACATCACCAGACATTGATTTTGCACTAGCAGTGGGAACCAAGTTGCCCCTGCTAGTGCTTGTGTTAGTACTGTTGCACAAAAAGACAGAAAGTGACCAAGTGTCACTATCACAATCTTAATTTTTTGTCTTTTGTGCCCTTAAATAGGTTTTAGACTTTGATTTTTTTTCCATTATTTTTCTTTTTTAATTTCTGATTTTTCAGTTTAGTTTATTTTGGTGTTACTGTTCATTTGATAATTTTTGGATTATTTTGCATTTTTAATTACTTTTTATCTTTCTGTTTTTGTCATTTAGTGTAGAAAATCAACATTTTTCAGATTTAAAATTTTTCTTAGATTTAGAAAATTAGTTTAAGATTTTTAGTTAAAAAAAATATTCACTGTTCACTTTTTAATCATTTTTTATAATTAATTTAAGTTAATTAGGGTTTAACTATTAATCAGTTTTGTCTTTTAGTGCAAATTTTTACATTTTTCAAACTTTTTCATTTTTCTACTGTTCATTAGGGTAATTTAGGATTTTTAAAATTGTTAAATTAAATTTTGGCATTATTTTATTATTTTTTATGATTATTTTAATTTAAAAATAGTTTTTAGTGATTTAAAATTAGAAAAATAGTTTTAAAAATTTAGGAAAAATACTTTTTAGTCTTTAAATAATATAAGTTAGTTATTAGTTCAATAAATTAATATTTTGGGCATTTTGTTAATTATATTTAATTTTTGGGCTTTAATTAGCATTAAAATTGAATATTTAATTAATAAAAGGTTTTAAAATATATTTGTTGGATTTTTATTCTTATTTATATTATTTAAGAATTAGTTTAATACTTTTAATTAATTTTTAGGTTTAATTTTTAATTTCGTCGCGTTTTACGTATTTACGTTCGCATTTTACGTCAACGTCGTAGTTTAAATCGTAGTCTTAGCTCGTCTTTACTTTTTTTCTTCTCAACCAAAAACGTCACTAATCCATACTTGATTTTATATATATTGGCACATTAATACACACACCTCCTTCGAGAACGAACCCGCATTTATTCGATTCTTCGGTTTTCCTAAATCGTCGAGTTTAATACTTGCCGCTCATACGCGTTTTTCCTAAAACGTGTACGATTTACTATACATCATTTTGGCGCCGCTGCCGGGGAGGTGTTTAGTGTGCCATTATTAGTATCGTGTTTGTGTGAGTAGTGCGTTTTTGCTTTTCAATTTTTGGAAAGCGTGAATATCGTACATACTCATTTTTGTTATTTTTCATTACTATATTATATTATCCAAATAAATCGTGTTTAATTTTCCTAAATTAAACACAAATCAATCTTTTACTATATTGTAGATATATTGGTTTTCGTTTTTATTGTGAATATATTATTACTATATTGTACTACGTAAGAACAATAAATATACAAGTACTCCAAAAGCGTGAAAACGAAACCTTGATTCGGGATTTCATCACTTGATCATTGTATTCGAATCCAAAGCAAAAGTTTAAAGGCAAAATAGATAAATACTTTCGTGAGGCTTAATTTCAATTAACACAAACTATAAGGTGGGTATAAGGCGGTTGTATTTCACGACCTAAAGGAAAAAGGCTCTTAAGTGCTTCGCGCCGCCTCGTTTCCTCCGCTTGCTTGTGCGTGTTTTGAGAAAGAGGGCTAATCGAGGGTTTGCCGCCCAAGTATTATCTACGTATATTATATTTGCTTGTGTTTTCAAGATTAAACCCTCTTGAACGTTTTGGTGTTCCACCAACGTTCTAAAGTCATCGAGAACGTTCACTCCACGTGATCGTTTTCATTCTTTGAGGCTCCTTTAATCGAGAAAGTCGATTCGAGGAGAGATTTGTAGATTTGAGTCTACGTAATACATCAAAAATCCAAAAAAATTAAAAAACCAATCAAAAACCAAAAAAATTAAAAAATCGAAAAACCGCAAAAAGAATCTTCTTTGCTACCACCCATTCTACGCTTAGTGCATGCGCACTCGATCGAAGGATTATTCTAATTCTAGCGACACTTCGAATCGACGCAATCGTAATCGAAGGAACCGACGACGTAGACGAGAATTAGAAACCGACGTTCCTAATATCGTTGTTGAAGAAACCGTAGAGGAGATGGCCGACAATCGTTCGATGATGGAATTGCTCCAAGCGCCCATCGAGGGTTATGGAGACGCGATCGTAATTCCCGCTATCGAAGCGGAGAATTTTGAGATTAAGAGCGGAATGCTTTCGTTGATCCAAGCTATGAAGTTTCGAGGTCGTGAAGCCGATAATCCTCACGACCATATTCGGAATTTTGATCATCTTTTGGCCACGAGCAAGTTTAAGAACGTCGACACCGATGTCGTCAAGCTTATGCTTTTTCCGTACTCGCTCGATGGTGCCGCCAAGGATTGGTACGAGAAAGAGCCACCTAATTCGATAGTTACGTGGAAGGATCTCGTCTCCAAGTTCGTTAATTATTTTTTCCCACCGTCTAAGACAACGTTTTTCAAAAACGAGATTACGAAATTTGAGCAAAAACCGAATGAATCTTTTAGAGACGCGTGGGATCGTTTTAAGGAATTGCTTAGGCAATGTCCTCACCATGGTTTTTCCGAGTTGCACCAAATCGATACGTTTTACAACGGTCTTAATTTTCATGAACAAGACTCGTTGAATTCCGCCGCCGGTGGAAACGTTTTGTGCAAAACTCCGAAAGATGCATTGATAATTATCGAAAACCGATCCAAGGTTTACCAACTCCGCAACGCACCGAGTGTTGCCAATGTCGCCAATGTTAGTAGTTCTAATCGCGACATTGAGAGGGTTGATGCAAAAGTCGACAAGTTAACGAATGTGTTCACATCTTTTCTCGTCGAAATGCAAAAGAAAGACGCTCCCGCTACGGTGAAAGCGGTTGAGGTTTCGTGTACGTTTTGTGGTGGACCTCATAATTATTACGAGTGTGCGGCTAAGGATGGCCAAACGTCGAATGTGAGTGCGTTAAATGGAAACAACAATTTTCAAAATCAAAATAACGCCGGTCCATCACAACAAGGCAATTATAACCAAGGCAACAATTTTCAAAATCGTAACAATTTTCAAGGAAACAATCAACAAGGAAATTTTTCGACTCAAAATCAAGGAGGTTATAATCAAGGTCGTAATATAACTTGGCAAAATCGAGACAATAACCAAAACTCGAATTTTTCAAACAACAACAATCAAGGTAACAATTTTTCAAGTGGGAATCAAGGAAATTTTCAAAGAAGTAATCAAAACCAAGGGAACTTTAATTCAAATCAAAATAGTTCGTCAAACGATTTTCAAAATTACATGAAAACGAATGAGGCTAATATGAGACGATTAGAGGGAGAAATTGGTACTTTGAAAAACGACTTTACAAATACTTTGAAATTGCAAAACACGAAGATTGAGCAAGGGCAAATTGATATTAAAAAGATGTTTTCGGCCATAATGAACAAGACTTCGGGTGCGTCATCGAGTTCGTTACCTAGTGACACCGTTGCTAATCCGAAAGAACAATGTAAAGCCGCCTCGTCTCGTGAGAAAGGTCGTGTGATTACCCCTAACCTTGAAGGATTCCGTGTTGTTTATCCCTCTCAACCCTCGACTTCTAAGACGTCTTCTTGTTCTAAAGTCGATGGGGTGAACGTGGCGACCAAGGAAAAGAGTGCACACCCTCGTGTACCTCAAATTCCATCCACGGTTCAAAAAGAGAGCTTTGTCGACCTTACCAAAGTAACCCTTGAAGAAACTTGTGCATCGATCCTTCTTAAAAAACCCAAAAGGAGTATGCCGAGAAAGGAAAAGGATCCGGGCTAATTTCTACTACCTTGTGATTTTTCCGAGATTGAGGGATGTTTAGCCCTTGCCGATTTAGGTGCTAGCATCAATCTCATGCCTCATTCTCTTTGGAAATTGATGAGATTGCCTTCGCTTACCCCCACGAACATGACAATCGAGCTTGCTAATTGTACACCTTTGATACCAATTGGAATAGCCGAGGATGTCTATGTTAGGATTGGAAAGTTTGTTTTTCCCGCGGATTTCGTTATATCCGATTACGAGTGTGACCCTAAATGTCCCATTATTTTAGGCCGACCATTCTTATCGACGGCTCGAACCGTAATCGACGTTCACGAGGGGAGACTTACTATGAGATATGGGGATGAGAAAATAGACTTTTTCGCTAGAAAATCCCAAGGGTTTAATGAGAATTAAAAACCGAGGTTTCAAAACCTAATGATTCAAATTCTAATGATTTCAAAATGTTTACTTTAGCGGAAAGAATGAAGCTTGATGCATGTTTTGAAAGAATTAAGAAAAACGGTTTTAAAGATGATGATTTTAATGATAAAGAATACGTGTACCTAATTCAAAAGGGTATGTGTAAATTTATGGATGAAAACTCACTTTGGGATGTTTTTAGCGAAACAAGTAAACCACCAATTCCGAAGGGTGACGTTAGTGCCATCACGACAAAGACCAATATGGGCTCGTCTTCACCACCTTCGAAGGACCACGTCTTTGAGGCTTCAACTTCTAACTCCATCGAAGTGCCTCCTTTGCCTAGCCCAATACCCGTTGAGGCTAAAGGGTTTATCGACATCGATCCTCTCGTCTTAGAAAAGTCACCTAAGCATAGTCATTTGACTTGTAAGTCCATGGTTGTGAGTGCTCACATCGACTCTTTCTTTGACGATGACGATGGCGATTTTGCCGAGATTGATCACGTACTTCGACATCCACATGCTATTTTTGTTTCTCCTAAAAAGAAACATGTGAAGTACGATGATTATGAGTTTGATCCTGAGATTGAGGAAATCATTGAACGAGAGCTAGCTCTTATGCCTTCACTTCCACCTACGAGTGAGGTCGATCTTTCCAAAATCGAGGATGAACTAAATGAGTTGGAACGTCTTATTTTTGATGACGAACCAACTCATGTGACCACCAAAAATCCCATTCTCGAGGAGTTACCTTATCAACACTCCTCATTTGAGAATGACGTTTACCACATTCGTGAGGATCTAACTTATCAACGATCCCCACAAAAGAATGATGGTTTCGTGCTTGATCGTGATCTTTTCGAGAGAGTTTCTAAGATACTCAAGGAGGGGAATGACAAACCTTGGTTTGACAAGCCTATCTTTGATGAAGAAATCGATGAGATCGACGTTCATGAGGATGACGAGTATGTTGACCCCGAGGGGGCGGTGTTCTTTATTGACAAACGTTTTGAGAAATTATATAATCCGCCACCCCCTCCCACCAATGACTTAAATGTGAGGATTTTTAGCGCGACTAATTTTGAATTTGACACGCCAAATATTTTCGACATTATTCAATCGGGTTTTCATAAAGAGTTTTTAAATGATGAAAAAGGAAAGTATTTTAAAAATGTTTTAAATGATTTTTCTACATGTTTAACTCCGTCATCACATCGTTTTATGAGTGCTACCACCTCGTCTACTCCTTTTGACGACGGTTGGTGTGGTTTTAGTATGGGGGAAGCCCCATATGTTCCCTCACACTTTACCACCGAGGACGAGATTTACGATCCCGGAATTGCTTGTAAAGGGAAATCTCGGTCTTCCACCGATGCAATAAATGGAAAATCTTTTCGTTTGCTTGGTGTGAGTCTACCTCGAGTAGCTCATAAGTTTGACTTACCCATTGCCCCACCTTTCTACTTCTTATCTCTTTTCTTCTACCCCATTGGGGTTCTAGTTCGTGTTGAAGTAGCGTTGTTTCGTCTTTCATCCGAAAACGAAGACGCTATCTTTGACCCCGGTATACGTTTATCGGGTTTTTAAAGTACTCCACGTACTTTTGGGCCTTGTTTATCATGTAAGCCCCACCAAAAATGACCAAACCAAGATTATCCCTAAATGATCACATTTATGGGGATTCGAGTCGAGCTTTTGACTCGGTTAACAAAAACAAGGTGCCTCGTGGGGGATTCTCATGCTTATCCTTGTAAATATTATCGCTTTCTTAGTTTAATGCAACGAGGGGACTTGTGCTCTTCCTACCTTTGTTTCGTAGTTGTTTGTGATTGTGATTCATTAGGTTCATCGTCATCATTAAAGCCTCTCGTGTTCGTTTTACGGATCACTCGAGCTTCGATCGTTGCCTTTGGAGATTCCGATATCCGATGATATCCTTTTTTGTTCTAACGTTTATCTTATTAGCATAATTCATAAACGGCTTTTAGTTTATTCGTTTTACCCTTTCCATGCTCGAGATTAAGCATTCGACTTCGTCTCTAGTATGGGGGTGTTTACACCCCTAGACTCGAAACATTGAGGACAATGTTTAGTTTTAGTATGGGGGGTGAGTAGATACTTCACCTTGCTTACGTCAACACGCAATCCAATATTCATCTTTTTGTTATCGTTTTATGCAAAATAAGGCTAAAAATGGCCAAATTTTAAAATTTTTCTTGCTTTTCATAAGTGTTTAAGACACGAATGTAGGTTTTCCGATGGTGAGAACGAGAGTAATTTTTGACTCGACCGTGCGTGTTGAGCACTTAGCTTCGATTCCTTAACTTTTTAGGCTAAGTCTCTTAAATGAGGACGAGAAATGATAGAGTTATTTATAAGTCTCATAATCATCACGATCTTATGTGTAGTAATTATTAGCTTATTCTCCCAACGCTTTTGCATAATAAATTGTTAATAAATATTGATTTGGCGGTTTAGTCACTATTGTTGGGTTCCTAATTTGTTTTGGTAGCTTCCATGTAATTAAATTGGGAAAACATTAAGGTATCGCCAGCGTCACGGTTTTGAAGTATTGGCACCCGAATAATCGAAAGCTTCACCTAATAATAAGATTTCAAGTGCTCACCTAAATTAAGCAAAAATTTGAAGCTCACAAGGCCGAAAAATCTATGCCCAAATTGAAAGTGAATCAAGCCTTAATCTTCGAAGCTTTAAAGATCCAAAATTCGCTTTAGCGTGAGGATATACGTCTTTGGCTAATAAAACCACCGATGAGGCGTATAATAAAAGGCAAGGCAAGACCGAAGTCATAATAAAAGCTTCATGGCAAAGTTGAATAAAAGATGGAGGTAAACCAAAGATAATAAGGCCCTTCCGTTAGGGGGCGTATAAAAGTCTTGGTAATAAGTCTCATGTTCAAAACCGTTATAAAACTGTGTTTATCAATCCTTCTTGTTGACTTAATTTTTTGACATCGTTGTCTATTGGGATGAATTATTGATTTAATGATTTTGGTTACACCGTTAAGTTTCTATTTTTAGACTTAATCTCTATTCACGCATAAGTCAATGATGTATCCTCGTGATCATTAAGACATAATAAAATATAAGAGATACCAAGTAGGAATAAGGGAGTTTAGGTTCGTAATTAACACTCATGAGATGTGTTCGTGTTGCTAACTTATAATAACAATGATCTCGTTACACGCTTAGCATGGAATTGGGTGAAAATCAAGGACGACGAAATTATTTCTAACGAAGCATTCACGTGTTCTTGTTCTATGATCCTAAAAGTCACGTTCTCGTGATGAAAACAATACATTATGTCTAAAACGCGTGTAGAAGTTCATTTAAGTTTATGTCTTCAATAAAAGTCATCATAAAATGAATTTTGGAAGTGCTAAGATACTTAATTCTAGCATTGCGTGGGGACACGGCAATGGTTTAGTATGGGGGAGTGATGAGACTGTATTTATACATAGTCTCATCGTCCAAATCGGGCTTAAAATGCTTAAAATATCATCAAAATACCCAAAAATATGCCTGTGTTTGTTCATTGTGTATTTCAGGTACGGATATCGTGAATTCACCAAAAGATTACAAGAATCAAGCAAAAACGAACACGGGAAACGAAGCCGCACAAAGAACCGGACCCGAATCATGATTTCCAAAATTACCCTTGAAGTTTGAAGAATTGGCAAGATTGGCCCCTCAACTTTTGAAGACTTGTCATATTATACCCTTGCAAAATCCTATTATTGCATTTGGGTACCTAATATTTCAAGATTATGCCATTTAAGCCCTTAAAGAATGAAGAAAATGCAACATTGGCCCTTGTATTAAGTTTGTGAAAACATTGTGCCAATAATGACAAGTGACCTAAAGTTTTAACAAAGGGAAGAGAGTTAATAGCTGTTCAGACTTCAAATGAAGACATTTTGGGAGTTCAGGGGGCAAACATGGACAAACCAAACCCATATCCACCATATACCCGACCAAACCCGTTTTTACCCACCCATTTACATCTTTTTACCCAACCTAGCCCAAAACCCGGCCCAAACCCACAAACACGTCACCCCTGATTAAACTTGTTTACTTTTTTTTTAAACCTATTTTAATATAGTTAAAATGGGTGGGAAACATTCCTTATTCACCATCATCACCAAATTATCCCCTAATCCCTATCAAGAACCCTAATCACGTTTATCTCCAAATCAAAGGGGTATTAAACAAAAGCTTCCAGATTAACAATTAACCCAAGCCTAACCAAAACCCACCTCTCATAACTTACTCCCGTGACCTCTTTGGACCCCACCATGGTTCCCCTGCTTCCCCTCTTTTGGTAATTAAAGAATCTTGCATACCAATCTATGGCCAACAATGAATCCTTGTTCCCAAAGATATAATGGACGATGGAGATGTGTCTACAACAGCTGGAAATCACATGCTCACACTTTGACCAGATTCTTCACAAGACATCTAAGGGCAAATTCGACAAATTCATAGCTAGGGTTTCTTAACTTCATGTTTTTCTAGCAGCTTCTCTAGTGTAGTATAAAAGGGGTGGTATGTACCCCTTTTCTAGTTGTTCCAGTTTTTTTGTAAAAAGCTTGATAATTAATGAAAATGAAAGATTGAGTTTTTGAGCAAATAAATCTGTGTTCCCTCTATTTCTTGCATTAGTGTAATTCAGTTTACTGTTTTTAAAAGTTAGTTTAAAAGTTTCAAAAGGTTTCAGTTTTCAGAAATTTTCAAAGGTTTATTTAAAACGTGTTCTAAGATTTTCCAAAAGCAAACCAAGCATAAGGTGGAAGTGAAAGTGGAAGCCCTAGGCTTGGTTTGATTTGGTTTAACCTGGTTCTATTTAGTCAATTGGTTTCAACAGTATTGGTGGTTCCAAAATTTTCAAGAAAAATCAATTTTCTTAATTTTTTTACTCAGTTCTTTTTACTGTATCAAAAGCCATAAGCTTCAAGCTTATGGCCTTTTGATACTTAAATTTGATGCTTGTTGGTTGTTGTGTGCAGGTAACAACAAAGATTGAAGGCCACTCATTTCCATTCCATTTTTTTTGCCTTGAAGAAATTTTCCCCTTGGGTCCCTTTGAGATTCCACCAACAAGGGTTCTCTACTTGATCATAAGCTCTTAAAAAGTCCAAAAATCCACTTGGGAAGGCATCAGCCAAGGTACAAAAGGCTTGAACCCCCTTATGTTATTTTTCTATTTTTTTTAAGTGATTTATGTGATTTTGAGTATATCCTGTTTTTATGTGATTTTTCTTGTTTGATATTGCTTTATTTAAGTTTATATGCATGTTTAGATAGCTGGATTTCAGTTTGGTTAGGATTGAAATAAGATTGGTGTGTTAATTGGTGATTTCTGATTTTAAAGGGGTGTTTGGGTCTGCTTATTAAGTTAGGTGATTGGCATTCATTTGGTTTAAAAACAGCTTAAACACACTCCATGGGTTATTATTAGGTAGTAGTAGTATTTGGTTTTCAGTTGGTAAGGATAGAGCAAAGTTGCATGATATCACTTTGGTAAATATAGCATAAAATCAGAAAGTAGCATCAAACTGCCTGTTTAGCTTAAAATTTGCCCATCAATCTTTGAAATCTGCTAGATATTAGGAGCACCAAGGTTTATAGATAGTTGTATGTTATTTGGTTGAGTAGTGTGCAAGTTTGTGAGCATTAAAATTCGTTTTTGTGCCTTAAAATTCAGTCACTATTCATCAGTAACTTGCAAGTTATATCAGTAACTGATTTTGGCATCTTGTGTGAGATTTTTGTGAACAAGTGTGTTATTTCTTGTGCATTCTGACTCTCCACACTTCCATGAGTGTGGGGGTGCCCAATTGTCCAAGCAAATCCAAAGCATCAAGCTTTCCTAAGCTGAAACATCACCAGACATTGATTTTGTACTAGCAGTGGGAACCAAGTTGCCCCTGCTAGTGCTTGTGTTAGTACTGCTGCACAAAAAGACAGAAAGTGACCAAGTGTCACTATCACAATCTTAATTTTTTGTCTTTTGTGCCCTTAAATAGGTTTTAGACTTTGATTTTTTTTCCATTATTTTTCTTTTTTAATTTCTGATTTTTCAGTTTAGTTTATTTTGGTGTTATTGTTCATTTGATAATTTTTGGATTATTTTGCATTTTTAATTACTTTTTTTCTTTCTGTTTTTGTCATTTAGTGTAGAAAATCAACATTTTCCAGATTTAAAATTTTTCTTAGATTTAGAAAATTAGTTTAAGATTTTTAGTTTAAAAAAATATTCACTGTTCACTTTTTAATCATTTTTTATAATTAATTTAAGTTAATTAGGGTTTAATTATTAATCATTTTTGTCTTTTAGTGCAAATTTTTACATTTTTCAAACTTTTTCATTTTTCTACTGTTCATTAGGGTAATTTAGGATTTTTAAAATTGTTAAATTAAATTTTGGCATTATTTTATTAATTTTTATGATTATTTTAATTTAAAAATAGTTTTTAGTGATTTAAAATTAGAAAAATAGTTTTAAAAATTTAGGAAAAATACTTTTTAGTCTTTAAATAATATAAGTTAGTTATTAGTTCAATAAATTAATATTTTGGGCATTTTGTTAATTATATTTAATTTTTGGGCTTTAATTAGCATTAAAAATTGAATATTAAATTAATAAAAGGTTTTAAAATATATTTTTTGGATTTTTATTCTTATTTATATTATTTAAGACTTAGTTTAATACTTTTAATTAATTTTTAGGTTTAATTTTTAATTTCGTCGCGTATTACGTATTTACGTTCGCGTTTTACGTCAACGTCGTAGTTTAAATCGTAGTCTTAGCTCGTCTTTACTTTTTCTCTTCTCAACCGAAAACGTCACTAATCCATACTTGATTTTATATATGTTGGCACATTAATACACACACCTCCTTCGAGAACGAACCCGCATTTATTCGATTCTTCGGTTTTCCTAAATCGTCGAGTTTAATACTTGCCGCTCATACGCGTTTTTCCTAAAACGTGTACGATTTACTATACATCAGTGACATTGGAACGGGGGTTTTACCCGGTTTTTTCTTTGATATAAGGTTGGGATTCAAGCCCATTTGTTGTCCCTTCCCTTTTTGTTTCAAGCCGCAGCCCACAAACAACATGCATACTTCCTTTTTTTATTATTAACGAACGTGTTCGTTTCAACATTCCCGCATGTTTTAGTTTTCTGAAACGTAACTATCTTTTCTGTATAATAATACGTTCGTAATAATTATTTCTTTGAATAATTATATATATAGTTTATAATAGTAGAGACTGCGTATTTAATATTCTAAATTTTAAATACGGGTTTTACATAATGGCTTTGACATTCTTCCTAAATCGGTAGCGTTTTACCTCCGGCCGGTGAAGACCGTTATACGATATTAAATACCGTACCTGTGATTAGGTAGATTCAATTAAGAATCTCCTTGACAGGGTTTCGCGGCTGTATTAGCCGTTCTCTTTACTCGATCGTCTCAAAGCAAGACTTCGAACATAAAGAGTGAATCAATTGGATAAATATCCGCTTGATTAAAGTCGTCAATTCAAATTCCTGGAAAAGTTTGATTCATTAAGAATCTTACCATTGTTGCTTTCCGGTTGACACAAGCTTGATTCATAAAGAATCTCGCAAGTCACCTACCGTAGCGCTGTTAGAGGTTGACGCTAGAAGGATTTCCATTCGTCACTGTGAATATTAATGAATATCACTATGAATTTTCTGGCAAGAACATAAAGATATTACGTAGAAACCTGAAACGAGTTTGAATCAATTCAGAAACAAACCACTATTTCTTTTCAGTTTTACACATGTTCAATTCATAAAGAATTTTACATATGACCTACCGTAGTGCTGTTTGATGTTAACACTGGAAGGATTTACACTCATCATTGTGAATACTAAGTAGTATCACTCTGAGTGTTCTAGCAGTATCACAAGGATATAGCGTAGGACTCTCTTGTTCATCATTCGTGTGTCCTAATGAGATTTGATTGATCTCTAGGCTCTAGACTTGATTTGTGCACTTTTAGTGGTCGGAGGCTGGAGCAGATGCCACCTATTCAATATCAACTATCTCGGAGTGAGAAAGTCAACAGAAGTCATGTTAATCTCCGTGACAATAAAACAAACTTCTTTTGAGAGAAGCTTGAGTCAGCTGGGAAAGGGTTGTGCATTACATAACTGGGTCCATGATGTGTAGTCTTCATGATGTGTTGACCCGGTTTCTGCCTAAGTTGTTTGAAGGACTAATTTCTTTTCACCCTTTATCCTTACATTTCTTTTTCATTCTTCAATCCCTTTAATGCTTACCAAGACGTCATCACTAGCACCTTGTTGTGATTGTTTCAGTGCTAGCTTAAGTACTTAGTCGGCATTCAGCTACGTTCACAATCTACTCAATCTTTCCTAAGGACTTCTATTAATCTATTGGATTGTCCCTAGGAAGATCCATCCGGTTCTGGTTGGATCATAGGACTTAACATAACCACCCTTTTGACACCAATAATGTCGTGAATTAAAGATGTTGTGGGTATTTTATCGAAACCATAAGTGCTTGAGTCTTTAGATCATATTTTAATCACATTTTCTCCCCTATCTCTAATATATAAAATCGTTTGATATTAGAGATACCAAATTTGATTAAAATATATTTGTGAAAAATAGTCCTGAAAACATTCGGGTGAAAAATGTGTCAAACTTAGCATGAATTAGGAAAGCTCCCCCTCAAAAATTGATCCAATTGAATTGTCATTACGAGGATATGATCTACATTAAACTTTTGAGGATAGGAGTTGTTGAACACACAATTTTTGAAAGATTTTGAATAATCATTAAAAAAACTCTTGAAAAAATTGTGTTCAAGGATTTTTGAAAAAATCCATTATTTTTGGCGAAGTGGTTTTTCTAAAGCATAAACTTGAGTTCATAGACTTTGAATGTCTTGACGAATCCACTCAACTATAAGAAGATTTCTCTTTTTTTACTGAGGAAGGTCACTAAAACGTACACTCTCCGTGAATATAGATCCGAGTTATAATCTGAAAGTGATTACAAGCCATCGTGTTGAGCTCAAAACGTTGAATGTTTTGTAACATGCTCAACCCAAGATAGATTGCTCTAGCCGTTGTTGGAAAAATTTTCCAAAGTAGAAATTTTCCTTTATTAAGAATAGAAATGACATGTTTCGAAAAATATTTACAACTTCCATTCGAGCTTTATGTACACACCTGTGTCGTTATTGGTCGACATTTCTTGGCACGTCCATATTATCGATACTAAAAGACATGTCGAGAAGAATATTTATGGATTTTAAAAGATTTTTTATTTTGTGTTTTGCTTTTATATGTTTTATATTTTGTATTTTGCTTTTTCAATGATATTTACAAGTAAATGTTTGATAGATGAATCAAGCAGACACCTTTGCCAGAATCTCCAGGTCCGCTGGAGTCAAACATCGCATACCAATTTTCCTAACTAGATACGAAAACTTCTCTTTCGAAAGAGCTTTTGTAAACAAGTCAGCTAATTGGTAATCAGTTCCAACAAAGTATAATTCAACGATACCGCGTTCAAATTATTCGTTTATGAACTGATATCTGACATCAATGTCCTTCGTGCGGGAATGTTGTACCGGATTGCAGGAGATGGCTATGGCCGACTTTGAGTCACCATACATAGGTACTTTATCAAAGTGGAAGCCATAATCCGTCAGTTGTGTTCACATCCAAAGAACTTAAGCACAACACGCTGATAGAGACATATACTCGACTTCGGCTGATGACAGTGACGTGTAATCCTGCTTCTTGGAAGACCATCCCACGAGCTTATCTTGACCTAGAACTTGTGCACCACCAGAAGTACCTTTTCGTGTATCAAGACACCCTGCATGATCAGAATCTGAATAGGCTGTTAGAAAGAAACCGGTTTCCCTCAAATACCAGAGTCCCATGTGAATGGTATTCTTAAGGTACCGAAAGATCCGTTTAACCTCCTTGAGATGTTTTTCAGTGGGTCATGCTTGATATCGTGCACAATAACACGTAGCATGTGATAGATCTGGTCAGCTTGCTGTTAAGTACATGAGAGAGCCGATCATAGAACGATATCTCATTTGGTCTATGGCATCTCCCTCCAAATCAGCATCTAGGGATGTGGTGGATAATGGTGTCCCAACGGGGTCACATCAGGTCATACCATGATTTTTAATTATCTCTTGACAATACTTAGCTTGGTTAATAAAGATACCACTTGGGGATTGGTGAACTTGAATTCCTCGAAAGAATTTTAGTTCGCCCATCATTGACATTTCAAATTTGTTGTGCATTACTTTTTCAAACCATTTTGAAAGTTTTGGGTTTGTAGACCCGAAAATAATATCATCAACATAAATCTGCACAAGCAAAATGTCATCCTCATATTTAAGTGAACAAAGTTAGATCAATGGAACCTTTTGAGACACCTTTGGATACCAGAAATTTCGAGAGCTCGTCGTACCACGCCCTTGGAGCTTGCTTGAGTCCATAAAGTGCTTTGTGGAGACGATACACCTTGTCAGGATAATGAGGATTGACGAATCCTTCCGGCTGTGTGACATAGGCTTCTTCCTTCAAAGGACCGTGTTATTCCCACTTAATCCATAACACTAGATTCTAGAGAGAGAAAGAGAAGAAAAGTAGAGAGCGAAACTAGAGAGATTTGGAAGGTTAAACACTTTAGAGAGAGAAAGTAAAATGGTAACCAACACCCTCTTCCACACATGGAAGAGGGTATATATACCCTTGGCATTTAGGCCGTGGGTTTAGTTTCCATATGCGGGGCTTGGCTTTGCTTGGGCTTATGCCCCTAACTTATACAATGTTAGCTTAAAGTCCAAGCCTGGTTTTCCCGACTAACCTATTACAGTACAATACCTTTAACGACTAAGATGACCTATTACATTCTTGTTCGACTATATAAAATATAGGGCTAACAATCTCCCCTAATGTATCGGTCATCTTTGAAATGCATATGATGATTGAGTGAGTACATTCTTGTTGAGGTGATCTTCCTTCTTAGGTCTTGTTCCTTGGTCTTGATCTTGTTTGTAACGGTTTTGTTCCTTCATGCCTTGTGATCTTTATCTTGAGCCTTTGTCTTTTGACTTTGAGTGCTTGAGATCTTCAGTCTATCTTTGATAGTATTCATCTTGTGCTATTCTGACAAGATGACCTATTACATTCTTTCATTCTTAAGTATCTTGATTATCGCCATCTTGTGCTCTTGTGACTTCTGAATCAACATATTCATACTTTGTTGATTTCGAAAGGCTAACAATCTCCCATACAAATATATTTGTTGTTAGTCCTTCAAATATTCATCAGAGTTGCGAAAGACTTTAACTTTTAGTATGAATATGTGAAGACGACTTCGGTTAGTGCACAGCTACGCCACCATCTTGATATGCATCAACATATATAGACACGAATAAAATGGCTTTGAACATTTCACCCTAATTCGGTAGCGTTTTACCTCCGGTCGGTGAAGACCATTAGACGGTATTTGATACCGTACCCGTGATCGGGTAGATTCGATTAAGAACCTCCTTGACAGGGTTTCCCGGCGGTAGTATCCAGGTCTCTTTACTCGACCGTCTCAAATCAGACTGCGAATGTAAAGAGTGAATTATAAGGATAAATTATCCTTCTAATTAGAGTCATCAATTCAGAATTCCTTGAACATGTTTGATTCTAAAAGAATCGCACCATTGTTGCTTTCCAGTTTGTCACAAGCTCGATTCATAAACAATCTTGCGAGTCACCTACCGCAGTGCTGTTTGAAGTTGACACTAAAAGGATTTCCATTCGTCATTGTGAACACTAAAAAGTGTCACTCTGAATGTTTTGGCAAGATCACACGGATTTTGCGAAGAAACCTGGAATCAAGTTTGAATCAATTAAGAATCCAAACTTAGTTGCTTTCCAGTTCTCACAATTTTGATTCGTGTAGAATCGCACAAGTTACCTACCATGAGCTTGTTTGATGTTGGCTCAAGCAGGATTTCCATCTTCATTGTGAATCGTACACTCAGATGTTCTAGCAATATCACAAGGATAATGAGTAGGACTCGATTATGTCCTAATGAGATGATAGATAGATCTCGTTTGGCTCTAGACTCAATAAGTGCATTTTGGTGATCGGAGGCTGGAGCAGACTGCCACCTTTTCAATATTAACTAACTCGGAGTGAGAAAGTCAATAGATACGTGTTGATCTCCGTGATAATAAGACAAGTTTCTTTCGAGAGAAACTCGAATGGCTATGAAGGGTTGTCCATCGCATCACTGGGTCCATGACACTAGTCTTGAAAAGATGTGTTAACCCAGTTTCTACCTATGTTGCATAGAATATTCAACTCCTTCAATGCTTACCAATACGTCATCACTAGCACCTTGTTGTGATTGTTCTAGTGCTAACTTAAGTAATTGGTCCGCATGCAGCTTCATTCAACTCCATCTTTCCTAAGGACAACTATTTCTAGCTATGGAATATCCTTGGGTAGATCCCTCCGGTTCTGGTTGGACCATAGGACTTTGTTTCCTATCTAAAACCACCTTTTCACTCCAATGTTCCGTCGTGGATAGTAGGTTGTTTTGGGTATAGATCGTAACCATAAAACCATTAAAAACCATTCAAAGTGCTTGATAGAAATCAAAACTTTAACACTTTGAAAGTTTTACATATCCGAAAAGCTCCCCCTACACGCATGCGTCGATATACGAAATAGTTTAGCCTGTGAAGGAAAGAGTTGCACTTGAGAATTTAAGATCACATGTTGTGATATATTACATTTTTATCAAATTTTCTCCCCTTATCTCTAATATAAAAACATAATATTAGAGATACTAATTGATTAAAATATGACAATTTCTAAAATCTTTGTGACAGAAACATGTGTGCACGCATGAATCATGGAAATTTTTCAGTTGGGATGCTCCGCCACAACAATATATGTGTGTCTTAAACCAAAATTTGACAATATTTTGGGGAATCGACACCACAAAATATGTTGAGGTACGGAGTTGAGATGCCTTTTCTGATATAATATATATAACATATGACAGATTTAATATCATTTTCGGAATGTGTTGGATACATAAAATATGACAATTTCTGAGATGTACCCAACAACATTAAAAGGCTTGATTTTAAAACGCTCCCCCTCAAAAATTGATCAAAATAACATATGACATTTTTGAGATATAAAACCACATTATGAGGAAGGGAGTGCCGAACACACAATTTTGAAAGATTTAGAAAAACCTTTTGAGAAATTCTTGAAAAATTGTGTTCAACGGTTTTTAAAATAATCATGATAGAAGACTTCTCTTCTATTGCTTAGAGAAAGTGCATTGAAACGTACACTCCCCTTTTTAGGTCCGCTTTTCATGAGCTCAAAACTTTGATTGTTTTGCGACAAGCTCATGACCGAGAAAGATAAATTTCCCGTTGTGAAGGATAAGTTATCATCCGTGATAAACTTTCCTTAAGTTGAAGTTCGAGTTCTAAGCTGACATTTACTTAGAAGTCGTTTTTCATGAACTTAAAAACATGGAATGTTTTTATAAGAAGCTCATGACCGAGAAATATTAATTTCTCGTTGAGAAGGATAAGTTATCGTCTGAAATAACTTTCCTTAGTTGATGTCCGAGTCCTAAGCTGTGATGCGCTTAGAAGTCATATACACGAGCTTAAAACTTTCGAATAGTTTTATTGTAATCTCGTGTCCGAGAAAATCGAATTTTTCATTTTGAGGATAAGTCATACTCGGGATGAACTTTCCTGTCTTTAAGAGTCCGGGTTACAGTCTGTTATTTGACTATAAGCCATGTACACGAGCTTCAAACTTTGGAATAGTTTGAATGTAAGCTCGTGTCCAAGAAAATTTAATTTCTATTTTTGAGGGTAAGCTATCGTTGAGGAGATAAACTTCCCTGTCTTTGAGGAACAAGTTACAGCCTGTAATTTGACTGTAAGTCATTAAACGAGCTTAAAACTTTTGAATAGTTTTAAAAGAAGCTCGTGTACGAGAAATATGAATTTCTCGTTTTGAGGGTAACTTATCGTTGAAGAGATAAAGTTCCCTTTCTTTGACATTCGAGTTACAGTCTGAAATGTGACTGTAAGTCATTATGAAGTTTACTTGTGAAAACCCTGAGACGCTTGTTTCTCTGATATCTACTTCTTCAACAACCAAACTCTGAGAGTGTCTTTTGTTGAACAGTATGAATATGTAAAGCCTTTGTGTTCTTGTTGAACCTTTACTTTATTACCTTCACTTTCATCAGTTGTTTGTATGCTTGCATGTGGGTTAGCGATATCTTGATGAGAAGCAAGTGGGGGTTCACCCTGAACCTTTATCGAGCTAGAGGGAAATATCTTTCCAGTAGGAACCCACCTAAGACCTATTGTTTTAAAGGTTCTACCCGTTGGTATCCACCTAAGACAGGGTCTCAGAGTCATAGTTTTCTCATGCACAGCGGAAGACTTAGTTAGAGAAATACTATTTCCTTTAGAGTTCCGTCTTTTAGGTGCTCTAGCTTTTTGGTTCACCTTGTTCAGGACTTTAGTGATACAATCATCATGAATGGCATTAAAGACACTTTTTTTACATTTCTTGCAAACAAAGTGCTTAGCATCAGAGAAGGCTCTAGTGTTTCTAGGGTTGGCCTAATTGTGCACATCACATAAGGGTCTAGAATTCCTAGATGTGTTAACAATGCTCCTAGGTTGTGGGTTGGTCCTTTCTCTTGCTTGTGTCTTGTTCTTAGCATCCTCTAGATAGCTTTTATGACTCGTGTCATTTGAACTATGCCTAGGCATGTTTTTGGAGCTAGATCTAGAGTTGCTTGAAGCATTCATGTGATCGAGTTTTGGAAAAGCAGATTTTCTTAAGGAGGGTCAAGATTGTGGAGTGACTGGTTTAGGCAAATTGCTATGCACGTCAACTTAGGATGCAAACCTCGGGTTCGACGTTTTGGGTCGTTCAGATTCAAACGCATTCGGTTGTCTAGCAACTGAGCGATTTCTGAATGGTTGAGAAGGAGGTTTCCCCAAGACTGACTGTTTTACTAACTTAGTATCCACACTATTTCCTTTTAGCTTCCTTAATTCATTTTTCACGGCTGTCAGTGCAAAAACCTTTTCCTGAAACTGAGCCTTTAATTGCTCATTTTGTAGAAGTAATCGAGCGACACGTTGTTCTAACTTAATGTTCATATTGTCAAATATGTCGTTCTCAGAATTCGCGTCATTACTGTCTATAGTGTCGATAGGTTGCACAGATATTTCACTTAATGAAGCAAGCGGAGGACTTGGATTTTGCGAAGCCAACTTTGATTGTAACAAATTTATTTGTTTCACAAAATGTTCTTTTTCCGCGTTGGAATCTTGAATCTTACGATCCAGTTTTTGTTCAAGAACAACATTTGCTTTTTCAAGTTTATCAAATAAGCCTCAAATTTGTTATTTTTCTTTGAAAAATCGAGTTTGGCATCCTCAAAATCTTTTGACTTCTGAGCTAACAGAATTTCAAGCTCGTTAATCTTAGAATCAACATCCTGGGCACTCTCTCCTCCATTAATACTCGTATCTGATGAGTCAGGTGTGGTATTGCTATCAACCTTTTCCATTAGATACGTGTCAAAAATGGGTTCAGATTGGTCAGTATGTTGAGGAATATCATATTCAGCATTTAAATGTACCATAGCCATTGGCTGATCATCATAAATAGGTCTAATATGCGCATCATTGGTTGTTTGATCATTCCCTAAGCTGGTACTGATATGTTGTGTCTCTGATTCTGTCCCGCTGCTCTCTGTATCAACCGAAGAAGCATCCAATGCTTGATCTTTATCGACAGTGCTCTCTTTCGTCTGCATCGGTCTTTGATTCACCCTTCTTTGAAATTGCCTTTGATGGCGTGTTCTTTCAGCAATTGACTTCTTTATATTACTCATATGTTGAAGAAGTGTCTCTTTGAACGCTTGAAGATCTACGAGAGTATATTTGGTAAAGTATGTGCTTGTGAACTCTCGATCATTTTTGCATAAGCCACTCGAGTCAATGAATTGCTGGAACTGATTGTTGAGAGCTAAAAGGACCTCCATGGATATGAGCTCGTGAAAATCATCTCTGTCAAGTTCTTGTTAAAGATAGTTCACATTAAGTAGCATCGTTCTGGTGAATGTCTCAACATCTTGACCAAATAGTAGAAAAAATACTCGTTTGAATCCAATTTCAAGACGAGTGCCTTTTAGGTCTTCGCTTGAAAGAACCTGAAGGTGTGACTGAAGCAACTTTAAGTGTTCCATGCATCTTTCTTTTGCTTTCTACATCTTGTATTTGATTGCATGAACGGTTTTGGTGGTAGAATCCTTGTTAGAATGTTTACTGATTGGAGTCTCAGTATTTGTCTGAACCTCTAGATTCTGCATCTTCTCTTTATTCATCTCAGTCATGGACGTTGTTGGTGTTGAATCCACGAAGATGTCCATTGAACGGATGTCTCGAAGAGGATATGATGTGTATGGATTACGGATCTTAGTGGATGTGTTGTGATTTGATTGTGGTTGAAATTCCGAAAAATCCGATTTTTTTCTCAGTCCGACAATAAATTCCTCAGTCCGACAAAATGGTAAGCCGAAAAAATTTTGAATCACTAAATTTTGAAATCGAGTTAGAAATTGTCACACCCCACCATGGCGGAATATAGGGCGCGACGTATGGATATCATCACAACAATAGCGTGTCTATAGAGATAACTAAATGATATAAGAAATGTCATAAAATGGTGACACAAATGTCATGACAATATCTCAACAATGCAGGAGTCTAGGTAAATAGGTAACAGTCCTACCTCTTACCCAAGACAAACAAATAACACAAACAAACAAACATATAGGTGCCAACAATATCAATAGATAAATGAACAAACAAAGCTCAGAAGGAACGGGGATCTCCTTCTATATGCAACCCTAAGGCATCCAAGTCTAGCCACTTCTATCCTCAAGCTTAACCACATTCTCACCTGAAAGAGACACTAAAACACGTCAACATAAAGTTGGTGAGAGTCATAGGTTTAGACTCCAATGCTAAAATCAGTTACAAGCTGTGAATAACAACCATTAACAAAAGAACATATGGACAATATGTTACAAATATGCATTAACAACTATCAATCAAGATTAATCATACCAAACCAATCCAAGGCTCCTACCTTGCCAAACAACATCATGGTACCATAGATGATCACACTATGTACCTATCCCAAGGCCACTACCTTGGCAAACCACAAGGCCACTACCTAACCACAATAACTGAGACGGCACGTGTCCACCGATCCAAATCATACACAATAAAAAAATCACATAGCAGTTAATCACATAATGTACACACAAGTCCATCACAAACCTTAAAAAACAATCACAGCATCAATTTAGAAAATAACTCAACACAGTGTCTCTTCCATCCCATCTGGAAGTCAAAATCAATATTAAACATGGGACTATGAAACTCACCTGATTGAGCTTCCCCAAACATCCGCGCACTAGCAAAAAGCTTTGATTTATGAAAACCCAAAATTTTATGAAGAACCCTAATATTCTCCATTAAATTCGACCTAAGCTTGATCTCCAGGGGATTATGATGTGTTTTTAGTTAATAAAAGTCTTTATATAATTACCATACTAATCCTAGCCCAATACAATGTTTCCTTTTTCTCCTTTTTTCCTTTTTTCCTTTTTTTTTCTTTTCCAACCGTCTATACCCTTTCCATATCCATTAAATTTCGGTTTTTTTTCTTTTTATTGTTTAATATTATGTTATTAACAATACCTTAATTTACCTTAATTTATTTCAGCTCCTAAAACGTCCAAAACCTCAAAACCGTAAAACTAGTCAATTTTTACGCGTTTTACCGTAAAAGTCGTAAAATATACACTTTTAAAAAAAATCTCAAATTTTGAAATAAACTTTATAAATAAGTCCTAAATGACTTAAAACCATCCCGAAAAATATTCCCGTGACTAAATACCTCTTCCGAGATCTCAAAATGCTAAACCGTAAATCGTAAAAATACGATTTTCTATAATACATATACGTATACGTAAAACCACTAAATAACACCATTTCACTTCATAGTCACTACCATGTGAGCTCATGAACATGAAATCATCACACATCGTTTCACTCACAAGGTACCCCGTACCGGAAACGATATCCAAACCACAATCTATACACACCAATAAGCACATAAACACGTAAAGACACGTAACTAGCACAAAATAAAATTAAGAGACGAACCTCAAGACCACGGTTGTCACATCACTCCATCCTAATAGAAATCTCGTCCCGAGATTTACTCCTTAGGATCAAACACACAAACAACAAATCACATGAGGATACTTGTTCTAAACGAACTCCCCTCATTTCCACGTGAACTTTAGTTCGAGTTTCAAAATACCACATATACAAACCAAAAATAATTAAACTCATTGCCAAACTCTTGACCTCACAGTCAATAAATCTCACAGATGACTCTTTGATAAAACAAAGACTCTTATTAATACAAGACCTGAATAACCGTACATGCAAAATGCATTCTCAAACAACCTTTACCAATCTCAATACATGAAATGTATCATGTATACAACTCACTTTCCCTAGGTAATTCTATACTCATAAGTTAATGGTCCGATCTTTCCAAAGATCATAAATGGACCTACAAAACTCTACATCAACTCTTCCATTTTACCAAAACATACCACCCGTTACTATGGGTGAAACTCCCTACATAACTTTGTCACTAAATCTAGTGGTTTCCTCCTTTTCTGCATAGCATCCCTTGTTGCTCTCATTCTGTCCACAAACACCATTACCACATTAATAGCCTCTTTTACCAATTCTAGTCCACATTAGGGACAACTCACCCTATCCTTTCATATAGTGCCTCAAATGACATTTATCGACTTCTAGTACGATAACTATCATTATATGAAAACTCAGCCATCGCTAACGAGTTTCCGAACTACCTCTAAATCAATCACCCATGCCCTCAGTGTAACACCTAAGGTTGTATAAATATCTCACTTGCCTATACTTTTCCAGTTAGCTGGATATACTCATATCCAATCATGTTCATCAACTCCCTTTAGTCCCTATGGTTGTCCAAGCCACGCAACATACATGTTGACGCGTTCTCTGCTTTAGACAACTCAACTCGTGCAACCTACATCCTTCATCCAAACCACCCTAATACGTCATCCATATAGTTCAAGTTCGTCTCAGCTTCACTTCATTCTTCTTATTCCATGTCTCATCAACCATGCTTGCCTTTCCCATATGGTACTTGGCCTTGCATATTTTTCTTTCATCACTTAACTCCACCCCTCACCTTTGCCAAATGTTCAATCAAGATGATTGCATATGTGTTGGAGACGTTCATGATCCATATAGATCATTCTCCACGTCTCGTACACCAAATGCCTCTAGCATTCTAGGCAGATATAACAGTCCAGCTCCACTAACTAAGTCTATCCAGTTCTTCCAAATCTTCAGTTCCTGCAACGTATAAGCGATCGCCTTTCTTTGTCGTCCTCGTACGCGTCCAAGTCCTTGCTCCACGTATCATCATGCTTCGCGAATTCATCCAGTCCTTCCGATAATGCCAAGATCGGCTCACTATCCAATCCACCTCTTCAGCCTCCAAAATGCTTCCTCATCCTTCTTCACTTCACCCCTTGCTGGTTCCATGATATGCCATCATCTCTAACTACTCATCATGGTAGACTTAATACAAAAACTCACACTTGAAAATCTCACGTATAATTCCACTCCAAAACCAACACATACTTCGCCTCACTCTCCTTCTTAGACTTCGAGTAGATCAAGATGTCGTCGATGCTCCCGATGACAACTCGTTTATACACGTTCATGCACAATCGGTTCATTGACTCCATGAAAACCGCTAGTGCTTTGGCGAAACCAAATGCATAACCGTAAACCCAAAGCGTTCATACATCCTTAGGAGTTTCAACTATGTCCTCCTTGCACCCTCTCTTAGCGGCAATACGAATAAATTCCTACCTCGTTCTACTTGCAAAATTCTACACGCATTTTTAAGATCGGTACTTCCTCTCATCGGACCACTCAACCTCTTTCCTCATCCAATCTACTACTAAGCAACTCAACTTCTATCCGGCATTCCTTGCAATTTCTAACAGCTCTTGTTTTTAAATCACTCCATCAACGATTTGCCTTGGAAAGGCATTAACTACAACTCCTCTCACATCTCCTACTTCCTCTATTTATGGTTCTACCTCACGGTAATATGTAAACCTACTAAATTTCAGGAAATTTTCGGAAAACTTACATGCCCTACGAACAATCATAAATACCTTTGAGGTATTGTATCCCCTTCCAACACTCTCTATGGCGCGTTACTTGTGCTAGTATCCCACAAATCTCTATTCATCTCCTTGGTACTCCTAAGAGACCTCATGACCACATTAGTTTGTCTACGAACTTCTTTCCTCCCCACTAAGGGTATTCCGACCGTTCTCTCATGGTCACCTACTTAAGCGTGTAGGCGCGACTAAGTCTTTCGTATGACTACCTCAACGCTCCCGAACAATACGAAACCAAAACTACATCCTAAATCCATCAGATACGATCAACAAATCAAACCAACGGATAACTAACGACATTTCACGTGCACCAGTTAAAACAAGTCAAAACCATGAGACTCGAAAGAAAACTCAAACCCAAAACGTGTATCAATTCAAAATGACCCATGACAACGAAAAATAATCCAAGAAACACCAATGGCGACCAAACATATTACGCCCCACGACATATTATTTAAACCGTGTAAAAGATCGACTTTTCCAAAAGAATATATATCTTTTTTTTATTATTATTACCTCCCACATCTATGTGACTCAAACAATATACCAACAACCTTCTAGGCGATCTCAAAACTCAACCCAAAGACTAGATATCCCGTGCACCCCAAATAAAAATAAACTACTATTCACAACTCAACCTTGAACCCGACACTTGTACAACAATTCCGACCAGTCCACTGACCTCCCATGACTATACTTTCTGAATATTTTAAAAGTACATTCCGAGTACATAATTTTTGGCTTTTGAATCACTCAAAAAGCTCTAAAAACGAACAAGTTATGACCAAAACAGTTTTATACTAGTTGTTTTAAAAAAAACTAAAGAATAAACTTAGTGATTAATGTAATTCTTTTAAATGACAGATATAATTGTACGTGAAATCTTCATAAACTCAATTTAACCTTGTATAAATAATTATAAATGACATAAATCGGTCGAACTCAATTATATAAACTATGTAGGTAGAAAGAAATTATTATTTCGCTTTATTTCAAAGAAAGTCTTTTAGAATTTGAAATATATAAGTGTTGATTAAAATGAAATCTTATGTTACATCTTGTTTGAAACATGACTTCTGTAACACCCCCAAGTTGGTCAAATGCAGCGGAATAGTAACTGGGGTGTTACTTTGGGTGGATCGATAGCAAATAGTATACATAGCATGATCATAAAGTATCATTTAAAACATATTACATGAATTTCACTTTATAATATAAAAGAAATTGTCTTGAAATCAACATTTATTGTTATTTGTAGAAATATCCCAACCCGATGGTAAATATGATGCTTCCCATGATGATGGAATCCAATGCACATGAACCTGCTTATTTTCCTGAGAAAACATGTTAAAAATCGGTCAACATAAAGTTGGTGAATTCATGGAGTTTAGTTGAAAGAGTATAAGTATTAATATGCAAAGCACCACGAAGGTAGCAGGACATCACAGCCCAATACTACAGTAGTTCCTACTGCCCTGTAATAGAAGCTAGACATGATTTTCAGTACGTCCATTGGGTCTATCCTGATGTTTGTTTCCCTTAATCCGACAATGACATAAACCTGCTGCTCGGCCTAAGCATCACGTGACAGCTGATCACGACAGGCCGGGTGTTGTCAACACCCGAATAGTACTATCCATACATTTCGCGCTACACTATTAACTATTACAGTCCACGGGAATGGGGTAACAGTAGGCAATAAATTGTTGTTGTCTGTGCATGCTTGCATAAAAATAAAAGTTGGCATGTTTTCTCCCCCAGTTATAAAACAGTAAAGATGGGGCCATGAACTCACCTCAGTAGTAATGATGTAGTGATGATGTCACTGAATGTACTGGCACAGTATGATCGCGAAGCAGTAGAATTACCTATGTAATTTATGTATGACTCAGTGAATGCAAAATAATAATGCATGATGAATGTACATATGAAAATGCATGATCACAAATTTAATAAGTTGTTATCGTTGTAAGTGTTAAACTTATAGTGAGTTATCGTAACATGTACACCTTTAATTCAATAAAGTGTATTTACCTCGTTTGAATTGTAACAGTTTAAATGAATTAAATAAAATGATTTTTTATTTAATTAAGACTTATAAATATAATGTTTCATAAAAGTCTTTCAAGTTTCCGTTATCGTAATAATAATATACAAGGCATATAATCCCCTAGTATGTGCTTGAGTTTATCGATGGTTATAATAATTGTGAAAGTTTTAGTGTTTTAATAATAATGTAGACGTTCAATCAGGATATATTTAGGAATACTAAATATTTTGTTGACGGGCTAGTTTATTTGTTCGGGTCATTTAATGGGTCAAATATCCTAAATATATTATATTTTTATTATAAAAATAATTAATTAATTAAATTAAATATTTATTATAAAATTGTTTTTTAAAAAGAACAACATGTCCCATTTAAGGAAACAAGACATGTTATTGTTGGGGAGACAAGAGACAAAGATGTTGATGTTGGGGAAACAAGTAACATTTTATACAAATGGAAAGTTTTACATGCTACGTACTATGTCATTCTTTTACAATTTTCCAACAGTGGCCAAAATCCAACTAACAGTGGCAACTAATAAACTAACGGTGGCAATATATATATGGTTCATTGTTTTTCGAAAGTGAATAGCGAGTTCAATAGTGATTCGTGATATAAACTAAAAACACCGTTAGAAAGCTAGCCGGGTCGTCTAGAGACCCGTACTTCTGGTTTTATAAATCGAGATTGTTTGCTTGGATAAAATCATGTTCGAAAATAGGTGTCGAGAACTATTTTAAAGAAAGGTGTTTGTCGAATCACTTTCGATCTAGTATACGGTTTTCGTTAAAGACTTTTGGGTTAAACTAAAAATAGGCTCGTGTAGACGACATGGCCGTCTACAACTTTCATTCTTTACCCGACTTGGGGCGAGGTCGTTTAGAGGGTCAAAAGTATGTCGTAAAAGGTCGCGTTTTTCAATGCTAAAGCGAGTTATATTTTCGATTACACCAAGTCACATTCGGCATTTACGGCGAGTAATATCTAGTTCGTTTCTTAACCAAATTGAGTGATTCGAGTTACTATAGATTCTTTACTATTTGCCCCCACAAAACTCGCGGGCACTCGATCCTAGGTGATTCGTTATGGGATCTAAAGTTAAGGTTTCGCTTGTGTGTGTATATATTTGAAGTCACTGTTTAAACCACATTCACTTTCTGATTAATATAACTTGGTTCGTTATAACAGCAAGGTTTGTTTAGTACTTCTTTCTGTTAATAACATTCTTACTTTTCAAAGCTTAGCTCGTCATTATTTTCAAACAGAAAGACGTATGTAACATGCGTTATATCGTGATTGTTTTTGACAACTTTCAAAATGGTATAAGTTTATATTGGCTCACGTTCAAATCCTATATTAGCATGTTAATTCGTTTTCTACCATATTAAACTTCAAGCACAAACTATGATCAAAATATCAAATGTATTATATGTAGAAGAAAGATTATATATACTTACAGGGAAGATTAGGGTTGCATGATGTGCGATTCGCGTCCACGAGCAAGGAAGACAAACCGAGTTTCAAATGCCGAATCGATATGTATTTGGCTTCCAAACCCAAACTAACAAATCGCATGATCGGCACCCATGTTTCATCGTACCTTTCGACGCATGCAATGGTGATTATCGAGGAGCAAAAACATGGACGTTTGTTTTCTTGTCAACAAAACAAAACCAAAACGTGAAGTAGAGACATACGGGAGGTGTTTCATGTAGTCCTTTAGAATGATATGAGAAAAGGTTTGCTTGTGTTTTGTGTTCATTTGTGTCCTAACCAAGAAGAAAATAAATACATTGTGGTGATTGTGCGTTTTGTTCTCGGCAGAAAAAGGAGAAAGGATGAAGAAGGTGAAGGGTGTTTGAATGGATGAAGATTTTCCAAGTGATGTTTTTAAGGTGATTAGATTTATAAGACATGAGGGGAAAGCTTTGGGTGGCTCGGGTAGAATACACGACAAGAGAGAGAGAGAGAGCAATGAAGATTGTGATGTACTTCCTAGATTTGCTAGGATTTTGTATAGACGTGTACAACACTTTGGCCAAAGAAGGGTGTGTGGTTCGGTTTGTGTACACAACAAAGGAGAGGAGAGCATGTTTATGGTGTATGTATATACACGAGTAGGAGAAGGAGGTAAAGTGAAGGTGTGGTCCAAGTTTACACACATAATAAGGAAAGAAGAATATTTCCTCAATGTAACATGAAAAGTAAACAAAAATGTCTTTCTATGGTCGTTTTAATGTGTCGATTTAGTATAGTTAGTAATATTTGTTTGACATTACGCAAGTCTTGGTTTAATGTACTAAAAGTTTATGTTCAAAATTTAATGTATATAGTTTTAAGGCATAACATTTTGGATCATCATTATTAATTATAATAAATATAATTATTAATTATTTGAGTACATAAAATTTGTCAAAATTAAATAAATAAATAAAATAGCACTATGGTTAAAATGTCAAGTTTTTAAGTAATATAAGTAAATAAATAATATTTACTATATTATTTTCTCGTTTGTAAAAGTCGTTGATAAAAATATTATTGGATGAACGATATTAATAATGGAACGGTGACGTGTTAAAAGCCCAAAATTTGGGGTTTTACAACTTCAACACCTTACCCTTATTTTACCGAATACAACCAACTATCTAACCCTATAATAGATTTCCAAGTCCCCATTTTTCTCGACATATACCGACCAAAAGAAATGTTAGACCCAACACAAAAGATTTTATTATCTCAAAAGGAATCCCAAGTTATTCCAATAGACATAAAACCAAGAACACCATTTTAAAACGTACACGTGAAATACGAAACTCAAAGAATACGCTACCAGACACACTTCAAAAGATTCAAAACGTCGTTGGAAATCCATTAAACTCCAGCACCATAAAACACGAGCAAACACAAGGTACGTTCAAGTTATAATAACTAGTGAACGACCATATACCATAACTTAACACATAGTAGTATATATACATCCGCATATATATACCTATTAAATCACCCAAAACATACTCGTTACTATACATATCAGATCAACCAATCGCGTCATACACTCGTTTTTCCATACGAGTAATCCCCATCTCACCATCTCACCATGCCACAACAAGGCACAAAACCCATTACCAAAACCAACCCATATCGTGTGACCTCATAATCACATAACACGACTATAACTCAAAACATATAATACACTAAAAAATAGCCATATCGTAGGCAGCCGTTACATGTACCCATATATTATAAATATACCCAAAATCCACATCTCATCATATACAAGCATGTACTAACCCTCTTTCATGCAATCATACTTGAGAACCCATTGAAGTTGTGGTACTTGTATAACTATGTTGGCCACCATACTTATACAATTACCCTTTCCCCAATGCACTCCCTCCTATGATGACACTTATAAGAATCAATACAACATATAACACATAAATCCATCTACTCACATAAGCACATAACCACATAACCAAATAGGTCCAAAACCCCATCTATTAAAATAACATAGTAAAACTCTTGGAATACCGAAATCCATAGTCTAGCTAAAACAACATAGACTAAATCCAAAACGAAAACATAATCAGATATAAGTCATGTCGCCCATAAGAGTGGAAACAGCTTAAAATCCTTCCTACCCATGTACTCCTAGTAACTCGAACCACCACACGATTCTTAGGGAACATGACTTAAACATCAAAATAAAAATAACATACCTCAGGTATGTAAAATCTCGACAAAAGATAGAAACTACCATGTGCCAAATTATGTACAATAATGTACAATTTAAGCAAAATACGACAATGACTAGCGTGGACGATTATGGTTCAACCCGCACTAGTCACAACCCGAAAATAAAATAACATGTGGCTAAGTATGAACTTACTATGGTTCAATTCATACTAGTCAAAACATCGCAATAAATAACATCCCAACACATCAATTTATGTAAAATGCACACATACTCCTATGACGCCTATATGCAGGGACCCTTAAGCTATAGACTAGGCTACGCGACTAGGCAACCTAATTCTCTATAACCATTGGCTCTGATACCATTCTGTCACACCCCACCATGGCGGAATATGGGGCGCGACGTATGGATATCATCACAACAATAGCGTGTCTATAGAGATAACTAAATGATATAAGAAATGTCATAAAATGGTGACACAAATGTCATGACAATATCTCAACAATGCAGGAGTCTAGGTAAATAGGTAACAGTCCTACCTCTTACCCAAGACAAACAAATAACACAAACAAACAAACATATAGGTGCCAACAATATCACTAGATAAATGAACAAACAAAGCTCAGAAGGAACGGGGATCTCCTTCTATATGCAATCCTAAGGCATCCAAGTCTAGTCACTTCTATCCTCAAGCTTAACCACATTCTCACCTGAAAGAGACACTAAAACACGTCAACATAAAGTTGGTGAGAGTCATAGGTTTAGACTCCAATGCTAAAATCAGTTACAAGCTGTGAATAACAACCATTAACAAAAGAACATATGGACAATATGTTACAAATATGCATTAACAACTATCAATCAAGATTAATCATACCAAACCAATCCAAGGCTCCTACCTTTCCAAACAACATCATGGTACCATAGATGATCACACTATGTACCTATCCCAAGGCCACTACCTTGGCAAACCACAAGGCCACTACCTTGTCAAACCACAAGGCTACTACCTTGTCAAACCACAAGGCCACTACCTTGTCAAACCACAATAACTGAGACGGCACGTGTCCCCCGATCCAAATCATACACAATAAAAAAATCACATAGGAGTTAATCACATAATGTACACACAAGTCCATCACAAACCTTAAAAAACAATCACAGCATCAATTTAGAAAATAACTCAACACAATGTCTCTTCCATCCCATCTGGAAGTCAAAATCAATATTAAACATGGGACTATGAAACTCACCTGATTGAGCTTCCCCAAACATCCGCGCACTAGCAAAAAGCTTTGATTTATGAAAACCCCAAAATTTTATGAAGAACCCGAATATTCTCCATTAAATTCGACCTAAGCTTGATCTCCAGGGGATTATGATGTGTTTTTAGTTAATAAAAGTCTTTATATAATTACCATACTAATCCTAGCCCAATACAATGTTTCCTTTTTCTCCTTTTTCCTTTTTTCCTTTTTTTTTTCTTTTCCAACCGTCTATACCCTTTCCATATCCATTAAATTTCGTTTTTTTTTTCTTTTTATTGTTTAATATTATGTTATTAACAATACCTTAATTTACCTTAATTTATTTCAGCTCCTAAAACGTCCAAAACCTCAAAACCGTAAAACTAGTCAATTTTTACGCGTTTTACCGTAAAAGTCGTAAAATATACACTTTTAAAAAAAATCTCAAATTTTGAAATAAACTTTATAACTAAGTCCTAAATGACTTAAAACCATCCCGAAAAATATTTCCGTGACTAAATACCTCTTCCGAGATCTCAAAATGCTAAACCGTAAATCGTAAAAATACGATTTTCTATAATACATATACGTATACGTAAAACCACTAAATAACACCATTTCACTTCATAGTCACTACCATGTGAGCTCATGAACATGAAATTATCACACATCGTTTCACTCACAAGGTACCCCGTACCGGAAACGATATCCAAACCACAATCTATACACACCAATAAGCACATAAACACGTAAAGACACGTAACTAGCACAAAATAAAATTAAGTGACGAACCTCAAAACCACGGTTGTCACAGAAATAGCCAATAACTAGTAGGGAAAAATTTTGAAAAATAAAGTTTTTAATGAAAATTAAAACCTAAAAAATTTGAAATTTGGCATAAAAATTTGAATTTTTGTCCGAAAATTTGAATTTTTGGTCGAAAAATTGAATTTTTGGGCGAAAAATTTTTCGCATCTCCAAAATTTGAAATCGAAGCTTAAATGGCCTAAAATGGTCTAGGAAAAAATAAATTTTACTATGGTTTTCCCGCCAAAAAACTCTTTTTTATTTATTAATCTTCGTGTTAACTATGTGCCGGGACAAGTCTAGATAGTGACTAAGTCTGAAAAGTACTCTAACAAAAATTTAGATGTCCATCGCAATATCCATCAGAATACCCATCGCAATGTGTGATCACAACTCTTGATCGCAACTTTAGATCGCAAGTTCAGATCGTAACTTTAGATCGTAACTTTAGATCGCAAGTTCAGATCGTAATGACTGATCACAACCCTGATCGCAACGACATATCGCAACCCTGATCGCAATGTCAGATCGCAACCCTGATCGCAATGACAGATCGCAACCCTGATCGCAACGACAGATCGCAACCCTGATCGCAATGTCAGATTGCAACCCTGATCGCAATGACAGATCGCAACCCTGATCGCAACGACAGATGGCAACCCTGATCGCAACGACAGATCGCAACCCTGATCGCAATGTCAGATCGCAACCCTGATCGTAATGACTGATCGCAACCCTTGATCGCAATGTGTGATCGTAATATTCGATCGCAAGTAGAAATCCCAGGTTTATGCGATCGTAATATTCAGATCGTAATATGTAAACAAAAGTACCACTTTTCTCGGATAGTACACAACAAATTCGAGATTTTTAGCCAACAAATGATCCAAGTACCCAAAAATTTTGTTTTTTTAACCAAAGTAACAATACCAAATCACTACCAATAGTATGTAGATGATTTGTATCAAGAATAAACCATAAAAACATGAAAAAATTGGTACGTGAGTTATAGATCAAAAAGGGCACGAAAAATCAAGAACACAACACACGAATCTTCAATCAGCTATCAACTATAGGCTCTTGATACCAAATGTTATTCCCACTTAATCCATAAACATAAGATTCTAGAGAGAGAAAGAGAAGAAAAGTATAGAGAGAAACTAGAGAGATTTAGAAGGTTAAACACTTTAGAGAGATAAAGTAAAATGGTAACCAACACCCTCTTCCACACATGGAAGAGGGTATATATACCATTGGAATTTGGGCCATAGGTTTAGTTTCCTTAGGCCGGGCTTGGCTTTGCTTGGGCTTACGCCCCTAACTCATGCAATGTTAGCTTAAAGTCCAAGCCCGGTTTTCCCGACTAACCTATTACAATACAAGACCTTTTATTGACTAAGATGACCTATTACATTCTTGTTCGACTATATAAAATATAGGGCTAATAGACCGTTAAGAAACGTCGTCTTTACTCCATTTGATAAACGATGAATCCCTTATGTGCAACATAAGCAAGGAAAATCCTGACCGCTTCCATACGAGCTACTGGTGCAAATGATTCTTCAAAATCAATACCCTCTTTCTGGCCATACCCTTTAGCCACTAGCCTATATTTATTCTTGATGATCGTGTTTTCTTCATCCATCTTATTTTTCCAGATCCATCGAAGATTTAATGGTGTGACATCGTATGGTCTGTCAACAAGTTCCCAGACTGTAAGTCTTTGAAATTGTTGAAGTTCATCCATCATCGATTCAATCCAAGCGTGATCTGCCAAGGCTTCTTTGATGTTTTTCGGTTCAGCCGTACTCACGGCGAGTGTGAACATACAAACATCGCCATCGGTTTCTAGTTGTCGTCTTGTACGAACGGGCTGTGAAGGGTTTCCAATTACTTGAACCAAAGGATGGTCTCGGGTCCAATGATGTGTTGAAGGATGTCGTTGATAAAACATATACATATTTGACGGATCAACATAGCGAGTAGAAGACTCTTCAGTTTCGTGTACGGGTGTACTGAATGGGTTGATAAAGTCGTCTTCGTCATTTAATGCATGGTCTGCTTGATTTTTTTTCTCTGTACCAATGACAGTAGTTGTGGATGTTGTAGGATCGATTGTTGAAGTGATATTCTGAGGAGGTAAATCTACAGCAACCTTTGTTGAAGTAGATGAAGGTGTATCCTTTTGTTGACGATGATCGGTATCATCATTCTTATCATGAGTGACAGTGGAAGACTTTGATACAACATGTTTCTCCCCCGTGAAATATTCTTCAAACATTGGTCCATATAACATTTCCAACTCTTCAATGGTCGTGTCCACTGTCATATCTGCTCTTGGAACATTTCCTTGAACCAGCTTTAAACTTGACGGTTCATTGATGTGGTCTTGAGTTCCGAGTTCCGTGCGGTTGTGCACAGAAGTCTTTTGTCGTTGTGGATCAGGACTTAAACTGTTTTGTTCAAGTGCCATTTGTTCCAATTCATCGAATCTGACATCAATAGTTTCTACGATCAATTTTGTTCTCTTGTTGTAAACTCTATATCCCTTAGACTGAGTTGCATATCCTACCAGAATACATGCATCACCTTTCTCTTTCATCTTATCTAGATTTTTACCATCTCGGATTATGTAACACGTACATCCAAAAACGTGAAGGTGCTTGAGTGATGGTTTGCGATCATGAATTATGTGATATGGTGTCTTTTCATGTCTTGGAATAATTAAGGAACGGTTTTAAGTGTAGCATGCGGTTGACACGGCTTCGGTCCAAAAGAATAATTGTAGTTTTGAAGCGGATAATAATGTTCGAGCAGCCTCAACTAAAGTACGATTTCGTCTTTCAACCACTCCATTTTGTTCAGGTGTTCAAGCAATAGATGTTTCATGTTCAATCCCTTCGGCTTCAAAATAATTCTTCAGAGTTGAATTCAAGAATTCTATGCCTCTGTCAGTACGTACCACTTTTACTTGAGCTTGAAGAACATGTTGTATCTACTTAAGGAAGTTGATGAGAACTTCGGGTGTTTCATCCTTGGACATTAATAAGTGAGTCCACGTGTACCTTGAGTAGTCATCGACAATTACCATAACGTATTTCTTCCCATTGATGCTTTGAACACGCATGGGGCCACACAAATCTATATGAAGAAGATCTAACCTTCCTTTAGAGCTTGGTGTAGTCTTTGTTTTGAAACTACTCCATTTAGCTTTATAAAGCTCACAAGAAGAACAAAGATGATCTTTGATGAATTTCAAGTTTGGAAGGCCTCTCACAATATATTTCTTGGAAAGCAAGTTGATGGTATCAAAGTTAAGATGAGATAATCGTTGATGCCATAACCAAGCTTGAGTCGATGAAGCTTTAGCCATGAAGCAGATTGGAGTTAAGAAAGTGGAGTCTTGAAGTGAAATAGTGTAGAGATCAGTACCCCGTGAACCGGTGAGTAAGTCATTCCCATCATAATCACGAACAAAGCATGTCTTCTTTCTAAAAGCAACCTCCAAATCCGCATCACAGAATTGACCAACCGAGAAAAGATTGTGATTGAGCCCTTCGACGTAGTATACCCTTGTAATCGTGATATTCCCCTGAACCAAATCTTCATATCCTAGGATCGGTACAAATTGATCATTTCCGAAGCAGACCGTACCCAGGAACTTCTCCATGAAGTTAATTAGAAGCTTGAGATTCCCCGTCATGTGCTTGGTGCACCCGGAGTATAGTATGAAGAGAATTATTTCGATCACCTGCAGAAGAATTAGAAGACAATTGAGCATTTGCTAAACTGGATTCCATGTTAGTTGTGATTTCCGATTCATTAGTTTCCCTAGTTTCAGCACTTAAAGGCACACTAACGCTCGTTGTCACATTTTTTGTCCTAACCGTAGGCATCCATTTATATCCTTGAGGACATTGATTAGCAAACCACCATTTCCAAGACTTGCTAGCAGACTTATATAATTCCCTAATTCTTCTTCTAAGGTTCTTAGTGGTGGAGACTGATGCAATACTTTTCTTAGAGGGGTTTCCCCAGAATGGTTCACTTTGCGTTTGGGTTTACTAGAACAAATAGGCTTCGCAGTTTGCTTCTTAGTTCTAGTATCTACGCCTTTAACATTATTCGAAACACACATAGCATGATTAGCATTAGCACATTTTCCACATTTCACACAAACAAACTTAACATTCAAAGCATTCAAAGTCGAATCATTCAAATCGTCATTACACGCGATTATAGACGTTTTATTCTTAGAAACATTCAAATTCCTAGGGTGCTCTTCTACTTTCTTCATCTTCCCTTGACTTTTGTTTTTCCAAACCTTTTCATTCATTCGAGTGCTCTTAAGCTAAGGCTGGCTAACATTAGCAGTGGGGACTACTCCTGTAGTAAAAGACACACGTCTATTAGTGTTTTTAGAAGTCTGAGGTGATTGACTGTCTTTGTTGTGTGTGGGTTTAGTGGCTAAACTATACATCCCTGGTTTGATCACATCAGTGTTCTTAATGCTTTGTGTTCGAATATTTGTTTTGGGAGTAATTTGTGGTAACCTATCCTTCCCATCCGTCTTGGGGGAAACCCAGGTTTTGCAAATGCAGAATTGGAGAAAATAGATGGTTTTCCCAAGACAGAGGGTTTGGTCGCTTTATATGCATTGGGTTGTCTAAAAACGGGTTTCTTAACTCTAGGTTCCACAATGTTCCCACCCATCGTAGCAACGAGTTTCTTCAACTCTTTGATTTCTATGTCTTTGTCTTGTAACTGAGCTTTCAAATTCATAATTTCCATACACTTTTCTATCATTTCTCGAAACATTTTGGAAAGTTTTTCTTGCAAGTTATTATCATGTGGAAAACTACCGATGTTTTTTTGCAAAGCAAGTTCAAGATAATGACAATGTTCTTGAAGGAAATCAGTTTTGTGTTGAAGTAACTCAAAAGCCTTTTTATCAAGATTTTCTTTACGTTTCGAAAGATCAGTTTGTTGTTCACACTCTTTGATCTTATCAAGATATTTGCATGCAACATCAGAATATTCATCGATATCGGCACAAGATTGAAGAATAACACACAAAATATCTTTGGAGAGACATTCTTCTAAGATTAGATCATATTCGTTTGAAAACTCTAAATTCTTAGTTTGAAGGTCATCAATTTCTTTTTCAAGAGACTCAACATATTTCAAATCATCAAACATTTCAGACCGAATTAATTTTTCAAACTCAAGAACATTTCTTTTATTATCTTCGTATTTGGTATTAAAAGTTCTTTCACAAGCACAGTTATATCGTGAGGAATCTCTTTTTTCCACCTATCATTTTCACGTTTTTGCCAATCTCTTTCAACGATTGATTGAACATTATCAATGTGATGTTTAATAATACCAAGTGTTTTTCTACTTTTGCTTTTGGAAACATCAAGAGGCAAATAGTTAATACATTTAGAAACATTTGATTTCTTAGTGGCAAAACTTTTCTTCCATTGAATTCTTTGTTGTTTGCTTTCAAGAAACAATTCCTCACGAGACTTCTGTTTTTGTGGAGTGAAAAGACCATAAAGACTGTTTTCATAAGCATAATTATATGGTTTCACAAAATCTTTATTGACCGATGATCTACTCTCCTCATCCCAAAGGGATATCTCTTCACTATCGAGCCTAACTACTGGGCAATCATGATCGGTCCAGTCGCACTCATCAAGATATAAGTGGGGGTTCGCAGCTTGAGCTTGTTCGAGGTACTTAGGACTTTCAAAACTAGCTTGACCCTTGAAAAATGACTGAGGTGCTATCATTCTTACGGTTTGAATAGAGTCATGCGTTTTATAAACAACTTTTTTCAAAAAATCGACTTGTTCTTCGAGTTCTGTTACTTTTTCGGTATCTTTGCCTTGTCTATGTTTGAAATCTTGTTTTAATTTTTCAACCTCTTGTTTTTTCCTCAAGAATTTTAGCAGAATCGGTGGTATTCATAGAAATCCTCTGTTAAAGTTCGTTTACTTTTGTTGTGGCAAGGTACGTTTTTTGACGTTCATCACTTAATTAAACATTAAATTAACGTTTTTCTTAGTTAACAAAGCAAGAGATTCGTTGTATTTATTTTCAACATCGTCCTTTTTAACGTTAATTAAACGACTTTTTTACCACTCAAGCTCTTTGTCTCTTTGAAGAAGCTGAGCCCTATAACTATCAATGGTCTCACTAGATTTTATAGGAGTGGCTTTGCTTTCTTCAAAGTTTTAAGTGAGCGTTGCGTTTGCCTTCTTTAATTGCTTTTGACTCTGTCTAGTTTCATTGACATCTTTTTGTAAACTAGCAATTAAATTAGCAAGCACGACACGCTCCTCATCATCATACTCATTTGCATGTTGATCATCCTCAAACTCATTATTGCACATGTCTGATGAATCAGGAGTGGTATTGCTATCAACCGTTTCCATCATACATGTGTCAGTAATTGTTGTTGGTAGATCACTATGCTCATGTGTATCACCAAACACATTATATTCATCATCATGTTGTACCTTATCAATTGGCTCGGTATTAAAGATAGGACCATTGTCATCTTCAGTGACGTTAAGGACCTCATGAATCTTTGCCAGGTATGAATAATGTGCCTCGGGTTCTTGGTCAGAGAGTTCATCATCTGTGTCGTCAAGAATTTATCCTTCCTCGGCTGATAACTTGATCCCAGCTTCCATCTTCTTGCATAGCAGCATCTTTTCCTTGTGATAACCATAATATTTAACCCTCTTTGGCTGCCGGCATTCCCTAGCCAAATGCGCAAAACCTCTGCAGTTAAAACACTGAATCACACTTTTTTGCACAACTTGAGTACCAACAGTTTCCCTGTTTCCAACAATAGTAGCAACCCTCTGATTATCATACTTAGCGGGTTGTCGATCATACTTTGGAGGACTCTCAGCACGCCTTTGTGTGTCATTCCTTGGAGGAATTTGAGTAAAGTTGTTCCTCGTATTTGATGATGTTTTGAGGTTGTTGTTGATGGGTTTGTAGATTTTCCTGTATTGCTTCATAATGAAAGCCATTTGTTGCTTGAATTCCCTATACTTTTGAGCTTGTTCTTCATCACTGTCTTCTTCGGATGATTGCTCAAGTGTTGGTGATGGTGCGCTTGCAACTTCTTTGCCTCGTGATCTTGTTGGAACATGTGACTTAGAGACGATGGATGATCGTGGTGATGATGATTGAGTAGAGTAGGTATTTGGAGCACGAGAACGATAATCTGGGTAATGTTGAGTGGTAGACACCAAATCAAGTGTATTTGCAACCTTTGCAACCCGTTCAGCTGGAAGTTCGTTTGCCTCATTCTGAAATTGTTTCAAAATGTCAAAGAACGTTTTGATATGAAACTTCGTCTAACTTTTGTTGTTGTTTCACCAAGGTGACAAACCGTGTCTACTCTGGTTGAAGTTGTTGTAGAAATTGAACATTGACTTCCATGGTGGAAACTTGCAAGTTATTTCGGGTCATGTCATTCATCATTTTGTAGAATCGGGAGTAATATGAATCAGTGGATTCCCCATCCTTTTAAGTAAACTTGCTAAAGTTCCAAAACATCTTTGTTTTTACATCTTGTTTGTTGAGTGATTCACCTTGTTGCAATCTTTCAATAGCCGTCCACATTTTTTTAGCAGTAGGGTATGCATCAACCGTGGAATAAATATCATCTACAATGCCACTGAGAATTAAGTAGATTGCTTCCTTCTCTACATCAAACCAAGCACGGTTCTCTGGTGTGAGGTCGTTTCTCTTTTCATCACGTTCGTATGCGGGTTGTTCGTCAGTTGTGTCTATGGCTGGTACTGCAGGAACTTGTACTGTAACACTCTCATTTTTCATATCGGTACAGCGGAAGGGTCTTTCAGAGTGTTACGGGATAGCACAATAACTCCAATCATAGACAACACATAATAATGGTTGTACAAGGTTCAACATACATTCATTCGATAAAAAGTTTTAAAGTGTACAACAGGTCCCAAATTATTCAGGTCATTAAGTGTACAAAACATAGATCGAATGAACATTTTTAATATTATGTGGGCCATCAGAGTCGATCTCCATCCGGATTACCTTCAAGCACCTGAGTTAAAAACATGCAAAAATCATATCAGCGAATGCCGAGTGAATTCATAGAGTTTAATAAAAACCGTTATATAAAACAATCGTTAAAATCAGAACACAAGTATAATATCGGAAGTAAGTCCTCGTATTGCTAGTCAGGCAATATATAAATCAAGCATACATCTTAAACCGTCCATGAGACCGTAGCCTCAATATTACCATTATAGGTAATATTATCATCGTTATTTGCATCGTTATTGTATTGTATATAAGATTATTATTAGCCGCATGACATTGTTACCTTACTATGAAAACAACGGGCCGCGAACCCGACAAACATTTTGCCCATCTAAGTTAGCGTGTCGTCACAAAAATCACGCTATGTAATCTTCTCATACATAAATTCGCTTACCAATCAATGTGGTACGACGGGGATCAACCGTCAAGGCGCGAACTGGGGTGATCGTCCCCAAATAGTACTATCATATGCATAAGCGTCTACCATATCCCGGTAGTTCACAATTCATGCTAATGGGACTTTGAGTGACATAACCTAACTACTAATAATCCTTTTTATCTCGTTTATAGGGTCATAGCATCATTCGGGTCCATATCATTAAGCATACCATCGGGACTACTTGTGTTCTATTTTTATCAAAAACTAGCATGTTATCTCCCTCGCGGGTTTACAAATCATTTTATAAAACATTTAAAAGAGTGTGAGGCTATGAACTCACGTTGATAATGAAAGGCGGATTATCGGCTACGGGCGTGCTTCGGTCACGGAAACCTATATAAATAATAATCGGTCTTAGACTCTTGTCCAATGACTTTTATCAAAATAATAATATACATATGATGATTTTGTACATATGATGATGATCAAGTGGGTTTATATATCCTTGTTTACTCATTTTAGCGTTCATGTATTGGTAACTTTTTACTAGTTTAACCTATTTACACGTTTTAAGTCCAATAAGCTTACTATAAGTTCTTTAACTTGTATTAGTTCATTTTATACTTATATTATCAGTATTCACACTTTACATGTTGGTCCTAAATGGGTTAAGCCTAATAAGTACTTTTTATAAGTGTTTAACTTATTTAGTCGAATTATTAGTCCAATATGCTTACTTAGCTCGTTAATGTCCGTATGTCCTATAGTTCTATCGGTTTTTACTTGTATTAGATACTTATATATCAGTATATGACTTTTAAAAACTTTACATTAGACGGGTTTGATCGTCTAAGTTTTAATTGGCGAAAAACGTTAATTTTACGGTAATAGCCGAAAAAGTCGTAAAAATCATGTTTATAGTTTTTATAACTTATAAATCTTATTCAACTACCATTTTTATAAATTGTCCATTTATTAAACCTTATATATATTTATATAAATGAAATTCATAAGTTAGTGGGTTTTAATTTCACATTTTATACTATATAATTTGAGTGCTTATATAATAGTATTAAACATTAATTCTTCAAAATCTGATTTTTATTTTCATCTTCACCATTTTTATCATATCTAGAGTTCTACAATGAATTAGAAGCTCATTTTTGGATGGCATGAACTTCATATTATGTGCTACAATTAACTTAGTTATAGATACTGCTCATTTTAAGTTTAACTATCCTTAACAGACCCTACAAAACAGTCTATCCAGATTAGCACACTCATCTTGTTTTGATCATATCTCACTCATTTTAATGATTCCATTGCATGGCCAACTCTCAAATGTGTATGACATCTTGTACTTACTGTAAATGGATTTCACCATGCAAATTTATCAGTTTAAGTTTTGGTTACATACTGTTTTTATACATCCAACAAATTAAGCATGATTTTAGCCTTGTTTCTTATGGTTATTAATCTTTTTAAGCATATTTATCAACACTTGATCCCCACACAACATTTTTATCATCATATATTCATCATATACATATACAACAAGAAAGAAAATACATTTTATCTTTACAAAATAACAAGAGAAAATGGAAAGGATGATCTTCTTTACCAACCAAGATTATATCTTGTTTTTGGAAGACAAGAACTTGATGAACACCAAATGTATCCCCAAGATCATCAAACACCAAGAAAGTAAGTTGAGAATCAGCCATAGGACACAAGCAAATCACTTCCTTTGTTGTTAAAATGGCCACCAAGTAATCAAGGCTTCAAGGTAACTCCATAATATAGCTAGATAACAAGTATTTTGTGGCTAGAAAAGATCAAAAGGGGTGTTTGTTCTTGAAGTGGGACGGAAATGGTGATGGAGTTGAGAGAGTTTGAGTTGTTTTTGCGTGAGTGAATGGTAGTATGTGAGAAGGTTGATGGTTTTTGTGTTAGTGGTAGCTTAAGTGTAAGGCTAACTTACACTTGTTAAGCTAAGTGTTTACATGATGCCACATCTTTGATGTGGTGTCATGTTTGGCCGTCCCTTTTGTGTAGTGGGGTGGGATGATTTATTTTGTCCCACCTCACTAATTTACGGGTATTCCTCGATTCTAGTTTCCTCGATTTGCGTGCCCTCGGGTCGTTTCACGAAAAAAGTTTTTATAAATTATGAATCAATGGCACAAAATGAATCTAATAAAAATTGTCTCATCAAAAACGGAGTTCAAAAACGTAAATACGTAATCCTAAGGTTTCCGGTTTAGTCGTAAAGGACGCTAAATTATGCACGTAAGCCCAAATTTAAATCCGTAAATTGTGAGTTCATCAACCAACACAAAAATAAGTTTCAAAATATTATACGAGAAAATAATTCACTACCTGAAAATGTTAGATTGTCACAGATTTTCCTCCTAAAAGGGATCAACGTCCTCGTGATCCATTTCATTTTGATGTCCGTTTCTTATTGAAATCGAAGAGGTGCGGATATTTCTTCCACATTTCATCCTCTCGTTCCCAAGTATATTCCGGTCCATGCTTTGAATTCCATTGGATCTTGACAATAGGTATCCGACTTTGTTTCAGTTGCTTTACCTCACGATCCATAACCTCTACGGGTTCTTCGATAAAATGCAACTTCCCATCTATTCGAACCTTATCCAACGAAATTTTCTCATCACTCACTGCTAGACATTTCTTCAGATTAGATACATGGAATGTGTTGTGAACACCATGAAGTTCTGGGGGTAACTCTAGTTTGTAAGCCACCGGACCTACTCTAGATAAAATCTTAAAGGGTCTAATATAAAGGGGATTCAATTTTCCTCGCTTTCCAAATCTTATAACGCCTTTCCATGGAGATACTTTCAACATTACTTGGTCACCCACTCTAAACTCCATTGGCTTCCACCGCACATCCGCGTAACTTTTCTGTCTACTACGGGCAGTCAACAACCGATTCTTAATCTGAACTATCATCTTCGTAGTCTCCCGGATCAATTCCGGTCCCGTGAGCTGGGTATCCCCAACTTCACTCCAACATACAGGAGATCTACACTTCCTACCATACAAAGCTTCAAACGGTGCAGCCTTAATACTAGAATGGTAACTATTGTTATACGAAAACTCTGCTAACGGCAAATGTTTATCCCAATTCTTACCAAAATCTAACACACAAGCTCTCAACATATCTTCTAGTGTTTGTATCGTCCTTTCACTCTGCCCATCAGTCTGGGGGTGATAAGCAGTGCTCATGTCGAGATTCGTTCCCAAAGATCTTTGGAGAGATTTCCAAAAATTCGATGCGAATCTAGGATCTCGATCTGAAATGATCGATACAGGCACTCCATGCTTGCATACAACATTCTCAAGGTATATACGAGTCCGCTTCTCCAGTGAGAACTGCTCTTTAACCGGAATGAAGTGTGCTGATTTGGTCAGTCTGTCGACAATGACCCAAATCGAATTGTTTCCAAATGATGTTCTAGGAAGCTTGGTGATAAAGTCCATCGTAATTCGCTCCCACTTCCATTCAGGAATCTTTGGCTGTTGAAGTAGTCCTGATGGCTTTTGATGTTCCGCTTTAACTCTAGCACAAGTCAAGCATTGAAGAACATACATAGCAATATCAGCTTTCATATTCGGCCACCAGTACAACTTCTTTAAATCATGGTACATCTTGTCAGATCCCGGATGAATGGAATACTTAGATTTATGGGATTCTAACATAATCAAATCTCTTAAGCCTCCAAACTTAGGTATCCACATGCGACCTCTTAAGCATTTCACTCCATCAGCTCTAACCTCTAAAGGATCTCCTTCTCCTTGGAACCCTTCATTAACAAAATTTTCTTTCTTACAAGCTTCTATTTGCGCATTTCTAATTTGCTCAGGCAAATTATTGTGCACGGTCAAGACTAGAGAACGTACCCTGATAGGCTCTCTATCTTTCATGCTTAACGGATCGGCAACAACATTGGCTTTTCCTGGGTGATATTTTATATCACAATCATAATCACTTAACAACTCTATCCATCTTCGTTGCCTCATGTTCAATTCCTTCTGGTCGAGAATATACTGTAGGCTTTTGTGATCGGTGAATACCGTACACTTGGTGCCATACAGATATCCACAACCTAAGAGCAAAGACTACAGCTCCTAACTCAAGATCATAAGTAGTATAATTCTCCTCATTCTTCCTTAATTGCCTAGAAGAATAAGCTATCACTTTCTCTCGCTGCATCAAAACAGCTCCATAGCCTCTAAGAGATGCATCACAATACACTACAAAATCCTCACTCCCGTCGGGTAATGATAAGATTGGCGCACTACATAATTTTTGCTTCAATGTCTGAAATGCTCCCTCTTCATCACTTCCCCAAACGAAAGGTTTATTCTTCTGGGTAAGCTTAGTCAAGGGTTTAGCTATCAAAGAAAATTCTTTAATGAATCGCCTATAATAGCCAGCCAATCCTAAGAACTGTCGCACTTCCGTTGGCGTTGTCGGTGCAGACCAATTCTTAATGGCTTCAACCTTTGCAGGATAAACATGAATTCCATCTTTGTTAATCACATGACCAAGAAATTGCACAGAATCAAACCAGAAATCACATTTCAAAAACTTAGCATACAACCTTTCATCCTTCAACAAATTCAAAACAATACTTAAATGTTCTCTATGTTCATCTTCATTCTTAGAATAGATTAGAATATCGTCAATAAACACAATCACAAATTTATCCAAGTAGGGCTTTCACACTCAATTCATTAAATCCATGAAAACCGCAGGTGCGTTAGTTAACCCAAATGGCATTACTTGAAATTCATAGTGTCCATAACGAGTTCTAAAAGCAGTTATAGGAATATCTTCTTCACGGACGCGAAGTTGGTGATATCCTGACCGCAAATCTATCTTAGAATACACACTAGATCCTTGTAGTTGATCAAACAAATCATCAATCCTAGGTAAAGGATATCGATTTTTAATTGTCAACTTATTCAGTTCCCTATAATCAATGCACATACGGAAAGATCCATCCTTCTTCTTAACGAACAACACTGGAGCTCCCCAAGGCGACGAGCTCGGTCGAATAAAACCTTTATTAGACAACTCCTTAAGTTGTTCAGATAACTCCTTTAATTCAGAAGGGGCTAATCGGTAAGGCGCACGTGCCACCGGTGCAGCACAAGGAATTAAATCGATTCGAAACTCTACTTGCCTTATCGGTGGAAGTCCGGGTAAATCTTTAGGAAATACCTCAGGAAATTCACAAATAATAGGTACATCTTCCAATCGTTTCTCCCTAGACTCATTCCCGGTCACTTGAGCTAAGAATAACTCACAACCGTTCCTGATGTACTTTTGGACTTTAATACATGAAACGATTTTCAAACGGGATTCACCTCGATTACCATCAATTACTAACGTCCTATTCCTAAGAGGAATCTTAACCTTCTTCTCTCCACATAAAATAGTAGCATTATTCAACGACAACCAATCCATACCAATAATAATATCAAAACTACCTAATTCTATCAACATCAAATCAATCGAAAAGGAATAGTTCAAGAGATTTAGAGAGCATCCTTCTAATAGCTTATTAGTTTTCACTAATTTACCATTAGCCAATTCCACCTCGTAACTGGTATTTATCTCAACAGGTTCAATGTCAATAAGGGCACTAAATTTAGTGGATACAAAGCTCCTATCAGCACCCGAATCAAATAAAGCAACAACATAATGATTGTTGAGTAAAAACGTACCGGTAACGACATTCGGATCCTCTTTCTTCACCTCAATTGTTCCAAGTTGATAGACACCACCCTGGGGGTTTCTTCCAGGTACAATCGCTTTCAACTTGGGTTATTCCGATTTCCTATGACCTTCTTCATTACAGTTGAAGCAAATGGTTCCCTTCTTACACCTTTCAACCCTGTGTCTAAGCTTTCCGCAATTTCGGCACTTCCAGCAGTCGCCAGCATGCCTCTTGTTGCCACACTTAGGACATCTATCATCGTTGCGCGGTGTGTTGTTGGTAAGAGCATTTGCATTCCCCTTTCTCTGGTTCTGACGGCGATTGAAATTCTTCCTATTATCACCCCTATCTACACGATCACCATCTCCCTTTCTTTTCTCACCAACACGGGCTTCATCTTCCCTATCCTGAATTATCTGTCCAATGAGTTGGTAAGCCATTCGAACAGCATCATCAATGGTCAATGGTTTAGATGATGTCACGTCCCCCCGGATATTCTTGGTCAACCCTTTAATATATTGTTCAATTCGGATCTCTTCGGGTTCTACCAATCGAGGACATAGCAAGGCCAACTCATGGAATCGGTTTTGTAACTATCAATGTCCACACCTTTCATTCTCAGATGAATCAACTCTTGTTCTAACCTAATGATCACACTACGAGGACAAAACTCCAAAGTCATCCCAGCCCAAGGAGTAGCATTAGCAGCATCAATACCCATGAAAGCAATTCTCCCGTTCCACCAAGTCAACACACGACCTTTAAGAGTAGCCATAGCAAAAGTCACCTTATCTTCCTCCTTACACTTACTAATTCGAAACACCGACTCAATCTTCTCAATCCACTGGCTTAATCCTACAGCACCTTCAGTTCCATTAAAAGGTAGAGGTTCACACTTCATGAACGTCACATAAGTACATCCACCAACTTCAGGTGCATTAGTTCCAAGTCCTCCTACATTTCCTCCAGCATTAGCATTCACATTATTAGCATTCACATTCACATTAGTACCACCAATTCCACTACCGCCAGCTCCACTACCGCCAGCTCCACTACCGCCAGCTTCATTTCTAGCATTTGCCATAAATTCAGTCATAGATGCGGTAACTTGCTCCGTAATAATCCTACGTACATCATCCTCATTCACAGCCTTCTTGGGCGGCATAGTTCTATAATTTCACAATTTCAAAATATTAAGCATTCACCCAACAAGGGATTCATATAATATGGATTGAATTCATAATCAAGATACAAATAAGGCACAATATGGAATTCAAGACAAGATACATATTTCATTCGATTTGAAACAAAAGCATTGTCTTAGTTACACCCCATATCAAAGTTCTAGCACTATATATATACTCAAAATTCGTGCCAAGTCTACTACTAACAAGTCGGTTCAGTCAAAGCTACAAAAGTACAAAAGATACAAAGGTCACTACTAAATACAGACTGGTCTACTGAGAATCGCCAGATGGTCCATCATCCATCGTCTTCTGTATCTTTGTCGGACGATCACTAGACACATCTTCAGCTGGGCGCTTACGGATCACTCCTCTTTCAACCATGTCAGCATAAAATCTACTATTCCAACCCACAGATATATTCAACTCCTTCTCAGCTTTCTCACGCATCGCACGAGCTACATTCAACTGAATCTCCATAGAATTTACCTTTTTCTTCATAGCAGCAAACTCACCACTTTCTAACACCGATAACCTCCTAAAAGCCTCATTCAAACCACGCTCTACATCAGTCAAATCCAAACTAAGCAATTCCTGCTCTTTCTCACCAACCTTAGTCTTCGACTCCAAATAAGCAACTTGAGTCTGAACAACACCTAATCCAATCTTTGTCATACTACTCTTAACACAGGAAGCATCTAGATCACGTCTCAAGGCCCATGGTGCAAGACCATCAATATGAGTAGCCTCTCGAGTACTAGACGACTCTCCTATCACACGTCTATGAGTAGCAATACCATCAGTACCGTCAGGTGCATTATCATCCTCATCCTCCTCTGATTCAGAATCAAATTCAGACGATTCAGACATTTCATCCCTAGGTAGCTCAACCTCAGAATCAGACAAATCAACTGGTGGGGGTAAAGGCTCGCCTTCTGGAACATCATAAGGATAAATAAGCTCAGCTTCCTCATCGTCATCAACCTCATCGTCTATACCTACATCCTCCTCGACATCCTCTTCGTCAATCTCATCATCTAAATTATCTAACCCAATCTCCTCATCATTCTCAATAACAACATTATCAATCTCATTTTCTACCATATCAACTTGAGGGGCAATCTGATCTCCTAGTCCTATCTCGGGCTCGGGATCCTCAATTGGTTCCTCCTCATCATCCATATCATAATCTACTAAGTCTAAATAAGGATCATCATCTACATTAGGTTCGGGAATAGCATGGTTCTCTACAGGAATATTAGGGTCAGCCATGACAATCTGCATTTATATATATCTCGTATTAGGATAACATACTATTTAAACAATTACATACTGAAATCATGATATATACATATATATAAATTAAATTATATATATCAAAATATATATCTTCTCAATAGGGCTTGTTGGTAACATCGGAGATCTCTGGCACCGTTATAGTCAAAATATTTTTCAAATATTTTCTCAAATGTTCATAGTTAAAAGATTTTGAAAAGTTTTGTTCAAAACCTTGGTTTTTAAAATCTTTTGTTCTCTATAACGAGAGCTCTGGTACCAAACTGTAACACTCTCATTTTTCATATCGGTACAGCGGAAGGGTCTTTCAGAGTGTTACGGGATAGCACAATAACTCCAATCATAGACAACACATAAAAATGGTTGTACAAGGTTCAACATACATTCATTCGATAAAAAGTTTTTAAGTGTACAACAGGTCCCAAATTATTCAGGTCATTAAGTTTACAAAACATAGATCGAATGAATATTTTTAATATTATGTGGGCCATCAGAGTCGATCTCCATCCGGATTACCTTCAAGCACCTGAGATAAAAACATGCAAAAATCATATCAGCGAATGCCGAGTGAATTCATAGAGTTTAATAAAAACCGTTATATAAAACAATCGTTAAAATCAGAACACAAGTATAATATCGAAAGTAAGTCCTCGTATTGCTAGTCAGGCAATATATAAATCAAGCATACATCTAAAACCGTCCATGAGACCGTAGCCTCAATATTACCATTATAGGTAATATTATCATCGTTATTTGCATCGTTATTGTATTGTATATAGGATTAATATTAGCCGCATGACATTGTTACCTTACTATGAAAACAACGGGCCGTGAACCCGACAAACAATTTGCCCATCTAAGTTAGCGTGTCATCACAAAAATCACACTATGTAATCTTCTCATACATAAATTCGCTTACCAATCAATGTGGTACGACGGGGATCAACCGTCAAGGCGCGAACTGGGGTGATCGTCCCCAAATAGTACTATTATATGTATAAGCGTCTACCAAATCCCGGTAGTTCACAATTCATGCTAATGGGACTTTGAGTGATATAACCTAACTACTAATAATCCTTTTTATCTCGTTTATAGGGTCATAGCATCATTCGGGTCCATATCATTAAGCATACCATCGGGACTACTTGTGTTCTATTTTTATCAAAAACTAGCATGTTATCTCCCTCGCGGGTTTACAAATCATTTTATAAAACATTTAAAAGAGTGTGAGGCTATGAACTCACGTTGATAATGAAAGGCGGATTATCGGCTACGGCCGTGCTTCGGTCACGGAAACCTATATAAATAATAACCGGTCTTAGACTCTTGTCCAATGACTTCTATCAAAATAACAATATACATATGATGATTTTTTACATATGATGATGATCAAGTGGGTTTATATATCCTTGTTTACTCATTTTAGCGTTCATGTATTGGTAACTTTTTACTAGTTTACTAGTTTTACCTATTTACACGTTTTAAGTCCAATAAGCTTATTATAAGTTCTTTAACTTGTATTAGTTCATTTTATACTTATATTATCAGTATTCACACTTTACATGTTGGGCCCAAATGGGTTAAGCCTAATAAGTACTTTTTATAAGTGTTTAACTTATTTAGTCCAATTATTAGTCCAATATGCTTACTTAGCTCGTTAATGTCCGTATGTCCTATAGTTCAGGTTTTATCGGTTTTTACTTGTATTAGATACTTATATATCAGTATATGACTTTTAAAAACTTTACATTAGACGGGTTTGATCGTCTAAGTTTTAATTGGCGAAAAACGTTAATTTTACGTAATAGCCGAAAAAGTCATAAAAATCATGTTTATAGTTTTTATAACTTATAAATCTTATTCAACTACCATTTTTATAAATTGTCCATTTATTAAACCTTATACATATTTATATAAATGAAATTCATAAGTTAGTGGGTTTTAATTTCATATTTTATACTATATAATTTGAGTGCTTATATAATAGTATTAAACATTAATTCTTCAAAATCTGATTTTTATTTTCATCTTCACCATTTTTATCATATCTAGAGTTCTACAATGAATTAGAAGCTCATTTTTGGATGGAAGGAACTTCATATTATGTGCTACAATTAACTTAGTTATAGCTACTGCTCATTTTAAGTTTAACTATCCTTAACTGTCCCTACAAAACAGTCTATCTAGATTAGCACACTCATCTTGTTTTGATCATATCTCACTCATTTTAATGATTCTATTGCATGGCCAACTCTCACATGTGTATGACATCTTGTACTTACTGTAAATGGATTCCACCATGCAAATTTATCAGTTTAAGTTTTGGTTACATACTGTTTTTATACAGCCAACAAATTAAGCATGATTTTAGCCTTATTTCTTATGGTTATTAATCTTTTTAAGCATATTTATCAACACTTGATCCCCACACAATATTTTTATCATCATATATTAATCATATACATATACACCAAGAAATAAAATACATTTGATCTTTACAAAAATAACAAGAGAAAATGGAAAGGATGATCTTCTTTACCAACCAAGAGTCTATCTTGTTTTTGGAAGACAAGAACTTGATGAACACCAAATGTATCCCCAAGATCATCAAACACCAAGAAAGTAAGTTGCGAAATCAGCCATAGGACACAAGCAAATCACTTCCTTTGTTGTTAAAATGGCCACCAAGTAATCAAGGCTTCAAGGTAACTCCATAATATAGCTAGATAACAAGTATTTTGTGGCTAGAAAAGATCAAAAGGGGTGTTTGTTCATGAAGTGGGACGGCAATGGTGATGGAGTTAAGAGAGTTTGAGTTGTTTTTGCATGAGTGAATGGTAGTATGTGAGAAGGTTGATGGTTTTTGTGTTAGTGGTAGCTTAAGTGTAAGGCTAACTTACACTTGTTAAGCTAAGTGTTTACATGATGCCACATCTTTGATGTGGTGTCATGTTTGGCCGTCCCTTTTGTGTAGTGGGGTGGGATGATTTATTATGTCCCACCTTACTAATTTACGGGTATTCCTCGATTCTAGTTTCCTCGATTTGCGTGCCCTCGGGTCGTTTCACGAAAAACGTTTTTATAAATTATGAATCAATGGCACAAAACGAATCTAATAAAAATTGTCTCATCAAAAACGGAGTTCAAAAACGTAAATACGTAATCCTAAGGTTTCCGGTTTAGTCGTAAAGGACGCTAAATTATGCACGTTAGCCCAAATTTAAATCCGTAAATTGTGAGTTCATCAACCAACATAAAAATAAGTTTCAAACTATTATACGAGAAAATAATTCACTACCTGAAAATGTTAGATTGTCACATGTACCATTGAGAATTTATATGGTCCATCAAAATTGCATTGCCTTAAAGCATCACCGTTAGATTTTGGGTCAAGATAATGTAGAAAACGAGATTGCCATTGATCATATCGACCAGCCACAAGCATTGGTGGTCTCTCTTTGTTACCCGCCACCATTATGTTGTTATTAGTAACACGATACTCCACAGTAGAATCGATCTCAATTAATCTCTGAAATAATGAAGTGAGAACGGATCTTAAGTAGATATTGTGATTAGGTTGTGGTTGATATTCCGAGAAACTTTGTGAAAAACCCTAAACAATGTCTTCTTGAGAAACCAAAAAATTATTAGACCAAAAAACTCACAAGTTAAAAAATTTCTAAATCACGTTTTTCGAAAATCTTGAAATTTTCCAAAGATTTCGCAATGTAGATATTCAATTCTGCAATGTTGTCCAAAAATTAGTAGTAATTTTTCAATGGTTTAATTCCTCAATGTTAACAAGGATATCAATCAGCAATGTTAACAGTGACACAATTCCACAATGTTAACTAAGTAAAATTCCGCAATGTTTTAGTTAAGATTCAATTCCGCAATGTTTAAATTCGATTTAATTCCGCAATGTGCTAAAGTGATTCAATTCCGGAAAGTTTCAAAGTGATTCAATTCCGCAATGTGCCAAATTGAATCAATTCCGCAATGTGCTAAAGTGATTCAATTCTGTAATGTTGCAAAGTGATTCAATTCTGGAATGTTGCAAAGTGATTCAATTCCACAATATGCCAAATTGAATCAATTCCAGAATGTTGCAAAATGTATTCAATTCCGCAATTTAGTCAGATATTGCGAGATCTTCCTAAAATTGTGGATCTCGGATGTACTTGATGAATTTTGAAACTTGAAGCCAAAAATGAAGCCAAACACCCAAACATTTCGCGTTTTTGACCAATCCAAGTAACCCAAATCACTACCACGGCAATGTAGTTGATTTGTCTACTAAGTAACACCACAAAAACGCAAAAATTTTTGATGATTCGATCTCTATATTTAAAAAGCTCACAAAATCAAGAAGAAAACCAAAACCAATCACGAATCTACCCCATGGCGATTGATTCCAATTGTTGTCCCATATTTTATGATGATAGATACACGAATTAATGAAGAAAATGGATGGAAAAGATATGAATTCTAGAGAGAGAAAGTAGAGAGAGAAAAGAGAGAATAGTTAGAAACTTTCGGAGGATTAGATTAGAAGTGAAAATACAAAATGACCAACACCCTTCCTAACATGCTAGGAAGGGTATATATAGCCATCCTTTACATGTAGGATTAATGGGCTATATTTTTTAGGTCGGGCTTGTCTTTTGGGCTTTACGTAGCTTAAATACAAGCCCGTGAACCACGACTTTTTTACTACCTATTACAATGTTCTAATAAATGTTACAATAATATACTATGGCCGAGCATTCTTGTTTAACTCAATATTTTGATGCTACCAAGGTTGCTCACATACAAGACCCCTATTTGATCATGTCAAAACGGGGAAGATGTCTACAGAGAATGAATAATCTGTTGACTTTGGTGTTGTATGCTTAAGGGGAAGTGTTTTGACATCATCAACTAGGGGAAGATTGTTGGGTCAAAAGTTGATGAGTCAAAACACCATGGAAACAAGAAGGACTGAATATGGCATTGCCACTGCTGGATTAATTCCCACTGCTAGAGTACTTCCCACTTCTAGTGTACTTCCCACTTCTAGAGTACTTCCCACTACTGGAGTACTTCCCACTGCTAGAGTACTTCCCACTGCCATATGTGATAAGTATGAATAAGTCAGTTTTGATTTAGTCATAAATACTTTATTTAGTTTCCATGTATCTCTGGGTTCCTTAAGTTATGAAAGGAACACCATACCGTAGCTTTATTCATTCATTCATACTACTATAATGTAACCTACGGTGTCTTTGATCTCTAGGTGTGGGATTCAATGTATACAAACCTAGAGTGGTTTGTGTTAATCAATAATACAAACCCTTTGGGAATTATTCATCTTTTTAAAACATCTTGTTCATAATTAATTGTGCAATTCCGCTATGTTAATTAATATGTACAATTGATCATCCTAGATAAATGGTTTTTACTGTTTGAGTCTCAAGATCTAGGATTCCACATCATCCTAGTGAATTCTTGAATCATCATGGTTTAACCAACTTGATGCATATGCATATCTTCGAGCTCCCATAACTCATTACTTGCACGATGTTTGATGAAGTAAACAATCGTAAATGTAGTGAGTTGAACTCTTGCAATTGGCCCCTTGATATGAGCTCCCCTTGCTTGAGGAACCAACAAAGCAAGAATAGTGACAAGCTACAAAGAAGAGTTAGATGTCCTACAAAACAAAGTTAGTGGACAACAACATATAAAGCAAAGTCACCCAAGCGGAGTTAGATTAAACAACTTGCGTACAAAGAGAGGGACTGATAATGACCTAAATATACATATTCAACCCGTTGTTATAATGCCACTTTGTATTATAAATAAGAACTTTCGATACTTAATATATTGTGTTTTACATGCAGGTATAAAGTTTGAAGAAGCAAAGTGAAGAAATACAAAGAAGGGTCCTTAATGTGCAAATAAACAAAACTATTGAGAGAAGATTTTGGAACGCACAAAAGTACGGCGCACAATGTCAAAAGTGCGGCGCACATTCCCACCTCCAAAGTGCGGCGTACTTTCGGAGAAGTGCGGCGCACATTTTCCCTCAGCCAGCACTATAAATAGAGGCCACTTCTACTCATTTTACACACACCTCTTCTCTTCAATACTCCATAGCTCGAGTACTTTAGCTTTCTTAGTAAATTTTCAATATTATCCACTTTTGGGAAATACTTGTAACGAGAGTATTCTACTCTTTGATTCTTGGAGAAACGATACAATTGTGACACTTGTGTACTCATTCCTTCAATCAATCTAAGTATGATGTTCTCTTACTCTTTTCCATTTATTACTTTGATTACTATGTTAGGCTAAGCTATTAGTGACTATATTGGTATGTGACTATGATTAGTGATGATGTTATGATTTGATCCTTTATAATTTATTTCAAGCTAATGTTGTAGAACCATTTTACCACCTAGTTCTATAAACAATATTTTATCTAAGAGTTGATTTGTTACGATAGTTTGGCGTTGAGAAACGCAAATTGTTATACTAAGTTTTTAAAGACTTGTCTATGGTTTTGAATCTTTGGTTGAAGAGATGCGCTTAGAAACTTTGACAAAATATTGAACTCGTTGGCAAATTATTTTAAGCTTAGTCGCTTAATAAACATAAGTCTTGAATCACCCTAAAGTAAATTGTGCAAACGCCATTTTGACAAAAAAAAAGGATTATCACTCTTTACCTATATAAACATATCTCGATCATTATGATCATCACGAACTTATACGAACTATCCCATATTAGTCATACTTGTTACTATTGTTATTTCAATTATTTCTTTCTTCAACTATTATATTGATTACCAAAACGAAACTAAGTATCAGCGAACGATCCTGGCTTACCACTACAAGCTATATTACGAACGAAAGGTATACTTGCCCGTGTTTGTATTCTAGTCCCTTGTTTTGTCTAAACCTTGTAATATAAATTTAATACTTGTGAAACGAACATCAAGGACTCAAGATGAAGCTAAAACGATCTTAACTTATATAAGTGTCAAAAATTTGACAAGTTAAGAAAAATAAGTCGGCTATTAGATAGAAATTGTCACACCCCCAAATTCACCGCAGCGGAAGACTGGCTTTAGGAGGCTGTGACTTCATGAGTATTCAAGAGCTTGATCCGAGAACGACCTCTACATGCCAAGAACCACAAAGAAGACTCCAAATAATCCACATAGTCAAGTACCTGAAATACATGCTTAAAATGTCAACATAAAGTTGGTGAGTTTATAAGTTTTTGTTTTAAGGTGTTTATGAAAAATTAGAGTTTATATCGACCACTGCACCTGCAGTAAAATATAAGTGTTTAAAAATCATAACTTCTTAATAAAATGCGTTTCTTGATGAAAAACAGAGTTTATTAATAATAACAGAGCTTATGATAAAAAAAGAGTTAAATAATAAAGACAAAGTTTACGAATAAAACACACTTTATTTATATAAGCAGAGTTTACTGATAATAATAGATGTTCTCGTTAATAATTGAATTCTCTTATCATAAAAGATATTCCAGTTAACAAATAAGGTTCTTGATAATAAATAAGTGTTTGATGAACCACAAGATTTTCCAACCATTTGTGACAATATAACAAATACAAAGTCACAAAAAAGGCATTTATTATTGTCTAAGCTCATGACACCGAAGCGTTAACAACACCGGTAGTATAATCACATAATGCAGCCCCTACGGATGCCTAACCCACGACATCCGTCCACAGACTCAAATGAAACTGTGCCCGCTTGTCCTCTGTTGGACCAAGCCGGGCAGGGGCGTCAACCCCGATAGATCTATCCATAACATTCGTGCTTTCAACCGGTCATCCGGTCCGAAATTAACGGTTCATGATAATGGGCCAAAGTAATTGGGTTAAAGCGGGACTTAGACCAATACATAAACAAGTATATGCTGTGTTCATTCTTGCAACCATTGTCTCTACCCGAGAACCAGTAAAAAGCAGTTAAAGTTTTGGGTTATGAAACCCACAATAGAAAGTTTAGTATCAACATTTATAAGTATGACAATTATTAGAGTTAACCACTCAGCACGTAACAATTAAATCATTTTATGACCAACCAAGCAAGTTTATAAATAGTTTGTGACCAAGCATGTACCTCCCCCAAAATGATTATAAAACCTTTATAAATCAATTTAAAACTAGAAAGGTGGGGTATGAACTCACCTCGACGATGTAGAGCAGACGTTAGTGATGCTAATATTACGCTCCGCACAAACGAAAAATCGATACAGCTCGGTCATGGTGTTGTGGTTTACTAATCGGCTAATTCCCAAAACTTAAAAATGTGTATTTGAGTTCCCGATAAATGTGTACATGAACGTGACCCGTTGATAAAAACATTTAAGTTCCAAGTTATAATAGTTTGGTGGTTGGTTAAATAAATTAATTTAGCACGCACAAAGTATATAATGTATTCCATACACATTATATATAACCCGACGATTATATAATTCTTACGTTTAATTATATAATAGAACAACCAACTTACAAAATAAATCAAAGTATATATTTATTTTGTATTTACAGTACAAGGATCGTGACAAAAATAATTTGACAACATAGTCCGACACATTTTAAGAAAATCATCACTAAACTAATAATTGTCACTTTTAGGTAAAAAGTATAACTCTCATTAATTTATCGATACAATAAAGTCTATTTATTTTATCGGTTTACAAGTAATAATAGTAGTCTGTTTATTTATCCGTTTACAACTATAATAGTATTTATTTATTTATCGGTTTATAAATCTAATGGTATTTATTTGTTTTATCGGTTTGCAAATATATTAGTAGTTTGTAACGAACAACGTATAAAGTATAAGATTTATAGAAGTTTCGACATGACTTATTCGTTTATACAACCATTTCCATATCCATCAATTGTCAACATTTTCCATTTTTCCAAACAACCCAAAATATGCAAATTACGTTTTTAACGTATGTCCAACTAGACTATAATAATCGCCATAATTTAATAGAACCAAACAAAACCTATGTGTTATATTTTAAAAACCAAAAGCCTGATGTAAGCTATTTAATCGCATACTTAATGTATGTTTGTTATTATAGTTCTCGCAATAACTATAGTGTTTGATGTATATATTTAACCATTCCTACCACCATTTAGTACGTTTTAATTAATTACCAAAGTTATATACGTGATTAGTCAATTTCTAAACCACAACGAACCATGAGTTAAAATCACGCCCGACACTTTTATACCCTTGAAGTCTCGCGTCCAAACGCATACCAAAGCTGCTAAACAGCAAACCAAACGCACCCGTAACACGTTTCTGCAAACCCAAACGCACCCTTGTCGCTGCCTGCTTAACCTAAACGCTCCCTGTTGCTCGTACGCAGCAAACCAAACGCACCCGTAACACATTTCTGCAAACCCAAACGCACCCGCTGCCTGCTTAACCCAAACGCATTCTTACTACTTCCTGCTACACCAAACATCCCTTATGGAGTTTCTGGTGTACCCAACACAACCACTGTCGAGTTCTGCTGCACCACACGCACCCACTGTGGGGTTTTGCTTCCAAAACCAAACACCCCGACTGTGGTGTTTCCCGCTGAACCAAACGCTCCTGTCGTGTTGTTAAACAGCAAACCAACACCCATGCTATGTTTAGCAGTAGATTCAAACGCCCCTAGGTGTTTAACAAGAGATCCAAACACTCCCGACTGGTGGGTTTAAGCAGTAACAAACGCTCCGGCTGTGGTTTCGCTGCTATAAACAAACGCGCCCTCGGTGGTGCTGCCGCTGTAAACATACGCCCCTGCCGTGTTTCCTGCCCAAACTAAACGCACCCTACTGGTCAAAAGCAGATCGAACGCACCTCTTGGTGACGCTTCACACAAAAATAAACACGCCCTTGGTATGCGAAGCTCTATACAAACGCACCTTGTGGGTCAGTTTTGGTAACCATTCGCCCCATATGGTGGCTGATGGTGTCGGAAGGGTGACGGTGGTCACGGTGAGATGGTGGCTGGCCATGATTAATGACAGCTGGTATGATACATCAGATATATCTATTATATAGATGTGGCGGATCTGTGGTGCACTGCGAGAGATGGCGACGGCTGGTGGCTTTAGGTAGATTTGGTGCGGCGGCTACTAGTGGTGGTGGATATGTGGCCGCGACAACCATCACGATGAGTGACGGTGACGTCGTGTTTTGGTGATGGTGGATCGAATGATGGCTGAGGTGACCGGGTAAAGGTGGTGGTCAAGTATATTGTTGATTGTGATGGCGGTGGGGGCCATTTTTGGTGGCCGGAAAATATTTCCGGTGACTGGAAATATGGGTGACGGCTGAGCATACAAAGATGTATGTGTGTGTTTTTGGTTAAGGTTTGTAATAGGGTAATAATGAAACCCTAATTCCCCTTTATATGTGCTAGTTAAATTTTGAGAAGACAATTGAAAGGTTTCTGATAATGCAGGGACTAAGAATGCAATTTTTATAATAACTTTTGTTAATACATGGTTCGGGGTTCGTTCGTGTTTTACAAAATTCGATTCGTTTTACGAAATTTGAGTCGTTGATCTGAAAATGATTTTTACAATATATTAGAGTATTTACTCGAACAATTTTCGTACTCGTATACATTTTTATTTAAAAATAGTTATTATTTATCGGTTAACTCGAATAGTGGCGTTCGAAGAAAATTAAAATTGAACTAGAATGCTCTCGTTTTCAATGTAAGGTATTAAAACTAAAATAAAAGTATCAGAAAATTTAATAAACCTTTTTATCAATATTTCAGAATAATTAAATATAAATTTAATTTGTATCACGTTAGTTCTCAGATTTTGTGCAGTCTTTTACAATAAGTAAAATAGCTCTCGTTTTCGAATCAAATAACTTTGATATCTTGCGAAGATGAACTTCGATTAATAAATAATATAATTTATTATCATTTAAAGCCTTGAAAAATTCTCGGTTGTCACAGTACATCCGTGTTATGTGGAGTTCGTCCTCGAACTCAATCGGTGTTACCCTAATAAAAGTGTAGAGAAAATGATTTGATGTTCTACCCCAGTGTTATATCATCTGCTCACAGATAATTCTGTCCGAACTTTTAAAATCGTGTTACCCACCAATAGTTACTTAGATAAGCAATAGGTAGAAGTGGATTAACCTAAGCGGTTCTACATGTCAATCTGACAAATCGGTCGTAGTTCATAGAACGATAAAATTCAAAACGAAGAGTTTAGAAAAATCGTTAGTTCTTAAAAGTCTCTAAGGGTTCACCAACACCAGCTCGTTAGGTTCACTCGATCAGTATATATTCAGAAAGATTCTCGTAACAATTCGCGAATCAAATGAAGCTTAAAGAATCACTCGACAAAATGTCGTAATGATACGATACAAGACGAAATATGATAAATGTGTATGGACAAATCATGAGTCAAAAGAAATACACCCCACACTGGAATACTAAATCAATACCATAAATATATAGGGTCACGTCGGATATCCTTAAGCCCACTCACTTATAATCTCATGTTTGCATACACAAGCGTCCTAATCTATGCAAATATGTTATTATAAACTTATGGTTCGGTGATTTATGATTTCTTTATTCAAATGCAAAGGCGTCCCAATCCATTTAAATAAAGACTTCATAAATCGTCCTACTTAAGTGTCACCGGCAAAATACCTAATTCGAAATCGTTAAAATCTCTAAACGATATTATCCAAAATTACAAAAAGCAAAGAGTACGAGTTGAAAATAAGTCGTCTTCCATAAGTAGACGTTTCGAACGTACCGGATCGAAGAACATAAGTGTCGATAGGCGATAAAGCAGTCGTAGACGTATATCAAGTAAAGAAACTCACGGTTATAAGTAGGATAAGTATATAGTAGTCGGTTCTAAATAAGCAATTATCCAATCACACAATTCTTTCTCATCCTCGAGGAAGACTCATCAAATACTTAGCTGAGTAATAACTTATCATAACCCAACCTCGAAACACACTCACAAAGAATGGCCCCGGGTTTCGTTATGAATTATTACACATCTTAAACTTTCGATGACTCAGCTCGACTCCGAAAATACAACACATTCCCAATTAACACGTAAGACTGCGAGTCTTACCCACCCCGAGGTAATTCATCAAAAATCATAGGCTGTGTAACGTCCTATACTTAAATTCCATCTCGCACTCAATCAAACATGAGGCCCACTTAGGCACAGTTAAGTATTGTTACACCTCTCAACCTTTTTAATGAATTAGCTCGAACCTGGGGATTACCCACGACCAATCGTCAACCAAAATTCACATAATGTCTCTAAGTTTGATTATAAAAGATATGTGAGACCATTGTGTAACTCACAATGCCTAATAAACGTTCTACCGTTTCATATATTATATATCTCACTGAACTAATCAAGCAATCGAATTCGTGTAAACAAGTAATAACATGATAGGTAACAAAACAATAGCAAACGTGCATTGCAAATATTCATATAGCAGCGGAATAGCATGATGTGATGAGTGTTACTACTAAATAAAACTAAGAGCCGGTTATAGTCTAGAGTTACTAATGCAACCTAGTTCTCTATAACCAAGGCTCTGATACCAATCTGTCACACCCCCAAATTCACCGCAGCGGAAGACTGGGTTTGGGAGGCTGTGACTTCATGAGTATTCAAGAGCTTGATCCGAGAACGACCTCTACATGCCAAGAACCACAAAGAAGACTCCAAATAATCCACATAGTCAAGTACCTGAAATACATGCTTAAAAATGTCAACATAAAGTTGGTGAGTTCATAAGTTTTTGTTTTAAGGTGTTTATGAAAAATTAGAGTTTATATCGACCACTGCACCTGCAGTAAAATATAAGTGTTTAAAAATCATAACTTCTTAATAAAATGCGTTTCTTGATGAAAAACAGAGTTTATTAATAATAACAGAGCTTATGATAAAAAGAGTTAAATAATAAAGACAAAGTTTACGAATAAAACACACTTTATTTATATAAGCAGATTTTACTGATAATAATAGATGTTCTCGTTAATAATTGAATTCTCTGATCATAAAAGATATTCCAGTTAACAAATAAGGTCCTTGATAATAAATAAGTGTTTGATGAACCACAAGATTTTCCAACCATTTGTGACAATATAACAAATACAAAGTCACAAAAAAAGGCATTTATTATTGTCTAAGCTCATGACACCGAAGCGTTAACAACACCGGTAGTATAATCACATAATGCAGCCCCTACGGATGCCTAACCCACGACATCCGTCCACATACTCAAATGAAACTGTGCCCGCTTGTCCTCTGTTGGACCAAGCCGGGCAGGGGCGTCAACCCCGATAGATCTATCCATAACATTCGCGCTTTCAACCGGTCATCCGGTCTGAAATTAACGGTTCATGATAATGGGCCAAAGTAATTGGGTTAAAGCGGGACTTAGACCAATACATAAACGAGTATATGCACTTGTGTTCATTCTTGCAACCATTGTCTCTACCCGAGAACCAGTAAAAAGCAGTTAAAGTTTTGGGTTATGAAACCCACAATAGAAAGTTTAGTATCAAAACTTATAAGTATGACAATTATTAGAGTTAACCACTCAGCACGTAACAATTAAATCATTTTATGACCAACCAAGCAAGTTTATAAATAGTTTGTGACCAAGCATGTACCTCCCCCAAAATGATTATAAAACCTTTATAAATCAATTTAAAACTAGAAAGGTGGGGTATGAACTCACCTCGACGATGTAGAGCAGACGTTAGTGATGCTAATAATACGCTCCGCACAAACGAAAAATCGATACGGCTCGGTCATGGTGTTGTGGTTTACTAATCGGCTAATTCCCATAACTTAAAAATGTGTATTTGAGTTCCCGATAAATGTGTACATCAACGTGACCCGTTGATAAAAACATTTAAGTTCCAAGTTATAATAGTTTGGTGGTTGGTTAAATAAATTAATTAAGCACGCACACAGTATATAATGTATTCCATACACATTATATATAACCCGACGATTATATAATTCTTACGTTTAATTATATAATAGAACAACCAACTTACAAAATAAATCAAAGTATATATTTATTTTGTATTTACAGTACAAGGATCGTGACAAAAATAATTTGACAACATAGTCCGACACATTTTAAGAAAATCATCACTAAATTAATAATTGTCACTTTTAGGTCAAAAGTATAACTCTCATTAATTTATCGATACAATAAAGTCTATTTATTTTATCGGTTTACAAGTAATAATAGTAGTCTGTTTATTTATCCGTTTACAACTATAATAGTATGTATTTATTTATCGGTTTATAAATCTAATGGTATTTATTTGTTTTATCGGTTTGCAAATATATTAGTAGTTTGTAACGAACAACGTATAAAGTATAAGATATATAGAAGTTTTGACATGACTTATTCATTTATACAACCATTTCCATATCCATCAATTGTCAACATTTTCCATTTTTCCAAACAACCTAAAATATGCAAATCACGTTTTTAACGTATGTCCAACTAGACTATAATAATCGCCATAATTTAATAGAACCAACCAAAACCTATGTGTTATATTTTAAAAACCAAAAGCCTGATGTAAGCTATTTAATCGCATACTTAATGTATGTTTGCTATTATAGTTCTCGAAATAACTATAGTGTTTGATGTATATATTTAACCATTCCTACCACCATTTAGTACGTTTTAATTAATTACCAAAGTTATATACGTGATTAGTCAATTTCTAAACCACAACGAACCATGAGTTAAAATCACGCCCGACACTTTTATACCCTTGAAGTCTCGCGTCCAAACGCATACCAAAGCTGCTAAACAGCACACCAAACGCACCCGTAACACGTTTCTGCAAACCCAAATGCACCCTTGTCGCTGCCTGCTTAACCTAAACGCTCCCTGTTGCTCGTACGCAGCAAACCAAACGCACCCGTAACACATTTCTGCAAACCCAAAGGCACCCGCTGCCTGCTTAACCCAACGCATTCTTACTACTTCCTGCTACACCAAACATCCCTTATGGAGTTTTTGGTGTACCCAACACAGCCACTGTCGAGTTCTGCTGCACCACACGCACCCACTGTGGGGTTTTGCTTCCAAAACCAAACACCCCGACTGTGGTGTTTCCCGCTGAACCAAACGCTCCTGCCGTGTTGTTAAACAGCAAACCAACACCCATGTTATGTTTAACAGTAGATTCAAACGCCCCTAGGTGTTTAACAAGAGATCCAAACACTCCCGACTGGTGGGTTTAAGCAGTAACAAACGCTCCCGTTGTGGTTTCGCTGCTATAAACAAACGCGCCCTCGGTGGTGCTGCCGCTGTAAACATACGCCCCTGCCGTGTTTCCTGCCCAAACTAAACGCACCCTGCTGGTCAAAAGCAGATCGAACGCACCTCTTGGTGACGCTTCACACAAAAATAAACACGCCCTTGGTATGCGAAGCTCTATACAAACGCACCTTGTGGGTCAGTTTTGGTAACCATTCGCCCCATATGGTGGCTGATGGTGTCGGAAGGGTGACGGTGGTCACGGTGAGATGGTGGCTGACCATGATTAATGACAGCTGGTAGGATACATCAAATATATCTATTATATAGATGTGGCGGATCTGTAGTGCACTGCGAGAGATGGCGACGGCTGGTGGCTTTAGGTGGATTTGGTGCGGCGGCTACTAGTGGTGGTGGATCTGTGGCCGCGACAACCATCACGATGAGTGATGGTGACATCGTGTTTTGGTGATGGTGGATCGAATGATGGCTGAGGTGACCGGGTAAAGGTGGTGGTCAAGTATATTGTTGATTGTGATGGCGGTGGGGGCCGTTTTTGGTGGCCGGAAAATATTTCCGGTGACTGGAAATATGGGTGACGGCTGAGCATACAAAGATGTATGTGTGTGTTTTTGGTTAAGGTTTGTAATAGGGTAATAATGAAACCCTAATTCCCCTTTATATGTGCTAGTTAAATTTTGAGAAGACAATTGAAAGGTTTCTGATAATGCAGGGACTAAGAATGCAATTTTTATAATAACTTTTGTTAATACATGGTTCGGGGTTCGTTCGTGTTTTACAAAATTCGATTCGTTTTACGAAATTTGAGTCGTTGATCTGAAAATGATTTTTACAATATAGTAGAGTACTTACTCGAACAATTTTCGTACTCGTATACATTTTTATTTAAAAATAGTTATTATTTATCGGTTAACTCGAATAGTGGCGTTCGAAGAAAATTAAAATTGAACTAGAATGCTCTCGTTTTCAATGTTAGGTATTAAAACTAAAATAAAAGTATCAGAAAATTTAATAAACCTTTTTATCAATGTTTTAGAATAATTAAATATAAATTTAATTTGTATCGCGTTAGTTCTCAGATTTTGTGCAGTCTTTTACAATAAGTAAAATAGCTCTCGTTTTCGAATCAAATAACTTTGATATCTTGCGAAGATGAACTTCGATTAATAAATAATATAATTTGTTATCATTTAAAGCCTTGAAAAATTCTCGGTTGTCACAGAAATGAGAACCCAACTTATTTTGGTGACACCAAAAAATATAAAAAAGGACTAAGGGAGAAAGAGATGTCCAATTTATAAAAAATAATATCGTCAAGAGGACATACTCCACTTTAATATCATGGAAAGAATACCAAACTAAAGAGAGTAGACATGGACAATATAAAGATTCCATATATTTGAAAAGAGAGGAAGAATGACTATGATAGAAAAGAAAACAAGAAAGATTAACATGATGTTTGCACAAACAATGACAAGAATTGGAGAAGTTAATGTGCACGCGATGCTAATAATACCAAAATTATGTGTGTCAAAAAGAGAGAAAAGAAGACGACACAACAATTTGGTGACTCGATAGAACTCAAAGCGAGAAAAGCTTCTTCATATTCTTCACTTTCAAGAAAGTGGAAACAACTGAAAAAGAATGACAATTGCATAATGCAAATTACTTAAATATTTCAAATGAAATAATTAAGTTGTCAAAAAAAATGAGAAAAACTAATATTCACAAAACCATTAGAAGAAAGAAGAAGCCTTAAGGCAAAAAGATGATGAAAGAGAAAAGACTCTTAGAAGGAAGAAGACTCAAAAGAGTTTAAGAAGATATGATAGAGTTAGTACAAAATCTAACACATAATCAAGTAAGCACATAGGAGAATGAATGAAATGCTTAACGTAATCACAGGAGAAGGATTAACATTAAGAAAAGATCCTAGTTAATGCCTATATGCAACAAAAAGGAGATGATGGTTTAGTTAACATTCAACAAAGTAAAACCTAACTCAACTAAGCATGCACAATCAAGGAAAATGTTCCATCACTCCTAGACCTAAACGCAAATAGGTTTGAGCATATTGATTTAAGCATGTAAGCATAAGCATGTAATACACATAGGTTTGAGCATGTAGGAGCAATTAAGCAAGCATCAAAACAATAATCATAGAGATTAAAGTGCAAGGCTAAAAGTCATCTAGGTACTTATCTAGAAAAGGCAAGCCTAATAAAGTCTACAATAAATCAATGTAGAGAAGGTGCACAATTAACATGTAAGACACGAAGAATGATATGCAAGAAACTTGATTACTAAAAATGTGAACACTAATGTTAGCACATAGCATTTCAGAGCATGCATTGGTTAGACATATATAGGAGATATTATATAGGAATTGCTAGACAAAGACAAAACTTTTATATAAGCATGAATTCAATAACTTAGTATTTAAGCATATAACATAAGGATAAACAAGAAGATATATAAGCATGTAAAATACAAGTAAGTTATCAATCTAGATATCACATATCAAGTAACACGAAGTGTAAATCTCCAAGAAGAATCCTAATTAAAAAATAAGACTCAAAATAAGAGAAAAGAAAGAAACATAGGATTTCAAGAAATATTTAGCTCAAAGAGGAAAACAAAGAATCTTGAAGAAAACTGGTCAATAAGAGAAAAAGACCAAAACGAACAAAGGGACTCCGGACTTGATTGTGGTAAAATACACCTCTTGTTTAGGAAAACAAAAGAGCGTATATGAGCAGTAAGTATTGAACAAATGACTTTAGGAAAAATCAAGTGTTAATGACCCAATGAAATTCGTTTCCCAAGGAGGTATATGTGTGTGAGAAATTTGTTAAATGTTTGTGATTAATGATTGGTTTAGAAGGGGGGTGAGAAAAGAAGATGACGAAGACGTAAAAATAAAAATCAACAAAAAATCACTACTAGAAAGTTAAAACGTAGAACCTTAAAAATCACCAAAATAAAAATAAATTCTAAAAATTAGCAAAAATTCACCAAAAATCAAAAATAATAAACTAAGAGTTTACCAATGATCAAAACTTTTTCAAACCTTTTAAATAATTAAATATTCAATTTTTAAATGCTAATTAAAGCCCTAAAAATTAAATAAATTATCAAAAAGCCCAAATAAAGATTTTTCAATTGATAAACCTCTAAAATGACCTAAAAAGATTAAAAACTATTTTTAGAAATTTTAAAACTAATAAAAACTATTTAAAATGATTTAAAAACTATTATAAAAATTAATCTAAAAGTGAGAAAATTGTTCTAAAAGTTGCTAAATTCCTATTTTAATGTATTTAACCTAAGAAAAATGTAAAAAGTTGGAAAATGTGAAATTTGAAAAATAATATTAAAATAATAATAAAATAATATTAAAAATCCAAAAATTATAAAAAATTCTAAAAACTTGCAAACTAGTTTATTTTAACCTAAATAATCAGAAAATCAAAGTGAAATTACCAGAATACCCCTATTGGGCCCTCAAATGGGCCAAATCCAAATTCAGTCAACCTAAATGGGCTTTTGGGCCCAAAAAGTCAAACTTGGCCCAATTGACTTGGAAAAGCCCTATCTGACTCAAAATTCAATTCTAAAAACAAAACTCTAAAGGCCCAAAAGCTGAATGTGAGCTTATCACAGCTTATTAAACACAAAGCTTATTCTTATTGGGCTTTTCAGCCCATTAAGCCATAAGCTAATGCCATAAGCTCTAATTTGACACACAACCCTCTTTTAGGATGCTTAAGAGATCTGTCAAAAGAAATTTCCAATAAGCACACTCAATAAGCCAGTAAATAGAAAAGCAAAAATCCACAAAACGACAAAATAGTTGTTTTTGAGAAATAATGCACCTCAGGACTTGATTCAACTTGCAAAAGCTTTCAAATGGACTCAATAAGCAATATCAATCAACAAAAATCCAATAAGGACAACCAATAAGCCAGAATAAGCACAAATGAACTTATGTAAAAGTCAAAGGAGTTGGTTTTCTAGTCAAACCTAAAAGTCAACCACCCAAATGCTCCAGGATGAACAAATGGGTCAAAATATGAACACCTATTACAAAAACAAAGTTGTTGCAGGTTGGAATAAGCTATTATAGCTTATTGATAAGCTGACACCAAATTTTACACTAGCAGTGGTAACTAGCAGGGGAAAGGAGTTCCCACTGCTTGATATGTAGTAAGGTTTTGGCTTGATTTCAAGCCTTGCTTGTTGCTGTTTGATGGACCAAAAGGCACCTCAATAAGCTTTGGCTTATTGAGAGTCAATATAAACACAATAAACAACAAGTTGCACACAAGAATCAAACAAAAATTACCAAAAACAGTCACTGATATGAATAAGAACAATATGCAGAAAGTTGCTGATCTAATTAACCACATATCCAAATTCAAGCACTCAAATCTCTTTCCCTGGTGTAATTAACCTAGATTTAACACTTGTTAACCCTAGTCTATGATTAGATCTAGGTGTCTTCTAAATTTCAACCAATTTCACCAAGTAACAAAGATTTTAAAGCCCTTTTATAGATTTGAGGTGTTTCAACCCTCAAAACCTACAAACAGATGAGCAATAGCACCAAATAAGCAGATACCAGCAATAAACAACACAATACCAACACTTAACAAACCACAAATCCAAATTATGCAGTTGACCCAAACACCCCTTAAAAACCTATTTTCACAAATTTTCAAAGGATTATCCAGTTATAACCCACAAATTCAGATCAATAACATCTCAATAACATCAATCCAAGCCAAATCAACAATAATCAACCACAATAACACAGATTCAACCATAAACATGCAAATTCACCAAAAAATCAGAAAATAAAAGAGAAATTGAAAAAGGAGAAGGGTGCAAACCTCCAAGACCTACATCCAGGCCCTGGATTGTTTGAGCTGAGGTACTAGCAGAACAAGTACCAGCTTCCAATGCTGCTAAGATGAACAAACAATAAGGTGAGATCAAATAAACAAGCACTTTCTGATTTTTGAAACCCAAGCTTTATCAACTAAAACCTTGCCTCAAAAACCTTCAATCATATAAATGGAACTCAGAATTAGGCTATTCTAACACCACCTTTTAATAAACAAGAACAAGATTTCTCAAAATTCAGAAAATCAAATTTTATTACTTAAAAAGGAATTACAAAGATTGATAGCCTAAAACTAGAACAAAGGGACTCTCACATGTTGAGGTCTCCTTTTATAGGCAAATGCCTGGCTAAACACTATTCACAAACCCTAGAACTGAATTTCCTATTATGCCCTTGAGTCTTCTAGACGAATTCTTGGTGTGAGTTGTCCAAAGTGATCTTGGCTGTTCATTTTAGCTTTGGAATGAAGCAAGGACTCTTAGCTGTTGATTTTGCCATGTCAGATAACTTGGAGGCCAAGTTGTCATGTGATTGGTTAAACGGGAATTGGGGGTGGGGTCCATAGTGAGTGGGATTAAGGGTTTTAAGGTTGGGATAGGTTTCTGCATGTGTGAATCACACATGTGCAAAGGTAATTGAAAATTACCCCATGTTTAAGTGGAGTAAATTCTGGGTGGTGAAAAAGTGAATAGTAGTGTGTTTGATCCGAAATTGGGGGAAAGGTGTTTGTTTGGCGCATTTTCAGTTTGAATGTTTCAAATAGACACCTTTGGCCCTTGTTCTTTGGTATTTTTGGTAAACAAAGTCTTTCAGCCTAAAAAACGTATTTCCCTTTGTTTTAACTTTCACCACTTGTCACTTTTGGCACAAAACTTTGGAAAAAGGATTTCAAGGGTTATTTTTGCCATTTTGAGATATTTCAAGGGCTGATCTTGGACATTCTTGATCTTCAAAGGTCTTCATTGTATCTTTGACTTCATGAGGGACCATTATTGGCAATTTTGATTTGTTGAGGGACTAATCTTGCCATTTCTTCAAAGTTGAAGGACCTTATGTGTAATTTTGACAAACTTAAAGGACCAAACTTGTAATTATTAATATACAAGGGTTTTAAGTGTCATTTCTTCAATAAATGAGGATCAATCTTGTTTGTCTTCAAGTCTTCAAGGGTATTTGTTGAGAATTCCATGATTAGGGCCCGGTTCTTTGTACGGCTTCGTTTCTCGTGTCCGTTTTTCCTTGTAACTTGTGATCTTTTGTCTTTTTCATGATATCCATACCTAAAATACACAAGTAAACAAACACAAGCATATATATGGTATTTTATGACATTTTTATGCATTTAAAGCCCGAAAAGAACGATGAGATCATGTATAAATGCCATCTCATCACTCCCCCATACTAAGCCATTGTCGTGCCCTCACGCAATGCTAGAATAAAGTATCTAAGCATCACCAAAGTTCAATTTTATTAACCTTTATTGAAGAGTAAAAGACTTGCAACATACTACGATGATGTGTAAAGACATAATGTATGATTTTCATCACAACAAGTGACTTTTAGGGTCAAAGAATAAAAACATGTAAATGTCCCTTAGAGTAAACTTCGTCATCCTTGATTGTCATACATTCCATGCTAAGTGCAAAAACGAGATCATTGTTGGTACAAGTCACAATGCTAACACTACTCATACGTCCAAATTGTGTAATACTTTTTCTCCCCGCAATCCTAGTTATTATAAAAGGAAATGGGTTACTAGCATTTTTTATCTATTTGTCATGGATCACAAGTGATTCATATTGACTTATTTAAGTAGTTATTAGTCCGAAAGCAAAGTAGCACGATTTGATCAATAGTTAGTCGAAGGACAAAATCTTTTAAAACGACTTCTCGTGTATCTCCTTAAGTTCATATCTTGGCATAACTCGTTTCACGATTTGAGACCTTTCTCGGACCGATATTTGGCATGTACTTCATACTTCAAATCTTGGGAAGACGTTCTTGAAATTATGGTCTTCTCTTCATATATTTGGAATTTCTTCACTTGACGTTTTTGAGAGATTCTTCATATTTGGACCATGACTTCATCATTTTTCTTCAATCTTTACTTCGGATTTTGATATACAACGATCCGCCTCCTTTTCGGACTTGGATATATTTATCTTCATACCTTGTTAGGGTCTTTTTGGATAGACTTTCTCCATTCTTTAGGGGAGTAATTGCTTCTCGTCGTGTGTCTCGGTCCTTCATATTGATTTAGGAATAATGATACTTCACATCATCTTTGGATCTTTAGCAAAAATAGAGCTCCTCATGCCTTGTTAGGGCCTTTTTGGATAATCGCCAATCTTCGCGTCCCGCTTCAATAAGTTATGCTTTGGCTATGAACTCTATTCAACCCCGAGCAACTTTTAAACGATCTTGCGCTAGAGGCTAAGTAACCTTTCAAATCGTACGACCTTACTTATTGCAATTATGATTTATTCCTAATGCATTGATCTTATGGGAAGAAAAAGCCACAATTAAAAACATATGAGTTTTTGAAAGAACACTTTCATGTTCTACGTTTAGCATGATCACTTGTCTAACTCTATCATTTCTCGTTCTTCACTATATAAAGACCTCTAATTAAAGAGACTCGTGAATACTTAGCCATACAAGTCAAAATTAAGCCAAATTTGGATTAGCTTTCATTAAGACTAGATCAAATCAAAGTTTTGGGTTTTCAAGCCACCTATAGGATCTTGCACTTTATTGGACTTTTACAAGTTTAGAGAATGCGTTTTAAAGTTCCCTTGATAAGTGACTTTCTAGAATCAATTATAGGAACTTGCGAAAAGTTCTTGTTCTTAACCCGAATGAATTAAGACTTTCGCGTTTTAAAGCTCCCTATATAAAAATCTAGCAAAACTTGAATTGAGCGGGTTAAGGAATGTAAATGGCTCCAAATGCCCATCAAGTTAAAAATTAACTCTTATTCTACCCATCGGAAAATATACATTCGTGTCTTAAAAACACTTATGAAAAACTAAGAAAAATTTTAAAATTTGGCCATTTTTAGCCTTATTAGCAAAACAAAACATTGAAAATTGGTAGAGCGTGAGGGCATAGCAAAGCAAGTACCTATTCACCCCCCCATACTAAAAGTAAACATTGTCCTCAATGTTTCGAGTCTAAAGGTGGAGCACCCCCATACTAGAGACGAAGAGTCGAATGCTTAGGATCTAGCATGGAAAGGGTGATCAACAATATATCTAAAGCCGTTTATTAAGTATGCTAAAAGATAATTGTTAGAACAATAAAGGATATGTCATGGAATCGTGAAAAACTTCTTCAAACGAGCGATGGAGGCTCACGTAAACGAACACGAGAGTCTTCAATCGTAGATGATGATGATGATCTAGATAGCACAATCACAAACAACCACGAGACAACGAGTTGAAAGGGTACAAGTCCCCTTATTAGTGAATAGTGAGCATAAAAGATAAGCATGGGATCTCCCCCACGAGGCACCTCGTTTTTTATTACCGAGTCATGAGCTCGACTCGATCCCCTCAATGCTAATTATCATTGGGGAAGGTGACTTGGTCGAGGGCAACCATTGAAGGAATTTCCCCACCAAAGTAGTGCTTAAGCCTATGTCCATTCACCTTGAAATTAGGACCATCATCTTGAGCTAGCTCAATGGTCCCATATGGAAACACTTGTGTAATGGTGAACGGACCTGACCAACGAGATTTCAATTTCCCGGAAAATATCTTAAGACGAGAGTTAAAAAGCAACACTTGATCACCAACGTTAAAAACCCGGTTTTTAATCTTTGAATCATGAAACTTTTTAGTCTTTTCTTTAAAAATTAATGAATTTTCATAAGCATTATCCCTTAATTCGTCCAATTCATTCAATTATATTTTCCGGTGATCTCCCGCGGTCTTCAAGTCAAAATTTGCATGCTTAAGGGCCCAATATGCCTTATGCTCCAACTCAATGGGCAAATGACAATTCTTCCCATAGACTAACTTATAAGGAGTGCAACCGATAGGTGTCTTATAAGCGGTCCTAAAGGCCCATAAAGCGTCATCGAGTTTGTCGGACCATGAAGCACGGTTTTCTCCAATTGACCTCTCTAAAATCCTCTTCAAAGCTCGGTTCGAAACCTCGACTTGCCCACTCGTTTGCGGGTGATAAGCCGTAGAAAGACGATGAGTAACTCCATATTTCTTTAGAACCTTTTCGAATTGGTCATTACAAAAATAGGTTCCACGATCGCTTATAATAGCACGAGGGGTTCCGAACCGAGAGAATAGTTGCTTCAAAAACTTCACTACCACACGAGCATCATTAGTAGGCAAAGCCTTAGCTTCCACCCACTTAGAAAGGTAGTCCACCGCGACGAGGATATATTTGTTGCCATGAGACGATGGGAACGGCCCCATAAAGTCTATTCCCCATATGTCGAAAATCTCACACACTTGAATTATGTTTTGCGGCATTTCATCACGTTGATACGATTTTCCTTGACGTTGGCACGAATCACACGACTTCACAAGTGCGTGTGCATCACGATAGATAGAAGGCCAAAAGAAACTGGCATCGAACACTTTCTTAGCCATGAGATTAGCACCGTGGTGACCACCCGTGGGTCCCTCGTGACAAGCTCTAAGGATATTAGAAGCTTCGGCACCAAACACACAACGTCGAACGAGTTGATCCGCACAAATCCGAAAGAGATAAGGGTCGTCCCAAAAATAGAACTTGACGTCACGAAAGAATTTTCGTTTTTGTTGTGTCGTCATACCCTTGATTATGAAGTTGCCCGCATGGTAATTTGCAATGTCGGCAAACCATGGGGTGGTGTCTTTAGAATTCACTACATCGAGAGTCTCAAGAGGAAATGTTTCGGTAATTTCCTTGTTCTCGAAAACATCTTTGTGAGGATCTTCTAGACGAGAGAGATGATTGGCCGCTAGATTCTCGGCTCCTTTTTTGTCAAGCACGGTGACATCAAATTCTTGGAGGAGGAGCATCCAACGAAGCAATCTCGGCTTAGCATCTTGCTTAGCTAAGAGATACTTGATAGCCGAATGGTCGGTATACACGATGCTTTTAGTCAAGACGAGATAAGGTCGGAATTTCTCAAAAGCATAGACCATGGCAAGGAATTCCTTTTCCGTTGTGTTGTACTTTAATTGAGCCTCGGTCATCGTCTTACTAGCATAGTGGATAGGACGAAAATGCTTGTCATAACGTTGCCCTAAGACGGCCCCTATAGCATAATCGCTTGCATCGCACATGATTTCAAAGGGTAATTCCCAATTAGGAGCAACAAGAATGGGAGCTTTGGTAAGTTTCCTTTTGAGAGTTTCGAAAGCCTTAACACAATCCTCATTGAAGTTAAAAGGAGCATCCTTCTCGAGAAGGTGTGTCATAGGACGAGAGATTTTCGAAAAGTCCTTGATGAAACGACGATAAAAGCCCACGTGGCCTAGGAAACTCCTAACTCCCTTAACGGTTTTGGGATGAGGTAACTTGGCGATGACGTCTACCTTAGCTTTATCGACCTCAATCCCCGCCTTCGACACCTTATGTCCTAAGACGATTCCTTGTTTACACATAAAATGACATTTTTCCCAATTAAGCACAAGATTGGTTTCTTCACAACATTTTAACATTTGTTCGAGATTAGATAAACATGACGTGAACAAATTACCAAACACCGAGAAGTCATCCATAAACACTTCCATTGACTTTTTGATCATATCGTGAAAAATTGCCATCATACACCGTTGAAACGTACCGGGTGCATTACAAAGTCCGAAAGGCATCCTACGATAAGTGAACGTTCCATAAGGACACGTAAACGTAGTCTTCTCTTGATCACGAGGGTCGATAGGGATTTGAAAGCAACCGGAAAAACCATCTAAAAAGCAATAGAATTCATTTCCCGCAAGTCGCTCCAACATTTGATCCATGAAGGGCAAAGGAAAGTGGTCTTTACGAGTGGCGTCATTTAACTTTCGGTAGTCAATACACACCCTCCAACCGGTCACAACACGAGTTGGAATTAACTCGTTGTTTTCATTAGGCACAACGGTCATTCCTCCCTTTTTAGGGACACAATGGATTGGGCTCACCCATGGGCTATCGGATATAGGATAAATCATTCCCGCGTCAAGGAGTTTAAGGACCTCCTTTTTAATGACATCGTGAATTTTGGGATTCACCCTTCTTTGACTTTGAATTTCGGGTTTATAGTCCTCCTCCATTAAAATCTTGTGAGTACAAAATTTTGGGTCAATACCCTTAATGTCGGATATTTTCCATGCAATTGCCCCTTTATGAGCCTTAAGAACTTTCAATAGCTCGGTTTTTTCATCATTGGCAAGACCTTTTGCAATAATAACCGGCAACTTGTCATCACCTTCCAAGAATGCGTATTCAAGGTGAGAAGGATGATCTTTCAATTCAAGGATAGGTGGTTCCTCGATTGAAGATTTTGGTTCAACACTCATAACTTCCATCGGCGAAAGAAATGGTGGAATAGAAATTTCATCACTAATCAACACCTCATCTTCATTGTCGATTTCATTTGAAGTGAAATCGCCTCCTTGGAATGGAGTGAGATTTGGTGTGGAATTAGCAAGAATCGGATCCAAAATAGTGGGATTGCCACTTGACGAGCTATCGGAAAAACCTAACACTTCTTGTGAAAACTCATCGCAAACCACGTCAACGATGTCAATGTGATTGATGGTAGCGATTGCATAAACATGAGAAGGTTTCGAGTTTTGAGTAGCGTTTATAACAAGTTACTCTTCGTTGAATCTCAAAGTGATAGTTCTCGCATGAACATCGATAAGCGATCTCGAAGTGTCTAAAAATGATCAACCTAAAATTAGAGGAAGTTGAGGATCCGCGGGGATGTCAACTACTATAAAATCAACGGGATAGTAGAACTTCCCCACTTTCACGAAAACATCTTCGGCTACTCCACATGCCATAATCGTAGAATGATCGGCCATCTCGATGGACATGTTCGAAGGAATGAGAGCCGGAAGCGAAAGCGATTTCCAAATGGAAAATGGCATCAAATTAATGCTCGCACCAAGATCGGCCAAGGCGAGGCATTCTTTCATATCTTGTATGTCACAAGGAATGAGAAACTTTCCGGGATCACCAACTTTTTCCGGTATGCGGTTCAGATAAACCGAAGAACAATTAGCAACCTTTGAAAGCTTTTCCTTATCGCTCATCATACTTTTAAAAGTGGAAGCAAAACGAGGCATATATAACAATGCGTTGGCTAAACTCACATCAAAATGCACTTGTTGAAACATTTTTATAAAAAGCTCGATTTGTTGTTTGTTACGTTCTTGCAATTTCTCTTTGTTTCGTCTCGAAGGGTAGGGTAAAGGTGGTGTGGGTTGGGCATTAGGCAACGGCCTTGGAAACTCGGGTTCCTCAATTGGTATTGGTTCAACCGTAGGTGTGGTATGAGCGGTACTTCGTAGGATTGTAACGTGCTCCTTTTCGACCATCACCTCGGGTTCTTTCTCGATTTCCTTCTCCGTAGAAGTACTTGGACGAGAGATTGGTTCCTTGAAAGTTTTACCACTTCGTGTAGTAATAACCTTCATTTCTCCCTTCGGGTTTGCAATGGTATCACTAGGAAGACCACCCGAGGAAGAGGGTTTACACATGATTGCTTCAAACATCTTAGCCATTCGGTCCTCAAATTTTGATTGCCTAGCATCCGCTTTTAATAACTCTTGCTTAATCTCATGTTGTCCTAATTCCATCTTTTGTTGATTTTGTTGTAGACGTTGGACATTTCCTTCCATTTTGTTAGCATGAGTTTTAAGTTCATTAGCAAGTTCATTTTTTAGCTCGTTTTTTAACTCGGATCTTAAGCTAATCATCTCACGTTGCATGTTATCAAATTTAGCATCATTTGCTTTTGCATAATCCAAAAATTCTCCTTGCAAATTTTTAGTGTGAGCATTTTGAAAACCTTGTGTAGTGTTTTGAAAATCACGGTTTTGGTTTTGATTAGAAATTTGTCCATTCCCACTTTGATAATTCCCCTTGTTATAATTGCGTGTATTGCCTTGGTAATTACCTTGGTTGTTGTTTCTATAATTGTTAACATTTTGGTTTGGTGGAGCTTGATTTTTGCGGGAACCTTGGCCGTTTTGGTTGTAAGTTCCCGTTGCTACATAAGCACTTGAAGTGTTACCATCCGCGGTAATGCACTCGGAAAGATCATGAGCTCCCCCACAAGATAAACAACTCTTAGCAACCGCTTTAACCGAAGCGGAATTGGAAGCTTCTTGAGCCTTCCAATGGGACATTAGATTAGCAAATCTATCAAAAAACCGATTTTCCTCATTAGCTTCATCATGTAAGGCATTAATGCTACGAGACGATTGTGACGAAGATGACGAACCCATATTGGCAACACTCAGTGTGTTACGAGGGTTATAAACCTTAGATCTATTTTCAATGATTTGTAAAGCCTCATTTGTCGTCTTGCACAAAAAATTACCACCCGTGGCGGCATTCAAATAATCTCGTTCATGATCATTAAGCCCATTATAAAAGTATCCACTTGATGCAATTCCGTAAAATCATGGTGTGGACATTCATGTAACATCTCTTTAAATCGTTCCCATGCCATTGAAAAACTTTCATTATTTCTTTGCACAAATCGTGAAATCTCATTTTTCAAGTGTGTTGTTTTAGATGGTGGAAAAAACTTGTTCACAAACTTAGAAACGAGATCGGCACATGTCAAAATCGAATTTGGCGGTTCTTTCTCGAGCCAAATTTTAGCGGGTCCATCCAACGAGTATGGAAACAACATCATCTTAATGGCGTCATGTGGAACATCCTTAAACTTGCTAGTGGCGGTGAGACGGTTAATATTCCTAATGTGGTAATGCGGGTTGTCTTTCTCATGACCTCTAAACTTATTTGCTTGCTACATCGACATTAAACCCGTCTTAATTTCGAAATTCTCCGCAAGAATGGCGGGAATCACAATAGCCTCTCCAAAACCCTCGGTGGGTGCTTGTAGCAACTCCATCATAGTACGATTAGCCATGACGACTTCTTGTTCTACAATAGGTTCAACAATTGGAGGTTCTTCAACAATCAACTTCTCTTGATTGGCTTGCTTTTGAAGTCGTTTACGAGCTCGTTTTGCTTGATTACGAGTGATCATAAACTTCACGAAGAATGGGAGGTGAGCAAAGAAGATTCTTTTTGGGTGTTTTGTGAATTTTCAATTTTTTTGTGTTTTTGATGATATTTAATTTTTTGGATTTTGGTGTATCTTCGTAGACAACAATCTACAAAATCTCTCATCGAATCAAACTCTTGATTAAAGAAGCCTCAAAGGAATGAAAACGATCACGTGGAGTGAACGCCTTCGAATGACTTTAGAACGTTGGTGAAAACCAAATTGTTCAAGAGGTTTTAATCACAAAGAAACCAAGCAAATATATTATACGTAATAATACTTTGGGCGGCAAAACCCTCGATTAACCTTCAATCTCAAAATACTCACAAGCAAGCGGGGAAACGAGGCGGCGCGAAGCACTTAAGAGCCTTTTTCCTTAGGGTATATTTTATAATACCCGCCTTATACCCACCTTATAGTTTGTATCTTTTAAAATCGAGCTTCACGAAAGTATTTATCTATTTTTGCCTTTTTCTTTTTGTTTGAGATTCGAATACAATAATTGAGTGATGAAATCCCAATTAAGGTTGTGTTTTCACACTTTTTGAGATATTGTGAATTTATTGTGATACTTAATACAATATAGTAATAATATTTGTACAAGAAAAACCAAGAAAACCGATAATACGTATTAGTAGAGTTCTACTAATACAAATACTATTTGGTTAATATTAAAAACAACAATGCAAATTAATCACGACACACCTCCCCGGCAGCGGCGCCAAAATGATTGTGGTAAAATACACCTCTTGTTTAGGAAAACAAAAGAGCGTATATGAGCAGTAAGTATTGAACAAATGACTTTAGGAAAAATCAAGTGTTAATGACCCAATGAAATTCGTTTCCCAAGGAGGTATATGTGTGTGAGAAATTTGTTAAATGTTTGTGATTAATGATTAGTTTAGAAGGGGGATGAGAAAAGAAGATGACGAAGACGTAAAAATAAAAATCAACAAAAAATCACTACTAGAAAGTTAAAACGTAGAACTTTAAAAATCACCAAAATAAAAATAAATTCTAAAAATTACCAAAAATTCACCAAAAATCAAAAATAATAAACTAAGAGTTTACCAATGATCAAAACTTTTTTAAACCTTTTAAATAATTAAATATTCAATTTTTAAATGCTAATTAAAGCCCTAAAAATTAAATAAATTATCAAAAAGCCCAAATAAAGATTTTTCAATTGATAAACCTCTAAAATGACCTAAAAAGATTAAAAACTATTTTTAAAAATTTTAAAACTAATAAAAACTATTTAAAATGATTTAAAAACTATTATAAAAATTAATCTAAAAGTGAGAAAATTATTCTAAAAGTTGCTAAATTCCTATTTTAATGTATTTAACCTAAGAAAAATGTAAAAAGTTGGAAAATGTGAAATTTGAAAAATAATATTAAAATAATAATAAAATAATATTAAAAATCCAAAAATTATAAAAAATTCTAAAAACTTGCAAACTAGTTTATTTTAACCTAAATAATCAGAAAATCAAAGTGAAATTACCAGAATACCCCTATTGGGCCCTCAAATGGGCCAAATCCAAATTCAGACAGCCTAAATGGGCTTTTGGGCCCAAAAAGTCAAACTTGGCCCAATTGACTTGGAAAAGCCCTATCTGACTCAAAATTCAATTCTAAAAACAAAACTCCAAAGGCCCAAAAGCTGAATGTGAGCTTATCACAGCTTATTGAACACAAAGCTTATTCTTATTGGGCTTTTCAGCCCATTAAGCCATAAGCTAATGCCATAAGCTCTAATTTGACACACAACCCTCTTTTAGGATGCTTAAGAGATCTGTCAAAAGAAATTTCCAATAAGCACACTCAATAATCCAGAAAATAGAAAAGCAAAAATCCACAAAACGACAAAATAGTCGTTTTTGAGAAATAATGCACCTCAGGACTTGATTCAACTTGCAAAAGCTTTCAAATGGACTCAATAAGCAATATCAATCAACAAAAATCTAATAAGCACAACCAATAAGCCAGAATAAGCACAAATGAACTTATGTAAAAGTCAAAGGAGTTGGTTTTCTAGTCAAACCTAAAAGTCAACCACCCAAATGCTCCAGGATGAACAAATGGGTCAAAATATGAGCACCTATTACAAAAACAAAGTTGTTGCAGGTTGGAATAAGCTATTATAGCTTATTGATAAGCTGACACCAAATTTTACACTAGCAGTGGTAACTAGCAGGGGAAAGGAGTTCCCACTACTTGATATGCAGTAAGGTTTTGGCTTGATTTCAAGCCTTGCTTGTTGCTATTTGATGGACCAAAAGGCACCTCAATAAGCTTTGGCTTATTGAGAGTCAATATAAACACAATAAACAACAAGTTGCACACAAGAATCAAACAAAAATCACCAAAAACAGTCACTGATATGAATAAGAACAATATGCAGAAAGTTGCTGATCTAATTAACCACAGATCCAAATTCAAGCACTCAAATCTCTTTCCCTGGTGTAATTAACCTAGATTTAACACTTGTTAACCCTAGTCTATGATTAGATCTAGGTGTCTTCTAAATTTTAACCAATTTCACCAAGTAACAAAGATTTTAAAGCCCTTTTATAGATTTGAGGTGTTTCAACCCTCAAAACCTGCAAACAGATGAGCAATAGCACCAAATAAGCAGATACCAGCAATAAACAACACAATACCAACACTTAACAAATCACAAATCCAAATTATGCAGTTGACCCAAACACCCCTTAAAAACCTATTTTCACAAATTTTCAAAGGATTATCCAGTTCTAACCCACAAATCAGATCAATAACATCTCAATAACATCAATCCAAGCCAAATCAACAATAATCAACCACAATAACACAGATTCAACCATAAACATGCAAATTCACCAAAAATTCAGAAAATAAAAGAGAAATTGAAAAAGGAGAAGGGTGCAAACCTCCAAGACCTACATCCAGGCCCTGGATTGTTTGAGCTGAGGTACTAGCAGAACAAGTACCAGCTTCCAATGCTGCTAAGATGAACAAACAATAAGGTGAGATCAAATAAACAAGCACTTTCTGATTTTTGAAACCCAAGCTTTATCAACTAAAACCTTGCCTCAAAAACCTTCAATCATATAAATGGAACTCAGAATTAGGCTATTCTAACACCAACTTTTAATAAACAAGAACAAGATTTCTCAAAATTCAGAAAATCAAATTTTATTACTTAAAAAGGAATTACAAAGATTGATAGCCTAAAACTGGAACAAAGGGACTCTCACATGTTGAGGTCTCCTTTTATAGGCAAATGCCTGGCTAAACACTATTCACAAACCCTAGAACTAAATTTCCTATTATGCCCTTGAGTCTTCTAGACGAATTCTTGGTGTGAGCTGTCCAAAGTGATCTTGGCTGTTCATTTTAGCTTTGGAATGAAGCAAGGACTCTTAGCTGTTGATTTTGCCATGTCAGATAACTTAGAGGCCAAGTTGTCATGTGATTGGTTAAACGGGAATTGGGGGTGGGGTCCATAGTGAGTGGGATTAAGGGTTTTAAGGTTGGGATAGGTTTCTGCATGTGTGAATCACACATGTGCAAAGGTAATTGAAAATTACCCCATGTTTAAGTGGAGTAAATTCTGGGTGGTGAAAAAGTGAATAGTAGTGTGTTTGATCCGAAATTGGGGGAAAGGTGTTTGTTTGGCGCATTTTCAGTTTGAATGTTTCAAATAGACACCTTTGGCCCTTGTTCTTTGGTATTTTTGGTAAACAAAGTCTTTCGGCCTAAAAAACGTATTTCCCTTTGTTTTAACTTTCACCACTTGTCACTTTTGGCACAAAACTTTGGAAAAAGGATTTCAAGGGTTATTTTTGCCATTTTGAGATATTTCAAGGGCTGATCTTGGATATTCTTGATCTTCAAAGGTCTTCATTGTATCTTTGACTTCATGAGGGACCATTATTGGCAATTTTGATTTGTTAAGGGACTAATCTTGCCATTTCTTCAAAGTTGAAGGACCTTATGTGTAATTTTGACAAACTTAAAGGACCAAACTTGTAATTATTAATATACAAGGGTTTTAAGTGTCATTTCTTCAATAAATGAGGATCAATCTTATTTGTCTTCAAGTCTTCAAGGGTATTTGTTGAGAATTCCATGATTAGGGCCCGGTTCTTTGTACGGCTTCGTTTCTCGTGTCCGTTTTTCCTTGTAACTTGTGATCTTTTGTCTTTTTCACGATATCCATACCTAAAATACACAAGTAAACAAACACAAGCATATATATGGTATTTTATGACATTTTTATACATTTAAAGCCCGAAAAGAACGATGAGATCATGTATAAATGCCATCTCATCAGGACTCACTAGCCGCGGTTTGTTAAATAGGGTCGCGGTTCATTATCAATAATGAACCGCTAGTTATTTTGAGGAACCGCGGAGAGTGACTGTCCAAATACGATTTAAGACTCAAAATAAAATCACTTGGCCAAACAATTTAATATAAGTTGTCAAATGGCTTGAATGTCAAATTTCGGATATGACTTTTAACAATTGCGATTGCAAGTTAAAATTACTTAAATATTTCGAAATATTTAAGTTGTCAATCGTATTTAGAGAGGAATTAGAAGAATTAGATTAGAATCTAACCTTCCTTGACAACCAAGTGAAAAAAACGAGAAGAAGAAAAGAGACCAAAAGAAAATAAATGCGACCTCTTAGAAAATGACACTTAGGAAGAAACTAAATAAGAAAAGACTATGAGCTAGTGTCATGCTTTTCCGGCGAATAAAGAAACGGCTTCGGTAATGAATAATACCAAGCTCTTTTTGTTTCTTAGAGTAAGAACATTTAAATAAATGTCATAAGCTCATACAAAAGTGAGCAAGGATATAAATCCACTTTCTCTCCCTCATGATCGGATTTAGAACATTGTTATGAGTGAGAATGTCAATATGTTGGAAATACGTTTTTAACGTATATTAGAAGTGTCGGTCACTCCAACAATATTATTAAACATGATTAGCTCGTAGTTAGTTCATTGTATTAAACACTAGTTACTACCCAACCCATGGGCCTGTCCATGGGTTGTAGGCTCAAGCCCATCAAGGCTTGGGATAAGGCCCCTTTCCTTCATGGAAAAGGGTTGGTTGTTCATTTGTTTTTCACTTAATAAACATAGTTTCTCTCATATTTCTCTCTCTAGTTTCTCTCTCTAGAAACAACAACCCACTTGTTAAAATCATAGATTATCACTATTCTTCAGTTGATATCAAGAGCCATGGGGTGAAATAAGGTTTTTGGTTGTGTTAGTTTTGGTTTTGTGCTCTTTTAATCAAGTTTTATCCGTGGTTTAAAATTTTTTGTGTTTTTCACCCTAAATCTTTCTTACAAATTGCCTACATAGTTGTGGTAGGGATTTGTGACATTCATATTGATGATTTTAGCGTAAAAATTGGTAGTTTTGGCTTGATTATTGGGTAAAAACACGAATTGATAATTCCTTGTTAAATTTCGGAATCCTAGGGTTTAACTTCCGACTTTTAGATACCTTGGTATCATATTCCGAATTCTACTTCACATAGCATTCCGAGTTTTGGTCCTTCATAGAATTCCGAATTTTGGTCCTTTATAGAATTCCGAACTTTGGTCCTTCATAGAATTGCGAATTCTGGTTTCTGGTTCCTTCAGAGATTACATTCCGACATTTTTAAAAGACTTCAAATTCCGACATTTTTTAAAGACTTAAAATTCTGACATTTTTGAAAGACTTCAAATTTGGACATTTGTGAAGTATCAAATTCCGACATTTATGAAGTATTAAATTCCGACATTTGTGAAGTATCAAATTCCGACATTTGTGAAGTATTAAATTCTGACATTTGGAAGTATCAAATTCCAACATTTGTGAAGTATACAAATTCCGACATTACTAACGAATTCAAATTCCGACATTATTGAAGAATTCAAATTCCGACTTTTGTAAAGAAGACTTGGTAATTTTTGGAAGAATTCTACATCAACACACAACAAATTTCACAACTTTATTTCATTGGACGATCAAAAGATAATCTTTTTTCTTCAAGTGATCAAAATGAATCCTTATTCATTTATGCCAACGATTACATCGTTTACGGACCTTTCTATCATATCGGGTACCAATACCCGTCCACCGTTGCTTATCAAAGAGCTCTTTGAAGCATGGCAGGGTCACATGAAGTCATACATTATTGGTCGACCCAGTGGAAGGCTCATGATCAAATAAATTGAGCAAGGTCCACTTGATTGGGGTACAATTACTGTAGATAATGTGACTCGGCCAAGGGAATATTCTGACTTAACGCCTGTAAACCAACTAATTACCGATGCGGATGAAAAGGTTGTTCAGACTATTATTCAAGCTCTTCCACCCGATATTTACCGTATGGTAAGTCAACATAATATAGCAAAGGAACTATGGGATCGTTTGACGGTGTTGCTACAAGGGACTTCATTATCCAAGCAGGAGAGAGAGTGTCAACTTTATGATTTGTTTGATAGGTTCACATACACTCCAGGGGAAACTCTTCATGACTACTATTACATATTTACTATGTTGATGAACGATTTGAACACTTACAATCTTACGATTGCTCAATTTTAGATCAACACCAAGTTCCTGAATACGTTGCCTGCAGAGTGGAGCCACTATGTCACTGATGTCAAATTGGTAAGGGATTTGCACAAGTCAAATCTAGATCAACTTTACGCTTTCTTGCAACAACACGAGAAGCATGTGCTCAAGACACGTATGTCTCAAGGATCTTACGATGAACCCCTGGCATTAATGGCAAATCAACCAATGTTGTCATATCATAATATCTCTCATGCTATGGGACAACAATCTTCTTATCAGCCCCTGTATCAAACCCCAAGTTCACAGTACTCGATGCTACCACAACCACCTACATCATATCAACAATATCAGCTACCAGCACCATCATCACAAAGAGACTCGCATCTATCACCATATGCTCAACAACCATACTCTCGTTATCAACCACCTACAAATCCTGTTATCACATACCAGTAACCGAAAGTTCTTTAACCCAACTATTCACAACATGTCAGTACTCCTTCCAGTGTTTACGTAGCTCCACCAGCACCAGTTTTGCACTGTGATGATGAGGTTCCTATTCTTGAATTCAAACAAGGGGATAATCTTACTGACGTGCTAGCACAAATATCCGCCTACATCACTCAAACGTTGAATAAACGAGGTTATAAAGGACCATCTCCAACAAATAATCAGTTGAGAACTTCTTCTAACTCTCGTCAACAAGCTACAATTCAAGACTGTAGGGCCATGGTGCAACCACTTCAGGGGAGACCAAGTTCATCAAATACCGGTGCACGCCCATTTAGCACTGCTCCAAGAGGAAACACTACTGGTAAAGTGAAGATGATAATATGCTACAACTGCAAAGGGGAAGGACATATGGATAGGAAGTGTAAGCAACCATAAAGGAGAAGGGATGCTTCATGGTTTGAGGAGAAGGTCATGTTGGTCAAAGCTCAAGCCAATGGCCGTGAGTTAGATGAAGAGGAGTTATCATTTCTAGCAGATCCAGGAGTTGCGGATAATGAGGGACTCACAACAGCTTTCACTCGCAATGCAGCATATCAAGCCGATGATCTTGATGCATATGACTCAGACTGTGATGACTACAACACCGCCAAGGTAGCTCTTATGGAAAATCTCTCACTTTATGGGTCTTACCAAATCTCTAGGGTACCAAGTTCTACCAATGATACTAGTATTGTACCTTATCAAGTTAGGCAAGCGTCTTAGTATCCGGAAGAGCCTCCGGTAGTTAGTAACTCAAATGAGGAGACAAACAATGATAGTAATATCAATGCAAGTCCCCAGACTTTGAGTGAAACACAACTGGGAGCTATTACGAATACGAATTCTCCTGTTCAACAATATTTGGTAATGGTTTCGGCATCTATGCTTGGCCAAGTGAATACTACGGTCCTTGAAACCCTAAGTGTTAATCAGACCTTATCTGCTGAGCTTGCTTTGTACAAGGAAAAGGTTCACACCTTGGAATTAACTCCATCGACCAATACCTTAACTAACCCCGAGTTTGATGAGTTTAGGAAAGTCCAAATGGATCACTTACTAGAGATTGAACACTTAAGAGCATATCTTTCAAAAGAACTTAAAGAGAAAGAGTTAGTCGTTACTAATTTTCAAAAACTGAAAACGGATTTCGAAATTCTCGAGTCTAAAAAGGTTGAAACGGAAATTAATGCGTCTAATAAAATTAAAAAGACTAAAACTTTGCTTTTAAAACAATACTCCGCTTCACACTTAGTACATTTGTTTCATTCATCTTTTAAGGAAGTTACGTTATCGCGTCTAACAGGCCTTTCACCTAACCCGGGTTATGCAAAGCAAGCTTTTATCCACAACCCGAGACTTTATGATGCAACCAAATTAGGATTGGTCTTAGATCCGATTGTTATTCCGGATGATCCCGAGTATATGTCACTAGTTGAAGTGAATCGGTCACAAAAGATTTTGCAATATCTAAAGTTTGATTATGATAAACAGAATCAAAAGTATGCAAAAACGGATTTTAGAACTCGCTTTAATATGCAAAGGGAATTTATCGATACACCAACTTACGTGCCCACTAGAGAAAACCCTAGTACATTTCCTACACTTGTCAACACGGATGAACCCAAGGAAATTCTAAAGGTTCTTCCACCGGTAAGTACAGTATTGTTAAGCTTGAAAGAGATTAGACGATACTTTACGAGTTTTGACAAGGTCATTAAGGAATGTACGACTCCAATGGCTCAAACTGACGGAGAATGGGCTTTCGAACACATGAAATCGGTGTTTGAGAAAGAGATCGTTCTGTTTCTAGAAAATCTTAAAGAGGGTTTTATCAATCTTGGAGAAAATCTAAATTTCGAAATGGCAGAAGTTCAAAAAAATTTCTATGAAATGGATGACGCTTATGAGCTACAATTAATTGAGAAAGAAAAGATTTTGTCCGAATATGACCGATTCTTGGAACAAGTGGAGTCTCTCGATGTGATGCAAGTTGTGACTATTAATTGTGCTAATGAGATTACATATGTTGTGAATAATCGTGATGATGTGCATGATCTCTCTGTGAATATGGTTGAGCCTGTAAATGATGTAGATAATCATTCTTGTCACGAATCTAACGCTGAATTTTTAAAGCTTCAAGATTCTTATAAATCACTTTCAGAAAATTTTGACGAGCTTCAACAACATTGTATATCTCTTGAAATTGAACAACAATCTAAAAATGAAACTCTTTCAAAAACAACTGATTGTGAAAACAACGTTGAGACAAGTGACAAGATGATTCAGGTGGTTCAGGCATTAGAGGAAGAAATTATGAGACCTAAGAGGGAGTCATCAGTAGAAAAAATGGAACTCGAGGCTACAAAGATTAAAAAGCATGTCTTAGAAAATAGAATCATCTCTATGCTAGGGGAGTTTAACGAGTCAAGAAGTGTTTTTCACAACTTTATGGTTCACTAGAAGAACGCTTCGCATTGAATGCGGTAGAGCACAAGTCACTTGTTGACCAACTGAACCAAAAGTGTGAAGAAATCTCTGACTTAAATATTCAACTCATAGACAGAAACATGGATTTAGCTAAGTTAAAGGAAACACTTCAACTCAAAGGACAAGAAGTTGTTGATAATGCAGCTACAATCTCTGCCCCGACCTCTAGTGCTCCAAAACCCAAAGAAGTGGTGCTTTATAAGAACCCGTACCTTAAGAACAATTCTTTGTCATATATGGATTATATGAAAAATGCAATTAGGCATGTGATTCTTACAAGGGACATTTTAGATGACTTATATGAATCTGATCCCACAAACAACGATTATAACACTGCTCATTTATATATTGAGCGGGTTCAATGTTGCCTAGCATATCTTAATTTTATAGCACAAATGGGGTCTGCACCACTCAAACAACCATCAACTACCATTGCCATGACTCCATTCAACAAAACCCCAGGATATAAACCCTCTTTAGGTACACTCAACAAGGATAAGTCAAAATTTGTCACTAATGTTTATGTGCCTTCTACAGGAGTAATTGTTTCTACTAAGGCTAAAGGATCTCAAGACAAGAAAGATAGGATCAAGCCTTCCACTAGTAGGACTACGAAGAAGAAAGTAGAAGTTCACACTAGGAATGTTATTTTAGATTTGAATAAAAAGAATCACGTAGCTAAGACTAAAGGCCCTGCGCTTATGCAGCAGCCTAAGCAAAATGTGAATTCTAATTTGAGATGTTGGAATTGTAATGAATGCATGTTTTCTTAGCGTCATGATTTATTCCTTGTTGACCATGTTAATGAAATGTATGCCATTAGGAACAACCTTGAATGGAAGCCAACGGGGAAGAAATTTACTCAAGTTGGATGGCAATGGCAACCCACTGGTAGGACCTTCACTACAAATGGAACTAAGTGCCCTTTAACTAGGATCACATCTACTGAAGTTAGGTCTCAGCGTCCTTTAAATACTAACACTAGCACTAAAAATGGAAAAAGAGCCCTTTAACTAGGTCTGCCTCCACTATTGTGCCTACCAGTGAAGAAGTACCTCAGGATCTTAGACAACTAGAATCTAAGCCGACAACTAGCAAGAAAATTTGGGAACCTAAGAACTCTTCTGATAGGAAATCTAAGATAATTATATCTGTACCTGCTAACACAGAGGAACAATTAGATTCCGATACATTGTCTTTGTCTAGTGATATTTTCAGGTGGTCCAAATCATCCCCTGGTACTTGGACTCTGGGTGCTCCAAGCACATGACTGGAGATCACTCAATGCTCAAAAATCTCGTCAGCAAGTTTCTAGGCATGGTTAAATTTGGCAACGACTATATTGCGAAGATCATGGGTTATGGTGAATATCATATTGGGAATGTCATGATTTCAAGGGTGTATTATGTGGAAGGAATGGGTCATAATTTATTCTCAGTGGGACAATTTTGTGATTCAAACCTTGAGGTTGCTTTTCGATAACATACTTGCTTCATTCATGATTTAGCAGGAAACGGTCTGTTAAAAGGTTCTCAAGTTGATAATCTCTACACGTTGTCTATTCAAAACATGATGGTCGCTTCTCCTGTGTGCCTTCTCTCCAAAGCATCTAAGACCAATTCATGGTTGTGGCATCGACGGTTATCTCATCTTAACTTTGATGCTATTAACCATTTGGCTAAAAACGAACTTTTTCGTGGTCTTCCAAAGCTCAAGTTTAACAAGGATCATTTATGTTCCGCGTGTTCATTGGGGAAAAGCACCAAGAAATCCTACAAACCTAAAGCTGAAGACACCAACCAAGAACCACTGTATCTTTTACATATGGATCTTTGCGGGGAAATGCGTACGGCTAGTGTGAGTGGTAGAAAATACATCCTCATCATGGAGGATGATTTTTCAAGGTTTACATGGTTTAAGTTCTTAGAAACCAAGGATCAAGCACCAGCATATATTATTACTTTTCTTAAGATGATCCAGGTGCGTCTTAATGCTGCTGTTCGCCGCATTCGAACTGATAATGCAACTGAGTTCGTTAATCAGACTCTGCGAGACTACTATGAAGAGGTCGAGATTTCACATGAAAATTCAGTTGCTCACACTCCACAACAAAACGGTGTCGTGGAAAGATGTAATCGTGCACTTATGGAAGCTGCTAGAACTATGTTGATTTATGCGAATGCTCCTTTATTCTTATGGGCTGAAGCAGTGGCAACCGCATGTTATACCCAAAACCACTCTATCATTTGTAAGCGCCATGGAAAAACTCCATATGAGCTTCTTCATGGACACAAACCCGATATCTCCTTTCTTCATGTATTTGGTGCACTGTGCTATCCACATACTAATAGTGAGAATTTGGGCAAACTTCAACCGAAGGCTGATATTGGAATTCATTGGTTACTCACCCGCAAAGAAATCTTACCATATTTATAACCTTCTTCTTGGCAAGATAATAGAAACATTGGATGCCGATTTTGATGAGCTGACAGCGATGGCTTCTAAGCAACGCAGCTCTGAACCCGTACTTCATGAGATGGGAACCGGTACTATTAGTTCCGGATTAACTCCCAACAATCCTACTTCATCATCATTTACACCACCTACAAGGCCCTAGTGGGATTATTTATTTCAACCTATGTTTGATGAATTCTTTGATCCTCCAAGTGATGATTCTCTAGCACATGCAGTAGTAGCTCTGATTCCCGAAGTTGTTGCTCAAGATAATGGAAATCAATCAGATGCATCTACAGTCACTACTGAACAGGATGCACCATCCCCTAACAATTCTCAAACTACACCTGAATCAACACCCCCGATCATTCCTGATGATGTTGAAGAGGATTACAATGATCACAATTTGGAATTTGCTCACAACTAAGAGCTTCCCTACTTTGGTGTACCGATACCTGGAAACCCTTCAGATGCGTCAACTACAGAAAAAGCTCCTACAACCGTTTACTCCAGACCACCACGGATTGAAAACCACAACACAAAATGGACAAAGGATCACCCAATCCGAAATATTATTGGTGACATCGGAAGACCAGTCTCTACACGCCATCAATTACAAGAGAGTGCATTATACTGCTACTTTGATGCATTTCTCTCCGAGGTTGAACCTAACACTTGGCAACAAGCCATGAAAAAATCCTCTTAGATTGAATCCATGCAAGAGGAACTTAATGAATTCCAACGACTTGAAGTATGGGAATTAGTTCCTCTACCCAACAACGTCAAAATCCTTACATTTTTGTGGGTATATAAGGTCAAACTCGATGAGTTGAGTGAAGTTCTTAAGAATAAAGCTAGATTGGTTGCTCGAGGTCAGAAACAAGCATTGGGTATTGACTTTGAAGAATCCTTTTCTCCCGTTGTAAGATTGGAGGCAATTAGACTATTCATTGCTTATGTTGCTCACATGAACATGATCGTCTACCAAATGGATGTTAAGACGACATTTCTTAATGGTGAATTAAGGGAAGAAGTCTATGTAAGCCAGCCGAATGGATTTGTCAACTCGGAATATCCTAATCATGTGTACAAGCTCAAGAAGGCTCTTTATGGGTTGAAAGAAGCTCCACGCGTGTGGTACAATCTCCTATCGTCATATCTCATCTCGAAAGGCTTCTCCAAAGGCAAAGTGGACTCGACATTGTTCATTCTCAAGGAAGGCAACGAAATGATGTTGGTACAAATTTATGTTGACGATATAATATTTGCTTCCACCACTCAAAAATTGTCTGACCATTTTGAGAAAATCATGTCCACACGTTTTAAGATGTCGATGATGGGAAAAATATCATTTTTCTTAGGGTTACAAATTTCTCAGAATCCCAGAGGCATCTTTATTAATCAATCCAAATATGCTCTTGAATCTTTGAAAAAGTATCATTTTGAAAACTATGACCCCGTGGATACTCCAATGGTGGAGAGATCCAAGTTGGATGAGGATAGGGATGGGACTGTTGTCGATCCTAAACTTTATCGTGGAATGATCGGAACCCTTCTCAATCTGACTGCTAGCATGCCTGATTTGCGATTTGCTATATGCATGTGTGCCCGGTATCATGTTCGGCCTACCGAAAAGCAGTTACATGTTGTGAAAATAATCTTTCGGTACCTTAAAGGAACACTTCATCGTGGTCTATGGTATCCGAAGGAATCCTCTATTTCACTAATATCTTATGCAGATGCGGATCATGTTGGGTGTCAAGATACTAGACGTAGCACATCTGGCAGTGTGTAACTTCTTGGAGATAGACTGATTAGTTGGGCATCTAAAAGGCAGAAAAGCACTACGATATCCAGTACAGAGGCTGAATACATTGCCATGTCCGGTTGTTGTTCTCAAGTTCTATGGATGAGATCACAATTGACTGACTACGGTCTTGGATTCAACAAAATTCTGATGTACTGTGACAATAAAAGCGCAATTTCCCTTTGCTGCAACTATGTTCAACACTCCAGGGCGAATCATATTGACATACGCTACCATTTCATCAAAGATCAAGTGGAAAATGGAGTGATCGAGTTGTATTTTGTCAACACTGGGTATCAGCTGGTTGACATGTTCACAAAGGCTTTAGATCGAGGACGTATCGAGTTTTTGATCGACAAGCTTGCTATGAAATCATTCTCACCAGCGACTCTTAAGGAGTTGGCAGAAGAATCTGCAGAATAGTGGTGGTAAACTATTCTCAAGTATCCTTTTATCGTGATCATGTATATAATGTATATATTTATCAAAAAGAAAAATACAAAAATATAAAACCTACAAAAACCATAAAAAATATAAAACAAAGAAAATCCAAAAATATTTTTTATTTTTTAACTCGGGCATGTCTTTTAGTACGATAATATTTACGGCCTTAGAAATGTCGATTAAAATTGACACGGTGCCATAAATAGAGTTCGTATAAAAGTTGTACATATTTTAAAACATGCCCATATGGCTTGTAGTTATTTCTGACTACAACCCGCTTTTCGCATTAAAGTCACGTATTTCTTTGGAAAACGTTGGCTCACAACGAGAATTAATTTTCTCGGGTATGATTTACTTTAAAATCATACAAGGGGTTAAGTTTACTTTATAACTTGGTCTAACACAAATAAGTGTACGCTTCAGTACACTTATTTTGTTAAAATAAGAGAAATCTTATTGCCACCAGAATCGTTCTTTTAAATCATTAAATGGAAAATGCTTTCATCGGTATTGGACTCTTTAAACAACGACTATAGCTCTTTAAATAGAAGACAGGTCAGTGTTTAAGGGGGAGAAAATATCAAATCATCTTTGTCATCAAAATTCGTGTTCAAAAGTCTTTTAAGAAAAATTAAACGGTTAAATGTTGTACGTTGTGATTTTATCGTGTTAGTGGATTTTGGATTTGTTGTAGACCATCTCGTGCATTCAATTTGGATTTAGAGATTTTTGGCTTTTAGGCAGATTCGATTAAGTGCGTTAATTGTTTGTCTGTGGGAAATAGTTAATTGGATGTTTAAGTGTTTAACGAATACTAAAATTCATTAACGGACGTTAAAGTTAACATTGCTTACTAAACATGTAAAAGGAAAGAAATAAGGGGAATTAAGTTGCAAATAATTGAAAACATACTTTGACCTAAGTCAAAACAAAGACACCCCCGCCCCTTCTTTCCTTTATTGTCTTTACGCAAACACAAACACTCCACTCTTGCCGCCATTGATACGTCTACATCTATCTTGGTTAATTCGCCTAAGGTACATCTTCATTAGTGTTTTTAATCTTATTGCATCTTCCCACTTATTCTTAATTAAGATCTTAATTTCCTAGATCCCTCAATTTCAATTAGGGTTCATCTTAGGTCATAAAACACAAAATTGATGGGTGGGTTTTGCTTAGAATACAGTTTAGATCAATGGGATATGCTTAAATTTGCCTAATATACCATAGAATTTGTGATAGGATCTCAAATGTTGCGTTTGATAAGAACATAGTATATGAACTTGATTCTGAAATCTGAATAGTTTGTGCATTCCGACTTATGGTAAAGTGAGTATTCCGCCTCTTAAACATAACATGGTAAAGTGATTATTCTGACTTTGGTGCATAAGTGAGTATTCTGACATCTAGACATGGTATGTATTCCGGCTTGTTTAGAAAGAGGATTCCACATTTAAGTAAACAGTTTGGATTCCGACATTTATATAGTTTTGGATTCCAACTTTTATAAAGTTCTGGATTCCGACTTTTATACAGTTCTGATTCTGAATTTTATATAGTTATGGATTCCGAATTTCATATAGTTCTGGATTCTGACTTTCATATAGTTCTGGATTCCGACTTTCATATAGTTCTGGATTTCGAGTTTTATAACAGTCATGGATTCCGATTTCTAAACATGTGGTATATATTCCAACTTTTAAAACAGATGAGTATTCAGACTTTTGTGCTTAAGAGAATATTCCGACTTTTGATTATGAATAAGGATTCCGACTTTCGTGCATAATTGATGATTCCGACTTCTGTACATTAGATGAGTATTCCGACTTTTAGTTATGAATGAGTACTCAGACTTTTGTGCTTAAGAGAAAATTCTGACTTTTTTAAGTATTGGATTCTGACTTTTACATATTTTTGGATTTGGACTATTTAACAGTATTAGATTCCGATATTAAACATTTTTGGATTCCGACTTCTCAAGGTTTGGATTCAAACTTTTACAAAGGTTTGGATTCAAACTTTTACAAAGGTTTGGATTCCAACTTTTATAAAGGTTTCAAAGATGTGGACTCAGACTTTTAAAATGTGTTATTCAGAATTGATAAATGATTTGGATTCCGAATTTTCACTTGTGTATTTTCAAAATTCATAACTTGTGATTAGTTTGGGATATGAGTGTTTTGCATTGTTAGATTCTATGGGATGTTGATGAGACTGCTTTTATACATAGTCTCATCGTCCAAATAGGGCTTAAAATGCATTAAATATCATCAAAATACCCAAATATATGCTTGTGTTTGTTGCTTGTGTATTTTAGGTACGGACATTGAGAAAATGACAAAAGATCACAAGAATCAGTCAAAAACGAACACGGGAAACGAAGCCGCACGATGAACCAAGCCCTAATGAAGAATTTTCCAAAGTCAACCCTTGAAGATTTGAAGAATTATGAAGATTGGTCCTCCAAGTTTGAAGAATTGACACTTTATACCCTTGTATCTTCTTAATTACAAGTTTAGTCCCTAAAGTTTTTCAAAATTACAAAAAGGACCCTTAACTTTGAAGAATTGGCAAATTTAGTCCCTCAACAAAACTAAATTGTCAATAATGGTCCTCCAAGAAGTCAACAAACAAGTCAACACCTTGAAGTATGAAGACATGTCAAAAATAGTCCTTGAAGAATGAAGAAATTGCATGTTTAGTCCTTGTTTCAAGTCTATAAAGTATTTGTGCCAAAAGTGTCAAATTGCCAAAGTTACTTACAAAGGGAATGGGAGTTTAAGCTGTTTAATACAAAGTGAAGAAACCAAAGGAGTCCAAGGGCCAAAGCTGTCAAACACACTAATTTACCCCCACCAATCAGATTGCCACATCACCTCCATCCTCCACTTATAAACCTCCACTTCAACACCCCACCCACGTCAGATTTCCACTCACGGGTCATTTATTTAACCTCAGTCAAATGGTCAACTTTCCTAATTTCCCACTAAACAGGATTTTTAAATCCTAAACCCCCAAAAACGAATCAAACCCCACCCTGCTACTCCCCTAATACTATAAACCCTAATCTCAAAATTCATCCAAACCAAAGGGGTTTTCCCTAATTGTGTCCAGATCACTAATTAGGGTTATTGTCACCCAAACCCAACTCCCAAATCACCCATCCCTCTCACCCATGTGCTACCTTGGCCCTCCCCTGCACAAGCAAACAAAAGGTTAACAGCAAATCAACGCCTATGGGCATTTTCGTGCTCCCAAAGGAAGAATGGACGTCCAAGATCCCTTCTCCACTGCTTGCACCCCCACAACAGTCCAAGAACATCACATGGCATCAAATCAAATTTCAAAAAAATGTCCAAGATACTTCAAAGATGCGAATCTCTTCAAGGGCATTACTGGAAGTTCATACCTTTAGGGTTTATGTTTCTTTTGCTTCTAGAATCCTTGTAAGCCTATTATATAAAGGCCTCTTAGGACTTAGTTTTCTTGGTTCTTTTTCCTTTCTCCGGTTGTCACAAGCTTGTAAATCCCGTTTTAGTTATGAAATGAAATTGGTTAAGTGTTTGTTGATGAGAAGCAAAAGAGCCCAATTTACATTTCTTGCATTTTAATTTTCCAAGTTTAAGGTTCATTTTCAATTTTCTGTTGGTGACCAAAGCTTTTAATTTTTTTTTTATTTGTCCAAGTGTTTTTAGCTGGTCATATAAGCCTGATAACCTTGTTGGTTATCAAGCTTAAGTGAGGGATAAAAGCTCTTGTTGATTTAATTATTGGTAAAGTTTTAAGAGAATCAAAAAATTTTCAGTTTTATTTTTTTATTCAAATAAGCCACAAACAGCTTAATCAATAAGCTGGTTTGTTAGCTTATTGACCTTGTGAACAACTCACTCTCTTGTTTACCTTCTTTCTTAGCAGGTTCCAAAACCAAAACATCTTATTGGGTGTGTGTGTCAACAGTGACCACCACCATCACTCTCTTCTCTTGCTTATTTGTTCAAGGTTCAGCATAGGCCCCAGCCTATTGGAGGTGGCTAAGCTGCCACTAAGGGACTGGATGTAGGTCCCTTAAGGTAGAAATCTTGTTTCTTTTTTTTAATTTTGTAGAATTTCAGTTTATGTGTGATTTGTATGCTAAGTGTTAAAGTGGTGTTTTCTTGGTTGGATATTGCTTATATAGGTCTTGTATGCATGTTATAGATGATTTGATTCATTTTGGTTAAGTTTTGAGTTAATTTGCTTTGTAATATTGATTTCCAGATTTTTAAAGGGGTGTTTGGGAATAGGGTGAAACTTGCATTATTGTTATTAATCTTGCTTGCAAACCTGTTAAATCCACTCATTGGGTAGTTGTTAGGTATTATTAGTGCTTAAGTTTCAGTTTGGTCAAGTTTTGAACACATTGCATGTTAAAATATTGATAAACATAGCATAATCAGAAACTGCTTTGCTTGATTGCTTTTGTTGAAATTTTAACACCAAATCTCGTTGGTTGTTAGATTGTAGGTCATTTTAGGTTTTTAGATTGCTTACATATCATTTGGTTAGTTTGTATGCATGATTCAAGCATTTGAAAACCATTTGAGTGTCATTTGAACCAGCAACTTGTTTATCAAAAGTGTATGCTATTTCAGAACTTGAATTAGATAATTTGCTTGACTTGTGTTAGACTTGTGCTTTTCTTGTTCATTTGACTTCCCACAACCCCACTGGTTGTGGGAGTGCCATATTGTCCATCAACAACACCACAATACTAAGTTCAAGTCCTCTTGAACCTTCTCTTCACTTGTGAAGATTTCTATTTGTTCATCAGAAACAAGTATAAACCTGGGCACGTTTTTGGTTTCATATTGTGTTAATCTTAGTTAATTTGGATTTGGTTTATGTTTTTGAGACTTAAGTAAGTTACTGATTGTGTTTTTAAAGTTGAAAAAAAAAAGTTTTTCAAAAAAGGACTGGCCAGGACTCGAACCTGCGCCATCCTCCTCACAACACACACGTCTTACCATTGCACCCTAGGGACTTTGACTGATAGGTTTCATTTCATTATTTACTTAAGGGTTGTTTGTTTTATAGCTTATTTAACCATCAGATTATTAATAAGCTTTTTCCAGCTTATTCCTTTAAGTTCTTTACTGGTTAGCATTTTTCTTAGGTTTGTATTAGGTTTAGGGACTTTTCTGTTTAAAAAGTTTATTTTTCCCTTTATTAATTAATTTTCTAGGATTATTTTAAGTTTTAATTTTAAAAAGTCATTAAAGAATAGAAAAAGGTTATTTAAAAATCTAAAAAAATAGTTTTTAGGTTTTGAATTATATTTTGGAGGTTTACAGCTTTTTAAGTTTTCAATTTAGCTTATTTTTGATTTTATTGGATTTTAGAGTTTTTAACCAACTTTAAAATTTAATAGAAAATTACTAAATAGGTTTTAGAAAATTTTAATTGCATTTATATCTTAGTTACATTATTCAAGATTTTTGGTAATTTTTTAGAATTTTTTAGTAAACTTTGAATTTTTTTGAATATTTTAATATTATTTTATTATTAAAAATTGAAGTTTGATTTTTTTTAGTTTTTACATTTTTCCTAGGTTAAGGACACTTAATTAGGAGTTTTTTCACTTTCCAAATGTTTTTAGGACTTTTTAATTAATTTCTAGAATTAATTTAAGATTTAAGTGATTTTAATAGTTTTTAAGTGTTTAAAAATAGTTTAATTTGGTTTTAAAATTTTTAAAAAATACTTTTTAGCTTAATTAGGACATTTTTGAGGTTTACAAACTATAAGATCTTGTTTAGGGCTTTTTAATAATTAATTGTGATTTTTAGGGCTTTAATTAGCATTAAAAATTCATTATCTAATTAATTAAAAGGTTTTAACAAGTTTGGATTTTTTGTAAACTCTTAGAATATTATTGGGGATTTTTAGTAATTTTTAGGAATTTTTAGGTTAAAATTTTAATTTTTACTATTTACGATTTTACGTGTTCGCCTTTTTCGTCGTAGTTTAATTCGTTTTCGTAACCGTCATTTTCTTTCTTATCTCATTTCTTTCTTTTCTCATATCAATAAAATCATCAATCAATATCAATTCAATACACAACGCACTAGCCTCCTCGAGAACGAACTCACTTAGGGTCATTCACACACGGTTTTCCTAAATCGTCGTGCACACTTGCCCTATTTATTGCTCTTTTCCTAAAGAGTGGTAAAACAAACCAACATCATTTTGGTGCCGCTGCCGGGGAGGCGTGTCGTGTTTTGATTGAACAATTGTTGTTTTTATATAGCCATAAATAGCTAATTGTATTAGTAGCACTCTACTAATACGTATTATCGGTTTTTCGTTTTTTTTGTGAATATTATTAATATATTGTATACGTAGAACAATAAATTTACAAGTACTCCAAATACGTGAGAAATCACAACCTTGACTTTGGAGGTCATTACCCAATCATTGTATTCGAATCTCAAACCAAAGAAAAAGGCAAAAATAGATAAATACTTTCGTGAAGCTCGATTTTAAGAGATACAAACTATAAGGTGTGTATAAGGCGGTTGTATTTCACGACCTAAAGGAAAAAAAGCTCTTAAGTGCTTCGCGCCGCCTCGTTTCCTCCGCTTGCTTGTGCGTATTTTGATTTTGAAAGCTAATCGAGGGTTTTGCCGCCCAAAGTATTACTAAGTATCATATATATTTTCTTGGTTTCTATTGATTAAACCCTCTTGAACGATTTGGTGTTCCACCATCGTTCTAATGTCATCGAAGGCGTTCACTTCACGTGATCATTTTCATTCCTTGAGGCTTCTTTAATCGAGAGATTTGATTAAGGAGGAGATTTGTAGATTTGTGTCTACTTAATACATTCCAAAAATCCAAAAAAAGTAAAAACAATCAAAAACCACAAAAAAATTGAGAAAGTAAAAACACCAAATAGAATCTTCTTTGCTCGCCTTCTCGTTGTACGTGACGTTTATGCAAACTCGCTCTAAAGCAAGACGTGCTCGTAAACGAAGAAACAAATCAATCACTCCTACTAGTGAGGAGTCTCCTATTGACGAACCCATTGTAGTGAAAGAAGCACCCATGGCTAATCAAACTATGATGGATTTGCTTCAAGCACCCACCGAGGGTTATGGAGAAGCGATTGTGATTCCCGCTATCCTTGCGGAGAATTTTGAGGTTAAGACGGGTTTGTTGTCCATGATTCAAAATAACAAGTTTCGTGGTGACGAAAAGGACAACCCTCATAACCACATTCGCCAATTTAATCGTCTCACCGCCACTTGCAAGTTTAAGGACGTCTCAAACAACTCGATTAAGATGATGCTTTTTCCGTATTCCTTAGCAGGGCCCGCAAAAATTTGGTTAGAGAAAGAGCCACCCAATTCTATATTGACGTGGAAGGATCTCGTTTCAAAATTCGTGAACCATTTTTTTCCGCCCTCTAAGACTACGCACTTGAAAAACGAGATTTCAAAGTTTTCACAAGAGTATAATGAGAGTTTTTCTACGGCTTGGAATAGGTTTAAGGAAATGTTGCACGAATGTCCTCATAATGGTTTTTCCGACATGCATCAAATTGACACGTTTTACAATGGCTTGAACGATCATGAGCGTGATTATCTTAATGCCGCCGCGGGTGGTAATTTTTTGTGTAAGACGGTCGAGGAAGCATTGTTAATCATTGAGAATAGGTCTAAGGTCTATAGTCCTCGTAGCACGTCGAGTGTTCGTAAGACTTCGTCTTCGCCTTCGCCTTCATTGTCACACACCGTTGATGCTTGCCAAATCGAGGCTAATTTGGAGAACAAAATTTTTGATAAGTTGAAAGGATTGTTAATTGAGTTTAAAGTTGGTGAACAACCCACTCCCGCTACGATTAAAGCGGTTGAGGTTTCTTGTATGTATTGTGGTGGAGCTCACGATTATTCCGAGTGCATTACCAACGGTGGTAACACTTCGAGTGCCTTCGCGGCCGCGGGAACTTATAACCAAAACGGTCAAGTTCCTCGCACTAATCAATTGACTCCACCGGGTTTTCCACCAAATCAAAATGCTAACAATTATCGAAACAATCAAGTTGGTTACCAAAGCAATCAAAGGAACAATTTCAAGGGTAATAACAACTATGGGAATCAAGGAACTAGTAGCCAATTGCAAAATCAAAATCAAAACCGTAATTTTCAAAACACAAGTCAAGGTCTTCAAAATGTTTACACTAAAGAACTACCAATGGACTTTTTGAATTACGCCACGGCAAATGATAAGATTTTGGAAAACATTCAAGAGCAATTGGCTAGTCAAGCTAGGGACACGGCTAAAAACACCACGGAGTTAGCTAATTTTGTGAAGGAAAATCTTAACATGAGAAATGAGTTGAAAAATGATTTTGCTAATCAAATTAGAGGTCAAAACAATAAGATTGAACAAAGTCATGCTAGGCTTGAATAAAGAATTGACCAAAAAGCCGCTAGTCAAGATTTGAAGTTTAATAGTCAAGATGATAAGCTTAATGCCATTTTAGTAGCCGTCATGGGGAACAAAGCCTCTACTTCGAGTGGTCTTCCTAGTAACACCGTTTCAAACCCGAAGGGAGAGATGAAAGTGATTACCACACGAAGTGGTAAGACACTTAAAGAACTGACTCCTCAACCAATTACTCCAACGGTGGAGGAAATTGAGGAAGAACCCGAGGTGGTGGTCGAAAAGGAGCATATTTCAAGCCCACAAAGTACCGCTCATGCCACACCTACGGTCGACCCTTTACCAACATTGGAACCCGAGATTCCAAAGGCTATGCCTATGTCCCAACCTACACCACCCTTGCCTTACCCATCGAGACTTAGGAAGGAGAAACGACAAGAGCGCGACAACTACCAATTTGAGCTTTTTATGAAAATGTTTCGTGAGTTGCACTTTAATGTGAGTTTCGCCGATGCTTTGGTCATGATGCCTCGATTTGCCGCTAACTTTAAGAGTATGTTGAACAACAAGGAGAAATTGCACCAAATGTCTTGTTGTTCGTCGGTTTATCTTAATCGCATACCTCAAAAAGTCGGTGATCCCGGTAAATTTTTGATCCCTTGTGCAATTCAAGATATGGAAGAATGCTATGCCTTGGCCGATCTTGGTGCTAGCATTAATTTGATGCCACTTGCAATCTTCAAGTCGCTCAATCTTCCTAATCTTACTCCTTCACTAATGTCTATTGAGTTGGCCGACCATTCCACGATTCGTGCATGTGGTTTGGTGGAAGACGTTTTTGTGAAAGTGGGGAAGTTCTACTATCCCGTAAACTTTATCGTTGTTGATATCCCCACGGATCCTCGAGTTCCTCTTATTTTAGGTCGTTCGTTTTTAGATACGTCTATGGCTTTAATTGATGTGCATGCTAGAAAGATCACCTTACGTTTCAACGACGAGGAACTTGTTATAAACGCAACTCAAAATTCTCAACTTTCTCATGTTTATTCCGTTGCTACCATAAACCTCGTTGATATGATCGACGTGGTTTGCGAGGAATTTTAACAAGAAGTTTTAGGGTTTGGTGATGAAGAAACTAGTGGCAATCCCACTATGTTAGATCCAATTCTTGATAATTCGACACCAACCTTCACTCCATTCGAAGGTGGTGGTTTTACGTTGGAAGAATGTAATGTTCCACGTACTTGTGACGAAGACCTCGACAATGATGAGGACTTCTCGATTATCAAGGATTTTCTCAATGATTTCCCATTTCCTCCACCCGAGGAGGTTATGAGTATCGAGCCCAAATCTTCACTTGAGGAACCACCTATCCTTGAGTTGAAAGATTTACCTCCTCACCTCGAATATGTCTATTTGGAGGAGGGCGACAAGTTGCCGGTTATTATTGCGAAGGATCTTTCGAATGATGAAAAAACCGCACTTGTCGATGTTCTAAAGGATCACAAAGGGGCGATTGCGTGGAAGTTATCCGACATTAAGGGAATCGATCCCAAGTTTTGTACCCACAAAATCTTAATGGAGGAGGATTTCAAGCCCACAATCCAAAGTCAAAGAAGGGTGAACCCCAAAATTCACGATGTCATCAAAAAGGAGGTCCTTAAACTCCTTGACGCGGGAATGATTTACCCTATTTCTGATAGCCCTTGGGTGAGTCCTATTCATTGTGTCCCTAAAAAGGGAGGGATGACCGTTGTGCCAAACGATGCCAACGAGTTAATTCCCACTAGACTCGTGACCGGATGGAGAGTGTGCATTGACTATCGAAAGTTGAATGAAGCCACTCGAAAAGACCATTTTCCCTTGCCCTTCATGGACCAAATGTTGGAGCGTCTTGCGGGAAACGATTTCTATTGCTTTTTAGATGGTTTTTCCGGTTACTTCCAAATTCCCATCGACCCTCGTGATCAAGAAAAAACTACGTTTACGTGTCCATATGGAACGTTTGCCTATCGTAGAATGCCATTCGGACTTTGCAATGCACCGGGAACCTTTCAAAGGTGCATGATGGCTATTTTTCATGATATGATCGAGAAGATGATGGAAGTCTTCATGGATGACTTTTCCGTGTTTGGTGATTCTTTCACTTCGTGTTTGTCGAACCTTGAGAGAATGTTAAAACGTTGTGAGGAAACCAACCTTGTGCTCAATTGGGAAAAATGTCATTTTATGGTTAAGAGTGGAATCGTCTTAGGGCACAAGGTCTCGAAAGCGGGGATTGAGGTAGATCAAGCTAAGGTAGACGTCATCGCCAAATTACCTCATCCCAAAACCGTTAAGGGAGTTAGGAGTTTCCTAGGCCACGCGGGCTTTTATCGTCGATTCATCAAGGATTTTTCAAAGATTTCTCGACCCATTACACATCTTCTTGAAAAAGAGGCATGTTTTGTCTTTGACGAAGATTGTGTACGAGCCTTTGAGATCCTTAAGAGGAAACTTACCGAAGCTCCCATTCTTGTTGCTCCCAATTGGAACCTCCCCTTTGAGCTTATGTGTGATGCTAGTGATTACGCTATTGGGGCCGTTTTGGGGCAACGTCATGATAAGCACTTCTTGCCTATTCACTATGCTAGCAAGACGATGACCGAGGCTCAACTAAAATACACTACAACGGAAAATGAGTTCCTTGCCGTGGTGTATGCATTTGAGAAATTCCGACCTTACCTCGTCTTGACAAAATGCATAGTGTATACGGACCATTCGGCTATCAAGTATCTCATGGCAAAGCAAGATGCTAAGCCTAGATTACTTTGTTGGATTCTCCTCCTTCAAGAATTTGATCACAAAATCGTTGACAAAAAAGGAGCCGAGAATCTAGCGGCCGATCATCTCTCTCGTTTGGAAGATCCTCACCAAAGTGTTTACGAGCCCAAGGAAATCACCGAAACATTTCCGCTCGAGACACTTGGTGTAGTGACTTCTAAGCTTGATTCTTCTACCCCATGGTTTGCGGACTTTGCAAATTACCATGCGGGCAACTTCATCATTAAGGGTATGACGACTCAAGAAAAACGAAAATTCTTTCGTGACGTCAAGTTCTACTTTTGGAACGACCCTTACTTGTTTCGAACTTGTGCGGATCAAATCATCCGACGTTGTGTATTTGGCACCGAAGCTTCTAACATCCTTAGAGCTTGTCACGAGGGACCCACGGGTGGTCACCACGGTGCTAATCTCACGGCTAAAAAGGTGTTTGATGCCGGCTTCTTTTGGCCTACTATTTACCGAGATGCACAAGATCTTGTGAAGTCGTGTGATGCATGCCAACGACAAGGAAAAACCTCACAAAAAGATGAAATGCCACAAAATATCATTCAAGTATGTGAGATCTTTGACGTTTGGGGTATAGACTTTATGGGGTCGTTCCCATCATCTCGTGGTAATAAGTACATCCTTGTTGCGGTTGACTACCTTTCTAAGTGGGTGGAGGCCAAGGCCTTGCTCACCAATGATGCTCGTGTGGTAGTCAAGTTTTTGAAGCAATTGTTTTCTCGGTTTGGAACCCCTCGTGCTATCATAAGCGATCGTGGAACCTATTTTTGTAACGACCAATTTGAAAGGGTTCTAAGGAAATATGGGGTTACACATCGGCTTTCTACGGCTTATCACCCACAAACGAGTGGGCAAGTCGAGGTTTCAAACCGAGCGTTGAAGAGGATTTTGGAGAGATCCGTTGGGGAAAACCGACAATCATGGTCGGATAAGTTAGACGATGCTTTATGGGCCTTTAGGACCGCTCATAAGACACCCATTGGGTGCACTCCCTATAAGCTTGTGTATGGAAAGAATTGTCATTTTCCTATCGAGTTAGAACACAAGGCTTATTGGGGCCCTAAAGCATTGTAATGATGATATGGAGACCGCGGGAAAACACCGGAAAATGCAATTGAATGAATTAGATGAATTAAGGGATATTGCTTATGAAAATTCATTGATTTATAAAGAGAAAACTAAAAAGTTGCATGATTCTAAAATTAAAAACCGGGTTTTTAACATTGGGGATCAAGTTTTGCTTTTTAATTCAAGATTGAAAATCTTTTCCGGTAAATTGAAATCCCGTTGGTCCGGTCCATTCACCGTGACTCAAGTGTTTCCGTATGGGACCATCGAGCTAGCTCAAGATGATGGTCCTAACTTCAAGGTGAATGGACATAGGTTGAAGCACCACTTTGGCGGGGAAGTTCCATCCTTGACCTACCTCGACCAAGTCACTTTCCCCAATGATAATTAGTATTGAGGGGATCGAGTCGAGCTCATGACTCGGTAATAAAAAACGAGGTGCCTCGTGGGGGAGTCCCATGCTTATCCTATGTATATATTATCGCTTTCTAATGTAGCTTACGTGTGGGGATTTGTGCCCTTCCAACCTTTGTTCCGTGGTTGTTTGTGCATTGTGGTTTTTAGATCATGATCTTCACGATTGGAGCCTCTCGTGTTCGTTTTATGGGAGCACTCGATCGTTTGCTTTGGAGACGTTTCTCAATATCCATGATATATCCTTGATTGTTCTAACCTTAGGTTTTTCGCACACTTCATAAACGGCTATTAATTTAATGGTTACACCCTTTCCATGCTAGATTAGGCATTCGACTACGTCTCTAGTATGGGGGTGTTTGCACCCCTAGACTCGAAACATTGAGGACAATGTTTAACTTTAGTATGGGGGGTGAATAGATACTTGCCTTGCCAAACCTTCACGCTTTCCAAAGTTTATCTTTTTGTTATCGTTTTGTTGCAAAATAAGGCTAAAAATGGCCAAATTTTAAATTTTTCTCATGTTTCATAAGTGTTTGAAGACACGAATGTAGGTTTTCCGATGGCGAGAATAAGAGTAATTTTTGACTCGACGTGCGTGTTGAGCACTTAGCTTTGATTCCTTAACTACACATTAGGCTAAGTCTCTTAAATGAGGACGAGAAATGATAGAGTTAATTATAAGTTACTATGCTAAACGTAGAGTACTCGTATTCTTTCAAAAACTCATGTGTTCTCGTTGTTTGCTTATTCTCCCTTCGCATGTAAATATTTTTTGCTTAATAAATATTGACTTAGCGGTTTAGTTAGGATTGTTGGGTTTCTAGTCTTTTCTAGTAGCTTCCGTGTAATTAAATTGGGAAGACATTAAGGTATCGCCAGCGTCACGGTTTTGAAGTATTGGCACCCGAATAATCGAAAGCTTCACCCAATAAGAAGATTTCAAGTGCTCACCTAAATCTAGCAAACAATTTGAAGCCCCACAAGGCCGAAAAATCTATGCAAAAATTGAAAGTGAATCAAGCCTTAATCTTCGAAGCTTTAAAGATCCAAAATTCGCTTTAGCGTGAGGATATACGTCTATGGCTAATAAAACCACCGATGAGGCGGATAATAAAAGGCAAGGCAAGACCGAAGTCATAATAAAAGCTTTATGGCGAAGTTGAATAAAAGATGGAGGTAAACCAAAGATAATAAGGCCCTTCTGTTAGGGGGCGTATAAAAGTCTTGGTAATAAGTCTCATGTTCAAAACCGTTATAAAACCGTGTTTATCGATTCTTCTTGTCAACTTAATTTTTTAACATCGTTGTCTATTAGGAGGGGTTATTGATTTAATGGTCTTAGTTACACCGTTAGGACTCTATTTTTAGACCTAAATCTCTATTATCGCATAAGTCAAACAATGTATCCTCGTGAAACATTCAAGACATCATAAAATATAAGAGATACAACTTAGGAATAATGGGAGGATAAGTACGTGATTAGGGCATATGAGTAGTGTTAGCATTACTAACTTATAATGACAATGATCTCGTTGCACGCTTGGCATGGAACTGGAGTAAAAATCGAGGACGACGAAATTATTTCTAACGAAGCATTCACGTGTTCTTATTCTATGAACCTAAACGTCCCATTTTGCGATGAAAATCATACATTATGTCTAAAACACAAGTAGTAGTAATAGTAGTAGTATAGCTAGTTTATCGTTCAATAAAGTGAATAAAATGAATTTTGGAGATGCTATGATACTTTATTCTAGCATTGCGTGAGGGCACGGCAATGGTTTAGTATGGGGGAGTGATGAGACTGCTTTTATACATAGTCTCATCGTCCAAATAGGGCTTAAAATGCATTAAATATCATCAAAATACCCAAATATATGCTTGTGTTTGTTGCTTGTGTATTTTAGGTACGGATATTGAGAAAGTGACAAAAGATCACAAGAATCAGTCAAAAACGAACACGGGAAACGAAGCCGTACGATGAACCAAGCCCTAATGAAGAATTTTCCAAAGTCAACCCTTGATGATTTGAAGAATTATGAAGATTGGTCCTCCAAGTTTGAATAATTTACACTTTATACCCTTGTATCTTCATAATTACAAATTTGGTCCCTAAAGTTTGTCAAAATTACAAAAAGGACCTTTAACTTTGAAGAATTGGCAAATTTAGTCCCTCAACAAAACTAAATTGTCAATAATGGTCCTCCAAGAAGTCAACAAACAATTCAACACCTTGAAGTATGAAGACATGTCAAAAACAGTCCTTGGAGAATGAAGAAATTGCATGTTTAGTCCTTGTTTCAAGTCTATAAAGTATTTGTGCCAAAAGTGTCAAATTGCCAAAGTTACTTACAAAGGGAATGGGAGTTTAAGCTGTTTATTACAAAGTGAAGAAACCAAAGGAGTCCAAGGGCCAAAGTTGTCAAACACACTAATTTACCCCCACCAATCAGATTGCCACATCACCTCCATCCTCCACTTATAACCCTCCACTTCAACACCCCACCCACGTCAGATTTCCACTCACGGGTCATTTATTTAACCTCAGTCAAATGGTCAACTTTCCTAATTTCCCACCAAACAGGATTTTTAAATCCTAAACCCCCAAAAACGAATCAAACCCCACCCCTGCTACTCCCCTAATCCTATAAACCTTTATCTCAAAATTCATCCAAACCAAAGGGGTTTTCCCTAATTGTGTCCAGATCACTAATTAGGGTTATTGTCACCCAAACCCAACTCCCAAATCACCCATCCCTCTCACCCATGTGCTACCTTGGCCCTCCCCTGCACAAGCAAACAAAAGGTTAACAGCAAATCAACGCCTATGGGCATTTTCGTGCTCCCAAAGGAAGAATGGACGTCCAAGATCCCTTCTCCACTGCTGGCACCCCCACAACAGTCCAAGAACATCACATGGCATCAAATCAAATTTCAAAAAACTGTCCAAGATACTTCAAAGATGCGAATCTCTTCAAGGGCATTACTGGAAGTTCATACCTTTAGGGTTTATGTTTCTTTTGCTTCTAGAATCCTTGTAAGCCTATTATATAAAGGCCTCTTAGGACTTAGTTTTCTTGGTTCTTTTTCCTTTCTCCGGTTGTCACAAGCTTGTAAATCCCATTTTATTTATGAAATGAAATTGGTTAAGTGTTTGTTGATGAGAAGCAAAAGAGCCCAATTTACATTTCTTGCATTTTAATTTTCCAAGTTAAAGTTTCATTTTCAATTTTCTGTTGGTGACCAAAGCTTTTAATTTTTTTTTTAATTTGTCCAAGTGTTTTTAGTTGGTCATATAAGCCTGAACCTTGTTGGTTATCAAGCTTAAGTGAGGGATAAAAGCTCTTGTTGATTTAATTATTGGTAAAGTTTTAAGAGAATCAAAAAATTTTCAGTTTTATTTTTTTATTCAAATAAGCCACAAACAGCTTAATCAATAAGCTGGTTTGTTAGCTTATTGACCTTGTGAACAACTCACTCTCTTGTTTACCTTCTTTCTTAGCAGGTTCCAAAACCAAAACATCTTATTGGGTGTGTGTGTCAACAGTGACCACCACCATCACTCTCTTCTCTTGCTTATTTGTTCAAGGTTCAGCATAGGCCCCAGCCTATTGGAGGTGGCTAAGCTGCCACTAAGGGACCTGGATGTAGGTCCCTTAAGGTAGAAATCTTGTTTCTTTTTTTTAATTTTGTAGAATTTCAGTTTATGTGTGATTTGTATGGTAAGTGTTAAAGTGGTGTTTTCTTGCTTGTATATTGCTTATATAGGTCTTGTATGAATGTTATAGATGATTTGATTCAGTTTGGTTAAGTTTTGAGTTAATTTGCTTTGAAATATTGATTTCCAGATTTTTAAAGGGGTGTTTGGGAATAGGGTGAAACTTGCATTATTGTTATTAATCTTGCTTGCAAACCTGTTAAATCCACTCGTTGGGTAGTTGTTAGGAATTATTAGTGCTTAAGTTTCAGTTTGGTCAAGTTTTGAACACATTGCATGTTAAAATATTGATAAACATAGCATAATCAGAAACTGCTTTGCTTGATTGCTTTGGTTGAAATTTTATCACCAAATCTTGTTGGTTGTTAGATTGTAGGTCATTTTAGGTTTTTAGATTGCTTACATATCATTTGGTTAGTTTGTATGCATGATTGAAGCATTTGAAAACCATTTGAGTGTCATTTGAACCAGCAACTTGTTTATCAGAAGTGTATGCTATTTCAGAACTTGAATTAGATAATTTGCTTGACTTGTGTTAGACTTGTGCTTTTCTTGTTCATTTGACTTCCCACAACCCCACTGGTTGTGGGAGTGCCATATTGTCCATCAACAACACCACAATACTAAGTTCAAGTCCTCTTGAACCTTCTCTTCACTTGTGAAGATTTCTATTTGTTCATCAGAAACAAGTATAAACCTGGGCACGTTTTTGGTTTCATATTGTGTTAATCTTAGTTAATTTGGATTTGGTTTATGTTTTTGAGACTTAAGTAAGTTACTGATTGTGTTTTTAAAGTTAAAAAAAAAAGTTTTTCAAAAAAGGACTGGCCAGGACTCGAACCTGCGCCATCCTCCTCACAACACACACGTCTTACCATTGCGCCCTAGGGACTTTGACTGATAGGTTTCATTTCATTATTTACTTAAGGGTTGTTTGTTTTATAGCTTATTTAACCATCAGCTTATTAATAAGCTTTTTCCAGCTTATTCCTTTAAGTTCTTTACTGTTTAGCATTTTTCTTAGGTTTGTATTAGGTTTAGGAACTTTTCTGTTTAAAAAGTTTATTTTTCCCTTTATTAATTAATTTTCTAGGATTATTTTAAGTTTTAATTTTAAAAAGTCATTAAAAATAGAAAAAGGTTATTTAAAAATCTAAAAAAATAGTTTTTAGGTTTTGAATTATATTTTTGAGGTTTACAGCTTTTTAAGTTTTCAATTTAGCTTATTTTTTATTTTATTGGATTTTAGGGTTTTTAGCCAACTTTAAAATTTAATATAAAATTATTAAATAGGTTTCAGAAAATTTTAATTGCATTTTTATCTTAGTTACATTATTCTAGTTTTTGGTAATTTTTTGAATTTTTTAGTAAACTTTGAATTTTTTTTGAATATTTTAATATTATTTTATTATTAAAAATTGAAGTTTAATTTTTTTTAGTTTTTACATTTTTCCTAGGTTAAGGACACTTAATTAGGAGTTTTGTCACTTTCCAAATGTTTTTAGGACTTTTCAATTAAATTCTAGAATTAATTTAAGTTTTAAGTGATTTTAATAGTTTTTAAGTGTTTAAAAATAGTTTAATTTGGTTTTAAAATTTTTAAAAAATAGTTTTTAGCTTAATTAGGACATTTTTGAGGTTTACAAACTATAAGATCTTGTTTAGGGCTTTTTAATAATTATTTTTAGGGCTTTAATTAGCATTAAAAAGTCATTATCTAATTAATTAAAAGGTTTTAACAAGTTTGGATTTTTGTAAACTCTTAGAATATTATTGGGGATTTTTAGTAATTTTTAGGAATTTTTAGGTTAAAATTTTAATTTTTGTACTATTTACGATTTTACGTGTTCGCCTTTTTCGTCGTAGTTTAATTCGTTTTCGTAACCGTCATTTTCTTTCTTATCTCATTTCTTTCTTTTCTCATAACAATAAAATCATCAATCAATATCAATTCAATACACAACGCACTAGCCTCCTCGAGAACGAACTCACTTAGGGTCATTCACACACGGATTTCCTAAATCGTCGTGCACACTTGCCCTATTTATTGCTCTTTTCCTAAAGAGTGGTAAAACAAACCAACATCAGATGATAAGTGCTAGTTGATTTAAGTTGCTCTATGTTATATTCTAAGTGTTGCAATATGATGCTTTAAGGTTTATACATCATGATATATCTCTCTTGTGTATCAACGTGTGTGTTTTATCTTAAGCAGCTATCATGTCTCGCACTCGAGCTCAACAAAGTGAACTCGATCTTTCACTCGTCCCAAAAGACAAACGCCTTAAAATCACTCCAAACAATCAAAGATTGAAAGAAGGTTACGTTCCATCACAAGCAGCATTTAGGATAGCTATCGAAATACTTGATCTCTCACCGATCTAAAATGCACTGACGGTCTCAACATCCGTTCCAGAAGTATACATGTATGTGTTCTGGACATCCATAAAGGCCATCACCAACACAAAGTTCGCATTCAACATTAACCGAGAGAGAAAAGGTATTTTTAATTGATCAGTTTCGGCAAATCTTTGATTCCCTTCTTTATCCAAAGGGGATAATTATGTTCAAGATCCAGACAAAGAAGAAATTGAAAAGCTGATTATGTCTCTCGGCTATAATGAAGAATTTCCAACTTTGTCTAAGTTTAACACTTCTAGGCCCGGACAACCATGGAAGGCAATTTTTAGCATACTTATCTGGTGTTTGACTAGAAAATCCAGAGGTGTAGATTCTTTGAGACTTTCTTTGGAACGAATATTTTATGGAATCTACAAGGGCCTCAACTTAGACTATGCCTCTCTAATGTGGGAAGAATTTCATTATCAAGCTTTCAGAAACGACAAGAAGATATCTGAACACCTTCAGTTTCCACTCTTCACAAAGCTCATCATCAATTACTTCATGAAAGCCGATGAAGCTATCGATCGACGTGGCAGATTTTTCAACAATTCAGAAGATGATGACTTTCTTTTGGTAAACATGAAACAAGAAGGAGTTAAGATTCTATATCACGGTATTCCAGCTCTAGTTCCGGATAATCTGCTGAACGATAAAATCAAAAAGAGTGTTGCATACAAGACACTTCTACAAGAAAATTAAGAACACAAAAAGAAAGTAGCTGCTTGAGAGTTCAATGCACCAGAACCCAAAAGCAAAAGGAAGGAACCTGAATCCTCAGAAGCTGATACACTAACACAAGACAAAGGTAAAAGAACAAGAACCTTGCCTTTATGGGAGAAAAGGGCTAAGGGAAACAAGTCACTTCTCATGGATGAAGATATAGAAGAACAACAACAGCCTTTGACTGAAAGACAACAATTGAAGCAATTAAAGCAAGTGTTAAAGAAAAGTCGACAAGAGACAGGAGGTAGTGGATTGATGAGATGGCATTTATACATGATCTCATCGTTCTTTTCGGGCTTTAAATGCATAAAATGTCATAAAAATACCATATATATGCTTGTGTTTGTTTACTTGTGTATTTTAGGTATGGATATCGTGAAAAAGACAAAAGATCACAAGAAACAAGGAAAAACGAACACGAAAAACGAAGCTTCACAATGAACCGGGCCCTAGTTTGTGATTTATCAAAGAAAAACCCTTGAAGACTTGAAGGTGTACAAGATTGATCCCTCATTTATGAAGAAATGACACTTAATACCCTTGTATATTCATAATTTCTAGTTTGGTCCCTTAAGTTTGTCAAAATTACAAAAAGGTCCTCCAAGTTTGAAGAATTAGCAAATTTAGTCCCTTAACAAAACTAAATTGTCAATAATGGTCCCTCATGAAGTCAAAGATCAAATGAAGACCCTTGAAGATCAAGAATATTACATTTCTATTCCTTTAAAAATGAATTAAACATCAAAAGGACTGAAATTGTAATTAGACCAAAGTTGTAAAAGCCCTAATTCCCTTTTTGAAAAGTTTTTGTGGCAAAACTATGAAATCCGAAACTTATTTAACAAAGGGAAGGAGTTTATTAAGCTGAAATTCTTGATATACAACATTTGCCAAAGAACAAGGACTCCTTTTGCCATTTCCAAAGTTTAAACATAACAAACACGCGCCAAACACTAAACCACCACTAATTTCAGATCAAACATGGCACTGTTCACACGTATGAAACCCAGTTTTAACTTTTTACCATCAAAGGGGTTTTCAAAATTACTTTAACCAAATGATAATTCACCTTCCCACGAATCATTCCCACGCCTAAACTCACACATTCACTCACCCAAATGACCCCACACTCCTAACCGTCCACCTATCATGTGACACCCTCCTCTCCAAGAAATGCCAGGTGGCATGATCAACGTCCCATACTCTTTGCTTGGCCCCAAAGCTAAAATGAACAACTAGGATCAAATTGGACAGGTCATCAACAACAAACGCGTCTAGAAGGCCAAGGGCATTTTTTAGACTTCTAGGGTTTCTCTTGTATTTCCATTCTAGAATCATCATAAGTCGTCTATAAAAGGAGACCTCAACATGTGAGAGTCCCTTTGTTCCATATTTTAGCTAAGTCTTTGTAATTCCTTTTTATGAAATAAAAGTTTGATTTTCTGAAATTATGATTTTCCTTTTATGTTTTTGTAAAAGTTTAGTGTTTGATTAACTAAAGTCTGAGTTCCATTTATCATTTGTTGGTTTTTTGAGGAAAGGTTTTAAAGATTAAAACTCTTGTTTTCAAAAAAAATCAGATTTCATTGTTTTGTGTTCATCTTTGTGTTTGTTGTTCTTAGCAGGTACAAGGAAGCTGGTGCTTGTTTTACTAGCACCTAAGCTCATACAATCCAAGGCATGGATGTGTGTCTTAGAGGTTTGAATCTCTAAACCCTTTTACTTTTCTGAAAATTTCATGCTATTTGATTGAATCTGAGATTTGGTCTTGTATTGTGTGATTTTGTGGTTGAATCTTGTTTATCTGAGGTTGTTGGTTGTTATTAGGTTGATTTGATCTTGGTTTGTGGTTTGAATCTCACTTATCCTTTGAAAATTTGTCAAAACAGATTATTAAGGGGTGTTTGGGGTAACTGCTTAATCAAGGATTGGGTTGATTTGAGTAGGTTCTTGTTTTTGTTTTGTGCTTGTTCTTGTTTCACTAGTGTATTTGGTCATTTGTCTACAAGTTTTGTGGCTCTAATCATCATAATCCAACAAGTGGCTATAAAATTTGTTTTACTTAGTAATTTTGGCTAAAATTTTGGGGACACCTAGATCTAAGGGTAGGCTAGGGTTAACAAGTGCTAAGTTTTAGTTAACACAATCAGGGAAAGGGATTTGATGGTTTAAAATTGGATTTGTGGTCATTTAGATCAGCAAAAGGGTTTTGTGTTCTTGGTTTGTTCATCAATCAACTGCATATGCTTGAATCTGCTTCTAATCTTTGATCCAGTGTTTGAAACAAGTTTATTTGTGCTTATTGGACTTTATTATAGCTTGTGTATGCATCTGGTTCATTTTGGATGGCTTATTCATGCTTGAATTGCTTATTTGTTCATAATCTGCTTATTTCAAGGTCTGTATCATATATGTGCATTATTTGCTTATTCTGTGCTTATTGGCTTATCAATTTGTGATTTCTTGCTTGATATAGACTCCTTACAACTCACTGGTTGCAAGGGTGCCTTTGTTTTCCATTGAATCCAACTGGATCTTTCAAAAATCAAGAGTCAATTAGTCAAAGCAGTGGGAACTCCTTTCCCTTGTTGCTTCCCACTGATAGTGTTATTTCTAGGTCAGCTTATCAATAAGTTGTTATAGCTTATTTTAACCAGCAACAACTTTAATTTTGTAATAGGTGTTCCTTATTTGACCCATTTGTTCATACTGGAGCATTTGGGAGGTTGACTTTGAGCTTTCACTAGAAAACCAACTACTTTGACTTTTACATAACTGCTTATCAGCTTATTTGGCTTGGCTTATTGAACTTTTCTTTGTTGATTTGTCTTAATTAAGTCATTTAGAGTCTTTTGCAAGTTGAATCAAGGTCTGAGGTGGTCTAGAACTCCAAGTTGACTATTTTGTCTTTTAGTAAAATTTTACTTTGCTTATTTCTGGCTTATTGAGTGTGCTTTTTGAAAATTTCTTTTCACAGATCTCATAGGCATCTCAAAATAAGGTTGTGTGTCAAATTAGAGCTTATGGCATTGGCTTATAGCTTAATGGGCCAAAAAGCCCATTAAGAATAAGCTGTTGTCCAAATAAGTTGTGATAAGCTCACATTCAGCTTTTAGGCCTTCAGACTTTTGTGTTTAGAATTGGATTTTAAGTTGGACTAGTGATTTTCAGCTCATTTGGTTGAGTTGGACTTTATTGGGCCAAAAAGCCCAATAAGTTTGGTCTGTTTTAGTTTTTAGCCCATTTGGAGGCCCATTAGGGGTATTTTGGTAATTTCACTTTCATTTTCTGTTTATTTAGGTTAAAATAAACTAGTTGCAAGTTTTTAGAAATTTTTATAATTTTTGGATTTTTAATATTATTTTATTATTAAATAACATTTTTAATGTTTTTGCAACTTTTATATTTTTCCTATGTCAAATACATTAAGTTAGGATTATTAAACTCTTAGGTTAATTTTATCATCATTTTCTTAATTTATAGAATTATTTTAAGATTTTAATAGTTTTTAATCATTTCAAAATAGTTTTCATTAGTTTAAAATTTTATAAAAATAGTTTTTAGTTTTATTAAGTCATTTTAGAGGTTTACAAAGTGAAAAATCTTTATTTAGACTTTTTAATAATTATTTGGATTTTTAGGGCTTTAATTAGCATTTAAAAATTAATATTTAATTAATTAAAAGGTTTGAAAAAGTTTTGATCATTTGTAAACCCTTAGTTTATTTTTATTGATTTTTGGTAAAATTTTGGAAATTTTTAGAATTAATTTTTATTTTGTCACTTTTTACAGTTTTTAATTTAGTCGTCGTAGTGTAATTTTAACGTATCCGTCATTCTATTTTCTCATCCCTTCTTTCTCAATATTAATCTCAAACATTTAACAAGTTATTCACACACATATACCTCCTTGGGAAACGAACTTTCACCTTTGGGTCATTAGTGCTTGATTTTCCTAAATCATCACTTAATACTTACCGCTCATATACGCTCTTGTGTTTTCCTAAACAAGAGACGTATTTCTACCACAATCATGGATCAGGACAGAGGTCAAAGGAAATCGATGTGTCTGACATTTCTGAATTAGGAGAACCCGATTCTTACGTGGACGAGCCTGTTCATGATGAAGATGATGATCAGCAGCACGAACACCACGACACAATTATCGATGATATTACACCTGTACGAACAGAGATGGTCCATATGGAGACAGAGATCGGTGACATCAACAAGGAGAAGAGTGTAACCAAATCCACTTCAGTGTCAGATCCGATAGGTACATACTTAAACCTCTCTGCTCTAGAATCTGAAGTCACTAACATCGATCCTTCATCAAACCCGAACATGGTTAATGTCCCTGTAACTTTGGCAACGATATCGGTAATCAATACCATTGTGACAACTCATGTAACCCCCTCACTATCAACCATTCAACCTATATCTTTTCCGTCACATCCACCTGTCAATACAGCTTTCATGATGAGAATAGAACAAAGATTGAAAGCTCAAGAGGACAAGACTACTTGAGTTACAGAGCAGTTAGAATCATCAAAGAAAGATTATGAAAAGAAACTCGCTCGCCTCAGATAAGAATTAGCTAATCGACCACAAACTGAAAAGTCATTAAAAGCAAATCAAGCAGCTAAAGCAGACAAAAATCAAGAAAAGATCGATCGTCTTCGAGAATTGAAAAGGAAGTACAAAGACGAGAAAGATATTCTTGCCAAAGCAAACGAAACACTTATTGAAACCATTGATGTAAAGGTTCAAGGATCTCTTGACACGGCACTCCCTGCTCTGCGAGACGAGATGAAAAAGATGGCTGCAAGCAAATTGATGATAAAATCTTCAGACACTCAGTAGTCAGACTATCTAATTGTCCAAAGGCTTACAGACTACAAGTTAAAGAAGCTTTTGCATGCTCGCATGATTCAAATTGGGTCCCACAACCAAACGCCAGCTCAAATAGCACTCTACAAGGCTCTCAAGACGGCTATGGATGAAGACACCGAGATATTTGAAAAGCATGGCATCGTCGTCCCTTACAGTAGTCTACAACAAGAAGAAGACGATGAAGATGACAATGGGGACGACGATGATGACGGTAAAGATGACGATGATGATACCGGTAATGATGACGATGATGACGGTGATGACGATGACGGCGATGACGATGCTGAAAAGCCCAACGATGATGATGAAAGTATGGATGAACGTGTCAATGATGAAGATGAGCCAGAGGATGATGACGAAGAGAAAAAGGATGAAGATGAGGACGCAGATGATGATAACACCAACAAAGATAAGTCGGATGATGATGATGATCAAACTTCAGGGAAAGGTGACAAGTCTCAAAAGGATGATGTTACCAAAGATCAAACCACTCCAGCATCCGAGGCAACTCAACCAACCGAGTCACCTCAAAAGGGCAAACGCACCAAACAACTTCATGATGTTAATGCTAATACGACAGCCTCATCTGTTTAAGGTCCATCTGCACTAGCTACCACATCTACAACACAAGCACCAGAACAACCCATCCCGGAACCTGGTCAACCAATACCTGAAGTTCCATAATCTGAACCAGTCACAGATATTCTAGAATCTGAACCCATTTACGTCATTCCAGAATCAAGTGATCCGGCATGGGTGGATACGATAACCGTAGATGAAAATGCACCCGAGCAACCTTGGGTCACGGAAGCTGCTAGCCTTCGTCCTCTCACTCAAAATGATGAACCAGATTTCTCCCAAATCCTCAGCAATCCCATCGACTTCTCTGCATACTTAGTTTACAATTACGAGACTGAGAACATAACTCTGACTATGGTGGTTCGAGTACTCCATGATCCCAACTTTCTTGCTAACTCAAGAATCAGCAGAATGGAATGTGAATACAATGCTAATGAGCTTTTGAAAGCAATGAACACTCCTCATCAAGCATGTCTTCACAAGCCTGAAAAAGCTCCTCTCCCGACAGCAGAAGGTAATTCTCAAATTATACGTGAATTCTTTCTATGTTGTGACCTTGAGTATTTGATCAAAGGCGCAAACAAGTATGGGACTTCATTAACTTTGGTCAAAGCTGTAAATTGGGGGTCAATACCATGGATTGAGGAAAAGGTTGGTCATCTCTGGATAAAGCAATTAGTTCCTAAGTATGATCACTATGCCGAATTGGGTGCATCGCATTGGGGCGAAACCATACGACGAGCTTACAGCTATGCATGTGGGTTCAAATCAGACCCTCAAGTCGTATCTCAGTTTAGAATCAAAGCCATTCTAGGAGTGAGAATTCAACCCAAGGTCGGTCACCATCATTTAACAGAGATCGGACTGAAAAGAAAAGACGACAAACACTACACCATCATGGAAGGAGACTTTTTGGTTCTTCGTCTCGAAGACATTGAAGACATGCTGCTTCTAATGACTCAAGATACGCCCAGACATTTGAACGCTGAAGACATCATTGCCTTGAATTCAGCCCTTAGAATGTACACACGTCGAATTGTAATCAAGAAACGAGTTAAAGATCTGCAACTTTATGTGGAAAGCTATCAGAGGAAGTTGAATCTCACTCGTCCATATACTGAAGTTCCTATTGTGCACAACAAAAAATTTCCCTACACATGTACAACAAATCCGGTTCCAGGTACTTTCTACTTAAATGGATCCGGTGAGAAGAAATTCATGAGAGTCGCGGAACTTCACAAGTTTAGTGACGGGACTCTTCAACAAGTACGGGACACATTGTTACATCTCAACATCACCAGGAAGTATCCCAAGGTTAAAGTAGTATGGCACGATGGATACATAAAAAGTGTTGAATACTTGATCAAGAAGATTTAAGAAAAGCTGAGGGAAAGACGTTTAATGAGAAGCCTAGAACGATTCTTGGGTGGCAGACGGGAAAGACGTTTAATGAGAAGCCTAGAACGATTCGTGGGTGGCAGACCATATGGAGCGCACCACAAGCTAATGGAACGATCCATTTAAAATGGGTCGTACTATTTCAGGTCAACTCCATACTTTACTTGTGAATATGTAAGTACTGTGAGTATTCTGCTTTTTGTGGCTTGTTGTAGTGTGAAAGTATGATAATTTTTCGAGAATTTCTCACGAGATTCTAAATCCTTCAAAATATATCGTACTCAAGCACTACAACTAACCCTCATTGACTTGAGGGGGGCATTAACATGTTCTATGGCCAACAACGATTTCATTTTGTTACCCAAAGACCGGTTAATCCATTAATATCCAAAATATTAATGATTAACATTTGGATAAAGGGAGCAAAAGGGATTAAGGAGACTTGTATTGTAAAAACATGTGGCTATAAATGAAAAGGACTTAATAGAAAATCCAACTTGATATGTGTTTTGCACATGTTAAGGGGGAGCATTTTGATATCAAAAAACGTTGAAGGTACAAAAACTCTTGATATTTATATCACAAGTACCTCAATGAGTTTTAAGGACTTTTCATAGTGACAAATACTTATCCAAAGCACACTTAACTCACGAAGATGTAGTGACAAAAGGGTGGTAGGATTAGGTATTAGTCCAATGATTCTTCCAGAACCGGAGGAGTCTTCTCAAGGACAACTCCATAGCTAGAAAGTAGAAGTCCTTAGGAAAGATGGGGAATGGATTAGGGCTGAGCTTCGGGCCGGAACCGACCCGTCCCGACAAATATCAAAACCCAAAAAGGGCCAAAACCTGAACCGAAACCAAAACCGAATCGGTTCGGTTTCATCTCGGGCCACTCAGGTTTTAGTCGGGGTGATACCGAAACCAACACTTGCACCCCATCGGCCCACCTTGTACAGATCTCAGTAATGGAGGTTGGGGAACGCCAGAGGGGAATTGAGCATGAACACGTTGCTCGCAAAAAGAATCCAACCTGGTCGTCATGCTCACCATCATAATTGGTTGACTGAAACTCAATCAAGTCGAGATTATCGCTCTTATCAAATCTACAACCACCATTCTTTATGGTCTTGTTGAAAATCTTGAACGTCTTTCAATGGAAACCAATACAAGTCATGATCGTCGTCCAAACGGAATGATCTGTGGGTAGATCGTAAATATAGATGGATGATATGTTTCCGAGAGAGAGAAAACATATAAAAGCGGCTGCTATAATTTCTTAATTTCTAACCTAATGAATATCTCGGATTAAGTCAGGCCACTCGGGATTTGTTTGGTTTTTGGACCGAACCAGCCCGAAACCGAAAATTGCACCATTTACAAACCGAAAACCGAACCGAATACCTCGGTTTCGGTTTCGGTTCCATCGGTTTTTTGGTGTTGGTCGGGACAATTCGGTTTCGTTCGGGCCTGCTCAGCCCTAGAATGGATTGTGAACGTAGCAGAATGCTGACCAAATACTGATGCTAGCACTGGAACAATCACAACAAGGTGCTAGTGATGATGTATTGCTAAGCATTGAAGGGGTTGAAGAATGAAAAAGAATTGTAAATATAAAGGGTGTAAAGAAAGAAGCCCTCCTTACAACTTAGGCAGAAACCGGGTCAACACATCTTGAAGACGATAAAGTATCATGGACCCAATGATGCGATGCACAACCCCTCCCAGCTAACTCAAATATCTCTCAAAATATATTTTTTTTAATGTCACGGAGTTCAACACGTTATCTATCGGTTTATTCACTCTGAATAAATTGATATTGAAAAGGTGGTAATTGTAAAACCCGCTTTAAAAAAACCATAGAACACGAATTACATGAAATTATGTATAAATTTAAAACTTACGATTATTTAATAATACGATACGCGATACGAATTTTTAACACGACTACTACGTATATTATTTTAGTACGACAAATAAATACACATATTATTATTATTATTAATATATGACCTGAATTTACGGATAATAAGTAAAAACACAATATAATAATTCACGTCATTTAATTCATGTGACACGAATAATTAATACGATTATTTTTACATATATTAAATTAAACACGATAAGTAATTTCGTATGTAATAATTACGGTAGCACGTATTAAAATAACTACGGAAATTCACGACACATTTAAACACGAATACGCGTAACTTCGTCAAGTCGCGAAATAAATAAAAACATATAAGGGTTGTTGGTTTGGGCTGTTTTGGACAGGAAAAGGAGAAGGCCAGTTTGGGCCGAAGCCCAATAGGGTAATTAAACACAACCTACCTAAAAAAAGAATTAAAGCCGGGGGAGCATTTGTTTCTGTTTAGTCGACACTACCACAAACCGAAACCATAAACAGATTTGTACGTTCGTTTTTTTTGTTCCTTCTGCTGCCGTCGATTGAACACCAAGAACTAAAAATAAGCCATGATGTATGATCAAGAAGACAAGGTTTTGCTGTTCGTGTTTTCTATCTTAAACCCTAAAAACGAAATAGGTAATCTTTACCCTTTTTCTTTTAATTCGTTATGTGTGATTGATCAAGAATATGTTAGTAAGAATTGAAACATGATTAAAGAAACCATATGTTAAAAAAAGGAGATCGTGTGGTGTTGTTATATTTGGACTACACACAAACCGAGACCATTCTTGGTCTCGGTGGTAAACATTGTCCACCAGCCGTAAATCCTTAAGGGGTGGCTGTGTGTTTTTTTTATAAAAGCAATGGGAACACCAACCCCAAACAGCGGGTTATGGTTATGATCAGTGGGAACTGAGACTTTAGAGTCTCGGTGGGAAGGTACTAGTTAACAACGGGTAATAATAACATCCAGTGGGTATAGATAATAACCAGTGGGTAGCGACTAGGGTTAAAACAACAGCAGAAACAAAACAGATGTTTACCAGTTTTCCTCGGATAACACTGGGGAAATATATCGGGTAACACTAGGATAGCTATATCGGACAGAATGGGATTTTATTTATTGGACAGCACTGTATGTATATCTCGGGTAGAACTAGAAACAGCATATATGGGACAGCATTAGTTCTTTTAGGGTATTTTTACTAGTTTTGTTTTGTGTGACCGAGACACAGGTGTCTCGGTAGGCTTGGGTACGATTAAATACGTTATCAAACATGATTATTTTAACATTAATTATACGTTATAGTTAAATATTTTTACGCGATCTAAGTTATATTTTATTAATAGATTTTGCCCAAGTATTTTATCGCGCGATTAAATTAATAAACGTGACTTATATTAATTATTTAATTATCTATTTAACGTTAGTTTTATTAAATTATCATGTTATGATATGAATTATGATTTCAAGTAAAACCATGCACGTTATTATTAACTAATAATTATTATTATTATTTAGCGTAAGTATTTATTAAGTAGAGTTTACTACACGATCATGTGATATATATATTTTATGCTAATTAAAACATATGAACATAAAATACACTAAGCATGATACATGGTTTATATGAAGCCGTACAATAAGTCAAGAACGTTAAGGCAATACAAGAACAAGTAAAACAAGTTAACGTTAAGTAATTAATAATTATTAAGTATAAGTTAACCAAGCGAATCATACACGTCCCTCTTTATTATGTAGCATTTATGGAGTATGATCTTCTTCACGTTTTCATCTTCTACGTTCTTCTTCGTTTGCAGTATTGGACGTGAGGTACGGATATTCTGTCCTTCAGTATGGACAACTTTTCTCTCATTCATGTTAAATAGGTTTCCCCATTTATTATGCCATCTGTTTTTTCCTGTAGTCATGTGTCTTAACACTTAAGAATATTTTATGTTTATTTTAATTGCCTGAGCTATATACAAGCATGCCATGTCACCTAGTTATGGAGGTACCGTAACCATAGCACTGGAGGTACCGATGTTATGACTCTTCTGCGGTGAGAGTGATTGCTCGCATCCCTTTACAAGTTTGGCCTTTATTATTATTATCATGTGGGGTGAATTGGTGCATCCTAGTTTACAAGTTTACAAGAATTTCATGGTGAATGTGGTGTGTGCCTTGCATCCTTCACAAGGAGCTGATCCCTCCTACCCAGACTATTATAATTAGAGGCAGCCCCTCTAATTGCATGGCGAGGTCACCCCTCCATGTATTCATGCACGTTTATATATTTCATGACCTATATGAGCTCTTTGGCAGTTAAATTACAGTTTTCATGATTAAACAGTAGACTTTCAGTATTAACGTGAACATGAGACTTTTTAGAATAAACCATTTATTACATGTTACCAGGTTTCCAGGACTTACATTATTCCGCTGCACTTTCACTGTTATGCTTTCATTTCAGTCTTTAGTTATTTTTATGCTATTCCATATTATGTCATATATCCGCACACTGAGCGTCTCGCTCAGCCGTTTTCTCTTTTCATGTCCCCAAACGGCAGGTACACAAGGTCAGGAGCATGGGAAAGGTTATGCATAGGATGGGAGCTATATTATGTTTCTGTTTCATTTGCATTACTTTTACTTTATGCTTGTTTATGAGTTTATGTTGGGGACCGATGTTTGATTCCGGTTATCCCTATGGTCATGTAATGTTTTAGGACATTTACCTTATGCTTTGATATTACGCCATGATTATCCTGTGACATTCTATTTATCCAAATGGGGCGTTACGATTATGGTATCAGAGCCAGGTTTCGACCTGTAGGCTCTAAAACTTTACCTGTGACTAGTGGGTAGTCACCAGGAGCTTCCTAAGCCAACACTTGTTATTCTACGTATCGATATTTTCAGCACTTTGATGTTCTTACCATGATGTTTTCCTCAGAAATGTTTTTACTAATATAGATTGAACAACCGTCATCCATACTTAGTTACATGTCATTGTTTTATGCATGATGTTCCTTGAGAACTTTGGCTAATATGGACTGAACTACCGTAGTCCATACTTGGTCATACGTTTTCTGTTAGGTTTAGACAGTTGGTTTTCACGCATTCATTCTATTTTCATTCATGTATTCATTCATGCATGCATCTCATTGTCGCAGTAATTTTGACTAAATAATGGTTGGTACAGGACTAGCCCTATTTAGTCGCATGTGCTTTTATCGAAACTTTTTGTTTGATTAGTGGACCGACCCATAGGCGTCCACACTTGCCTTTTGTTTTGTGAACCGACCCATAGGCGTTCACTCATGTACATATCATCATAGATACCAACCATGCATTCTAAACTGTTTTATGCATTATAAATTGTTTCATGCATTATAAACTATTTCATGCATCTTTCATGTTTATGTCGTATTATATTGAGTCATACTTATCATTTAATTTGCATTGTTTTGCATTGTGAAATGACTCCTAGTCGTCCACACTATTAACTGTCAAAATTTATCTCATTACAGTCATAACTTTTCATGTTCCCTCATTTATTTGTTATGTCTCCTTATGTCAAGTATGTTTTCATACTATCATGGTTAACTTCGTTTTCATGCTGATTATGTTTTATGCTCCTTCATGTTAATTTTGTTCCATGTTTCTTCATGATAATTTCATCTTCATGATGATTATGTCCCATGCCTCTTTATGTAAATTATGTTTTCATCATGTCGATCATGCCCTCATGCTAGACATTGATGGATTTCATTTAATCTTGCTTTTATGATAGTCATGGTTGGTTTTCATTAATCATGCTTTCATGCCAATCATCGTTGAATTTTGTTTAACCACCCTTTAGTGTTTCCTCTATGCAACCAGAATGATGTCTACGTTGATATTGCTAGGCTATCAGGATTGCTCACTTCAGCTCGGTTTCCTAACCGTTTAATCAGTTTTCCCTTTTAAATCATGTTAAATGGTTGACACCATATCGATCATCTCATATGCATTTCACATGAACTCCATGTATAGTATTTCATGTGTATTACACGTACCATAATCCATGTGTATTTCACCTACCATACTCCAGGAGTATTCGCTAGTCGATTCTAATTCATCTTAGGCGTACCACATTTGTTGATATTCTACAAGATCCTGATGTCGATCATAACTTGGAGATGTTACCATATGTTGATGCTGCTGATTATTTGGAGACACTATAAGATATTGATGTTGTTCACAACCTGGAGATCCTACAAGACAAAGACAAAGGCGTTAGATCAAAGCTATCGGACGAGAAGATGCTTCACCACCAGACGATTTAATCACAATCCATGTCCTTACCTTTTTAGTTATATATCTCACGTCATTCAATTGTCTTTTCAGTCATGTGAGTGAGAACCGGTACCAGCCGGCCACTTAGCTGAATAGTTACATGGATCACAGTCATTTTAACCACCATTTTAATTATGATTTCTTGTTATATGTCAATACATTCGTCAAGACACATCCTCTCATGAATATGTATTGCAGACACATGTCAAGATACCAGTCAAGACACATGTCACACGTATAGTTCTTAAGACATAAGTCAAGACACGCGACTCATGCATAAATTCTAAACTCAGCCTCAGTGATTCAAGGTACCTTTCCAAGGGTATACTTATTCTGATATGCCACGTACAAATCAACCCACTAAAATTTATGTACCATCTCTGACTTATTATTCATAGTTGGTCACGCAGTGCTCGTTCCGTGTGAGACAGACAAAACACATTCAGTGGAAATCTGCTACGTTTACTTCGTGTGCTAACATGACACTTTTATTTCACAATTTCATATTCGGATATTCATGTCCATCTTAGAAGCCGTTATATCACCCGCGTATATATAGACTTTCATTTCAGTTTGACGACGAGACCTTTCATTTCTATAATGGATCGCCATTCGTACCAGATTATATTCAGTGATGTTCGGAGTCCTGAATACATTCAGCATGGGTCTTCTACCAAGAAAATCGGTGAAATTTTTTTTTGCTTTTTTCTGCCCTACAAGCATGTGTTATTGGCTACGAAGGATTTCTAGCTATCATTTATGGCACGAAATCCGATATCCTCATTCATTAATCAGTCATTTATTTCAAAATTCTCCCAGATATATTACTAGGATGAACTACTAATCACACCACCATTTATGGCTGTATTTTATCCTTTAAAGTATTATTGACCTATCCGACCAACTATTAGACCCTAAACACTTTCCAAGATGGATTTACTATCAGGCTATCAGCAGTTGTGAGTGGAAGAAAGGACACTTCCGTGACTGTTCTTCGCACACGTTATGGTCACTATAAATTCATGTTTGTGCCTGTTAGTTCATGGATGCCAGCAGTAATTGTGGATTCGAGAAATCAAATTTTCATGAATTATGTACAAGTTTATCATTCTGTTCATTGTAAACATTCAGACTTTCTTTAAGTCTAGAGATGAGCACGAAGACAATCTTCACTCTATGTTGCAAGACTTACAACAGGAGAAATTCACACTGAAATTTTTCTGTATGTATGTATTTTGTTGATCACAGTGACACGCTGAATCATATTGTTTTCACGGTAAATTTTATCATGACTAAGCCTACGCGTAAAGGAGGAAATCCTACACTTAACTTATGTGTTCCAGAAAATCCTACGCAAATAGATGTCAAATTTTACCCAGACTCATAGCTTCCAATTTCTATGTATCCAGATTCTATAAGGATGTATTATGACCTCAACTACATTTTGGTGGAGAAACATGAAACAAGATGTAGTTATGTTCATATCTCAATGCCTAACTTTTTAGCAGGTTAAGATAGAACACCAACAAGCTTGCAGTTATCTAAACCGTTAGAAATTTTTAAATCTTTGTTCGACCATTTAACTTAGCCTACACGTTTTCTTTCATCTGAAAGGAGTACACAGTAGCCGATTATCAAATATTTTCTAGCCAATGATCATACGAGTACACGGCGCTTACTCTAGCTCCCAAGTTATGTCTCATGTTAGCGTTCATGACCTTATTCATGCTTATGTCCCTTTTTCATCTTATGATTAGGCTTTTCACTTCCACGTTTATGACATGATTCACGTTCATGATTTACGTTCATGATCATATCCCATCTTATGATTCATGTTCACTTTCATTCTAGAAAGATTGCAGAAAACTTGGGAGACCAGACTCAAGTTTAGTGTGACTTTTCATCCTCAGACAGACGTTCCACGTCACATTTCACGGCTCATCTGGTATCATTGACTTTACCACCTCAGTTATTGCACGTTCACGATATGTTCCCATGTCATGTTTACTCTACGTTCTCATGTCACGTTCACGATATGTTGCACGTATTCTCACTCACGTATGTTCTCATATTTCATGTACCATATCTCCAAGCATCACGTTCACAATTGTTCACGTATCACGTTCACAATTGTTCACGTACTACGTCTCAATATGTCTCGAACATCAACACTTTGTGTGTGCTTATACCAGTAAGTATGACACTTAGTAATATATCGTTTCATCCATCTTCTCATGTTATTTCTTATTCTTTTTTCTTCCTTAAGTTCAGATATGTTCCTTTTCAGTCACTTCATGTTCCGTGTTCCCTTTAGTCATGTCATGTTCCATGTTCTCTACTGTCACGTCACGTTCATGTCCCTTCCAGAGTATCGTATCTCTAATTCGAGGACGAATTATTCTTTTTAGAGGGGAGGAGTTGTAAAACCCGCTTTAAAAAAACCATAGAACACGAATTACATGAAATTATGTATAAATTTAAAATTTACGATTATTTAATAATACGATACGCGATACGAATTTTTAACACGACTACTACGTATATTATTTTAGTACGAAAAATAAATACACATATTATTATTATTATTATTAATATATGACCTGAATTTACAGATAATAAGTAAAAACACAATATAATAATTCACGTCATTTAATTCATGTGACACGAATAGTTAATACGATTATTTTTACGTAAATTAAATTAAACACGATAGGTAATTTCGTATGTAATAATTACGGTAGCACGTATTAAAATAACTACGGAAATTCACGACACATTTAAACATGAATACGCGTAACTTCGTCAAGTCGCGAAATAAATAAAAACATATAAGGGCTGTTGGTTTGGGCTGTTTTGGACAGGAAAATGAGAAGGCCAGTTTGGGTCGGAACCCAATAGGGGAATTAAACACAACCGACCTAAAAAGAATAAAAGCCGGGGGAGCATTTGTTTCTGTTTAGTCGACACTACCACAACCGAAACCCTAAACAGATTTGTACGTTCGTTTTTTTTTGTTCCTTCTACTGCCGTCGATTGAACACCAATAACTAAGAATAAGCTATGATGTATGATCAAGAAGACAAGGTTTTGCTGTTCGTGTTTTCTATCTTAAACCCTAAAAACGAAATAGGTAATCTTTACCCTTTTTCTTTTAATTCGTTATGTGTGATTGATCAAGAATATGTTAGTAAGAATTGAAACATGATTAAAGAAACCATATGTTAAAAGAAGGAGATCGTGTGGTGTTGTTATATTCAGACTACACACAAACCGAGACCATTCATGGTCTCGGTGGTGAACATTGTCCACCAGCCGCAAATCCTTAAGGGGTGGTTGTGTGTTTTTTTTTTGTAAAAGCAATGGGAACACCAACCCCAAACAGCGGGTTATGGTTATGACCAGTGGGAACCGAGACTTTAGAGTCTCGGTGGGAAGGTACTAGTTAACAACGGGTAATAATAACATCCAGTGGGTATAGATAATAACCAGTGGGTAGCGACTAGGGTTAAAACAACAGCAGAAACAAAACAGATGTTTACCAGTTTTCCTCAGATAACACTGGGGAAATATATCGGGTAACACTAGGATAGCTATATCGGACAGAATGGGATTTTATTTATTAGACAGCACTGTATGTATATCTCGGGTAGAACTAGAAACAGCATATATGGGACAGCATTGGTTCTTTTAGGGTATTTTTACTAGTTTTAATTCGTGTGACCGAGACACAGGTGTCTCGGTAGGCTTGGGTACGATTAAATACGTTATCAAACATGATTATTTTAACATTAATTATACGTTATAGTTAAATATTTTTACGCGATCTAAGTTATATCTTATAAATAGATTTTGCCCAATTATTTTATCGCGCGATTAAATTAATAAACGTGACTTATATTAATTATTTAATTATCTAGTTAACGTTAGTTTTATTAAATTATCATGTTATGATATGAATTATGATTTCAAGTAAAACCATCCATGTTATTATTAACTAATTATTATTATTATTTAGCGTAAGTATTTATTAAGTAGAGTTTACTACACAATCATGAGATATATATATTTTATGCTGATTAAAACATATGAACATAAAATACACTAAGCATGATACATGGTTTATATGAAGCCGTACAATAAGTCAAGAACTTTAAGGCAATACAAGAACAAGTAAAACAAGTTAACGTTAAGTAATTAATAATTATTAAGTATATGTTAACCAAGCGACTCATACACGTCCCTCTTTATTATGTAGCATTTATGGAGTATGATCTTCTTCACGTTTTCATCTTCTACGTTCTTCTTCGTTTGCAGTATTGGACGTGAGGTACGGATATTCCGTCCTTCAGTATGGACTACGTTTCTCTCATTCATGTTAAATAGGTTTCCCCATTTATTATGCCATCTGTTTTTCCTGTAGTCATGTGTCTTAACACTTCAGAATATTTTATGTTTATTTTAATTGCCTGAGCTATATACAAGCATGCCATGTCACCTAGTTACGGAGGTACCGTAACCATAGCACTGGAGGTACCGGTGTTATGACTCTAAAGCGGTGAGAGTGATTGCTCGCAGCGTCCCTTTACAAGTTTGGCCTTTATTATTATTATCATGTGAGGCGAATGGGTGCATCCTAGTTTACAAGTTTACAAGAATTTCATGGTGAATGTGGTGTGTGCCTTGCATCCTTCACAAGGAGCTGATCCCTCCTACCCAGACTATTATTATTAGAGGCAGCCCCTCTAATTGCATGGCGAGGTGACCCCTCCATGTATTCATGCACGTTTATATATTTCATGACCTATATGAGCTCTTTGGCATTTAAATTACAGTTTTCATGATTAAACAGTAGACTTTCAGTATTAACATGAACATGAGACTTTTTAGAATAAACCAGTTATTACATGTTACCAGGTTTTCAGGACTTACATTATTCCGCTGCTGATGTAGTGTTTTACTACTCTTTAGGAAAAGAGCAATAAATAGTGGTAAGCGTTAAGTGTCGGTTTAGGAAAACCGAGCACCAATGACCAAGCAAGTTCGTTTCCCAAGGAGGCAAGTGCGTTGTGTTAAGAGTTGATTTATGATGTTTGTGATTATGATCAAGAAGAAAAGAAATGAGAAAGGAAAGAAAAGACGGTTACGAAAACTAATTAAACTACGACGAAAAAGGCGTAAACGTAAAACCGTAAAAACGACGAAAATTAAAATTTTCAACCTAAAAATTAATTATAAACTAAAACAAGTCTAAAATAATATAAATAAGGAATAAAATTCAATAAAAATATTTTAAAACCTTTTATTAATTAAATATTCAATTTTAAATGCTAATTAAAGCCCTAAAATTAAATATAATTAATCAAAATGTCCAAAATATGATTTTATTGAACAAATAACTTACTTATATTATCTAAAGACTAAAAAGTAATTTTTATGATTTTTAAATACTATTTTTCTATTTTTAAATTACCAAAAACTATTTTAAAATTAAAATAATTATAAAAAATAATTAAATAATGCTAAAAATAATCTACCAATTTTAAAAATCCTATTTTACTCTAATGAACAGTAGAAAAATGAAAAATCTTGAAAAATATTAAATTTCCCACTAAATGACAAAACTAGTTTAATTAAAACCCTAATTAACTTAAATTAATTATAAAAATTAATTAAAAAGGTGAACAGTAACTAAATTTTAAACCAAAAACCTTAAAATATTATTCTAAGTCTAGGAAAATTGATTAAACCTAAAAATATTACTTTTTGGCACTAAAAGACAAAAACAGAAACTTTAAAATTAATTAAAAATAGCTAAATAACCTAAAAATTACTAAATGAACAGTAAATAAAAATTTTATTAATCAGAAAAATCCTAAATTAAATAAGAAAAATAATGGCACTGGTTTCAAGGTCTAATTCCACTTTTTGGGCACTAAAGACAAAAAAGGAAGAAAACAGATAGTGACATGTGCTGGACTTTTGTCCTTTAGCTCAGCAGTGGGAAAAAAGACACTAGCAGTGGGAAAGGAGTTCCCACTGACAGTGTAAAATTTTTATTTGATTTTCAATAAGCTTAGGAAAGCTTATTTTGATTGCTTTTTTTGGGACAATAAGGCACCCTTGTGCTCTTTGAAGCACAAGGAGTCAGATTAAGCACAAAAATCACCAAGTCACTTCACAAAAACTCACACAAAAGGCATCACAAGTATCTGATTAAGCATATATGCAGGTCTGAATAAACTTTGCTGGTGCACTTGGTTCTAGGACGATTTTTAGAAGGTCACAACTTGCTCAAATGATTATCAAACCACTTAAAACCAGTCTATATTCCTAAGTACTCCTATGTTCTAGCAACAAACCAGCTCATGCAAGCAGTTAGCACAAAACAAAGAAGAAACAAGGCCTTAACTGATTTTTAGCTAATAATACCAAACATGAGCATACTTTTGTGAGCAAACTTCACCAAGACTGATCATACAAACAATGCACAACATGTAAATACCTTAATGATAACTTCTAACTAGTTTTAGACACAAAAACCTTTTAAAATCTTTACTGAACTAGTAGATCCAAACACCCCTTTAAAACTGAAACCCAATTTTTTTTCAAATCAAATCAATACAAGACTTTACCAAACTGGAATTAAGCACTTAAAACATGCATATGACATCTAAATAAAGCAAATACAAGAACTTAAACAGACTTCTAACAGCTTAACACAAAAATCACACAAAGCATAAATATTTTCAGAAAAATGAAAATGAAAGATAGCAAACAAGAACTACCTTGTTGGGCTTACTTCCAAGCCCAACAGTGGCTGATAAGCCACCTCCAATACACCCGGGTGTATGCTGAGCCTTGTGGGATTGGAATGGTTTGAGTGCAAATGACAAAAACAATGGTTAGAATGGAACTTGAGTTATCCTTGTTTCCTGCACACCACAAGCAACCAAGAAAGAAAGAACAAGCTACTAGTGACTCAATAAGCTTGTTTTAAGAAGCTTATTGAGTGGCTAATAGCAGTAAGATAAAGAAAACAAGTTTCTGAAAAAAAAAATTTTTGAAAACAATTGAAAATTTAAAAACAAACTTTGAGAGTTGTAAAATGGATTCAAGAAGAACAAACTTTAAAACGTAAATGCTGGAAAATAAATGGTTCTCAGTTTCATGTGGGTTAAAAATACTTTCATTAATTTGAAGAAAATAAAGTTACATCAAAAACTGGAACAACTATACATGTGACATGCCACATGTATATATACTGCTAGATGAAGATTCTAGATACAAGGTAAAAATGATAAACCCTAATCCTGAAAGTCCTAAAAAGCCCTTGGTCAAAAGTCTTCAAAAATCGTCAAAGTGGCATCTTGTGAGTTTTCAGGAAGCATGTGAGTATGCCAGTGATGAGAACTGATCTTGGCCATTCATTTGAGCTTGGGGAGCACTCAGTTGGTCTCAAACGTTGATTTTGTCTCCTTTTTGAAATTGAGGGAAAGGGACGTGAGCAGGGTAGTAGGGTTTGGGGACCATAGGTGAGCTGGCAAGGTTTTGTGGGTGGGACTGGGTTTAAAAGGTGTTTAATCAGTGTTCTGGAGGAGATGGGGTTTAATTATGGAAGGATTAAGAAAACCCTAATTAGAGTTCTTGGGGAAAGAGGTGTTAGTTTAATCTGATTAAGAGAGAAAAATGTGTTTCCCACGTAATTTAAATTTTTAAAAACAGATTAAATAAGTTTAGTGAGTGGATTGTGACGTGGGACAAAGGAGGAGTGTGATTGGTTAAGAGGTTGAGTGGGGTGATGTGTCAGGCTGTAAGTGGCTGGGACAAGTTTGGTTGTCTGGCCCAATTGCCCCCCCAAGGTTCTTACTTTCTCCATATTGTATAAATTAGCCAAAAACTTCCATTCCTTTGTAAATGAGTTTGCCAGTTTGGCACTTTCAGTCCTTCAAGTTGTAGTTTATAGGAACAAGGACTAATCTTGTAATTTCTTCACATTCCAAGGACTGATTTTGACATGTATTCAAACTTTAGGGCTTTGACTTGTTGGTTGACTTCTTGGAGGACCATTTTTGACAATTTAGATTTGATGAGGGACTAAATTTGCCAATTCTTCAAAGTTAAGGGTCCTTTTTGTAATTTTGACAAACTTTAGGGACCAAACTTGTAATTATGAAGATACAAGGGTATAAAGTGTCAATTCTTCAAACTTGGAGGACCAATCTTCAATATTCTTCAAATCTTCAAGGGTTTTCTTTGGAAAATTCCTCACTAGGGCTTGGGTCATCGTGCGGCTTCGTTTCCCGTATTCGTTTTTGCGTGATTCTTGTGATCTTTTGTCATTTTCTCAATATCCGTACCTAAATTACACAAGCAACAAACACAAGCATATATTTGGGTATTTTGATGATATTTAATGCATTTTAAGTCCAAAAAGAACGATGAGACCATGTATAAAAGCCGTCTCATCACTCCCCCATACTAAACCATTGCCGTGCCCTCACGCAATGCTAGAATAAAGTATCGTAGCATCTCCAAAATTCATTTTATTCACTTTATTGAAATGATAAACTAGCTATACTACTACTATTGCTACTACTTGTGTTATAGACATAATGTATGATTTTCATCGCAAAATGGGACGTTTAGGTTCATAGAATAAGAACACGTGAATGCTTCGTTAGAAATAATTTCGTCGTCCTCGATTTTCACTTCAATTCCATGCTAAGCGTGCACCGAGATCATTGTCATTATAAGTTAGTAATGCTAACACTACTCATATGCCCTAATCACGTACTTATTCTCCCATTATTCCTAAGTTGTATCTCTTATATTTTATGATGTCTTGAATGTTTCACGAGGATACATTGTTTGACTTATGCGATAATAGAGATTTAGGTCTAAAAATAGAGTCCTAACGGTGCAACTAAGACCATCAAATCAATAACCCCTCCTAATAGACAACGATGTTAAAAAATTAAGTTGACAAGAAGAATCGATAAACACGGTTTTATAACGGTTTTGAACATGAGACTTATTACCAAGACTTTTATACGCCCCCTAACGGAAGGACCTTATTATCTTTGGTTTACCTCCATCTTTTATTCAACTTCGCCATGAAGCTTTTATTATGACTTCGGTCTTGCCTTGCCTTTTATTATCCGCCTCATCGGTGGTTTTATTAGCCAAAGACGTATATCCTCACGCTAAAGTGAATTTTGGATCTTTAAAGCTTCGAAGATTAAGGCTTGATTCACTTTCAATTTTGCATAGATTTTAGGCCTTGTGGGGCTTCAAATTGTTTGCTTGATTTAGGTGAGCACTTGAAATCTTATTATTAGGTGAAGCTTTCGATTATTCGGGTTGCCAATACTTCAAAACCGTGACGCTGGCGATATCTTAATGTCTTCCCAATTTAATTACACGGAAGCTACTAGAAAAGACTAGAAACCCAACAATCCTAACTAAACCGCTAAGTCAATATTTATTAAGCAAAAAATATTTACATGCGAAGGGAGAATAAGCAAACAACGAGAACACATGAGTTTTTGAAAGAATACGAGTACTCTACGTTTAGCATAGTAACTTATAATTAACTCTATCATTTCTCGTCCTCATTTAAGAGACTTAGCCTAATGTGTAGTTAAGGAATCAAAGCTAAGTGCTCAACACGCACGGTCGAGTCAAAAATTACTCTTATTCTCGCCATCGGAAAACCTACATTCGTGTCTTCAAACACTTACAAAATATGAGAAAAATTTTAAAATTTGGCCATTTTTAGCCTTATTTTGCAAGAAAACGATAAACAAAATGATAAACTTTGGAAAGCGTGAAGGTTTGGCAAGGCAAGTATCTATTCACCCCCCCCATACTAAAGTTAAACATTGTCCTCAATGTTTCGAGTCTAGGGGTGCAAACACCCCCATACTAGAGACGTAGTCGAATGCCTAATCTAGCATGGAAAGGGTGTAACCATTAAATTTAAAGCCGTTTATGAAGTGTGCTAAAAACCTAAGGTTAGAACATCAAAGGATATATCATGGATATTGAGAAATATCTCCAAAGCAAACGATCGAGTGCTCCCATAAAACGAACACGAGAGGCTCCAATCGTGAAGATCATGATCTAAAAACCACAATGCACAAACAACCACGGAACAAAGGTTGGAAGGGCATGAATCCCCACACGTAAGCTACATTAGACTAAGAAAGCGATAATATGTACATAGGATAAGCATGGGACTCCCCCACGAGGCACCTCGTTTTTGATTACCGAGTCATGAGCTCGACTCGATCCCCTCATACTAATTATCATTGGGGAAGGTGACTTGGTCGAGGTAGTTCAAGGATGGAACTTCCCCGCCAAAGTAGTGCTTCAACCTATGTCCATTCACCTTGAAGTTAGGACCATCATCTTGAGCTAGCTCGATGGTCCCATAAGGAAACACTTGAGTCACGGTGAATGGACCGGACCAACGGGATTTCAATTTTCCGGAAAATATTTTCAATCTTGAATTAAAAAGTAAAACTTGATCCCCAATGTTAAAAACCCGGTTTTTAATTTTTGAATCATGCAACTTTTTAGTTTTCTCTTTGTAAATCAATGAATTTTCATAAGCAATGTCCCTCAATTCATCCAATTCATTTAATTGCATTTTCCGGTGTTTTCCCGCGGTCTCCATGTCATCATTACAATGCTTTAGGGCCCAATAAGCCTTGTGTTCTAACTCGATAGGCAAATGACAATTCTTTCCATACACAAGCTTATAGGGAGTGCACCCAATGGGTGTCTTATGAGCGGTCCTAAAGGCCCATAAAGCATCGTCTAACTTATCCGACCAAGATTGTCGGTTTTCCCCCACGGATCTCTCCAAGATCCTCTTCAATGCTCGGTTTGAAACCTCGACTTGCCCACTCGTTTGTGGGTGATAAGCCGTAGAAAGACGATGTGTAACCCCATATTTCCTTAGAACCCTTTCAAATTGGTCATTACAAAAATGGGTTCCACGATCGCTTATGATAGCACGAGGGGTTCCAAACCTAGCAAACAAACTTTTCAAGAACTTAACTACCACACGAGCATCATTAGTGGGCAAGGCCTTCGCCTCCACCCACTTAGAAAGGTAGTCAACCGCAACAAGGATGTACTTATTACCACGAGATGATGGGAACGGCCCCATAAAGTCTATGCCCCAAACGTCAAAGATCTCACATACTTGAATGATATTTTGTGGCATTTCATCTTTTTGTGAGGCTTTTCCTTGTCGTTGGCATGAATCACAAGACTTCACAAGATCTTGTGCATCTCGGTAAATAGTAGGCCAAAAGAAGCCGGCATCAAACACCTTTTTAGCCGTGAGATTAGCACCGTGGTGACCACCCGTGGGCCCCTCATGGCAAGCTCTAAGGATGTTAGAAGCTTCGGTGCCAAATACACAACGGCGGATGATTTGATCCGCACAAGTTCGAAACAAGTAAGGGTCGTTCCAAAAATAGAACTTGACATCACGAAAGAATTTTCATTTTTCTTGAGTTGTCATACCCTTAATGATGAAGTTACCCGCATGGTAATTTGCAAAATCCGCAAACCATGGGGTAGAAGAATCTAGTTTGGAATTCACTACACCAAGTGTCTCGAGCGGAAATGTTTCGGTGATTTCCTTGGGCTCGTAAACACTTTGGTGAGGATCTTCCAAACGAGAGAGATGATCGGCCGCTAGATTCTCGGCTCCTTTTTTGTCAACGATTTTGTGATCAAATTCTTGAAGGAGGAGAATCCAACGAAGTAATCTCGGCTTTGCATCTTGTTTAGCCATGAGATACTTGATAGCCGAATGGTCCGTATACACTATGCATTTCGTCAAGACGAGGTAAGGTCGGAATTTCTCAAATGCATACACCACGGCAAGGAACTCCTTTTCCGTTGTAGTGTATTTAAGTTGAGCCTCGGTCATCCTCTTGCTAGCATAGTGTATAGGCAAGAAGTGCTTATCATGACGTTGCCCCAAAACGGCCCCTATAGCGTAATCACTAGCATCACACATAAGCTCAAAGGGGAGGTTCCAATTTGGAGCAACAAGAATGGGAGCTTCGGTAAGTTTCCTCTTAAGGATCTCAAAGGCTCGTACACAATCTTCGTCAAAGACAAAACGTGCTTCTTTTTCAAGAAGATGTGTAATGGGTCGAGAAATCTTCGAGAAATCCTTGATGAATCGTCGATAAAAGCCCGCGTGGCCTAGGAAACTCCTAACTCCCTTGACGGTTTTGGGATGAGGTAATTTGGCGATGACGTCTACCTTAGCTTGATCTACCTCAATCCCCGCTTTCGAGACCTTGTGCCCTAAGACGATTCCACTCTTAACCATAAAATGACACTTTTCCCAATTGAGCACAAGGTTGGTTTCCTCACAACGTTTTAACATTCTCTCAAGGTTCGACAAACACGAAGTAAAGGAATCACCAAACACGGAAAAGTCATCCATGAAGACTTCCATCGTCTTCTCGATCATATCATGAAAAATAGCCATCATGCATCGTTGAAAAGTTCCCGGTGCATTACAAAGTCCGAATGGCATTCTACGATAGGCAAACATTCCATATGGACACGTAAACGTAGTTTTTTCTTGATCACGAGGATCGATGGGAATTTGGAAGTAACCGGAAAAACCATCTAAAAAGCAATAGAAATCGTTTCCCGCAAGACGCTCCAACATTTGGTCCATGAAGGGCAAGGGAAAATGGTCTTTTCGAGTGGCTTCATTCAACTTACGATAGTCAATGCACACTCTTCATCCGGTCACGAGTCTCGTGGGAATCAACTCGTTGGCATCGTTTGGCACAACGGTCATCCCTCCCTTATTAGGGACACAATGAATAGGACTCACCCAAGGGCTATCGGAAATAGGGTAAATCATTCCCGCGTCAAGGAGTTTAAGGACCTCCTTTTTGATGACGTCGTGAATTTTGGGGTTTACCCTTCTTTGACTTTGGATTGTTGGCTTGAAATCCTCCTCCATTAATATTTTGTGTGTACAAAATTTGGGATCGATTCCCTTAATGTCGGATAACTTCCACGCAATCGCCCCTTTGTGGTCCTTAAGAACATCGACAAGTGCGGTTTTCTCATCATTCGAAAGTTCCTTTACAATAATAACCGGCAACTTGTCGTCCTCCTCCAAATAGACATACTCGAGGTGAGGAGGTAAATCTTTCAACTCGAGAATAGGTGGTTCCTCAAGTGAAGATTTGGGCTCGATACTCATAACCTCCTCGGGTGGAGGAAATGGGAAATCGTTGAGAAAATCCTTGATAATCGAGAAGTCCTCATAGTTGTCGAGGTCTTCGTCACAAGTACGTGGAACATCGAATTCTTCCAACGTAAAACCACCACCTTCGAAAGGAGTGAAGGTTGGTGTCGAATTATCAAGAATTGGATCTAACATAGTGGGATTGCCACTAGTTTCTTCATCACCAAACCCTAAAACTTCTTGTGAAAATTCCTCGCAAACCACGTCGATCATATCAACGAGGTTTATGGTAGCAACGGAATAAACATGAGAAAGTTGAGAATTTTGAGTTGCGTTTATAACAAGTTCCTCGTCGTTGAAACGTAAGGTGATCTTTCTAGCATGCACATCAATCAAAGCCATAGACGTATCTAAAAACGAACGACCTAAAATAAGAGGAACTTGAGGATCCGTGGGGATGTCAACAACAATAAAGTCTACGGGATAGTAGAACTTCCCCACTTTCACAAAAACGTCTTCCGCCAAACCACATGCAAGAATCGTGGAATGGTCGGCCAACTCAATAGACATTCGTGAAGGAGTAAGATTAGGAAGATTGAGCGACTTGTAGATTGCAAGTGGCATCAAGTTAATGCTAGCACCAAGATCGGCCAAGGCATAGCATTCTTCCATATCTTGTATTGCACAAGGGATCAAAAATTTACCGGGATCACCGACTTTTTGAGGTATGCGATTAAGATAAACCGACGAACAACTAGACTTTTGGTGTAATTTTTCCTTGTTGTTCAACATACTCTTAAAGTTAGCGGCAAATCGAGGCATCATGACCAAGGCATCGGCGAAACTCACATTAAAGTGCAAATCACGAAACATTTTCATAAAAAGCTCAAATTGATAGTTGTCGCGCTCTTGTCGTTTCTCCTTCCTAAGTCTCGATGGGTAAGGCAAGGGTGGTGTGGGTTGGGGCATAGGCATAGCCTTTGGAATCTCGGGTTCCAATATGGGTGATGGGTCAACCGTAGGTGTGGCATGAGCGGTACTTTGTGGGCTTGAAATATGCTCCTTTTCGACCACCACCTCGGGTTCTTCCTCAATTTCCTCCACCGTTGGAGTAATTGGTTGAGGAGTTGGTTCTTTAAGTGCCTTACCACTACGTGTGGTAATCACTTTCATCTCTCCCTTCGGGTTTGAAACGGTGTTACTAGGCAAACTACCCGAAGTAGAGGCTTTGTTTCCCATTACGGCTTCTAAAATTGCATTAAGCTTAGCATCAAAATTATTAAACTTCACATCTTGAATAGCGGCTTTTTGGTCAATTCTTTGTTCAAGCCTAGCATGACTTTGCTCTATCTTGTTGTTTTGACCTCGAATTTGGTTAGCAAAATCATTTTTCAATTCATTCCTCATGGCTAGATTTTCCTTAATGAAATTAGCTAACTCCTTTGCATTCTTAGCCGTCTCCTTAGCTTGATTAGCCATTTGCTCTTGAATGTTTTCCATAATCTTATCATTTGAAGTAGTGTAATTCAAAAAGTCCAATGGAAGTTCTTTGTTATTTTGAAGACCTTGACTCGCATTTTGAAAATTACGGTTTTGATTTTGATTTTGCAATTGGCTATTACTACTACTCCCTTGATTCCCATAGTTGTTATTACCCTTATAATTGTTCTTTTGATTGCTTTGGTAACCAACTTGATTGTTTCGATAATTGTTAGCATTTTGATTTGGTGAAAAACCCGGTGGAGTCAATTGATTAGTGCGAGGAACTTGACCGTTTTGGTTATAAGTTCCCGCGGCCGCGAAGGCACTCGAAGTGTTACCACCGTTGGTAATGCACTCGGAATAATCGTGAGCTCCACCACAATACATACAAGAAACCTCAACCGCTTTAATCGTAGCGGGAGCGGGTTGTTCACCAACTTTAAACTCAATTAACAATCCTTTAAGCTTATCAAAAATCTTGTTCTCCAAATTAGCCTCGATTTGGCAAGCATCAACGTTGTGTGACAAACTAGGTGAAGATGAAGACGAAGCCTTACGAACACTCGACGTGCTACGAGGACTATACACCTTAGACCTATTCTCAATAATTACCAATGCTTCCTCGACCGTCTTACACAAGAAATTACCACCCGCGGCGGCATTAAGATAATCACGCTCATGATCGTTCAAGCCATTGTAAAACGTGTCTATTTGATGCAAGTCGGAAAAACCATGATGAGGACATTCGTGCAACATTTCCTTAAACCTATTCCAAGCCGTTGAAAAACTCTCATTAAACTCTTGCGAAAACTTTGAAATCTCGTTTTTCAAGTGCGTAGTCTTAGAGGGCGGAAAAAATTGGTTCACGAATTTTGAAACGAGATCCTTCCACGTTAATATAGAATTGGGTGGCTCTTTCTCTAACCAAATTTTTGCGGGCCCCGCTAAGGAATACGGAAAAAGCATTATCTTAATCGAGTCGTTTGAAACATCCTTAAACTTGCATGTGGCGGTGAGACGATTAAATTGGCGAATGTGGTTATGCGGGTTGTCCTTTTCGTCCCCTCGAAACTTGTTGTTTTGAATCATGGACAACAAACCCGTCTTAACCTCAAAATTCTCCGCAAGGATAGCGGGAATCATAATCGCTTCTCCATAACCCTCGGTGGGTGCTTGAAGCAACTCCATCATAGTTCGATTAGCCATGGGTGCTTCTTTTACTACAATGGGTTCGTCAATAGGAGAGTCCTCACTAGTAGGAGTGAGTGATTTGTTTCTTCGTTTACGAGCACGTCTTGCTTTAGCGCGAGTTTGCATAAACGTCACGTACAACGAGAAGGCGAGCAAAGAAGATTCTTTTTGGTATTTTTACTTTTTCAATTTTTTTTTGTGGTTTTTGATTGTTTTTAACTTTTTTTTGGATTTTTTTGGAATGTATTAAGTAGACCAAAATCTACAAATCTCCTCACTAATCAAATCTCTTGATTAACGAAGCCTCAAGGAATGAAAACGATCACGTGAAGTGAACGCCTTCGATGACTTTAGAACGATGGTGGAACACCAAATCGTTCAAGAGGGTTTAATCAATAGAAACCAAGAAAATATATATGATACTTAGTAATACTTTGGGCGGCAAAACCCTCGATTCACTCTCAAAATCAAATACGCACAAGCAAGCGGAGGAAACGAGGCGGCGCGAAGCACTTAAGAGCCTTTTTCCTTTAGGTCGTGAAATACAACCGCCTTATACCCACCTTATAGTTTGTATTATCAAAATCAAGCTTCACGAAAGTATTTATCTATTTTTGCCTTTTTTCTTTGGTTTGAGATTCGAATACAATGATCGAGTGATGAAATCCCGAGTCAAGGTTGTGATTGCTCACGTATTTGGAGTACTTGTAAATTTATTGTTCTACGTATACAATATAGTAATAATATTCACACAAAATCGAAAAACGATAATACGTATTAATAGAGTGCTATTAATACAAATACTATTTATGGCTAATATAGAAAAACAACAATGGTTCAACCAAAACACAACACGCCTCCCCGGCAGTGGCGCCAAAATGATGTAGTGTTTTACTACTCTTTAGGAAAAGAGCAATAAATAGTGGTAAGCGTTAAGTGTCGGTTTAGGAAAACCGAGCACCAATGACCAAGCAAGTTCGTTTCCCAAGGAGGCAAGTGCGTTGTGTTAAGAGTTGATTTATGATGTTTGTGATTATGATCAAGAAGAAAAGAAATGAGAAAGGAAAGAAAAGACGGTTACGAAAACTAATTAAACTACGACGAAAAAGGCGTAAACGTAAAACCGTAAAAACGACGAAAATTAAAATTTTCAACCTAAAAATTAATTATAAACTAAAACAAGTCTAAAATAATATAAATAAGGAATAAAATCCAATAAAAATATTTTAAAACCTTTTATTAATTAAATATTCAATTTTAAATGCTAATTAAAGCCCTAAAATTAAATATAATTAATCAAAATGTCCAAAATATGATTTTATTGAACAAATAACTTACTTATATTATCTAAAGACTAAAAAGTATTTTTTATGATTTTTAAATACTATTTTTCTATTTTTAAATTACCAAAAACTATTTTAAAATTAAAATAATTATAAAAAACAATTAAATAATGCTAAAAATAATCTACCAATTTTAAAAATCCTATTTTACTCTAATGAACAGTAGAAAAATGAAAAATCTTGAAAAATATTAAATTTCCCACTAAATGACAAAACTAGTTTAATTAAAACCCTAATTAACTTAAATTAATTATAAAAATTAATTAAAAAGGTGAACAGTAACTAAATTTTAAACCAAAAACCTTAAAATATTATTCTAAGTCTAGGAAAATTGATTAAACCTAAAAATATTACTTTTTGGCACTAAAAGACAAAAATAGAAACTTTAAAATTAATTAAAAATAGCTAAATAACCTAAAAATTACTAAATGAACAGTAAATAAAAATTTTATTAATCAGAAAAATCCTAAATTAAATAAGAAAAATAATGGCACTGGTTTCAAGGTCTAATTCCACTTTTTGGGCACTAAAGACAAAAAAGGAAGAAAACAGATAGTGACATGTGCTGGACTTTTGTCCTTTAGCTCAGCAGTGGGAAAAAAGACACTAGCAGTGGGAAAGGAGTTCCCACTGACAGTGTAAAATTTTGATTTGATTTTCAATAAGCTTAGGAAAGCTTATTTTGATAGCTTTTTTTGGGACAATAAGGCACCCTTGTGCTCTTTGAAGCACAAGGAGTCAGATTAAGCACAAAAATCACCAAGTCACTTCACAAAAACTCACACAAAAGGCATCACAAGTATCTGATTAAGCATATATGCAGGTCTGAATAAACTTTGCTGGTGCACTTGGTTCTAGGACGATTTTTAGAAGGTCACAACTTGCTCAAATGATTATCAAACCACTTAAAACCAGTCTATATTCCTAAGTACTCCTATGTTCTAGCAACAAACCAGCTCATGCAAGCAGTTAGCACAAAACAAAGAAGAAACAAGGCCTTAACTGATTTTTAGCTAATAATACCAAACATGAGCATACTTTTGTGAGCAAACTTCACCAAGACTGATCATACAAACAATGCACAACATGTAAATACCTTAATGATAACTTCTAACTAGTTTTAGACACAAAAACCTTTTAAAATCTTTACTGAACTAGTAGATCCAAACACCCCTTTAAAACTGAAACCCAATTTTTTTTCAAATCAAATCAATACAAGACTTTACCAAACTGGAATTAAGCACTTAAAACATGCATATGACATCTAAATAAAGCAAATACAAGAACTTAAACAGACTTCTAACAGCTTAACACAAAATTCACACAAAGCATAAATATTTTCAGAAAAATGAAAATGAAAGATAGCAAACAAGAACTACCTTGTTGGGCTTACTTCCAAGCCCAACAGTGGCTGATAAGCCACCTCCAATACACCCGGGTGTATGCTGAGCCTTGTGGGATTGGAATGGTTTGAGTGCAAATGAAAAAAACAATGGTTAGAATGGAACTTGAGTTATCCTTGTTTCCTGCACACCACAAGCAACCAAGAAAGAAAGAACAAGCTACTAGTGACTCAATAAGCTTGTTTTAAGAAGCTTATTGAGTGGCTAATAGCAGTAAGATAAAGAAAACAAGTTTCTGAAAAAAAAAAAATTTTGAAATCAATTGAAAATTTAAAAACAAACTTTGAGAGTTGTAAAATGGATTCAAGAAGAACAAACTTTAAAACGTAAATGCTGGAAAATAAATGGTTCTCAGTTTCATGTGGGTTAAAAATACTTTCATTAATTTGAAGAAAATAAAGTTACATCAAAAACTGGAACAACTATACATGTGACATGCCACATGTATATATACTGCTAGATGAAGATTCTAGATACAAGGTAAAAATGATAAACCCTAATCCTGAAAGTCCTAAAAAGCCCTTGGTCAAAAGTCTTCAAAAATCGTCAAAGTGGCATCTTGTGAGTTTTCAGGAAGCATGTGAGTATGCCAGTGATGAGAACTGATCTTGGCCATTCATTTGAGCTTGGGGAGCACTCAGTTGGTCTCAAACGTTGATTTTGTCTCCTTTTTGAAATTGAGGGAAAGGGACGTGAGCAGGGTAGTGGGGTTTGGGGACCATAGGTGAGCTGGCAAGGTTTTGTGGGTGGGACTGGGTTTAAAAGGTGTTTAATCAGTGTTCTGGAGGAGATGGGGTTTAATTATGGAAGGATTAAGAAAACCCTAATTAGAGTTCTTGGGGAAAGAGGTGTTAGTTTAATCTGATTAAGAGAGAAAAATGTGTTTCCCACGTAATTTAAATTTTTAAAAACAGATTAAATAAGTTTAGTGAGTGGATTGTGACGTGGGACAAAGGAGGAGTGTGATTGGTTAAGAGGTTGAGTGGGGTGATGTGTCAGGCTGTAAGTGGCTGGGACAAGTTTGGTTGTCTGGCCCAATTGCCCCCCCAAGGTTCTTACTTTCTCCATATTGTATAAATTAGCCAAAAACTTCCATTCCTTTGTAAATGAGTTTGCCAGTTTGGCACTTTCAGTCCTTCAAGTTGTAGTTTATAGGAACAAGGACTAATCTTGTAATTTCTTCACATTCCAAGGACTGATTTTGACATGTATTCAAACTTTAGGGCTTTGACTTGTTGGTTGACTTCTTGGAGGACCATTTTTGACAATTTAGATTTGATGAGGGACTAAATTTGCCAATTCTTCAAAGTTAAGGGTCCTTTTTGTAATTTTGACAAACTTTAGGGACAAAACTTGTAATTATGAAGATACAAGGGTATAAAGTGTCAATTCTTCAAACTTGGAGGACCAATCTTCAATATTCTTCAAATCTTCAAGGGTTTTCTTTGGAAAATTCCTCACTAGGGCTTGGGTCATCGTGCGGCTTCGTTTCCCGTATTCGTTTTTGCGTGATTCTTGTGATCTTTTGTCATTTTCTCAATATCCGTACCTAAATTACACAAGCAACAAACACAAGCATATATTTGGGTATTTTGATGATATTTAATGCATTTTAAGTCCAAAAAGAACGATGAGACCATGTATAAAAGCCGTCTCATCAGCTGCACTTTCATTGTTATGCTTTCATTTCAGTCTTTACTTATGTTTATGCTATTCCATATTATGTCATATATCCGCACACTGAGCGTCTCGCTTAGCCGTTTTCTCTTTTCATGTCCCCAAACGGCAGGTACACAAGGTCAGGAGCATGGGAAAGGTTATGCATAGGATGGGAGCTATATTATGCTTCTTTTTCATTTGCATTACTTTTACTTTATGCTTGTTTATGAGTTTATGTTGGGGACCGATGTTTGATTCCGGTTATCCCTATGGTCATGTAATGTTTTAGGACATTTACCTTATGCTTTGATATTACGCCATGATTATCCTATGGCATTCCATTTATCCAAATGGGGCGTTATAGTAATCCTCTCCAGCCTCCGCTCACCAAATCAAAATGCACCATTGAGTCTAGAGCCACGAGATCATCAAAGGTCTCATTAGGAAACATTTCAAAAGAAGAAAGATTTTTATGAGTCCTATGCAATATTCCTGTAATATTGCCAGAACATCTTAGTGATACGAAAGTATTACAATGAAGATGGAAGTCCTGCTTGAGCCAACATCAAACAAACTCATGATAGGTAACATGTACGGTTCTTTAAGAACCAATCTTGTGATAACTGGAAAGAAACGATTGTTTGATTCTTAATTTGAATTGAAACTTGTTCCAGGGCCTCTACGCATTATCCAAGTGATCTTGCCAGAACACTCAGAGTGTCACCCTTTAGTGTTCACAGTGATGAGTGGAAATTCTTCTAGTGTTAACATCAAACAGCACTTGGTAGGTAACTTGCAAGATTCAAATATGAATTAAGCTTGTGACAACTTGAAAGCAACGATGGTGAAAATCTTAATTGAAATTCACTTGTTCCAGGTTCATGAATTGACGGCTTCAACCATTAGGATAATTTATCCAAATGGTTCACTCTTTATGTTCGCAGTCAGCTTTGGACGGTCGAATAAAGAGAACGGGTTTACCCGTGAAATCTTGTCAAGGAGATCTTTAATTATAGCTACCTGTCACAAGTACGATATACAATATTGTCCAATGGTCTTCACCGACTGGAGGTAAAATGCTACCGAATCAGAATAAAATGTCAAAGCCATTTTATTCGTGTCTTATTATGTTGTTGCATTTGAAGACGGTGGCGTTGCGGTGTACCAGATGAAGTCGTCCTCACATGCTTATATTTTCTACATCAATATTTCAGCAAAATTCAAGAAAGTTCAACATAAAGACTTCCGCTGTAACAAACTCTAAAACTTTCAAGAATTCAACAAAAGTATAAGTATGTGGGACATGAAGTCATGAGGAGGCTAGATATCACAAGAAGGCAAAGACTGCACGTGAAGATGATCTCAAGTTACATGACAAGTCAAAGCCAAAAGAACATGTTGCAAGCCAAAGCTCAAAGATTATTACAACATATTCACAAGCAGAAAAAGAAAAGAAGAAAAGAGAAACAACTACGAGCTCAAGAACGAAGACTTAGTATAGTATGCTAGGTTTAGAACTTTGTAATTTGGAGTGACCTCCCATAGGGGGAGATTGTTGGAAATACGTTTTTAACGTATATTAAAAGTGTCGGTCACTCCAACAATATTATTAAACGTGATTAGCTCGTAGTTAGTTCATCGTATTAAACACTAGTTACTAACCAACCCATGGGCCTGTCCATGGGTTGTAGGCCCAAGCCCATCAAGGCTTGGGTATATAAGGCCCCTTTCCTTCATGGAAAGGGGTTGGTTGTTCATTTTTTTAACTTAATAAACATAGTTTCTCTTATCTTTCTCTCTCTATTTCTCTCTAGAAACAACAACCCTTTTGTTAGAATCATAAATTATCACTATTCTACACAATATCCTTCGAATATTTCAATTCCAAATGTGTAGTGTCATAACTACATCATATGATGTAATTGGGTGTCTCAAAGGATTTATCAATCATCTTAGTGACAAGCTCAATTACACACACTACACATGATATAGGGCCTACTTGCCGTAAAAGGTTCAAACTATATAAATCATGCCTCTATACTTTAAGCTTCAGGTAACTCACATTACACCACCCATGTGAGTCAAGTATCCGAGACAATGAAAGTTTAAGAGGGAAAGAGAAAAGAAGCAAGCAAGACACAGAGACACACAGGAAAAGTACGAAAGTTCAATTAGCACGTAGGAAGAAAGCTAAGAAAAACCTAATGGCTACAAATTAAAAAGGCTCCTAATGACATATAAATTTCATTGATGTAAACTATCATTAGTCATATTTAGGAATAGCCATTTAATCAATTTAAATAATGAGTATGAGACTATCACTAGATGTGCTCAACTAAGGCTAAGCACGACCATTTTTATGAGTTATAGACTAACCCAAATTCTCACATGAAAGTAATTCAACCGTTAGGTCAAATTAAATTTCTAGTGCAATAGATTCTCTAGTAGTCATTCTCAAGTTAGAAAAAAAATTAATTCCTACATTTTCCTAAATAAGTGTAGCAAAAATAAAATATATATTACCACACACTACATGACCTAATGGGGTTTAAAAATGCACCATCACATATCTTGGAAATAAGAATCTAGTTATGGTTATTTACCTTAAAATATATTGAGGCCATTAACATTGAATTGTATAAACAAAGTTTACACAATTTGTTAGAACACTCTTGATTGGTCTTTTAGAAATGACGCATTTAGCAATTGCATTACAATGTAAATTACTTGAGTGTTTCGGATGAAATCTCCAAGTTGTCAAACCAACTCCATTGTGTATTTTAAGCAATCATTAAACAAATTTGTCTAAAAATTTGAACAAGTAGACTCAATATAATATCATCAACACAAGTGTGAGTTATGATCCGATGTATATTCATAAGAATCTAAATTCATGTCTACACTAAAAAACATGTCAATTAGATTCGATAATGATATCAATCATAATTTGAATAATGAATAGATATATATTTGAAATCTTTCTTGATCTCCACAAATAATCCTTTAAGAGAAAACAACTAAGATTTTTAAAGAGTGTTTCATGTTTTATGGTGAGACGTTTATCTACTTGAACTAAAAACACAATGACAGTGTAAGACGACCCTTATCAATAGATTTGACAAGCTTACATAGCTTTCAAACCTAAGAGTGTTATTAAACATAACAAGATATACAAGATTTTTATGTATCATTTGTAAACCTAGAGATGTTGATCCTATATGCAATGCACAAATAATGTTGCAAACAAAATGCAAGAAATCTAGCATAAATCCTACTAAGGAAAAACTAGACACACACATATACCAAGAAAGGCACAAGAGATTAAACATATAAATAACTCTACTACCAATAGTAATGATCACTCAATAATTTCTACACGCAATAATAACACACAAGGAAACACACATAAACGATTAGCTTAACACATAAAAGCATTCGTCTTTGTGTTGAGTGTTAGATACAACAAAGTATACATAGCTTGATTTTATTTGAAAATAGTTTTTGACCCATTTCAAAATTTAATTAATTTCAACCTTTTGTAAATATATCAATTTTCAAAGATATACCAACAAGAGATGTCCAACTTAATAAAAAAGAGTAAAACACAAGTTTTACGACAAACCAAGACTCAATACTTTGGACAAAGTATAGAACTTAAAAAACATCTAAATTTTAAATTTTGAATAAAGGTATGGAACTATTTTTAAATGAAATAAGACTAAATTTGTGAGACCCCCAGAATCTGACATGGAACAACTAGGCAACGAGGGGGTAACACGTCATAGTACAAGAAACAATGAATTACAGTTGACACAAAGCTGATGTAATAAAAACATGTACATTACATCATAAAAGATCAGAGTTTTACTATAAAGGTCTCAGAGTTTTATAAGCGGAAAATCAATTATTTCATCATGATTTATAACATATGGTTGCCAAAAAGATAGAATAAACTTCTGACAGTTTTTACTAAGAACAGTTTTTTAAAAGCATCACAGAAATCTCCAAGCTGCGATAATATCTTGCGGGCTCCCATCCAAGCAAAGCTAAGTAATAATACCTGAGATTAAACATGTAAAATCGTCAACATAAAGTTGAGTGATATTCATAGGTTTAGCAATAAAGGTGTGAAATACAATAGAATTTGTAAAACAAGTAATAGGGGGGATAACTATGTACATTGTCCATAGTCACGATGTATATTATTGTTGTTTAGTCTCATGAACCAAAGCTTAACTCAAATGTAAGTTCCTCTAGGGATTATTCAGCCTAAATACTCAAGTATAAACAAATGTATGTGCGTCAAGGTAATCGAGACGGGGATTGTCAATCTCGATGGATCCACCCACAACATTCGCGCTTAGCGCAAAGCATACGGTACAATTAACGATTCATGATCAGGAGAGGAAACTCAATGCTAATATCTAAAAAGCAATAATACCATTGAATTCATCTGGAAATCATACACGTTCTGGATAGCATACAAGTTCTGGATAGCATACAGTTTTTAAATGGTTGTGTCCCACCATGTAAAATCTCACCTCGTGTTTAGAAACTATGTACAATTAAAAGGGGTTATGAACTCACCTTAGCCACGAGATAGGTCAATCACGGTACTCAGCAACTAAGTAGAAACATTGGTAGTGAGACGATCACCGACGATATGGATGCCCAGGAAACACGAAAACGCAACCTATCACAATAAGGTGCGCGTTAAGACTCGAACTCAATATCGATATATACCAAATGTAATATGACTCAAACGTTTTCAAAGTATTCGTATTTCAACACCAAAGACACAAACCAAATGAATTCATACTAACCCCTTTATCCAACATTACACGATTAAACACTTGTGCACTTGAAATTGACTCGTCATACGACGCCAAGTCAACGCAAGTCAAACTATTCATTTACCTTAATCGGACCAGTAGATAAGTCATTTATATAATGACTAAGCACTTGAATAAGTCACCATGTCCGATGGTGAAAACTCAAACTCACACAACATAAGCATTAAACTATGTCCAAAATAAAATCAGCAAGTACACCCCGCATGTACACATCGATCTACCCTATCTAGACTTGTCCGTTTTAGATGAAAATTGGTGCCAAGGCCACTTATAACCTATATATTACCCTGCCAAAATTTGAGCCAAAGTTCTCACTTTAAAACTCATCAGCTCGACACTTTACTCGACGCCAAATTTGGGACAGATTGTGAACTTGTTTTATAAAATTATTTATACCACTTTAGAAGTATAATTTTGACAATCCGCCTTTTAAAACCACTACTAGGCTCATCAAATTAAGTTTATAGACTTTGAAAACCAGTATTAGCATTTATCTAACCAAGCCTAAAGTCCCCGAGAGTCGACCCAAAATCAGCCACAATTTCGGATTGTGCCGACTTGCGTCTCCCGGTACACGAATACTAAAACTAGCATAACTTTTGACTCGTAATGAGTTAGAAGCTCTATTTTATACCGAAACGAGCGTCTCGGAAAACTCTACAACAAAATCGTATAACCTCAACCTATATTCAAACATAAACCCACGAAATCTGTTCTAAGCTGCTGTCCAAAATACACTTTTAGAAAATCATAACAAATCAATTTTTCCACCAAAACTAATCATTCACCCTACTATCATACCCATCAACCAAACACTCCTAAAAATCTTGCATGTTAGATTTTAACAAAAATCAAATATCAAAATACAACTTTTTAACATAAAAACATGATGATCGTACCTAGATCATCACATGCATGATCATTAAAACATCATCCCAACCATAAAATCATAAGTTTATGAAAACATGATGCATGTGCTTGATTTTGGTATCAAAATAATGACAAGAACATTTGTAACAAGGGACTTGATTTACTTCTCATTGATTCAAGCTTGATTCAAAAAAAAATGAGGGTGTTTTGAGCTAAGGGGGGTGGCGGCATAAAATGGAGGAGAGGAGAGTTGTGTGTTTTTTTTTACAAGTTTCATGTATGTGTTTCTAGTTGGAAGAAAATTGTTTTATATGGTTGTAAGTGGAGGGCTAGTTTTGTAAAGTTTGAAACTTTAGGACTTAAAAACAATTTACTAGTTTAAAGGGTAGAAAATGGTTATTGGTAAATATTAAAAATGTTTACGGGGCTCGGGTTTCGTAAAAATACTTTTCAAAAGTTAAGATGCATCATAAATATGATCATATAGTTTCCTGACACGACTTAATACGTAATTAAAACGAAATCGTCGAAAATATTAATTATCGAGACAATCGATGATAATAAAATGTAAAATTTTGGGCATCTGTCGGTATCGCGATCATTAGGAATTCTCGTTGTACATTGATTTGAATAAACTAGTTGTAAAATGCACGAGGGTGATATTAAATCAAAAACTTTGATTTAAATTAAATATAGAAAAATAAAATAAGAATTTTATAATTTCAGATAAAGTATTTATTAATGATCAGAAAATACTTAAAAAGTATAATTTTCTAAAATTTAAAAATCTCAGAATTTACATATAACAATACAAGAAAACGAAATATGTTGGAAAATTCAGAAACACGAATAAAAAGAATAAAATAATGCTCGGAAAGTACGGGTTCTTACAGTCTTTCCCCCTAAAGGAACTCTGCTCCCTCAGAGTTCTCCTGAAAACAGTAGAAGATGCAAACAAGAGGAGGTACAAAGTGTAGAACAAATTCATTGCCTCCCAGGTAATTTCTGTACCACGACGTATCTTAACGGTTAAAATTCACTAAGCTTCAGTTTTCTGGACTCTTCTTTGAATAAATTCTCAAACTCGGATTAGAATAATGACCTTTCAGTACGGAGAAGTATTTAAAATATAGAATGAACACAAGAATTTTCTTAAATGGACAAGGTGCGTTAAAATGAATCAAAATTGTTAATCAGCAAAGAGTCGCAAATCGTGTAACTGTAAAACATGACAATCTTAAAACGTAAGAATCTATTTACAAGAGAAATAGAAGGGAAAAATAAATAACATATGATCATTTAAAATACAAGTTGTCACAATCAGTTGTCTAGGATTCTGGTATAACTTTAAAACTCGGTTTAAGTATTTTCTTAATTAAAAGAAAATTTTACAAGGTGTAGTGATTTAAAATCAAACTATCTATATTTAGTGAGTATGTTATTGCTAAATCTTTTTCTTGATCGAATTACAAAGTAAAAAGTAGAACAGTTCAAAATAGTTATTTCGATCAGCTTAAGAGCTTTTGGGTGACTATATGAAGTTATCGTTAAAAAAACTCAGGTTTAACGTTACCATTAGGGAAAATCAAGTTTCCAAATTATTTAGAATCTTTGTTAGAAATTATAAATTAATTTAATAATTTCATTATATTGAAAGTAAAGTATGATAAAATCAATTCATTTAAAAGATACAGCTTGACATATTCTGGTTTTTAACTTGAAACACTTATTTTGATAATTTAAACATTTGATAAAATGTATAAAATGTTCTCAAAAATTAATAATAATTTTTAGAAATCCCAGAAGGTGAATAAGGTATCAAATGGTAAACATGTGACATTTTTTGGTTTTCAAAAGGCGACAAGACAGCAACGAATATGAATCACATAAAAGGTCAACAATTTGTATGCGAGCAATAAAACAAGGGAATAAAACGAAAGTCGTATCAATTCTTAACAAACATGATAGAATAAACGCGTCAATGATAAAAATAATAAGAAACAAAGGATTATAGCAAGTCATCACTTCTTGAGTGCAGTTGGTGTCACCAACAACGGCTTGTTAAGTTCTCGATGGTCGATACATGATCGAAAGAGAAAAGCCACACAACTAATTTTCGAATCAAAGAAAATTCTTAACAAGTTACTTGAGAGTAATTCCAGTAAAATGAACAACATTAGAAATGAAAGGAGAAATCAACACATGATTCACACTAATGAAATTCAAAACAATAGAGTTTAACACGTATAATGACAATTACACGAAATCATTGTTTACGTACAGTCATAAATCACTAATCGCGTCCAGAGACGTTTAGAAAGTCTACCAAGATAAATAGAGAAAGTCGATCGATGTAGAATCATAACAACGTTGAAACTTTCAAGTATGGTATCAATGGTAAGAATTTAGGCAAATGTTAACGAAAATTGTATCATGAGGATGATGAGGTAACAAGTAAAGCAATTATTGTTGAGTAAGGAAATATGTGTTTGAGGCATGTACTTTGTTCAAGAAAAGATAAGGGTTCATATGTGTATGTCGTGAATTGTTGTTACTCGCATAAGATGTAAAAGTTTTCAAAACTTTATTTATCTAACTTTTTAAGGACATAATTAAAAAGTTGATTCTTGGTTAAATATTTAAGGTAACTACTATTTTGCCTTGCATGGCTCCTTCTAAATTAAGCATAGGTGATCAGTCCATGCATAATTTAGGACTAGCAATGCGATGCTCAGCTTCGTCAAACCAGTACTACATATATGATTTAAAATATGCATATAATGCCCTTTGTAAAAGCAGGAATCAAAATAATTTATGAAACTCTTCGCCAATAAGTTATTGGCTAGATATTTAATTCAACAATTTTAATGTTACAAGATTTCTTTACAAGCCCAATCGTTGAACAGTTTGTGAAAATACATTGTATAACTAATATAAATTAATTTTTATAAGGTAGTATTCAAGTATTTAAGGAATCCCACATGAAATATTTTGTAAAATGATTCGCAAATAATATTTGTTTGAGTTTATATGGTAACTTATAAAATAGCGAGTGGGTTACATGAGGGTAATAAAGGGTAGTTCATCATACAATGATGAAATGGTCACAAGGTGATCAGGTTTCAAGAGGTTTAGCAGGAATCGTCAGGAGACACGTGTCGAAATGATAACGAACGTTATGAAAGCAAGATCTTCAATCCTCAGCCAAATTTAGTGGTACGATAGAAACAAAGAAAAACAATATAGAATGACAAATAAGTCATAAATAGAAGAAAGGAGTAAGGAATCCGTATGTGTTCACATCGTAATTCATTTGACAAAATACACTTTTAAAGAAGTAGGGTACCAGTTCCCAAATAATTCAATTACTCCGAAAAGTTTCTATGTTTAAACGTTTTCAATTGTAATCAATGTTTCATGGTTGTAAAATATCATTAGTTAAAATTTTACGAGCTCACATGAACTTAAAATGCTTCAAACCATATTTTTAACTTCTATCAGTTTTGACCTTTTTAGTCCACTTTGACCTTTTGGGTTTGACTTTTGGTTTGACTAGACCAATTGATTCACTAAATGACATTATAAGACTCAAAGTCTAGAGTAATTTGGTGTAAAACGATGTTTTGAACAATTTTCTAGTTTTACTCTAGACTTGAAACGGATAAAAAATAGACGAAAATACCCTTGCATTAAATCTGTCAACAAAATGATATTTTGGAATTATTCAGAAAATAACTTCTTAGATTTTAGAATCTCAAATGAGCGTAACTTGCTCGATTTTAAAGTTTACTAGTAAAATATTATGTCCTACACGAACATCTCAACAGGTAGCAATATATATTTTTATACCTAAGTCATAAAAATATTTTCTCGACACTGTTAAATTTCCTGTAAAGTTTCTGCACAAAGTATATTTTTTGACACAGCTTGAAATTAAATCTAAATTTCAAAATAACTCATAATTAATGTACACACAAGACTTGTGGATTCCATAAAGATGAAAGAGAATAAACTGTATAACTAATCACGTAAAGAAAACACAGTATAGAAATGGTTCAAGAATGCCAACGATAATCTGAGAGATCGAAAACGACGCATGACATCCGTGTATTCGATTGCAAGATGCAATATAGGATGGTCTCTGGGTGGCATGATTTTCCAAAATCACAAGACATACTTATAAGAAATGGAATATTAACGGGTTGCATTCCCGGAACGAGGAGGTTTAATGAAAAGGGAGGATACAAGTTTATAGAAGTACAATCGTTTTCCAAACAATCGTCGCATAATAGAGGATGAATTACAAGATGACGATGATGTTTTCAAGGTACAAACGGACGCTGTAATTCGAAGTCGAAACGTAGAATGGTCAATGAAATAAAATGTAGTCCATGTACAATTGTCGTGTAAAACTGTGACGTAAAGGTCAATCATGGTTATGAAAACCCCTGATATTATTCAATACTGCACCAAAGAATGCTTCGAGATGTGTGACTCACACGATGTCCTTTAGTCTTTTTTTCTGGGAGACACATTATTCTACACAATGGTCTAAAGACTGGACATTCAATTACGAATGGTCGGAAAGAAAATTGGGTATCTAAATAGATATATTAAAGGAGTTAAACAGTGAAAGCAACACGTACGGTAGTAGAATGAAAATCAGAAGTTTCATCGAAAATAACACTTATTGAATCCCGAACAATGGTACCACGAGAGTATGCACAACATGTAACAGTGAGTTGGGAAAATAGACAGTTCAAAAGAACGAGTATATGAGGTCAGTCGCATCATGCATAAACAAGGTAGCAATAGTACTCAGAAAATTGAGTATGAAAATTCGGCAGCATACGCGCTCTGAACACAAGTATGTAACTTCATAACAATATAAAATCATTGCAACAATATCAATTCACAAGAATTCAAGAAATACAGTATAGACAGATGTAATCACATTAATATCGAATGATAATCCATGAAGCACAAGGCTTTGAAAAGACATAGTAATTATCGTCACTAGGGTAATGTAATATTTCAACATGTAATCAGGAGAAGAAATACTACAATGATAATTAAAAGTAAATAATAAGGATTAGAGAGTTACCCGCGCAGATATCGAACAACAATTGTAGATTCTGTGTTTGACACTTAGAAACAATAAAGTATTTGAACTTTCGGTTATAGACTAAGTTTTTGAAAATGACTCAGTTCCCTATAACCATCGCTCTGATACCAATATGTGAGACCCCCAGAATCTGACATGGAACAACTAGGCAACGAGGGGGTAACACGTCATAGTACAAGAAACAATGAATTACAATTGACACAAAGCTGATGTAATAAAAACATGTACATTACATCATAAAAGATCAAAGTTTTACTACAAAGGTCCTAGAGTTTTATAAGCGGAAAATCTATTATTTCATCATGATTTATAACATATGGTTCCCAAAAAGATAGAATAAACTTCTGACAGTTTTTACTAAGAACAATCTTTTAAAAGCATCACAGAAATCTCCAAGCTGCGATTATATCCTGCGGGCTCCCATCCAAGCAAAGCTAAGTAATAATACCTGAGATTAAACATGTGAAATCGTCAACATAAAGTTGAGTGGTATTCATAGGTTTAGCAACAAAGGTGTGGAACACAATAAAATTCGTAAAACAAGTAATGGGGGGATAACTATGTACATTGTCCATAGTCACGATGTATATTATTGTTGTTTATTCTCATGAACCGAAGCTTAACTCAAATGTAAGTTCCTCTAGGGAGTATTCAGCCTAAATACTCAAGTATAAACAAATGTATGTGCGTCAAGGTAATCGGGATGGGGATTGTCAATCCCGATGGATCCACCCACAACATTCGCGCTTAGCGCAAAGCATACCGGACAATTAACAGTTCATGATCAGGAGAGGAAACTCAAGGCTAACGTCTAAAAAGCAATAATACCATTGAATTCATCTGGAAAGCATACACGTTCTGGATAGCATACAAGTTCTGGATAGCATACAGTTTTTAAATGGTTGTGTTCCACCATGTAAAATCTCACCCCGTGTTTAGAAACCATGTACAAGTAAAAAGGGGCTATGAACTCACCTTAGCCACGAGGTAGGTCAATCACGGTACTCAGCAACTGAGTAGAAACAATGGTAGTGAGACGATCACCGACGATATGGATGCCCAGGAAACACGAAAACCGCAACCTATCACAATAAGGCGCGCGTTAAGACTCGAACTCATTATCGATATATACCAAATATAATATGACTCAAATGTTTTCAAAGTATTCGTATTTCAAAACCAAAGACACGAACCAAATGAATTCATACTAACCCATTTATCCAACACTACACGATTAAACACTTTGAAAATGACCCGTCATACGACGTCAAGTCAACGCAAGTCAAACTATTCCTTTACCTTAATCGGACCAGTAGCTAGGAGCTTAGCTTGCTGGCGAGAAAGGGTGAGTGTTCAGTACGCTCTTTAGCCTTTAACAAGGGTCGATTTAGGCTCCTTCCCTTCCACCGCATAGCTGCGGTAGCAGGTACTACGAGCCCTCTGTCCCACGCATTTAACCGGCTCGCGTGGTTCACCGGTTCCACCGAAAACTCTCATTTGTTGAAGCGGAGGATAGTGCGCCTTAAGTAATTTAGAAAATTACTAAGCACTTGAATAAGTCACTATGTCCGATGGTGAATACTCAAACTCACGCAACATAAGCATTGAACTATGTCCAAAATAAAATCAGCAAGTACACCCCGAATGTACACACCGATCTACCCTATCTAGACTTGTCCGTTTTAGATGAAAATTGGTGTCAAGGCCACTTATAACCTATATAAGACCCTGTCAAAATTTGAGCCAAAGTTCTCACTTTAAAACCCATCAGCTAGACACTTTACTCGACTCCAAATTTGGGACAGATTGTGAACTTGTTTTATAAAATCATTTATACCACTTTAGAAGTATAATTTTGACAATCCGCCTTTTAAAACCACTACTAGGCTCATCAAATTAAGTTTATAGACTTTAAAAACCAGTAGTATCATTTATCTAACCAAGCCTAAAGGCCCCGAGAGTCGACCCAAAATCAGCCACAATTTCGGATTGTGCCGACTTGCGTCTCCCGGCACACGAATACTAAAACTAGCATAACTTTTGACTCGTAATGAGTTAGAAGCTCTATCTTATACCGAAACGAGCGTCTCAGAAAACTCTACAACAAAATAAAATAACCTCAGCCTATATTCAAACATAAACCCACGAAAAATCTGTTCTAAGCTGCTGTCCAAAATACACTTTTAGAAAATCATAACAAATCAATTTTTCCACCAAAACTAATCATTCTCATACTTATAGAATCACCCTACTATCATACGCATCAACCAAACACTCCTAAAACTCTTGCATGTTAGATTTTAACAAAAATCAAAGATCAAAATATAACTTTTTAACATGAAAACATGATGATCCTACCTAGATCATCACATGCATGATCATTAAAACATCATCCCAACCATAAAATCATAAGTTTATAAAAACATGATGCATGTACTTGATTTTGGTATCAAAAGAATGACAAGAACATTTGTAACAAGGGACTTGATTTACTTTTCATTGATTCAAGCTTGATTCAACAAAAATGAGGGTGTTTTGAGCTAAGGGGGTGGCGGCATAAAATGGAGGAGAGGAGAGTTGTGTGTTTTTTTTTACAAGTTTCATGTATGTGTTTCTAGTTGGAAGAAAATTGTTTTATATGGTGGTAAGTGGAGGGCTAGTTTTGTAAAGTTTGAAACTTTAGGACTTAAAAACAATTTACTAGTTTAAAGGGTAGAAAATGGTTATTGGTAAATATTAAAATTATTTTCGGGGATCGGGTTTCGTAAAAATACTTTTCAAAAGTTAAGATGCATCGTAAATATGATCATATGGTTTCCCGACACGACTTAATACGTAATTAAAACGAAATCGTCGAAAATATTAATTATCGAAACAATCGATAATAAAATGTAAAATTTTTGGGCATCCGCCGGTATCGCGATCACTAGGAATTCTCTTTGTACATTGATTTGAATAAACTCGTTGTAAAATGCACGCGGGTGATTTTAAATCAAAAACTTTGATTTAAATTAAATATGGAAAAATAAAATAAGAATTTTACAATTCCAGATAAAGTATTTATCAATGATCAGAAAATACTTTAAAAAGTACTCCCTCCGTCCCTAATTAAATGTCCACATTTGACTTTCGGGGTCATTTTTTGTAAACTTTAACCTTAAATTATTTTGTTTGTGTCATATAATACTTGATGAAAGTTATACTAATGAAAATATATTTAAAACTCAATCCATACGTATGATTTGTATCAAGTATTATATAACACACAAAAAAATTAAAGTCAAAGTTTAAAACGGGTTGACTTTGAAAGTAAACAGTGGACATTTATTTAGGGACGGGTGGAGTATAATTTATTAAAATTTAAGAATCTCAGGATTTTCATATAACAATACAAGAAAACGAAATCGTTGGAAAATTCAAAAACACGAATAAAAAGAATAAAATAATGCTCGGAAAGTACGGGTTCTTACACAATTACGTTCGAAATGACGGGTGGCACGACTTCCATGGACTTATGCTTGATTTTATATGATTTTTTAAAGTTTACAAAAATCAGTGTCGGATTGATCACGGTTCGTTATCGATAACAAACCTCAGGAAACAATTAATGATCCGCGGTCAGAGGACAAAAATGAGTTTTTGAACAAAATCATTTGGCGACTTGACGGAAGGACGTAAGACTCTAAAAAATTGTTTTTCATACGTAGAACTCGTGTTTTAAAGATAATTAGAAAACACAAGTTTTTATACTTCCAAACATGAAAAGATTTATCATCAAGCTACTATACAAAGTTTATTTAACACCAAAACTTGTACGAATAAAACAACAAAACACATTTCATATGTAATCACTCTTCATGGGAAATTTGATACAATGGACCTTCTCTATTTTAAAACATATTCGTTTTGAAAACGAGAGCAAAGATCGATCCAAGTTTTAAAGCACAATATACTTCAAATATCTTGAATAACCACTTTCTGATACCAATTGTAGAAACGGTAGAGGGGGGTGAATACGTTTCTCATTAATTTTTAAAAACATTTCTTTAAAATCCACTGGTTGCGGTTCAATAAACATGACGCGACTAATTATCAATAATGATCCGCGGGTTTAATTAATGAACCGCCAACAGTGGACGTAAAAACATTGTTAACTTTAAACTTTAACAATCTTTTGTATCGATTTTCCGATTAAGCTTGACCTAATATGAGATGTGTTTGTAATATATATATATATATATATATATATATATATATATATATATAAACAATAAGTACGTAAACACACAAACACATCAAATCAAGAGTACATCAAGCAATAGTCTAAACACTAAGCACATACGTACCAAGCCTTAGCTTTTCCACAACTAAGAGGTTTAGACTAAAGGATGCACACTTGACCATAATCTAAACATTTAGCACACACGTACTAAGCCTTAGCTTTTTCGCAACTTAGATGTTTAGATTATGTGATGCACACAAAGACACACTACACAAGTATGCAATTATAAAAGTAAAGATATTAATGTAAAGAAGAATACCGACACGATGATTTATAGTGGTTCGGTCACGAAGCTCCTCTTCGCCCTACTCCATTCCTCGAGTACCCAACTCGAGAGTTACTTCACTAGTCAACAAGCTCCTTTCAAGGCGGAGAAAACCATACATGTTGCTTACACCATTTCCGAGACTAAGCTAGATGTCGAGACCTAATCTTAGTTAGGACCAATCTACGTCGCCCATTTTCTTTTCCAGCATAAGGCTAGATGTCGAGTTCTAATCCTGAGTTATAACCAATCTTCACTCCCATCACTTTTTAGGTAAGTGAGAACTCAAACACAAATACAAATACAAATACATCACTTTGTAGTTTAGTGAGAACAAACACACAAGACACGTAAGTATCCACAAAACTTGGATCTACTACATCAAGTCCAAGTTTATACATCACTTGGATCTTCATGATTTATATTGTAGGAAAAATATAATCATGACTTGATCTATAGAAGGAGATATCTTATCATGTTATGACTCTAGATAATAATACTTCACAAGGATGGAAGTGTTTTTCTCATTTCACTTGAGGAGGAGGAGAAAAATGAGGATTGGGTTACTTGTAAACAAGATTAAACATGTTTTTGATCAATGGGATTGTGGAAGAGATTTGGGTGTATATTTTTTGTATTTTCTTCAAGTCTTGGTGGAAGAAGTTTCCTTCATTGTATAGTTAACTCTTTCCTTGGAGGACTCCTTTTTACCTAATGGATAAAAGAGTGGACTAACCATTGGATAAAAGGATGCACCTTATCTTCTTGGAGCCCAAATTCAAATTTTGAATTTTAAATTTATTTTTCTTCCCTCAATCTTCTAGAAGTAAATTCAAAATTTGAATTTTGAATTTGTTAGTTTCCCTCCATCCTCTAGAAGCTTCCAAAAGTCTTGAATGAGCCTAAACCGGCTAGTCTGTCCACGGTTTGTTAAATGCTACCGCGGCTCAATATATTTAAGGAACCTCGACACTATAATAAACCGCGACCTTTTAGTCCTTCATGACGAATGCGAGCTTGGAGGTGTCGAGAGAAGTATACATAAGTATGCTTAAATGATTACGAGTACCTTACACATTTTACATAATGTATTGTGAGTTATACGTTTGTCATCAACAAATGATAAAGAGATTATATAGATTAAACATCATAATTTTTGTACTATCACGTTGTAATTAGAAATTTTGGGTCCTTGGTTTAAGGTTTAACATTGGTTTGAAGTGAAATTAGGAAGAAAACCTAGCCGAATTAGTGTTTCTCGTGATCTAAGGTTCAATCCTTGTTAAAGTCATTATTCGTACTTTAGCTACTGACCTAAACTTAATTTATATGTCCTACAGTTTCTCTAATGTGTTCATGGAGTTTCTACCTTTTTTAATAATTTATACTAGGTAAAAATGTCTAAAGAGGGAAATACCTATTTTGACCTGATTTATAAGTCATGCATTGAAATTTATACCTTGTGCATTAGGGCGATCGTACCTTGTCTTACGATAATGTTATAGCCTAAATGTAATACTAAGAGTATTGTTAGACTTTTCCTAAAAGACTATGCATTGATTCTAAGTGAAATGAGTAAAATAGGGATTTTTATGTTACCATGCCTAAGTTACTTGTACCTTGTGTAATTTGTGTTTATCTTCTTATATATGTTCATTCTAGGTCTTATACATTGTTTATATGGCTTCTAAAGAGTCTACACACTTAGTTTGATGAGTTATATTGGGAAATCATATCCAAGGAGGTAATAGGCTTAATTAGAATTTTTTGCTTTAAAAACTTGTATTTTGTGCATTAATTATTTATACATTAATTTGAGGTGAAAATATAGTCTTAGTATGATACTTATTTGAGTTTTATAATTAGTTGAAAAAGATGAGATCTTAATTCAATATCAAATAGATTTTAGGTGGTGATCTTGACTATTATGTAGAGTTACTTGTACTTAGCTTTGTATAGGTTGTACTTAGAGTTTTGGGATAAAGTTATACTTTTAAATGATAAATTATTTCTTATACATATGTTTTTGATATTCATACATATGTATTGAACATTCATACGTCACAAATCTTAAGTTTACAACTCATTTATAGAGTTTCTAGGTTTCTTGATGCTTTAGGGCATCATAGTTATAGTTGAGATGTTCTTACTTATGATGTACTTATAAGATTATTTTCAAAACTTATACTTGATATACACATAGTGTTTATAAAATATAAGAATATGTTGAAGTGGCAGTTCAGGTTATGAGAATTCATTCATCTTACCAAATAAGCCATACCAAGTATGTCATAAAAGCAAATATTTCCAATGAATTTGCATATTTATATAACCATAACACATAACATATATATGAAATTTATGGGTTGTTATATTATGTATTAGATTTATCACTAGTTTCTAATGATAATTATGCAGAAGTAAATAGAAAATATTAAACTTTTTTACCGGATCTTTCCTTGCATACAAAAATTGTTGTTCGCAGGAAGTATTTCATCGTAGTATAACTTATCTTGTGTTTTTACCATCTTGTTCATGAATGGGGATCTTACATACATATAGGGGTGTCGAAAAAGTTGACCCGACCCGAACCCGACCCGACCCGAACCCGAACCCGAACCCGAACCCGAACCCGAACCCGAAATAGCGTATTCGGGTCGGGTCACTCGGGTTCAAAAACATATTCGAGTCAATTTGGGTTGACCCGAATAGACCCGAGTTCTAATTAGCCTCGGGTTCGGGTTTATATTTTTTAGCCTTGACCCGACCCGACTTGACCCGAACCCGACCAACCCGACTTGACCCTAGTTTTTTACCACAGTTTACCTTGTAAATATACTTAAATAAATCAATTTTTAACTTTTTTACTTATACTCGGGTTGACATGAACCCGAGTTGACCCGACCCGAATTAACCCGACCCGAATTGACCCGAACCCGACTGACCCGAGTTCTAATTAGACTCGGGTTCGGGTTTGATTTTTTTGAGTTAGACCCGACTTGACCCGACCCGATTTGACCCGAACCCGGTTGACCCGACCCAATTCCCACCCCTACATACATATATGGTTTTATATTCTTTTTTCCTCTGCCTTTGGGTTCCTCTGTAATGCTTTTTTCTGTGCTTTCTTTTTTTAATACCAAATCCATTTTTTTGGACTTCCGGGCTTTCATAATCTTTATCATCTGTTGCATAATTTTTTATTAAATGTTTTTTTTTTATTTTTTATATAATTTATAAAAGTGTAAAAACTGATATGTTTTATAATAAAAAGTTTATCTTTACCTTTTGTTTTTTCTGCAGCCTTTTTTGCTTGTTGTCTTGTATTTTTATTTGGTGTTTTTTTTCTACAGATTCATCTTTGTCGTCTACACCTTCCTTTATTTCCGATGTTGCTTCCTTTGAGGCTTTCTTTGTTACAGGTTCTTCTGTCCCTTGGATTTCACTAAAAAACAAGATTTTGAAATAACTCAAACTCAGGTGTTTTAATACAAGACTTGCTTGTCCAAAAAACAAAATTGGTAACTGTCATGGCAAAAGAGACTGATATGGGGAACTGTTTCCTTATTATCTTCAATAGTAGCCATTCATCCGATGGGCCCCTAAATGAATACTTCTTCCTGAAATTACTTGATGCAGGGCATGTTCGCTCCGGCTCCTCGGACTTAGCCGCCGGTTCTTCGGTAAACATGTGAAGTCAAGTGTTCACTAGTTCTAATAGATTGAAGGGTGAAAAGCGACAATTCATAATTGTCGTAGTCTATCTTTTTTATATTATGTTTTTCGATTTGTTTCCTTGTTTCTACTTGATTCTTGTCTTTCTCTCCAAGACAATATCATTCTATAAATGTACCTGTTAGTTTTAGGTTTAAAACAGATTATGAGTTTATAAAATAAGAGTGTTTCTCTTGAAGTCCCGGTTGGGCACCCTTTTGAGGGTTTATTGAATTCCTTGATCATTGTTGTTTGTGTTGTTTCTTGCATTCACAACGGTCCCGCCATCATTTGGTATCAAGAGCTTAGGTTGGAGAAGAAACAACACAGCTTATTGAAGCCTTATCGCGAGAAACAAAATTTTTTGTTTCCGTTCGTCATTTTCTGCACAGCCGTGAGAAAATTGACGGCACGCGTTCGTTCACCGTTGGATCTCTATAATTTTTGAGCACGATGTTCAAGACACATAGATCTATGATTCCACCGTTCGGAATTGCGATTGGAGATTTCTACAGGGAGATACATCTGGCTGAAGTGGCTGTTTTTTTCTGCAGAATGGTTTTTGATATCTTTGGCTATACTTACCCCACGAATGTGTGGACGTGGAACACATTTGGTTATATAGCTCGTAGATTCGCTGGACGAGGCAACGAAACAATTAACCAAGTACCACGTGTTGTAAAGAATGAAGACCTCCTAAAACAAGTGAAGGACCTTCAAGACGGATTCCAAAATCAAGCTAACCGTAGACTCGCCGATTGAGGCAACGTTCACGTGAGTGAGGATGATGTCACTTCACCCGGATCATCTTATTGAATGGTTGGCATGATGAAACGTGATTCTCGATAGAGAAGCCGTATTAAGGAAACGGAGGGGGTTAGAAAGTTTCAGAGTTCGAGACTTGGAAAGACAAGACTCGAGGACGAGTCTTTTCCAAGAGGAGGAGAATGATGCAGGGCATGTTCGCTCCGGCTCCTCGGACTTAGCCGCCGGTTCTTCGGTAAACATGTGAAGTCAAGTGTTCACTAGTTCTAATAGATTGAAGGGTGAAAAGCGACAATTCATAATTGTCGTAGTCTATCTTTTTTATATTATGTTTTTCGATTTGTTTCCTTGTTTCTACTTGATTCTTGTCTTTCTCTCCAAGACAATATCATGCTATAAATGTACCTGTTAGTTTTAGGTTTAAAACAGATTATGAGTTTATAAAATAAGAGTGTTTCTCTTGAAGTCCCGGTTGGGCACCCTTTTGAGGGTTTATTGAATTCCTTGATCATTAAAGGGTTTATTGAATTCCTTGATCATTGTTGTTTGTGTTGTTTCTTGCATTCACAACGGTCCCGCCATCATTACTACTGTTATATATACTTTGAGACAAGTTTTCATCAACCTCTTAACGTCTAATGTTTTTCCATTGCACAAACCGTTCGCCAGGTAATCATTTTGCAGAAGTATTATCAACCACCTAGTCTTACTGCAAATTTGTGGTTAGGAACACAAGGAGATTTTAAACCGTTTATGAACTCTACGGAGAAAACTTGTCTTCATTTATACTCGTACCACCTTCCAATTTGCAAACACCGTCACTTATGCAGACAACTTCCTCACTTGAAATAGTTGACAATTGATGTCGAAAAGTTCATTTGCAAGAGTAAATCTTTTTTTCCTGGAAGTATCCCCCGGTAGCTATGTTGTCCAATAAAGTGGAGCAAGTAAAATTTATAATGGATGCTGCAAATGTTTCCGGCTGTAGTTATGCAAGGCTATGGTGAGCAAGCATTAGCATAAACAGATTCACATTAAACAAGTGAACCTTCAGTTTCACAAGTTGGGTTTGACATACATAAGTAAATTCAAATATGAGCTACAATTGCAAAATAATTTGCACTGCCGAAAAAGAATAGACATTCAAAGTTTGATAATGTGATTTGGAATGATTAATGTTTCACAAGTTATCCTAAGGCCTTATAGTTTGCTGCATTGTTACCACCAAAAGGAAAAAGGAAATGTAGACACTTTATTATCATTAACTAAAACAATCTAAAAATCACTTGGTTACAACCATAGGTTACAAATTCACACAATTGCATCCAGCAGTCTGCTAGTCCCTACGAGGCTTCGGTAAGACTAGATATTTACATAAAAGATTACGCTTCTAAAATACTTCTGTACATAAATTACAGAAGGTATTACCTAAATATATGTACAGATGTATGTACATGACTTCGATCGGCAACTTCTACCAGAATGGACACCACCTGAAAAGAAATTGAAAACATCAGTTCACATAGGACATGTGCTTTTGGTGTTTTAGTTTCAACTGCAACTACAATCCAAGGAGTTGTAGTTACGCCAAACTACCTTAACATGGACTTCAAATAGTGATAATATGTAGTATAGGATTCATTATCTTTAAAAATCAATTTCCTTCAATTATGGATGTTAAATGGAACCATTAAGTAATGAGGTGTAATGAAATCATACCCGACATAATTCTGGCATAAATTTTCATGTGAAGTGGCTTGTAAAATCAGTTTTTGAACTTGTAACTTAACAGATAAACCATGATCCACTTCATGTGTATCTCCAGAAATTAAATTACTGTTTTCTGCCGGGACCGTGGTTGGCAATGCTGAAGAACTAGTTGAAAAATCACGCCCAGTAAGTTTATTACTCATCCTAGCCATAACTACAACCGCACGCTCATTCAGAACCTCGTTAGCATCACCAAGTTGATGGACAGCCTACAAAAAAATCAAGTTAAATCAGTATTGGGCATGATTTATGTACATTTAAGACTTGCGGTTCTAAGGAGGAAATGATAGAATCACCTGTAAAAGCTCCCTTTCACGGACACCACGTTGTGGTTGAACCAGGTGATTTGCAGCAGCCTCATCGCTGTTCACAGCAGGCTGGGCATTTGTGTTGGCAAGGGTTGACATTTGTGTCACCTCATTGAAATTGAAAAGACGCCAATTGATAAGTGGATCATGGACGAAGGCCTATAATCAGGTTAAAAAAATCTTATCAGTTTAGCTTTCTAGTCAAGCTAATAAGATGAAGCTTCACTCAAAGTATATAAATGGCATATGTAAAAGAAATTAAGAAGACGTATACTTCACGACCACAGTTGCATGAAAAAATTATGCCTGGACAGATGCATAGAAGTGGCAAAACTGGCAATTTTAGTGCGAGTCAAACAAATCTGGTTGTGTTGGGATGACCAGCAACCGCTGTTTGTTTTTTCTTACAGACATAAATAATCAATGGGAAAATTACTAATATAAAAACAAAACTATTACAATAATAATACAGATTTTTGAATAAATGGATTTAAGATGTTGTATACACAAATGGAAAGACTTTGGCCAACTTTCAAATTGTTTCACTTTAAGCCGTTTGACTTATTCCCATTCTAACCGACTTTTGTTTGACCCGTCAGAGATAACACATGGCCTAAATCAACCTACTAATAAGTAAATAGTTATAAAATCACCCAACGTTACATGAATGAATTATTACCTCCATCATAGCCATCACACTATCTTTATTTGTGCGAAGGACTTGCATCACATTCTCACAAGTTGAGCGGAAATTCCCTTCAAGGCCACTTACTTCCATTGCCTTTACTAGCATTCTAGTCAAACGGAAAGGAACCTAGAAAAACAGAAATACATAGTTCAGGAGGCTACAGATAAATGAAAGGAACTGAGCAGAAAGAAATTATAATACAATAACGTTAAGTCAAGTTCGGTGAAATTAAACCTTTTCAGGGAACTTCTCACGATTCATTGATGCTTCAAAGCAATCTCCAAAGTCTATATGCAAAATCTTCCCACTATATAAGAACATTCAGACACTCAGCAATATTTCCAATATCAGAATTTATATATATGCAGATGCACTAGCATTATCAGGTACCTGAACCGATGCAGCATAAGATTACTGGGGTGTCGATCACCTAAACCAAGAAGGTAACCAACCTGTAACATATGTCATTAGTTACTTAAAATACTAGTAACAGACAAACACGGACATGAGCTTCTAAGTAAGGATCTAATTGTTCATTTTCAAAGAAAATATATCATATGGTAAAGACATATCATACCATACTCATGACAGCCAAGCTTCTAGTATAATTAGTCCTCCTGTCCAACCAAACTTCTGAAGTGCGGCTTTTTAGCCAAAGCACCTGCATAAGAGAGCTAATTAAGGTATAATAACAAAGATTGAAGATACATATATGTGAAGTGTAGAAACACGCATACCCTTGCCAAATCATTTCCTTCAGTATTATCAAGAGCATACTCAAATACTTCCACCTTAGCTACAAGTGGCAAGTGATCGTAATCTGGAGCAAAACTAAGCATATGTTTATGCTCTTGATTCAGGGTGATCTACAAAACAAATAGCAAGCAATAAGACGAGATATATATCCGTAGGAGCAAGAAAGAAATATACGGAGAAGATAAAATACCTTTCGGGCATCTCTGTACTCTCGGATGAGTTGGTGCAAAGTGTCACAATGTGGGACCCACCCTATTAAGCCACTATTTGGAGATAACGGAATAACTTCATATCGCTGAATGGAAAGATCCTTTTCTGCAGTTTTTCTAGAGTTCTCCAGCAAAGTATTTACTAAACCAAAGAGCTGGCAAACAGAATAAAAGTAGTAAGAAAAGAGAAAAAGAAAGCAGCCACAATTAATAGTTCGAAAATAGATATGAATCTGCCTATCAAAAATAACGAGCGAAAGAAGAATTAAAAAAACAACAAAAAAAATAATGAGAACCTGCATGACTCGTTCATCCTGGCGTAAATCTTCATGTCCTTTTAGCAAAAAAGCATAATCTTCACCATCACTGCCATGAATAGTCAGTTTTCTGGGTCGCTGTTTGGATGTAATGACAACAAGCTGTGGCGCAAACGATGCAATTGTCACCACCGGTGAATCTGCAAATATGAAATCGGCATGTATATAATTATGATTCTGTAAATTATTTGTTCGAGTGTAAATATACTGATATGAGACAATCATACCAGCACGGTAGGTCCCAGGTACAGCAAGCTCTAAGTTGCGGCACTCCACTAACTCTGGAGATACTGACTGGTATTGTACAAGGAAAACAAACACATCCCATTAGTGCAAAAAACATTATGCTTTATAATTAATAATTCTCTAATTTTTTAACTCGTGATTCATATTTTACCGAGTCATCGAGGCAAACTTAATTTCCCTTTATGTAATAAATAATACGAATTTTTTATGCTATAAACATAAGAAGCTTAAGCTGCGTTTAGTCTCAAATTTTTGCAAACTTCTTCTATGAAAGTGAAAAGTTACGTTTCAAATTCTAACTATAAATGAAAAGAGCTATTTACACTTCTCAACATTTTTCCTTGCAGTCTCTTACAAACCCATTTCCTTTAAAAAAAATTCAAGATAGAGAATTATAATTATTCTACAACTAAACAAACCCTTAGATTTCCTGATAACAAAATTAAATTTTCAGTGTTGTACAACCTTCTGTATTGAACATGAAAAAGAAGGTAAATGCATGGTAATGTGACTTGCCTGCAGATCAAGCGTCATAAGAGACTGAAGCTGCTTATCTATCCGTCTAAATACATGATAGTAGAGATCCCAGGCCTGAAAAATCATATTTTATTGGTCAACACCCACTGTCAGAGTTAAGAAGGCACATTAATGGCAGCCTATATGTGACTATGCTGATTAGCACGCACCCAAGATCAACGCTAAAATACTCGAAATTCACGTGATTAAAGTCGAGTCAAGCTCAAGCTACTCGAGTGGAGCTCAAGTATCAATATGCTCAGCTAGTAGAGCTCGCAATCCTTAACGAGCTTGTGTCATTTTCCATTTTACCATATTGATACATCATTCCATAGTACATACTATATAAGCAAAAGTCCATTCAAGCTTGAAAGTACTGAGTCTATAGTTCTAACCTTGAATAACATGTTATTATAATATAATATTAATACACAAGGCGAGTAATGGCTCACCAACTCGAGCTCAAGCTTGAAAATTAATATTCAAGTGAGATAGAGTCGGATTCCGAGCTCAAGCTTTTGATTCTAGTCGGTTTCGAGCTTAATATGTTATTATAATCTCGTATTAATACAAGATATGAGTTGCTCACCGACCTCGAGTTCAAGACTTCAAGCTTGACAATTAATACCCAAGTGAGACAGAGTCAAATTTGGATCTCAAGCTTTTTATTCGAGTCGGTTTCGAGCTTGACATGATTCAACTTGGCTTCCCTTAATTTTTGGGTTAATTTCATATATACCCAATCTAAACCACTTAATGTCATATTTACCCAATCAAAACTAGAAATGCCATATATGTCCAACTTAAACATAAAATTTGTCATATTTACCCAATTCTTTATCAAAATCAAATAAAACTCATTTTACTTTATTAAATATCTATTATACCCTTTATATATACAAATACACATACCTGTATGATAAATACAAATATACAAAAACACCAAACCTATTGACACGAATAATCAACACAAGAGCATAGTTGTTCAGTGCAAAATCTAAATGACTTAATACTAATAAACATGGACCTTACAACAACAGTACAAGATTACGTAGCTAAAATCATACTACAGTCATGCCTATCATTTTATTTGCATGACCCAAGCAATCAATAAGCCCACAATCATTAAATATTCACATTTGATTTCCATTCTGCTATTGTAGCGAAACGCTTATCTAGTAGTAAATTATTGACACTCTGTTTCGATTCATTAACTTCATACAATCTTGCACACGTTTTCATCTACAGAACTCATTAATCAGACGTGTTAAACATTACTTTTACATAAATTACATTATAATATAATATATATTATAAGAACTCTATTCTTTTATGCATTGAGTTATACTATATGTTTTATAGAATACAATAATCCTCTTATGATCTATCCCAATTCCTAATTAGTTTGAGTGGGAGTGGGTGTGGGTGTGGTATTACTCGTATGTTGTAGTTATGAAACAGGTACATGTACTTGAATGAAGGGTATAATGGGTATTTAATAATACAAATTTAGTTTTATTTGATTTTGATAAAGAATTGGGTAAATATGACAAATTTTGTGTTTAAGTTGGACATATATGGCATTTCTAGTTTTGATTGGGTAAATATGACATTAAGTAGTTTAAATTGGGTATATATGGAATTAACCCTTAATTTTTTGATCACACTCTCAACAATGCGTGTAAATTCCAGGGAAATAATTGTTAAAGAGGGGAAGATAACATTCAATCTATACAACTTGCTGGTGGCAACTCGAGAAAAGTAAGTGAAAGTGATGCACATGAGTGCAAATGCAAACGAAACTCAAAGGTACAGACTTCGCCTCTATAAGATCACTAAAAACTAGAATAAACGATAGGACTTAAACGCTCAAAAGGCTTGCCATGTCTTATTATATGGTTTCCTACCGATCAACTTAAATAATTTAGCCTTTCACAAGAAAAGGCTAAAAAAATTCAAGTGGCAACATATGTGCTTTCTGGGTAACCATGGTTTCCGACACATTGGCCGACTAATCCACGGGGTTTGAACCCACGGTCACACAGACTCAAACCAGATAAAGTACTCCATTTTCAGGAGAGTGGCGTGGCCACTTCAAGGTTGCTTGCGCCTAGCAAGAATTGAACTTGAGACCTCACACATTTTTACAGTGATAACCAAAACTCCCTTTGCCACTAGGCCACCCTTGAATAATTAGCAACATATATGTTCAAGCACCAACATCACTAAATAGGTTATATGCAAGTCAGGAACTCAGGATAATACCCAAGCAAAAATTTATATACAAATATAAAGATTCATCTTACCCGAGTAAGCTCAGCATCTTTCCCGGTTCTCTTATATTCCATACAGCATTCATACGCCTCTAATAACTCATGATGATATGTCTGCAATTCATGAAGATACAACAATATATATACAAAAAAAAATCATATTAATTACGGGTAGAAGAAAAATGATAGCTACTACCCGTAGAGAACTCCGATCCAGCCATCTGATTCACACAATAAAAAAAGAACAATCTAAATTTAAGTGGTTAATAAGAAAATGAAGATCACCTGAATAAAAGCTTTCTCTTTTATAGTTGTGTTGTTCCTCATTGCACCTTCTTCTAGCATTTCATGCAATGGCTCTAAAACCTTTAGCATGCCCTCAATGTTATGTTCACCAAAATACAAACGACTAGCTTCTTCTAATGCCTCATGCCACATTTCATGCCAAAGAATTGCAACCCTAATTAACTCCTCTGAGACAAGTTGTGCCTTCACATAATCAAATCTATATGTCAGAATAACATCCAGAAAGCCAAAATCAGAACTAATTAACAGTCACTGTAATAATATCACCTGATCCACCAGCAGACCACTGTGCTGTCTAACTTTGTCAACCACTTCCTGTGCTGCAGCTTTACGCAAATTGCTTATTGACTTGCAAGCCACTAGAAGAGGGTACATAAGAGCCTGGAAAAAAGGTTGATTAATCTAAGTTTCTCTAGTATTGCTGATATGCGCTTGAAAGGGAAAAAAGAAAAATAGCATAGAGATGAAAACAGACCTGTGGATGGGTTTGTCCTATGCGGACCAGAAGAGATTGTATTAATTCTCTCACGGCATGATTATTAGAATGTATTCTGGCAATAATCTGAGGTAAAACAACCAGCCACGTGTTGATACTAACATGTGAAAATCCTCTCTGCAATGCTGTTTGGACCTCAGCAGTAGCTCCATGGTTAAACCACAAAGTCAGTAGACGAAGGATATCCTGGAACAAGAAGTTAACTCAGAACATTAAATTATATGAAAATCATACTTATAAATCTTAAGATTCGTACTAAAGACATGCATGAGCAATGTACTTCCTTTCAAATAACAAAAGCACTTCACATCAAAGCTTAGTCAATTTAATTATCTATGCCTCAAACCGTGAATGAACAGAAATATAAATACATAGACCAAAGATATTAGTTCAAAAAAATCTGATACAAACTCTACAAGAAATTCCCTTTACCTGTAAGCTATCATCTACACCCTTGGCATGTGCTGCACAAGCAATAGAATGAAAATATCCAGTCACAGCAGCTACTACAAATTGTGCAGCGAAATTAGGAAGGCCTTTGTATGTGTAATGCGACATCACTGCTGTATTGAAGAGAGCCCAAGTATGCCACGCTTTTGCCCACTTTGTGGCACAATGAGTTGCATGCCTGAATGAGCTAAGAATTTCTAGAAGATAGATGATAGATCATCAGAAACTATGATAAATACAATATCCCATGTAAACAAACTTAAAACTTATCTCCATTATAGTGACTACCTTGTATAGATTCATCATCAAGACCAGGGGAAAGAGCCCATTGCCACGTTCCAAGTTTCAGATATACACGTGCCATAAGTGATACGTTTGAAACACCAACCAAACCAGTCGGAGCAGATAGTTGAAGACCAGATGTACTTGAAATCTCTATGGCTAGATCCTAAAGGGAATAGGTAAAGAACTATAAGCATGTGAGCCAAAAACGTAAGTTTTTTAATAAAATGATTAACCTACCTGCAGCCTAGCAAAAGCTTCCTTGCGTTTCTGGTCCTCCCCAAGTGACCATTGGTATTTTAAGTATGCAAGCATTACTTGTGGAGGCCCATGATATCGTACAGTTTCAGGAGTTGTTTCGGGATCAAACTATGTAAAAAAGTAGTTAGTATACAAATTTATAAGGGAAACAAAGCTAAAAACTTATTATCTAAGCTACTTAAATAAACCAAAAAATTAACCTGCAGGAGTTTTATTAAAGTGGATTTAGCTTGACTAATTCTACCACTTTTCCGACAAAGTGAAGCAAATTTCAGCCAGGTTTCACTATCTTCTGTAGGAGGTAATACAAGCGACCTGACTGCCAAAAGAGCTTGCCAAACCTATACATAATATAATTCATTAAAAAAGTTAAAGCATAAACTGCACAAGGATGCAGCCACACAAAAGAATGAAAGAGACAGAATATAGGACACATTAATTAGCTAAGCACTAGCAGACATGCATATTCTTGAGCCAAATCGAATGGGCATCATAATATCATATGTTCACTATCAAATTTCTTTACAAAACATAGAGAAAGTTTGTTTGAGCAGATCGAAAGAAAACCCAGTATAATCTTTAAAATGATACTGTCCATACTTTAATCATCAGCAAATTAAGCAGTTTAAATATTTGTGGTATGACCTGGATACAAACATATCAATTAAACACATGGCCCTTCAATTTCATTACATACCTCGACATTTCTTTTTGTGCCTTTAATACGCTCATTCCACATGTTACGAATGAGTGCTCTCCGCCCCTCTGCAACAGAGTTATTAACCGGGAGAGTACAGTAATCAATGACCTGTTACAGACAAAAGTAATCAAAATATTATACTACTTCACATCAGAAATTTAGGCGATGTAGCAGAGCAAAATCTCTATATATGATTGAGAGAAATACCTCCTCTAACTCTGATAACTGCTGAACACGAACCATGTTACTGTACGCACGTTCATAGCTCTCAAGAACCTACACAGTAACATAGTCAGCACCTCGCAAATAAAAACCCAAAAACTAGATTTTATGCAAGATACGCCACAAATTAACCTCCCCAAACAAGTAATTCTATTTAGGAACTTGTAAGAAACTAACCAGTGCAGCAAGTTCAGTTGCCAAACATTTTCTTGCTCTTTCAACATATTCCCGTGCTTCATCATACTGTAAAAAAAGAGGTTAATAAATTTTGGAATGACTATTGAAACAAATCAAATTCAGATTTTAAACAGTACCTTTCCTCTACGGACTAATAGGACAGCCCTGAAGAATGTGCCATTGCTGCCTCCGTCACCTGTGGCTGCAGTGTTCCCCAGCACCCTAAGTTTGGTTTCATCGCCATCATCCAGTTTAGATACATATTCTGCCATCTGATCCCACTCGCCCATGTTCCAGGCAGCACTAGCAGCCTGATCAAATATAAAATGATACAATTAGTGCAAACCCAGATACGTCTGCTTAAGAATTATTAAAGATATCAACGGACCATTGGTGCCATTTCTAATCGGGCAGCTGGTTCAGCAGGTGTCCAATATTCCCTACACAGATTGTTAAGCTCTTCCCATCGTGCCAGAGCAGCAAGACTCCTCATGCGTCCTATTCATAAGTGAATGAAGAAACATTCTATTACATACTTTCCAAATATATTGAAGTATGTACATGATACCATACAATACATATACATAGATGGTAACTAAAAATTCGTAAAATCATACTCGTATAACTTAAACAATACCTAGTGTTGCATCCAAAATGAGATGTTGACTTGATGCCTGAGCAGATTTTGCAGTGTATGCCTTAAGGGCATCATCCCACCGCTGCAACTTTTCATACCTTGTATTTTCAAGCAACATAGGGTTTCACATCACTGATAAAGAACTTCTACAGGACCAAAATAATACTGTAGTAGCAAAAAAAATATAGGAAGGTGAAAGTGATTTCAGGATCCTAGATAAATTACCATGATTCTTTCAGTTGCACATCCAAGCGCTGTTGAGCATAGGTCAATATTCCAACTGCAGCCTACATTAATATGCATGTCAATACTCTAGAGCACAGACAACAATATTACAAGATGACTAAGGGTACACATGATCCGATACATATGGAAAATCAGAGAAGTAAGAATATAAAGTTTATTATATATATGCACCTCGTGCTGATGTAATTGGTTATTTATATGAATGAGTGCTTCAACTACAGCAACAGGGTTCGCATCCATCTTCTTTGAAAGTGCACCTTCAAATTCCATCTCTTTGTAATGCAAAGCCTTTGCAAATGCACGGCACTGCAACAGATTTATGCATATAAACAAAACAATGCCTTGAAGTATAAAAGGTAGGCTTATACATCAGCAGTTTGGAAACTAAACCAAGTAAACCGTCAAACCTTTTCAGCAAGAGCACCGAGGAGACGAATGTCTATTGGAAGGGGTTTTTCATCATGTTCCATGAACTCTGCCTGTAAACCATGTATCGGAAACTTCTAATTATAGCAGCATTGAGAACGTCCCACTTTAATAAGCATATCAACAAAAAAGAAAGGTCATACCAAGTTCAGTAATGTTGCAAGAATTTCAGGGGGTATATTCGGAGAAGAAAATGCCATCTCCAAACTTCGAACAAGGGCTTTTTGACTAGACTCATGGAGTTGCGACCAGCAGCTAACAAATCCTGCTGCAAACAGCTCTCGTCCAACAAATGGCTGCAGATAATTTCGTTAATACTGAATTTCGAAGACAGCTATGTACAGCAACAAAAACCAATTTAGCAGCACCTGTAACTGCGCAAGCCTGGCACACGTGCGTAAAGCTGGAGACGGTGATTCCTTCAGTAACTCAATGCTGAAATGTCTCATCCACTCTGCCCAATCTTCTTTTGTGCTACGCTGAGACGCTTCTCCAGCAGCACGTAATCTAGCATCGTTGACCTGTGGGAACCTATGATTAGCAAGCATGCTAGTGAAAAAATAATGATAACAGGCCATGTTACTGCCTTCATTTCTTGTGAAGAATAATAATTCACCACATGCATGAAACTGAATACTAATGGCTAGGTTGGTGCGCGGTAATAATTAAAAAGTGACTCATCTCATGCATAAAAATGAGAATTAATGACCCCCTCATGCATATATTCAAGAGGTAGTAGCAACAAGCTGATTTAGATGTCACATTCTATGAGATATTACAGTGATATACCTGATGAGCTTTTGGTTGCTTGTGCACATCTTCATAAGGATCATTCTCCATATCACTCAAAGGATCACTAATAACCTCAACGGGAGGCTGGCGGATTGATTTTTGTGCTGCCACACTTGCCAGGATTAATGGCCCACGTCTTTGCAACCGTACCTCAACTTCTTCGAATTCCTTGTGCTGAGAGTGAGCGTATGTAAAACTTTATTTTTCTATATATCAGCAAATGATTTTCATAAGGAACAACAAACAAAAAAAGGATCAGAAAGGAGACCCGCAAGCGATGCTTAAGAAGAAGTTTGTGAATTGATGGGATGAAGATACTGAAGTCCTCGCCAAGAGCATGTGCCAAACAACAAAGTGCATCAACAGCATCCTTTCTAAGCTCGTCATTTTTCCTGCATGCATGAAGATAACTTCGTAAACAATCAAATGTGAACACCAGACACGCAGAATCCAAAAGAAGCAAAACCATATCATAATTAGGCAATTTCCAAATTTATATATGAAGAAACCCAAGAAAAGTTGAAACCAACATACCCATCCAATACAAGCTTCAAGTGATGCACAAGTGCTGATATGTGACCAGTAACCTGATAAAACAATAATAATTAATAACATTCAGCCAGTAACTTGTAATAGATATAGCACAATAATGCTATTAGTCCAAAGGTCATCCCTAACCTGAACACGAGGAATCAATCTTATCAACGTCTTGATAGCTGCACGCCTTATGTCAACAGAAGCATCCACTTTGAATAATCGTATGAGTGCAGGAAGAAGTAGATGCATATGTTCATCCAATGTTCCTGTAGAGCAAATTGAAATAATTATTTTTTGACATGTTAGACTTCTATTACAACTTGCAGCCATAGATGATATTCTGTTATTCACGCAATAACACTAACCTCCAAATACTTCCAATGTCCGAAGAATATCCCGGACATAAGTGTAATCATTACACCGTTCAGCATCACTCAGAACTTGGATACAGCATGGGAGAATGATAGGAAGATATCTCCTAAATTCATCATTGAGGGCCAGACAAAGTTGTTCAACTAAGTGCAAGATCTGATGAGGATGACAAAAGAGTAGAAAGTTACATTATTTACCTTTCACACCAATACATTACATATAAAGATGTTAATAGCAAAAATATAGCAACAGGGCTATCTTAATATTGATGAAACTTTACCGGTGGTCCATGCACAGGGCGATTAGCCGCTGGAAGACTGAATGATGACCATAACTCCGCTATTAAAGAAAGCAACTCTGGCAGGTATTTACGAATGTGCTACACATGCAACAAAGATTCATGGATTCCTGATAGCTAGAAACATTATTTTCTATTTATACAGCGCGGAGAATAATTGTACCTGTCGCACAATCGAAACAAGAGTTCCAAGCTTCCAAGTTATGAACTCTTTCAGACTATCTTCACATGCTCGGATAGTATGAAAGAGGTCGGGTAAAACCTATATAGATTGAAATAGATATATCAGAAACCTTGCACCAACTATTTTAGGTAGTATGAAATAATATCTTACCTAGTGCACCCTAGCAAAAATTACGTTACTCGTCTATAATAGTATGTGTAGACATATTAACTAGAACGACGTACATATCCCAGCAGGGTCTATAAACCCTTTTTCTGTGTAACCAAGAAAATGTCTAAATTCCAAGAGATTATTTTTATCTTATTTCATTAATTCATCATGTGGTGAAAGATGTAAGAATGTTGGTTAAGTGGTTTATATAGTTAACCAGCTCTCTTCACAGTCTGGGATTTGTTTGCCTCTCAATTGCAGTTCGTTTTTCTTTCTGGTATTAGTAATCCTTACAAGCTAATAGATCTTCACTTCATTTTGATAACCTTAAAATAGTCAACAAATCTCACATCTTATCATGGACAACATCAATCTCCATCCCACCTTCGTTTATATGTGCGTTCAAATGTTTAATTAATAAGAACGAGGTATAAGGAGGAATTCTAGATAGATAACGCTAAGATCTAAAAAAAGTATTCTTTTTTTTTTTTGGTAAAGGGATTATACCCGGTGAATATATTAAAAAATTTGGTTTACGTACAAGAAAAAGAGAGGCTATGAAGCACTCTTAACAACGTCAGCTACGCGCTTTGAACATACACAGGGACACGACACCAGAAAGCTATACTCGAGAAAATAAAGAAATTACAATGAACTCATGCTTCTCTAGTACATGTGAAAAAGAACTGTCTTTCCTTAGCTTATACTTCTTCAGTTCTATAACATTTAGTTTCACATTCTTGTAGCTAAGAATGCTCCTAGTTCAATAGTTTAAGTAAAGGACGTCTCCAAGAAGACAACCGTATTTTGAAGAACTACCAAAAGAACAGAAAAAGAATGACGAACAAACATGGGCAGAGTAATATCAACACATTATACATAGACCATCAAAAAACTAACCACCCAAATATGCAGACAAATAAAACTTATGTTGCCCACAACAGTTGATACACATGCATTATGGTTTACAGAACACCCTACTGCCTTTGAAACATGTAGAACGACCAACAAAAATTAGAGCAATACTTCAGAATTACATATTACATGAACTAACCTTTGGCAAGTATGGCACGCAACCAAGACCCATCGACTGATCTTGCAAAAAATTAAAAAATTAAAATGATATTCGAGATCAATGCAGCAGAAGAATGATTCTACAACTACCCTGTAGCATTCTTAAAGTCAACAAACCTTGAAAATAAACATGAGAGATCCAACGACTTTTTGATGATAACTAGAAAGAGATGGGTCCCTCAGTATCCGAATAAGGGAATTGATAGCAACCTGCAGATAATAAATGATATCAAGCCACAGGTGTGACATCTTCTTTATGACTAGTATTTTTTTCCTACTTCAAACTTACCGTGGAGAAATAATCTTCCGATGTTGCAAATGAAGGCCAAAGATCCATTGGTAACTCATCGCTAGACTGAATATGTGGACCTGCATCATTGGTCGTACGAGTACCATCACCAAGAGGTCCTGGCAGGCTTTGCTGATTGCGCTTATGAACATGAGGATCCAAAGCACCCATTATGCCAAGAACCTAAACATCATTTACAAAAAGTTTCAGCATCAATCAGATATGCAGAAAGTCATACAAATCGCTCAAGAACATACCTTCAGAACTTCACGACGCGTAGACCATGCCAGCTCACCATTCAACAACTTTAAGAGTAGGCCAAGTAACTGTGGGTACTCGTTATAAGGAGTAATGACATATCTATTGACAGAAACAAACCAGTTACTGATAAAGCAGACCCTAATAGGCACCATATCTCAGCTCAATTATTAAACTATATCTAAACAGACAGATCTGCCACAGGACAAAAACATCCCTAGCATACCCTCAAACTTGAGCAATACATAACTCTTTCTAGACTAAGATACTGTTGACCCTTTCCAAAACCGAACAAGATGACCAAATATCGTGAAGTAATAAAAAAATCTTGGAACGGCAAAAAGATAAATAAAATAAGAAGACAGCGCATAAAGCACATAACATGCAGTATAATTACATTACAACTTTAATCTAACTTGAGTCGGAGCAGTCAACATACCCGGTACTCTGTACAACTTGACCAAGGGTTGAAACAGCAACCTCACGTTTAGTCGCAGCAGCTCCATCCAGCAAAGCTTCAACAATTCTTGGCATAAGTTCGGGAATATATTCTCGCATAGCAAAACCACCCTGAACGTAATGTGAGAAGTGAACAAATTGCGTGACAAAAGATAGGTTCTTAGCATGTTAAGATATGGAAGTTCAGGTTTTTACAAGAAAATTATTAAAACTAATATTCATCTGAGCAGCAGAAAGAACACAAACAAAAAAGAGCCAATAAACTGCAAGAAGCAACATGGCTCAAATGCACCAAGTAATGTTTTAGGCAATACGAAACATAGGTTTCAATAAAAGATCGGTGAATACACCATAAAGAGAATCTAGATAAATAAAAAATTCCCTTGTAGAATTGAACATGCTGGATTTTGAAAGAAATAAAGAGGTTCCAGTTTCATAATACATACAGCATGTGATTTAAATGCATTATACAGCATATCTACAAATGCATGGGGTGTATTTTTACGTTGGAACCATAACCAGTCTTATGATATGAAAAAAAAACATCACTTGAGAAAGTGAACCACAACTTGTCATGATTTATATAAAAAAGGTATAAGAATGAATACAAAAAGAGTCTCATTAAGATGTCTTGTAGGTTCAGATAACAAGAGCCATAGATACAAGGCCTAAATAGTACTTTTGAGATGTGGTGTGAGGCGCCTTAAAGTTTTCCTTATTAAGGGAAACAGAAATTTCCAAGACCATTTGAGTTCACTGTCCACTTCACTTGTCGCCGTACTTCTTAGTCTAAATATTTGTGAAATCTGGTTTAGTGTTCCTTTAAGGCACAATGTTGTGTAACGTACTTTGATTGTCACTCAGAATATGTTTGGTATGCATTTAAATTTTAAGCTTTCTCCTTTACACTAGCCATGCCATGCAATGCAATGTAAGACCAGCAGATCTGGTCCAAGTGCAACAATGACAATATAGATGCATAGCAAAGCCTTAAAGTGTAGACATTCAATGGTATTCCTAGTACATATATATCAAAGATGTTAACAATATTCACAAATTGAAGTTAATCCATTATTACAAAGATGTTTGTGCACAAAAGCACTTCATCAGTTACATCTTTATTGCTTAATCAGTAAAGAAAAGGAAAAGTAGGCGAAGTTATGATGAAAATAAGACCTTTAATACATCGATTATTGTGCACCAAAATGCACTAGTGAAAGGAGTGCAAGCAAAAAGTGACGTACCACTCTGGCAAGATCCCCCACAGTCACAAGAACCCCACTAATGATGCCATTGTTAGCATTCACTCCTGTTGTTCCTTCACATAGCTTAGCCAAAAGTGCCTAAAAGAAGTCCTTGAGCTATAGAAGAAAATGATACTAAAAAAATATGATCCGTGAAGTTATTAAGTTATTAAAAACCTTGTGAATTGGAGCAATATATGGAAGTATGAGTCGTTCACAACTGCGTATTAGGCAACCCAACAACTTTGCACTCTCTTCTCGGCATTTGCTATCAGCGCTGTTAGATAAGAAGCAATAATAGGTATGTCATCAGATGTGATGACACCTCATATGTACGAAGTTTAGTTGGCGATAACACAACTGACTCTACCTTTGCCCAAGATAAGTTAACAATTGAATGAGGTGGCGGCGGAGTGCTGGAAAAACATATGCCGGATTCTTTTCAGACAATCTACCTGCCACTGATATAGCATACTCCCGAACTTGGAGATCCTAGCAGATACATAGATAAAATTAAGTTTACTTACTTAGTTTAACTGCTCATAATCAGGTAATGACATTCTAATTCTGACTATTCCAATAAATAATTCATTAAAACACAAGTCAATACTTGTATATAAGAATATACTTATTAAAGAAAAAGAGATGCACTAAATTCAGTCAACGTTCAAGAAGTATCTATGCACGAACTTCCATACACTATTAATAATTAAGCACCTTCAAGCATTTTCAACAATTCCTCTTCATACAACAATGACGAATTAACATTTTAAATTAACTCTGTGTCATACTCATTTATAGAAGATGCAAAAATGAAATCTTAAGTCTGAAGAAGATGAGATGAAAGGTTCACTTTAAGAGCTCTCAGACCCTTTAATCAGAAAGATGGAATCTGCTGCATTTCTTTAAAAAACTCGCAGCCGAGCATACAGTTATGTCACTGAGTATGCAAACGATTGTTTACTATCAACAAAATGATAGGTGAAGAAAGGTGGAATATATGAGGGATAACCTGGCAACAAAATGATGAAAACTGGCAGATATGTCATTAGGGGGGTGTTTCTTTACCACTTGTCGGACCATTATATCCGCTTATTGGGGAGACCCACAAAAACACCTCTCTTGATTAAGAGGCTAAATTAAACATATTCCAAACCATCACTTAATCCCAAAAAAAACACCCCCTTAATGGCTTATAGAAACTTTATATGATTGCAAATCCAGAATTCCTTTTCCAAATAGTCAATAAACTAGATATCAGCATAGATATGTTCATGATAAGCAATCATTCATCATGTAGAATCCCAAAGTAGTTGCATTGCAAACCATACATTATAAGGAAGGTAATACAGTTAATGTTAACTTTGAGAGGGTTTCGTCTAATAAACATATATGAAACTTGCAACGTACCTCATCATTTAGGGCAGCAAATACAGCAGTCAAGCTATCAGCTTGGGCTAAGAAATCATCAAACCCTCCATTCCCATGCAGGGAAGAGAAGATTGAGTTACGTACACAAACATCAGCATCTGCTACAGCTGCAATTAGAAGCTTCTCTACAATCTACAGGGACAACATAAACTAATAATCTTAAGTATCCTATACTCATACAATGTCAATTAGCATGCCATCTTACACATTAACAGTGATTAAGTTATCTCCAACTAAAGCATAACTCTTATGAAGCCACCTGATTATGCAAGTAAAATGAAAAGGGTGATAATAAATTAATACGAAAGTCTTCCGCAAGATAACAAAGCCACAGCCACACAAAGAAACTCCTAACAAATACTTATATACTGGACCACACAGTGTGAAGAGCGGTCAGTTACTCAGTTGAACTAAAAACACTAATGACAACTTTTAACATGTTAAACCATTTCCAAATACGGAAAGGGTAAAGAGAGTTGTGTCTGCCTAAATAACTGAGGAAAAATGAGAAGCAAGACGGATCCTAGCCAATGTTTGAATTAGACATAAAAACTATTTTCATTGAACTCGCGAACCATTCACTACTTTAGCATACAAGACATCAACCTTTTAATAGAAGAATATAGTAGTAATCTAAAATGCCATAGATCATTCAAGATTCTTATTCTTGTTATCTTGTACAGAATAACATCAATATTATCTTGTGTTCTCTTAGGTAGATAGACATTGTTTGTATGAAGACACGCCAGTCTGAAGAATATGCTCATTAACAGTACCCAAGTAGCAAATTTGGTGTAAATGACTGTATAAAGATATGAAGGAAGATATATGGTACATGAGAGTAGAAAATTAGAAATAACAAACCTCTTCTATAAGACGTCTCCGTTTGCCTCCAGCTCGACTGGACCTACTAAGACTAAATTGTGTGTTGAAAGAGTTCACAACTAGTTTGCAGCAGCAAAGGGCAGCATCCTTCCTTGTAGCTCCATCATCATCTTCCAAATAAACTACGACCGATTCTCTAGCAAACTCAAGAAGATCATGCCCCTAAAAGTACAAGAGTGTTAGAATAAATAACAGGATCCATGTTTATTGTTCAATGAACATCTCAATATTACCATGAAATTGAAACGAGCAAGTGTTTGTAATGCAAGCTGCTCCAGAGCCGATCCATCAAGTTCCGACACTTGTTGGATGTTGTTAGCAACGTTTCCTCTGTTGGGGGTTGCAGAATTTCTTGCATTCGCAATGTGATGTTTTGAAAGAACTACTGAAATGGATTCAAGCAATCGATCTTGGATAGTAGGGAGTAATGATGGAATGCTGATATACCCATCATTGTTATTAGTCGGGACGCCTAATAAGAAAGCAAAAGTAGAAGGTTCCAAGCTGCAAGGGGTTTGTTAAAACTAGTATATACCTGATGGCTATCTGCTCAAGTGCTTCTACCAGTACTGAAGAAAGACCAGCAGAAAACATGACGTCCAAAAGGCTGCGGACATGGGTTTCCATCGCGGGACCCATTGCCTTTGCAATGTTCCCAACACAAGCCAAAGCTTCAAGGGAGGGTCTACCCCTACGAGGAGCAATCTGTGGATTTAGAAAGTACATATCTTTTATTAATATATTCAACAAGCACTAATCCTCTTTTAACAACTCAGATAACATACTGCATCACGTAGGTGAGATGTTATTGTCGGCAAATAGTGGACTAGTTCACCGTCCAAAGCACCAGCCATCTCCCCAAGAGCTATAAATCCACTGGCACGTTCAGTTGGTATCTTGAGAACAGCAAGGATATGATTCATGCATATCTGGTTACAAGCAGACCATCTTCCAACGTTTAGATGTCAACATTATACAACAAGAAATATATGTGGTTCTTCAACAAAGACAACCATGTAATAAGAAATGTTACTAACCGTGAGATAATTTGTCACAAATCGGTCACGTAGAAAATGTGCAATCCGAGGAAGCAAAGAAGTTATACTGAGACGAACAAGAGTATTTCGATGCTCCAGATACCGAAGAACAATTTCAGCAACCTCTCTGTATCTTGACATCATGAACTCACCTGTATTTCTGTATCATGGAAAAATCAAATGAAGGATTAAAATTGATAGATAAGCAAGGTCATGTAAGTGTCATACAGTCATACGCAATGGGTATGATATAATAACATCATAATACACCAGCTTTCCCCAGATGAGATAGTGATAATGATAATAATAGTAATGAGAATAATACAAATATAGATCATTGATCATTTCTGCCTTTTAGAAAACTTATTATGCACAACCATTATATGCAAAAAGCATAAAACTTAATGGGCATAACAAAGAAAATTGAAGACACCAGTTAACCATATATTAACAGTTGAAATAGACTCAGTCAGGGATATGACATGCTAACCCACTGAAAAATGAAAAAAAAAATTCAATAGAAGGAAAATGAAAGAAAACGGGCTACTTCCCAACAAACTTCTGGTTTTTGAAACACCCCCAATAAAAATAAAAATAAAATCTTTTTCATATCTACATATCCACAAACCTTAGGAGTTCTCCAACTGCAAGTAGAGAACCATGTATGCTATGAACGGAAGCATTTTTCCCTAATCCATCTTGTGTGGCCTCAAACATACGGTAGTACCTGTCAAAATTAACATATAGATAAATTACATAAGTTCCAACACAAGATCCTGAAGACAGAAAACTATTAGCATGCATTCTGGAATCTCTCAAAAGACAGAAAACTATTATATGCAGTATTAATCCTTTGGAGAATAAATATGTCAAGAATGAAAGACAAAAATTAGATAACTCGGACAGACTCAGCAGAATTGATGGCTCAGGTAACACCTGAACCGGGCCAACCTCGCCCACTATTGAAACGCCATGGCCCATGAAGCTATGATTATTGGGTATTTGGGTTAGAGACCATGGCGCGTGCTGTTGATCGTATATTCGTCTTTAGTGGTATTATACTTAACTCGCTAGTCGCTAGACATTCTTAAACCTCGTTTAAATTTAGGCAACCTTTTAGCATTTACTATAATGAGTAGTAGTACTAACTCAAATAAATAATGTACCTGCTGTTGCATCTGAACTTAATAGGACACAACGAGCAACGTATCTAGTAAAATGCCTCAACATATGTATGCCCTAGTCAAACTATAATCAACTACCCAAACCCATGTTCTGGCAGTGCTAACTTGGATACCACTCCAGACAGTGTAAGATATAATCCTACAACATTATCCCATTAGCTTTCCAAATGCGCTTTCCAATTGCACCTTATTGTCAATGATTGCTTTTTGAATACACTGATTCTAGGGGTGAGCATTTTGGACCATTGACCTGACCAAACCGGACCGACCGGGTCCGGTCCTCGGTCCATGGTTTTCGTCACATTCGGTATTCAGTCCGATCGGTCAGGTCCGGTCAAATATGCCTAATAGAACCGGACCGGACCAAAAAATGGTCCGAGCCTCGGTCCGGCGTTTTGGGCCATTTTGGTCTCAGTCCAGTCCAATTTTAGACCGACACTCACCCCTTAACTGATTCAAAAGTGGGTTCGTTACTTCAACATTTTAATTGATATATATTAGACAAACTTATGAAAGCCAAAAAAAAAAACTTATGAAAGCCCAACCTTAGTAGAAGCCAAAATGATCAATTGATTACAAAAAAAACACAAGAAAGACAAAAAAGATGAAGTGTAATGATCAACATAGTATGTTTAGAAGTTGCAAGTGCACTGAATAGTTCTAAGAGGGATGAAGTATAACTCTCCATATGCAAACTTAATAACAAAAAATTCTAAAACATTTAACATATGCACTAACCACTGCACACGCCAACGTGTCTCTCTCTTTTCAATCACACGAAGGCAAGCACGTAATGCCTCAACAGCTCGCTCTCTGACAGCCAATGTTGGATCCCTCAATGCCACCCAGATGGCATCGACAAATTCGGGCACGTGAACATTAAAAACTGTGGAAGCATTTTCAGCCATTTCCTGAAGACAAAAAGATGAATTAAGATTCCAGGTTGATTACTAAAATCACAGAATTTCAGAAACTATCAAAAAAACGGATGATAGTTGGGAACTTCAAAAATGAAGAATATCACAAACATTAAAAATATGTATTTGGAATGGTGCATCTATCAACACAATAACACATTAGGATGCATCCAGAAAAGCTCCAATGAGCTAGTAGTTACCAACCCTATGTGGAGGAATTTTCAGTCTTTAGATCACAGAATAAGCACTCTTGGCTATTCAGCACCAGTAGCAATTAAGGATCATAAACATATAGGCAAGAACAATTAAACCAATTGATACCATCTTAACAAGGTTATTTTGTAATGCTAATTCCAGGTGTCAAAGGCTCCAAAAGCAGTCCCAACATAGCAGAAACTTACCTTTAAAATTAGAACAGCAGCAAATCGGCGATACTCAACTCTCTCTCCACCAAGCCATTGCAGCGCATTTCTCACCTGCAGAAGTACATATATACTAAAAGTTACTAGATGAACAAGGAAATAACACATAACTAACAAAGGCTACAAAGTACACACCTGACACTCCACCTCATCCGCCGTCATAGCCCCGCCAGCTCTGGCTAGATGGCCAAGTACTTTACTGGCAAGGATCAAAATCTCAGGGTCACGCTTCGTATCGAACACAATACGCATGTAATTAGAGAATTTGGAAACTTTTGTGCCACTCTCTCCAAGTCTCAAGTCAATCAGTTCATCGGTAGCTCTTAAAGCACCTAAATTGTCAGCAACATCATTGCTCTCTAGAAGACTCGTAATGCGATCATATAACTGATCCATGAAACGAGAAAAGGCTTCGCCACTTAGAGCACGCGCCTCTTCTTCAACATGTCTTCTTAAAGCCAAAGCAGACCCATCCTGTTGTTAAACAGCGGCATTGAACAAAAGAGTTTATTTGCAACAAAAAGGAAAATAGGGTAAAATATCGGCAAGAAAGTATTGCTCGCAATCATAGTCTAACTTCCTATCCTCAAAATCAAGCACTTAGTTATCAAAACTATTAATCTAATCGTTTCAATATTGAAGTAATTGAAATATATAAATGATGAATGATGATAACAAACTGATATGACCAAAAACCATAACAATTGCAAATTTGTTGCTCACTCTTCAAAACGCATACTCATTTGTAGATCCGCATTTATTTACAACTTTTAGTTTGGTATTAATGTATACGAGTTTCTTTAGTAATAACTATTGCTAAATATTAAGCATTAACTTGTCAATCTGTCAACATTGATTATCATGTTCGATACAAAGAGCATCCAACTTCTTTACACGTCAAGGGTAAACTCAAACCGAAACATGACCATCAAAAATTTTATTCCAACAAAAAAAACTACGCATTCAATTCCTCGATAGAATCTACCATTTCTCGTTGATTACCTTAAAACTCATACTAATATAGTTGAACTTCATATATTCTAACTACTAATTTAATGCCAACATATCCGTTATCCACGCCCTAGCATAAGATTTCTTACAAAAAAGGAAAACTATGTCGGTATATATGTTTACCCTACCGGTTTCAATTTTAGATGTCTTTTGGTTTCAGCTTTACCCTACCTTTTTCAGTTTTAGACATTGTTAGCCTACCAGTTTCACTTATTAATGAAGCCTGGTAACTAAGCAACGTTCAGATAGCCTTGAGCTCTAAATTATCATTCTCACATACTAAGTACTCCTTTTATTTTGCATAGCTTAATGTTGAGCACCAACATTTTTCTTGTCATTAACGAAAGCTACTCAATCTCAACATTTATGCTCTATTCCAATTCAACAGCTAAAAACCTAAACTTTATAAACAATCAAACTCGCAATACAACACTTCTGCTCCTACGCTTCAATCATCAATTCCTTTAGTAATGTAGCTTGAAAGTCCTTACACATAAGTTAATTCAATAACAAAAGGCACTCATTTACGTTCATTTCCAAATCAACAGCCGTAAACCTAATTCTATACCAATCAAACTCACATTTCAACACTCTTGATAGCTCGCTCCTACACGTTAATCACTTCCTTATTCCAATCACATATACAACGTTTCCGCAATCAAGGAGCGGAACTTTATAGAAATCAGACCAACATTTCATCAGCTTTTACGTCACATTCATTAAAATGACATTAACGCAGCTCAAAAGACAGAATTCAAGTGAAAAAACAGAAAAGAAAAGGAAATAAAGCAAACCTTAGGCGTGCCGCGCGTAGAAAGATCGGATAAAAGGCGATTGAGCGGTTCGATATTCCCGGCTGGCGAGGGAGACGCCGCAGGCAGATTAGCAAAGCGATAGGAGTGAGGCGTGTTCGCCATTAGGAAAAACTCTTGGTCAGCGTATTCGCGATCGGTTTCAGAAGTAGAATCGCAAAACCCTAACCCCAACCTGGGTAAGAAGGGGGTGGGCAAACAATTGCCCACTTTTGATTGCTTTATATAACGCTTTTTATTGGTTTTTTATCGCTTTTTATGATAAATAGATTGAAAATTGGATTGATTTATTCATTTGAGGGGTTTAGTTTTTTGTTAAGTGATGTGTTTGTTGTTTGTTGGAGAGTGATGATTATGAGATGTAAGTAGAGCTGAGACTGGCAAAAACCCTATTTTTACTCTGTTTACTGAAAGGCGTGTGCATTGCACATGTGTTTATATATCTTCAAATGCTGTGTTACTCATTTTGGTGTCGTGGATAAAATTTTGATTCAAAAAGGTCAACTTTAATTTACAACACTTTAATTAATTCAAAATAAATACAAGGACTTTAATTACTTGTTAGTAATAAAATGCTATTAATACTTATGAAAACAAGACAAATAAATTAAATTAGTGAAAAAAACTCGTGAAATTTACGGATATTTTAAGAAAGACGTTAAAAAAATAAATTGTAAATTACACTGCGTATGATGAAGCTATTAGCTAAACATAACAAAGTTTAGATACAGAAATGTAAAACATAAAGTTTGCAATAATCAAATATACGTTATATGAAAGACATGAGACAAAGCAAAAAAAATACAAATAAAAATCACAAATCCTTAACTCTTCCAATGTGACATACATACATGTAGATGTGATCATCAATTGTGTAGGATTTCTTTGTAGACCATGTTGGTCGTGGTATTTGATGACGTGTAGTCCTTAGTCATGCAATATAGTCCGACCCCCGGTTACTATCTACATTCAATCCATCACGAACGGATCAAGGCACCGACATTGACCCAATAGGCCCAATGGAAGGTGGTCGCACGCGGTCTCAATGTGGGTCGCGCCCTAGCCGCACGCGGTTAGGGTCAGACAAGATCATCTTGGGCCGCAAGTCTCGGGGAACCCTACTAAGGCTTCACCGGCTATAAAAGAAACACCCTAGGTTTCATTTAAGGTACTATTCACTTGCAATCATAATACCCTACTCATGTCGGGGTCTAATCGTGGTAGACAATCTCACGGTAAGCCTGACGGGGCTTTTTCTTAGTGCGCATGATCCCAACATACAATTTTGGTGCATGAGCCGGAGCCTTCAACGCCCGAATTACCTCTAATTCGGGTCAACTAGGTCCAACCAACTTTTGTATCAACAATTTGGCGCCATTTGTGGGACCCTACACTAAGCTTTAAAATAACTAAGACATGAGGCGGATCTTCCGGCCAACGGACCCCGCCGGGGAAGAAATCGCAACCAAACGAGACAACTATTGTCTGGAATCCTTCGGTTACAAGAACTCTAGAGGACCGAAAAATCGGAACGTTGGAGCTAGGCCGCCACCACAGGCGGCTAGTCCGCTCTTTGTGACAACTCTTGTGCCGACACCGGCCACGGGAACCCTAAGATCGGTGGAGGCACCGCCCCACCACAAAAAGAAGCTCAACGTCAGTCGGACGCAAAGCTAGAAGACGACACCACCCCTCCCACGCTCGAGGCACCCCTTGAAGATTTTGTAGCTCGAAACTACGAAGCTCTCCTTCCCCTCATTATGGAGAGAATAACGACACCACGACGTTCTCGTTATAGGGGGCGTCGTCGTAGTTCCCGAGGCATAGGAGAAGGTGTACCATGGATGAGCGTCTCAGAAGACTCCACGTCATTGAACGACTTGGAAATAGAGTCCTTGTCGATTAAACTGTAACACCCCAAATATCGGTCAACTGAAGCGGTAAAGCTTATTGGCTGTTACGTCATTGTATTGTAGTTCAAGGTACAAGAGAACGACTCTAAATGAAACGTTTTGAAAAAGAATTTACCTCGTTTCATTTATTTAAAATAACAGAGTTTACAAAACATAAGTGTTGGTCTCTTTTAACTCGTTACTACTTATCAACCTTAAGTAGTAATTCGTTAATCAGATTCAAGTGAGTTGTTTTACCAATCAATAAGAACTTTAACAAATAAAACAACAATACCAAATACTTTTCAACGTATAGACATTTATTAAAACTCAAGAAAGAATCTATAACCCACTTTGTTTACGGAATAACAAAGTGGTTGGATGACAATGTTGGGGTGATCTCCTCAACTTAAACTTCTAACCAAAGTCAAGAGTTTAAGTATCAACCAAAACGTTCATATGCCTTTAGCTATATGGTTTGGTTGATGTTGGAAGATAATGGATCTTGGAAGATTTCTATCTCCCGTCAAGAGAGTTAGCCGATTCTCTCCCATATGCATCCCTTTTATAGGGGAAACATTTCACATGGGGTGGTTAAATGCCCATGTTGGATAAACAATACAAAGTAAGATTAAACTAATCTAAGAAAAGATAAAGTTTGTACTTATAGTTAACTTTACAAGCAATCTTTTTCACTTTGACTTAAAGTGAATCTTTTTCCGCCTAATGTAAACCTTCAGAATACTGAAGTATCTTCAGCATCCTAGAGGAGATCGACATCATTCAATTTGGTATTGTCAGATCAATCTGAACTGAAAGCTCTTTTTCAGGACTTGTTCTTCAACAACTAGACCGCCTGGTCACTAAAGCAAAGACTCAGTTGTCCTTTAAGTTCTTTGGAAGAGGAAAGCTGAACATCCTTCAACAAAACTTTCTTCAGTAGGAAACTTTGTTCCTCTTGTCATGCTTCAGTAGAACCACCTTTCTGTTGAACATGAAACACTTAGGGGGATTTTATATTCAAATTCTAGAGTTGCTTCAGCGTAAGTAAATACTGAGCCAACAATCTCCCCCTGTTTGGATATACAAATAGCCTAAGTTAAAGTCAATAGTAAGTGAGCATAACAACTTCTTATTACTTGCACTGGACAATAAAGTACTTATAAACAACTGATAATCATTCATTCATAAAAGTTACAAAATACAAGATATAAATACAAATGATTATCCTATTTCTTTTTAGGTCTAAGTTCTTCAATGACTGGAGTTTGCACCAGTGGATTCATGTTCCTTATATCCAAAACTCTTAGCAAGCACAAGCTGAACGTCCTTGCAGCTTCAGTTAGACATGGTCCCCTATGGTGTAGGAAGAATAATCTCTGGACATTCCATAATAATTCATTATTCAAGTCATCACTGATGCCCTAAAGTCTTGTCTTTCTGGATGATTAAACAAGATCATCCCTAGTTTTGGTTCTTCAATAACATGCCCAGGTAGATGATTCTGAAATTGAACAAACCCTTTATATTTCTTTGTGGTGAAAAATATGTCACAAACTCCTAGTCTAATTTGATTCGCCAGTTTGTTCAGCTCTAGAATGGGATATTGTTCCTCTAGTGAAATTTCAACATTAATGTTGAGGGACTCACCCATCTTGTCATGATTTCTCTTGGAATGAGAAATTCTGGTTAACACCTCATCCCATCTTTTTGTTTTCTTCTTGGCCAGCTTTTGTTCCATTTCTAGCCATTGAGTGAGAGATAGTTCTCCAGAATCTCATCAATATTATCAGCCCTGTAGAATTTGAGATCAATATTACCTTTGGTGGTGAGCATGTCAATGTTGGTAAATTCTGAAGGACTTCTTTTATTCAGTCTGACCAAGCAGAACTTCTCATATAGCATTTTCCTCTTGTAGATGTTCACTACAACTGAATTACCCATCTCATGATACAATGATTGCTTTAGATTTCTGATTTTGTCAACTTTATTAATCTGATCACCTTGTTGATGTCTGATTGTGGTAAATTTAGATAACTTGCTTTAGGAAAAACAAGCAACTAAAAGTAGCGGTAAGTATTGACGAGTGATTTAGGAAAACCACAAGTAATGACCCAATCACTTAAAAAGAGAGAAGATTCGTTTCCCAAGGAGGTATATGTGTTGTGAATTAACTTGTATTTATTTGAGATTAATATTAAGAAGAATGGGGATGAGAGGATGAAAAGACGGATACGTTAAAATTAAACTACGACGTAAACGTAAAACCGTGAAAAACTACTCAAATTAAAAATTATTATACTAAGACCAAAAACAAAATCAATAATTAAAAAGACTAAAAACAAGTCTAAAATAATATAAATAAAGACAAAAATCCAACAAAGATATTTTAAAACCTTTTATTAATTAAATATTCAATTTTAAATGCTAATTAAAGCCCTAAAATTAAATATAATTAATTCAAATGTCTAAAATATGATTTTATTGAATAATTACTTAACTTATATTATTAGAAGACTAAAAAGTAATTTTCTAAAAATTAAAACCTATAAAAACTATTTTTTTGAAACTCTAAAATGATTAAAAATGATTAAAAACTAATTAAACTTAAAATAATTATAAAAATTAATCTAAAAGCTAGAAAATTATTCTAAAAATGGAAATAGTCCTAATTAATGATAAAGAACCTAGGAAAAATTAAAAAGAAAGAAAAATAAAACTTTGAAAAATTAATAATAAAATATTGCTAAAAATAAAAAGTTTATAAAATTAATTCTAAAAAATTTCTAAAAATCCTAAATAATATAACTAAGAGAAAAACACAAATTTATGCTCCTAAACCTTTTTTAATAATTTTATAAAAATGTTTAAAGTTTATAAAAAACCTTAAAATAATATAAAATTAAAAATTAAAGTTTTTAAAACCAAAACTAAATGTAAACCTCAAATTAATATTTTAAAAGCTAAAAACTATTTTTACTAAAAATTAAAAATCTTTTTTCTATTTTTAATTACTTTATAAAAAACGTATAAAGAAAAATGCAAAGAAAACAATATAATAATGGGAAAATTAAGAAAACTAGCTAGAAAAATCACAAATCCTATAAAGGTCCTAGGAAAATTGAAAATAGGCAAAAACGTTTATCAAATAAGCTGAAAAGCGGTAAATAAGCCACGGCTTTTTAAATAAGCTAGAAATGAAAAACGGGTTAACAAAATAACCATTGCACCCTTAGTCAGTAAAAGACCCAAGGGCGCAACGGTTAAGTATGATGTGTGTGAGTGTAGAGACCAGGGTTCGAGGCTGAGTAACCCCTTTTTGCACGTTTATTTTATTTTTTTATTTTTTAAACTTTCCAATCAATCCAGTGAACTTCTTAAGCTTATAAATACACTCCAATTTCCTTTTTATGCAAGATTCAATGAGTTATGATCTCAAGACGTGCCAGACTTCAATTTGATGAACACAAGTTTGTGTGTTCTTTCCTTTTTCTTGACAGATTACAAAAGCCAAAGGAGTTGGCTTGTGGGCTTATTTGATGATGCTTATTAGACAGGGGGCACCCTTGTGCTCATAGAAGCACAAGGAGTCAAGCTATAAGCAAGAAATAACACCTAGCAATCAAGCAAAGCACAAATCAAAAGCACTCAAGAGCATGTAAAGTTGCTGTGATAAAATCCCTAGACCTGTGGACTTTTATGCTAACAGAATGCACACTAATGGGTTTCAAGACCTGAAATTTTGCACACAAACTCTCCAAGCATTACACAAGCAACATCCACAACTCAACTAGCTTAAATCTCAATCAATAATCAAAGATCATACACAAAAAGTTCACACAAATAATCAGAATAGAGAACATGCAGATTTTGGCTATCCCTTTTTCTTTTAAACTCCACAAACTAGCTCAAAACTATATCAAATTAAGCTAAGACCAATATGCAACCAATCCTAACTCTATTCAACCTTGCTAACACCTTCTAAGAACCAAATCAAAAACTTCTACCCTGCTAACACCCTTAGCCAAACACCACTTTATTTTTGAAAAACGATTTTTAACTAACCAATCTACTTAAAAAGCTACTCAAACTGATTCATATACTATCTAACAAGCATAACATATCATGAGAACATAAATCCAATACCTATAACACACTTATAGCACAGCAATCAAACAATAGCATACAACCTCTTTTTTTCTGAAATTTTAACAAGGTAAAGGGTTTTACCTTAGGGCTTTACAATCCAAAGCCCTAGAGGATGTTAAATCCTCCTCCTTACCAGCTGGGGCTGGTGCTGAACACAAATCAACAGCTTCCCACACCTGCTTTAACACAAAACAAAGAAAACAAGAAAATACAAGCATAAACTTATAACACTGATTTCTTTTTCTTTTCTTTTTAAATCCTATCCAAAACTCTTCTTACCTTCTTAAAACGTTTTCTAAACACCTAATCACCACTTACTTCAAACCTCTTAATCATCAAAACATGTGACAGATTTCTCACCAAGAAAACCTCAAATTCCAAAACTTTTTGAATAATTTTGAAAATCAGATTTACTTAACCAAATTAGAAAGTGGAACTCAGAATTAAGCTTCACACAACACTCAACTTTTAAAAACAATAAAAAGGAATTATAATTGAATTTATCAAAAACCAAACTTTTATTTCTTTAAAAAGGGATTACATGTGCAAGCTTTAAAACTGGAACCAAGGATCACCCACAGGTTGGGGTCTCTTTTATAGTGCTCATAGAACATACTAGAATCAATAAAACACAAACCCTAATGCATAGAAAATCCCAACTTTGCCCTTGACGGTTTTGAGTGATGAGTTGTCCACATTTGATCCTGGACGTTTGTTTTTGCTTTGAGAGTAAGCAAATAACCTTAGCCTTTGATTTGGGACACGTCACATGCCTTGGAGGACAAGGTGTGATGTGATTGGTTGAGAGGGGAATTGGGGGTGGGGTCTACAGTGAGTGGGTTGCGGGTTTTAGGAGTGGGATAGCTTTCTGCACATGTGAATCACACATGTGCAAGGTGAATTGGTTTTTAACCCATTTTTAAGTGAGGTGAAAACTGGGCGTGTAAAAGGATAAACAGTAACTTGTTTGATCCTATTTTGGGGGAAAAAAGCTGTTAGGCGCGTGTTTTGTTTGAATCTTTCAAATGGTGCACATTTGGTCCTTATGTTTTGGTATTTTTGGCATACAATGTTTTCCAGCCCTAAAAACGTTTTGCTTTGTTAATATCTTTCAAGGCTTGTCACTTTTGGCACCAACTTTGGAAAAAGGTTATCAAAGGGTTATTTTTGACATTTTTGGATAATTCAGGGACTGAACTTGGACAATCTTGATCTTCAAAGGTCTTCAATGCTTCTTAATCTTCATGAGGGACCATAATTGGCAATTTTGATTTGTTGAGGGACTAATCTTGCCATTTCTTCAAAGTTGAAGGACCTTTTTGCAATTTTGACAAACTTAAGGGACCAAACTTGTAATTATTAATATACAAGGGTTTTAAGTGTCATTTCTTCATTCTTGGAGGATCAATCTTGTTTGTCTTCAAGTCTTCAAGGGTATTTGATGAGAATTTCATGATTAGGGCCCGGTTCTTCGTACGGCTTCGTTTCTCGTGTTCGTTTTTCCTTGTATCTTGTGATCTTTTGTCTTTTTCACGATATCCATACCTAAAATACACAAGAACACAAAAGCAAGCATATATATGGTATTTTATGACATTTTATGTATTTAAAGCCCGAAAAGAACGATGAGATCATGTATAAATGCCATCTCATCAATGTCTTATTGGGTGACCACACCATACATGATCAGTCTCTGGTGGAGAGTGTGATCACCTTTGTCTTTGGGTTGGATCATTGGGGAACCATTCCTAAATGAATCACCGCTGGTGGTTAATCCATCTATGTGACTATCTTTTGCTGAAGACTCTCCCTTAGACTTAGCAGGGCTGTCTTCAGCAAATGGTGATACTGGTTGCTTCTGAGCCTTCTTTCTTGCGTGCCTTTGAAATAAATCTTGAATCGTAGTGGTTTTCTCCCCCTCACCAGAAGAATGCACATCAACTTCTGCTGATGCACCTCGAGGGAGGAAGGCAGCAAGAGAGTCTAGTGAATATTTTACCTTGGCCAGCATAGCTGGAACATTACCAAGAGCAGCAAGTTTTTGTTGGACTTCTTCTGAGATAGTCATTTTTTGTTGCTCCAACATGGCCACCTTGTCCTTGATTTTAGACACAAAATCACATAGCTCATTTATCTGGCCAGAGATTGGAACAAACTCCGTGGGGAATTCCATAGAGGCATGATTGATGAAATCCACAAGTGATTCCATATATGTCTTCAGATCTTATTACTGACCAAATTCTTGACCAAGGGTTTAACAGCAGCTATCACAATAGCTTTGATCTCCTTAGCAGTTGGTGGAGTTGGCCGATGTCACACCCTGTCTTGGTGGAAACACGAGGCCAGACGTATGGATATCATCATAACACACGGTGTCTATATAGAGAAATCTAAATGCAACATAACAATAAAGGAGACACAAAGTGTCATGAAAATATCTAGCACAACAGGAGTATAAACAAATGAGGGTAATGTCTTACTCAAATGTTCAAGACAAACAACCAAAACAAATAAACATCATAGAGCACATGCATCAAATCAAAAGAAAATAAACTAAAAGGAAGTGGATTCCCCTCAATGCATCCTAGCAGCTTCTAGACTCAAGTCACTTCTAACCTCATCCTTCCCAACAACCTCACCTAAAAATGATACTAAGATCTGTTAACATAAAGTTGGTGAGAACATATGTTTAGTCAATAGATAAATAAAAGGGAATTATACATATATAGGCATTGTCATACTAATAAATAAATTTTTGATTCTTCGTTTCGATTCGAATTGAAAAAGTGTTTTAACTGTGACTCAACCGTTTTTGGTTAATAAAAGAAAGGTTGATTATCTATTTATAAAAATTAAAACTTGAAAAGTATAAAACAAATGACAAATATAAAGAAATTAAACAAATTTAAAACCTGTTAAAAGTAAAATTGAAAATAAAACAATTTAAAACAAAAGCTTGACAAAATTGGTGGGAAAATGAAATTTTGAAAATAATTCGGAATTCAAAATCAAAATGTAATTCGGGAAACAAAACCAAACACAATTCGGAATAGTACTTGTGCATTTAATCCAGAATAACCAAATCATAACCTTATTCGGAATTAACCTAATTCTAGACCTAATTCGGAATAACCTAGTTCATTCGGAATAACCTAGTTCTAGACCTAATTCGGAAAAATCTAGTTCTAGACCTAATTCGGAAAAACCTAGTTCTAGACCTAATTCGGAATAACCTAACTCAAATCTAATTCGGAATACTGACTACACTCACAATTCGGAATTTGCCTAAACATGTAATTCGGAATAGTAAAAAGCTTACCTAGTTCGGAATGTTTAACAAAAGGGTAATTCGGAATACTGTGTGAACATGTAATTCAGAATAAATCTAATAACCTAATTCGAAATATCTGAAACTGACCTAATTCGGAATACTAGAAACGTGCACCTAATTCGGAATTTCTACAAAATACAATTCGGAAAACTTTAAAACACAACCTAATCCGGAATGTGGCTATAAACGTAATTCGGAATACTATAAAAATTGTTTAATTCGGGAAAAATAATAATAATTAAAGCTTAAGTCGGAATAAAAAGAAAAGTAACAGTTCGGGAAACTAGGGTTTATCAATCCGGATTAGATGAAAAATAAGCTAAAACCAAATAAGCAAATGACCAAAAATTAAGCCAAACTAATTTTAAGAAAAGCTAAACAAGACACAAATTAAAAACTCTAAATACACCAAATAAGCAAAATATATAAAATCAACTATAAAAATAATAAACTACCAAATCCACTTAATCAAAAACAAGAAAAACATAAAATAAGCAATAAGCACAATAAGCTATAACCATCAATCACATGAAAACAATAAGAACAATAAAATAAGCACTTCACTCAAATAAGCAATAAGATCAAATAAGCTACATGATTAACCAAATCAAACATAAGATTTAAAACAAGAAAGGAAGAATGAGATTAATTTCAAAAGATTGAATTAAAGATGAAGATTAAGATTCAACAAAACAAGATTAAATATGAAAAGATTAAGAAACTTGAAAGAAAACTAGAGAGATAAAGTAATTACACCTACTCCTACTCCTAAACTAATCTAATATAATAATGAAAAAACTAACTACAAATAAAAAATATGAAGCCTATTTATAGTGGAGGAGTAGTTGGTGTGTTGCTTCCTTCTTTCTCTTTGTCTTCTCGTCTTTTTATTTAATTCGTTTTTCTCGACTTTGTCTCGGGATTTGTCGAATGATAAAATGAACTCGTCTTCTAATTTTCTTATTTTATTAGATTTGGTTCTACGACTTCGTTAAACTTCCGTCTTTGGTCTTTTTCTTTGATAAATCTTCAGAGTAGGCCTTTGACTTTCGTTCTTTTTGCACTCTTGATCTTTTGACTTCGTCTTTTGTCTTTTTCTTCGATAAAAGCCCGTGAAAGCCCGTGTTTTCTTCCTTTTTCATATTTTGGTCCTAAAACACAATAAAAACACAAACCACGCATAATTCTGACTTTTACGACATTAAACACACGTTTCGGTCTCGTTTTTATTTGTTTTAAGTGGTAAAAGGATAAGTGTTTTCACACTTATTAAATCTCCTACACGACCATTGCAATGCCCTCATGCAATGCATTAATTTCAAAGCAAGATTTACATTCTTCTCATAATTAATCCACCTTGGCCTTTATTACATACTACGATACCATAGAAATTAAAAAGACAGAAAATTTCAAAATGTTGGAAGGAAGAAACTTGTAAAGAAATCTAAGACTTAAATTAAGGTTTTAGTGTCATGAATATTAATCACCCTTAAGTTTCACGTTCTCTAAACCAAGCTTAAAAACGAGATCATTGTTATTATAAGTTAGTAAAACTAACACTTACTCATGTGGATCAATTTTTCACTTAGACCCCCTTATTCCTAGGTGTATCTCTTATATTTTATTTTTTTGTCTTGAATGATCACGAGGATGTATTTTTTACTTATTTCGATAATTTATTAAGGCTGAAAATAAAGTAGGACGATTTAATCAATAGTTAGCTAAAGGACAAAACCTTTTAAAACTGCTTCTCGAAACCTCATAAAGTTCATATCTTGGCATAACTCGTTTCACGATTTGAGACTTTTATCGGATCGATATTTGGCAATTACTTCATACTTCGAATCTTTAGAGACGTTTTTGAAATAATGGTCTTCTCTTCATAATAGAAATTTCTTCACTTGAAGTTTTTGAGAGATTCTTCAAACTTAGACCACGACTTCTTCATTTTTCTTCAATCTTTATTTGGGATTTTGATATACAACGATCCGCCTCCTTTTTGGACTTGGATCTATTTATCCTCATACCTTGTTAGGGTCTTTTTGGATAGACTTCTCCATGATCTTTATGGAGTAATTGCTTCTCGTCGTGTGTCTCGATCCTTCATATTGATTTTTGAATAATGATTCTTCACATCACTTTGGATCTTTAGCAACAAAATGTAGCCCTCATGCCTTGTTAGGGCCCTTTTGAACTCGCCAATCTTCGCATCCTGCTTCAATAAGTTATGCCTTGGCTATGAACTCTAATTAATCCCGAGCAACTTTTAAACGATATTGGGCAAGAAGCTAAGTAACTTTTCAAATCGCACGACCTTATTTATTACAATTATTTATTAACAAGCGATGGGAGAAAAAGCTTATAATTAACTCACATAAATTCATGAAAGAATACAAAACTTATAATTGACTCTATCATTTCTCGTTATCCATAATTTAAAGTCTCAAGGAATGAGACTCGTGGATGCTTAGTCTAATAAACCAATTAAGGTCCATATGGTTAAGGATACTAGCTAGAGTAAACTCAAATAAGTAAACTCGGGTTGAGTCAAAATATTCACGACGGGCCTAATATATCAAAGACATCTAAACTCGTTAAAACCATTTTATTTAATCATTACGAAGAAAGAAAATAACAATAACAAAGGGAAAATACTACTAGGCCAAAATAGATCAAAAGTTTTAAAAAATGTCGAAAAATCAATTTTCCTGTAAAAATGAGGCCAAATTCAAGGAAAAGCCCACTTAACTTCGATAGAAGTCTCCCCTACACCTCAATGTTTAAGCATGTGGAAGTAAACTCCCCTACACTTAGGACATTGTGCACGTTGTTAAATCTTGCTAAGGAAGAGACAACAAAAGTGATTCCTATTTCAACAATTATGGATATAAAATAGTGAATCAAAAGAGTTTAGGATAAAACCGGGAAGACGGGTACACGGAATCACGGGTCCTCAAAAGTCATCAAAAGTGTATCTTTGAAAGCTCCAATCCCTGCACATCATAAGAAACAAAACAACAAACACCTACGTTGCTCCCCCTACACTTATTATAAAAATGGATAAAGAAGGATAGATTAGCGGGTTGCCTCCCGAGAAGCGCTTGTTTTTGTTAACCGAGTCACGAGCCTGACTCGACCCTGAATTAAGCATTCAAAGGGATGCCTCTAATATCGATACCGGGATCAAAAATCTTGTCCTTGTTCCCGGAGGAAAATAATAAATGAGAGGCCGGGGAATAGGTCATGAAAGGTAAAAAGGTCCTCTCAACATACGAGAAGCGTGTGAAGTTATCATCCACGGGAGGTGAGGTGGGTAAAGGATTAAAAATGTCATCCCTAAAAGACATATGATTATCACTAAGCGGCAAAGCCGTAAAGGTATCAATCATATAATAGTGAATGTCACCTCCCGGGTCAAAACACTCATCCTCAGTAATAGTCTCTAAAGTATGGGATGAAAGGTGCTCGAGAGGGGGACTTGGGACAATATCTTCATGCATCAAATTATCAAAAAGAATGTCCCCCTCCGTGTCATCATCATCAATACCCGGAGGTATTGAGAGAATGTCAATTTCCTCCATAAATGTGTCATTATTCTCAACGGGAGTAAGAGACGGTGGTAAAGACTCGGTAATATGAGTAGAATTTAACGCTTCAATTTCAGCAATAAGAAGATGAACTTTCAATAATTTGTCACGAAGAATAACGTCTTCCACCTCATCTAAAAGACCAAGTTCATTGGTGAACTTCTCGTAAGTCGGAGAGAATAAATCGACATCTCCCTCATCTCCCGGAGGAAATGGGGAAAAAGGAGACATTTCAAACGTGAAATTCTCATAACATGGAGAAATATCATCATTAAGAGAGACCTCGTCCGTAAGCTCCGCAAAAGTTGGTACATCACAAACCTCATCAAAGAATTTGTCGAGACCAAATTCACTAATCTCACTCGATGTATCACTATCCTTAGACGCATTTGGGATATCAAGAGTAGGAGTAGTAATCTCAGAAGATGGGTTGAGATCAAAGATATCATCCTCATCATCATAATAATAAAAGGGACGCACAAGAGGCGTAGAGGTATAAGCACTAAGATTAGATACTTGCTCTTGTCGCCTTTCCTCTTACAATTTATCGTTTAGTCGATCTAATTCGTCTTGAACTTTTAGAAGTTCATTCAAAATAGTGGCTCGTTGTTCTTCACTCATTGCAAAAGAAGGTTAATGATCGTGGTGTAATGTGGGGGCTCAAAATTATCAAAACCAGAATTATAGCACGGATCGGGCTCGTAGGAATTCATCGGTTGACAAGAAAAAGTGTTGTGAGGGCCCTCACAATTGTTGCAACACGGGTATTGAGAAAAACCCGGTGCATTTTGCGGATACAGATCCACATATATGGAAGAGGGTGAAATAGTGGCATTAGATGTGAAGGATGAATTGATTGAATTGCACGATAGACAACGTCCCAATTCGTAATTGGGGAGATCTCTTCCGCACCGTTCGCATGAACACCATTGACAAGATTGACTACCAGACGATGGTCTCCCACACCCTACACAATCGACGTACGAATCCATTAAGAATTAAAAATAAGAGTGGGTGAGAAAAAGAATTAAACACAATAGAGGATTAAGAGGAATATTTTTTTTGTTTAACACTTAGGAAAACGTCACTTTCGTGGTTTTTTAATTTTTTTGGTTGCAAAACTTAGGGAAGAATTGCTTTTTATGATTTTTTTAAATGTTTTTGGATTTTTGATATTTTTGATTCTTTTGGATTTTTGAAATTTTTTAAGCAAGAAAAATAACGTTCAAAAGTGAACGGATCCCAAAATCCAACGCGTCTCTTCACAAAAAACCGTTAATCTTCACGAAAAGAGCCGACAGCGTAATAACCGAATTTTGATAAGAAAAATAATGTTCTCGTGCGTCTTATCGAATCGAAATCGGGTTTAACGTGTGACTCAGTCGGTTTTGGTTGATAAAAAGAAAGGTTGATTATCCATTTCTAAAAAATAAAACTTGAAAAGTATAAAACAAATGACAAATATAAAGAAATTAAACAAATTCAAAACTTGTTAAAAGTAAAATTGAAAATAAAATAAAATAAAACAATTTAAAACGAAAGCTTGACAAAATTGGCGGGAAAATGAAATATTGAAAATAATTCGGAATTCAAAATCAAAATGTAATTCGGGAAACAAAACCAAACACAATTCGGAATAGTACTTGTGCATTTAATCCGGAATAACCAAATCATAACCTTATTCGGAATTAACCTAATTCAGAATAACCTAGTTCTAGACCTAATTCAGAATAACCTAGTTCTAGAGCTAATTCGGAAAAACCTAGTTCTAGACCTAATTCGGAAAAACCTAGTTCTAGACCTAATTCGGAATAACCTAACCGAAATCTAATTCGGAATAATGACTACACTCACAATTCGGAATCTGCCTAAACATGTAATTCGGAATAGTAAAAAGCTTACCTAGTTCGGAATGTTTAACAAAAGTGTAATTCAGAATACTGTGTGAACATGTAATTCAGAATAAATCTAATAACCTAATTCGGAATATTCGAAACTAACCTAATTCGGAATACTAGAAACGTGCACCTAATTCGGAATTTTCTACAAAATACAATTCGGAAAACTTTAAAACACAACCTAATCCAGAATGCGGCTATAAACGTAATTCAGAATACTATAAAAATTGTTTAATTCGGGAAAAGGGTTTTAAAGCTTAAGTCGGAATAAAAAGAAAAGTAACAGTTCGGGAAACTAGGGTTTATCAATCCGGATTAGATGAAAAATAAGTTAAAATCAAATAAGCAAATGACCAACAATTAAGCCAAACTAATTTAAGAAAATCTAAACAAGACACAAATTAAAAACTTTAAAAACACCAAATAAGCAAAATATATGAAATCAACTATAAAAACAATAAACTACCAAATCAACTTAATCAAAAACAAGATAAACATAAAATAAGCAATAAGCACAATAAGCTATAACCATCAATCACATGAAAACAATAAGAACAATGAAATAAGCACTTCACTCAAATAAGCAATAAGATCAAATAAGCTACATGATTAACCAAATCAAACATAAGATTTAAAACAAGAAAGGAAAAATGAGATTAATTTCAAAAGATTGAACTAAAGATAAGATTAAGATTCAACAAAGAAGATTAAAGATGAAAAGATTAAGAAACTTGAAAGAAAACTAGAGAGATAAAGTAATTACACCTACTCCTACTCATAAACTAATCTAATCTAATAATAAAAAAACTAACTACAAATGAAAAATGTGAAGCCTATTTATAGTGGAGGAGTAGTTGGTGTGTTGCTTCCTTCTTTCTCTTTGTCTTCTCGTCTTTTTAATTAATTCGTCTTTCTCGACTTTGTCTCAGGATTTGTCGAATGATAAAATGAACTCGTCTTCTAATTTTCTTCTTTTATTAGATTTGGTTCTTCGACTTCGTTAAACTTCCATCTTTGGTCTTTTTCTTCGATAAATCTTCAGAATAGGCCTTTGACTTCCGTTCTTTTTGCACTCTTGATCTTTTGACTTCGTCTTTTGTCTTTTTCTTCGATAGAAGCCCGTGTTTTCTTCCTTTTTCATATTTTGGTCATAAAACACAATAAAAACACAAACCACGCATAACTCCGACTTTTACGACATTAAACAAACGTTTCAGTCTCGTTTTTATTTATTTTAAGTGGTAAAAGGATAAGTGTTTTCACACTTATTACATACATACACTCAAATCCATCAAACATGCAATCAATCCACTGCTTAGAATAGTCCATATAGTATACATACTACTACATATTACCACGTCCAATATACTACAAACAAGCATGTATTAACTCTCTTTCATGCAATCATACTTGAAATTTTATTGGTGTTGCGGCACATATATAATTATGTAGGCCTCCATAATTATAATGTTCCCTTTCACCAATGTATTCCCTCTTATGATGACACTTATAAAAAATTAATACTACACATAACACATCAATCCATCAACTCAAATAAGCACATAATCACAACATAAAATAAGGTCCAAAACTCCCATTTATTAATATAACATTGTCAATGCATGAAACGCATAAATCCGTAGTCTAGCTAACCCAACATAGACATAATTCAAAATGCATAAAGAAACATATGACTAAGTATGGACGACTATGGTTCAATCCATACTAGTCTAAAATTCGAAAAGAAAGAAACATATGACTAAGTATGGACGACTATGGTTCAATCCATACTAGTCTCAAATTCGAAACAAACATATAATATCGGAAAATGCGCGCAAGATAAACAAGCAATTAACCCGAAACAAGTCATCATAAATAAAAAAATCAACAATATTCCAAAAGAATATCAATTGCAAATATCATGATAGTAGTTCATATACAAAAGACGAAAACTAATATTTAACCACGTAATATACTATAATGCACATATACTCCTATGACACCTATATGCATGGACCCTTAAGCTATAGACTAGGCTAAGCAACCTAATTCTCTATAACCATTGTCTCTGATACCATTCTGTCACACCCCATCTTGGCGGAAACACGGGGCGAGATGTATGGATAACATCATAACACACGGTGTCTATATAGAGAAATCTAAATGCAACATAATAATAAAGGAGACACAAAGTGTCATGACGATATCTAGCACATCAAGAGTATAAACAAATGAGTGTAATGTCTTACTCAAATGTTCAAGACAAACAACCAAAACAAATAAACCTCATAGAGTGCATGCATCAAATCAAAAGAAAATAAACTAAAGGGAAGTGGATTCCCCTAAATACATCCTAGCATCTTCTAGACTCAAGCTACTTCTAACCTCATCCTTCCCAACAACCTCACCTGAAAATGATACTAAGATCTGTTAATATAAAGTTGGTGAGAACATATGTTTAGTCTATCGAAAACAACATAGGAAAACCTTGACACACCGCTGTAAGTAAGTCATAGAAAACAAGTCAAAACGATGGACCATAATGTGATTATCATGTTAAATGCAACTACAAATAAAACTCAGTTCAGTACCAGCCACGTCTACAAATCACAAAGCACACTATACCAATCGCGTCTACAAATCACAAAGCACACTATACCAGTCACGTCTACAAATCACAAAGCACACTATACCCTTCAAGAGGTATCTTGCCCCAAACCATAAGGACAATGTACAATAGACTATTCGGATCTTTCCCACACCAAATGTGGAAGATGAACCCATATCCCCTTCGAGATATCTTGCCCTCGAAGAGACGATGTACGAAACCACACAAACTTAGGACGGATCGTGCCTCACGCTCCACACATATCAGAACACAAATCTAGGACACGCTCCACACATATCATAACACAAAAGCACACAAGTCACATAATAGCACATTTATGTCCACCCATTTTAATACATAATCCCAAAACATTTTAAAGACACCACAAGTATCATCTCCATCCCATACTGGAAGAAAAAATTTAAAAATTTGGTGAAAATAGGACTATGAACTCACCTTGCGAATACAAAGTCTCTTCACGAACAATCAATTATCTAATGCATACAACACAATATTACACGTCAACATTGACTCCGGAACTGTAATCCTTAATCATTGTAACAATCCCTATGATGGATACATCTCGAGTTCTATCCCAAATCATCCTCATGTTAACCCTCTACATGTCCACTATCTCAAAAAACCCAAAACACAAGTTTAAAGCATGTTGTCCGAAAATTAACCTTGAACTCGACACTTGCACAATTAATTTGACCAAGCTACTGACCACCATTGACTATACATTTTGAATATTTGAAAAGTACGCTCCGAGTACATAATTTTAGGCTTTTGAATCACCCAAAAAGTTTTAAAAACAAATAAGTTATGCCCAAAACGATTTTACCCAAAATCTGCCCAAAAAATTGCGACAATTTTTGACAGTTAGTGATGGATTCTGACATATTAGCGACAGTTTCTGCTGAATTAACTCTAATCCGATTTAAACCCTAAAAACCGATTTTAAACCCTAAAAACCCCTCATTAATTATCAAATTCAAGCCTTATATTATTTTAATTCCAGAAAATTAAAAACCCGAATCCATCATATGATTATATACATGATAATAACATGATTAGATTAATAAAACATGATGTGTAAACAAGATTATACCTTTATTTAGCCAAAAATCAACTTTGTAAAAACTTTAATTTTCTTTTGTTTTTTTCTTCTCCTGTCGCGTTTCCCTTTTTTTTACGTAATGTATGTTTTTTTACACAATGGCTTATAAATACCAAAGTACTTCTAGCCCAAGCCCAAAATCAATTTTCTTTTGTTTTTCCTTCTTTTTTTTCACTGAGTATTACAAAAGTTACCAAAATAATATTTTTTTCCTTTAATTAATAATTTGGTTTTTTAATATATTTTCTTATTTATATATTATTTTTATTTATTTTTGAAACACTAGACTTTCAAAAACTAGTTAAAACATATGTTCACATTTTATTTTTTATTAAAACCTTTAACCATTTTTTAAAATTTTATTCATAAATTTTACTATGTACGACTCTTAAATAAATCTACGGAATTTTAAACTCACCAGAAGCTAATAGCCTACACCACTAAATGCTTACATATAAATAATTACGTAATAACACTACGTACACAATATTAAATACGTACATCCGAATAACACTATAATACCCATAAGTTTGACCTTCAGGAATTTCACCATTCTAACGAATCGTCCACATGACCACGATGTGGGTCGTCTCAGTATACCACGTGTACTAACTCATACTTATACGTATGTTATCAATCCAAATCACACATCACACATCTAAAATCACATAAAGGCACATTTAGCACATAAATAAAGGTCAACAGTCACAACTGACAATCCTCAAAATTTAGGGTTGTCACAGCACTCCCTCCTAATAGAAATCTCGTCCCGAGATTTACTCTCAAATTCGAACTCGTTCCCAACAATAAATGGGAATACAAATCTTACACTACATATTCACAGCCAAACGCAAACTCAGACTACATTAAACAAATTTCAACAAACTACACATCATCCTTTATAATAATAACAAGGCGCTTCCCGTAGCGAATAACTAAGTCGAACAAATATTTCCTTCTTTAAATACGAATCCAAAGCTAGATTTATAATCACCAAATACGGATAACGAATCGAACCCACAGATAACATACAGAATTTCACGTGCACGAGTTAAAACAAATCGAAACCACGATACCCCAAAAGGACCCAGACATAAAATATGTATCAATTTCAAACGACCCATGATAATGAACACCGACACAAGAAACACCTAACAACAACCGCCCATATATTACGACCCGCGATATATTATTAAAACCTTGTACAATAATCGACTTTTTGCCAAAAGGATTTTTCTAATGTAATTGTATTTTAGGTGTTTTAAAACTATGGAATCACATTAATAATCTATATAATCACCCTAAATGTAAAATTAAAGTATACCAAAATTTCCTTTAAATAAAAATCATCTTAAATATTGTATTCATAAATGATAATAAATGAGAAAAGCAGTTAACCTTACATGTCTACAATATTTAAGTAGAAGTTTTTATTTTTATTTTGAATTTTACCTTATTTTAAGATGGTCTCTCAAAACTGTAATAAACCAGTATTGATCGTATATAAAAAAATTATATTATATCTTACTTTAAGATAGAATTTCGTTACTTAACCCTTATTTCATCAAGTACCCATGAATACCATTTTATCTCTATTCTTGTTACAAAGTAGGTTTTCCATAAATTATCATTTAGAAGAGTTGTGAGACTCAAAACGAAGACAACATTGTCTCAAAAGTACTTCAAAATACCCTAAGGTGCCGTTTGATTCAAGATTTTAAAATTCAGGAATTCTAAATTTTAGTAAATTAAAATTCCTAAGGTGCCGTTTAGTAGGGGGATATCCAAAATATTTACATTTTAATTTCCCCCAAATATTGTGTTTGGTATGAAAAACGAAAGAATTTTAAATTCAACGAATTGCCAAAATGATGGATATTAGAATTACTCCAAAAAGTGAGGAATTTTAATTTACTTGAAAATTATTTTCTATAAACTTTTTTTCTAGTCGTTATTTTTTGGGTGTTTATGTTTATATAAAAATTATGAAATATAAAAAATTTATATAAATATTATTTTTTTTCAGTTTTTACTCTTTTAAATAGCAAAAATAAATTTTTTATAAAAAATATATAATTTATATAAAAAATTTATGAAATTTATATAAAAGGTCAAAAATTCGATTTTTACTCATTTAAGTAGAAAACTAAAAAAATTTAAGAAAGTAAAAAAAAAAATTATTCGGTTTTAGTCATATAAACAAGAAAAATAAATTTTACATAAAAAATTTATACAATTTATACAAATTTTTAATAAAAGCTTATATAAATTTTATAGAATTTTTTTATAAAACATAGTTAAACTGTTTATAAAATATATATATATAATTTTTATAAAATCTATTGAAATTTTTTAAAAATTTATATAAATGTTATATAAAAATTTATGTAAATTTTTATAAAAATTATTGAATTTTTATAAAAAATTTATATAAATTTTTATAAAATTTATATAAATTTTTAATTAAATCAATTGAATATATTTATAAGATTTATAGAAATGTTTTATAATAATTTATATAGAATATTATTAAATTGTATATAAGTTGTTTATCAAATATAAATTTTTTATAAAATTGATAACAATTTTTTATAAAATTTATTGAAATGTTTTGTAAATAAAATATATTTTTTTAATAAAATTTATATAAAAAATAAATATTCGATTTTTACTCTTTTAAATAGAAAATTTATATAAAAAATATTTATTCGTTAATTGGTTCAATCTAAAATCAAAATTTGAAACTATTATAAATTGTTTCCAACCAAACACACGTAAGCATTTTTAATTCTTAGGAATTTTAATATACTAGAATTTAGAATTCAAGAATTTAAAATCTTGAAAAATTAAAAAATCCAGAATTTAAAATGCTTACACCTGTTTGGTTGGCAGATAATTATAATATTTTGAAATCTTGATTTTGAGTTGAACAGATTAACGAATAAATATTTTTATATGAGTTTTCTATTTGAAAGAGTAAAAACCGAATTTTCACTTTTTAGATAAATTTTACAAAAAAAATTTATAAATTTTATCATAAACTTTAATAAATTTTATATAAAGTTTATAAAAAATGTCTATAAATTTTATAAAAAATTTATATAAATTTTATTAAAAAGTTCTATAAATTTGATAAAAATTTATATAAATTTTTAAAAAACTATTTAAATTTTTAAAAAAATTATGAATTTTATAAACAGATTATAATTTTTATAAAAAATTTCAACGAATTTTATAAAAGATTTATATAAGTTTTCTAAAAAAGTCAATGAATTTTATAAAAAATTTATATAAATTTTATAATTTTTTATGTAAATTTTATTTTTCTTTTGAATTTCATAAAAAATTATATAAATTTTATTTTTGCTATTTAAAAGAGTAAAAACCAAGAAAATAATTTTTATATAATTTTTTGAAATTTTATGATACTTTATATAATCATTAAAATCCGATTAAAAACGACTAGAAAAAAAGTCTATAAAAATTAATTTTCAAGTAAATTAAAATTCTTTACTTTTTAAAGTAAATATAATATCCTTCATTTTGGTAATTCGGGAAAATTTATAATTCCTTCGTTGATTATACCAAACACAATATTTTAAGGAGTTTAAAATGTAAATATCTTGAATATCCCCCAATATCCTCCAACTAAACGACACCTAAGGATTCTAATACCAAAATACCATATGAAAATAAACACGTGATATATAGAGTCGACAAAAATGTTATGAATTGATAAATTATAAAGACTCGTCCATATTATCGCTCAAAGAACCGAAACCACAAAGTATTAACACACCTCTCAAAATAAGCCAAATCAACACATGATGAGTGATAGGTGTGTAAACACCCATCCTTTCTACCACTTAATTACAATAATAACCGGACCAAAACGTGTATTTTATGTCTTTTATGTCGGAATTATGTGTGGTTTGTGTTTTTGTTGTGATTTAAGACGAAAAGGTGAAAAGTGGAGAAAACACGGGCATTCACGGGGCATTCACGGCTTTTATTGAAGAAAAAGATGAAAGACGAAGTCGAGAAGTCAAGAGTGCAAAAAGAACGGAAGTCCAAGACCAATTCTGAAGATTTATCGAAGAAAAAGTCAAAAGACGGAAGTTTACTTAAAGCCGAAGAACTCAAGTCTATTTTATCGAAGAATTAAAAGACGAGTTCAAAGAAATCCCGAGCCAAAAGTCATTAAAAGTCCAAGATTAAAGAAGATAAGAAGAAAAGGACTAAGCATGCAATTAATGAAGATTAAAGAAGGAAGGACTTAATCTTGTAATTAAGAGAAAAGGAAAGAGGGGAGGAAGCTTCCTAATCCTCCCCTATATATAGATTAGGACTAGTTAATTTTCTTCTTTGTTGGCTAAGTGTGATAATTAGTCTTCCACCATTTACTTACCTTGCACCTTTTAATTCATGTCAATTTAAATACTTGTCAATTTAAATACCTTGTCTTGCACCTTAAATTCCTTTAATTTCAAGTAAGTTTTCATTTAATTCTTGTCAATCTTTACTTTATCTTGTTAATCTCTCATCTACCTTTCTTAATCTTTGATTTTTATGTTTATGTTTATGTTTATGTTCATGTTCTTATTTTGATCAAGTGGGTTTTTGATTATTATGGTTAAATTTGTTAGTTTTGTTGATTTAAATTGTTTGTTTATGATTATTGAATGTTTTGTTATTAGTTTAGTTTAATCTTGTGTTTGATTTTGGTTAAATTTGTGGTTAGATTCGTGTTTTTGTGATCCCTTGTTCTTCGGGGGTGTTTGTTTCTGCTACTGTATTCCCAGGTAAAGTTCCGGATCAAGAGGGTTTCATCCGGAAGAGTTCCGGATCAACACAAAAGTTCCGGATCAATATCTTCCGAATAAAAGTTCCGACTCAAACATTGCTCATTCGGAACATTCAAAGTTCCGAACAAAACTTCCGAACGAACTTCCGAACGAAAATCTGAACGAACTTCCGGACGAAAGTTCCGAACGAAGTTCTGAACGAATCTTCCGAGTCAAGACTTCCGGACGAAAAGTTCCGGATCACCAAGGTTTATTCAGAACTCAAAAAGTTCCGGATCAAGAAGGTTTATTCGGAACTCAAAAAGTTCCGAGTCAAGCATTCATTCGGAAGAGTTCCGAATCAACAAGTTCCGACTCAGAAAACTTCCTAATCAAGGGATAATCAGAAACTTCCGAATCAAGGATTTCTGTCAGGTTCTTTTTAGTTTTCCTATTTAAGTTTCTGTAATTTATTTTCAAGCTTTATTTTTTTTCCCGCCTTTTTCCTTAATCGCATTTTAAGTTAAATTTGCCTTAGCTTTATTTTAGTCTTATTTTAGTCTTGCCTTAGTTTAAGCTTTAGTTGCGTTTTAAGATTGCCTTAGTTAGATTTAAGTTTGCGTCATTTACATTTAGTGCCCTTTAATTTCAGTCACGTTTTTAAATACTTGCCCATTATTTTAATTAGACTTAGATTTAAATTACCTGCCCTTTTACTTTAATTGTTTTGCACCTTTATTTAAAAACAACCAAAAATATTCTTTTTCACCAAAAACAATAGAGTCACATAGAGAACCTAGATCAATTCGTTAAGATACCGAGAACAACAATTGAACCTAGCAAAAAACTATTGTATCAAATGGCGCCGCTGCCGGCTCTTTTCGTAAAGATTAACGGTTTTCTGTGAGAGACGCGTTGCTTTTTGGGATCCGTTCACTTGTGAGCGTTATTTTTCTTGCCTAAAAAATTCAAAAAACCATAAAAATTAAAAATTGATAAAAATACATAAAAATTAAAAATTTCAAAAATCCAAAAAGATTTTATCTTTATTGTGTATATATATTGTCTTTGTGTTTGGTTTCTTTTTCTTTTGCATTTTCAGGTGTATGCGTACTAGATCTTCTAATTATCAAGAGCCCGAGACTCATGAAGATTTAGCTATGTCAGGTGTAAACAACAATAATCCACCGCACCCTAATAATAACAACAATGTTCTTCCACAGCCCGATCTTCGGACCATGGAGGAACTTTGTCAACCTACCATGTTTGGACGAGGAGGACCGATTGCGCCGATGCAAATCAACGCTCCTGAGTTTTCGTTGAAGCACCACATGATTCAGCAAGTACAAACAAACCCATTCCGTGGATTGCCTGATGATGATGCCAACAAACACCTCGACAAGTTCATTACAATCACCCAAAGCATGAAGTTGCCTGGTGCCACAATGGATGTCCTTCGCCTACAACTCTTTCCACATACTTTATCGCATCATGCCGAAAAATGGTTTGATCGTCTCCCGAAGAATTCTATTCACACTTGGGATGACATGACTCAACGCTTTTTATCGCGCTACTTTCCACCATCCATGGTCACGAGCCTTCGCAATCAAATCAGCGGTTTCATGCAAGATCCCGATGAATCTCTTTTTGATGCTTGGGAGAGATATAATGTCTTGATCGATAGATGTCCAAACCACAACATGCTCCCTGTGACCTTAATAGACACTTTCTACAACGGTTTGACTTTTCGAGATCGTGATACGATCAATGCAGCCGCCGGTGGCACATTCATGAAAAGGAGACCCGAGGAGTGTAGAGAGCTAATTGAGAACATGACTACTCACCACAAAAACTGGGATTCCTCTGCTTCTTCTAGGAACAACCAGAGAGTCAATGTTTCCTCCACCTCAGCAAACCCTGATATGACCGAACTCACCCGTTTGCTGACTGAAATGAACAGAAGTATTCAACTCTTGGCTTCAAACCAACAACAACAACAAGTTAAAGCTGTTGCTGCTCCTTGTGAAACATGCGACGGTCCTCACTCATACAACAATTGTCCTTCGACACAAGGAAATCCGGAAAATGTGTATGCAACTTACGGTAATTATTCACCGGAAAATTACCAAGCTCGACCTCAAGGGGATAGAAATTTGCTGAGCTACCGGTCCAACAATTACCTTTCACCCGGTTTTTCTCCTCAAAACCAAAACACCGCCAACAACTACAATAGAAGCAACCAAATCCCACCAAGAGCTTCTAATCCTTATAACCCACCCGCCCAACAAAACCCACCCATTAACCCCGATGTTGAAGCCATCATGAGAACCCAAGGTGAGCAAATCAAGAATCTACAGAGCCAAATAATCAATTTGAAAGGAGATATCACGAAGCAAGGAAATGAGATAAGGTCCGAGGTTCGCGATAATATTCAATCCTCCTTCAGCACTCAAACGAATGAATTAAAGAATATGTTGGCTAGTTTCTTGCCCTCCACTCAACCTTCTACTTCGAGTTCTCTACCTTCAAACACCGTCACTAATCCGCGAGCTAATGTGAGTGCTATTACTACTCGTAGTGGAGTTACCATCGTAGGACCACCAATCCCACCCCCATCATCTACACCTCCTCCACCACCATGTATCCCTACCCCTCCTACACCTAGTATTAGTGCACCATTACCGTCTCCGCCTCGTCATGACGATGTCCCCAAGAAGAAACCTTCAACATCTCAACCTTCACCAACTACACCTTCCACCTATAAACCCAACATCCCATATCTTGGACAAGCCTAACTTGCTAACAAAGGAGGACTCTCAAATAACAAACTATATCAAGATGATTTCTCAAATGAACTTTAACATTAGCTTTCTTGAAGCACTTGTCCACATGCCCAAATTTGTTAAAGCATTTAAGGAATTGCTTAACAAGAAGGAAAAGTTGATTGAGCTCGCTAACACACGCTTAAATGAAAACTGCTCTGCAGTTATTCTTAAAGAACTTCCGGAAAAGCTTGGAGATCCCGGTCGTTTTGTGTTGCCTTGCGTGTTCAACAAAACTGAAGAATTTACTGCCCTTGCTGATCTCGGGGCCAGTATTAATTTGATGCCACTGAGTGTTTGGAAAACACTATCATTGCCCGACCTCATTCCAACGAAGATGACTCTCGAACTTGCAAATCGCACTCTCGCTTACCCCGTTGGTATAGCCGAAGACGTGTTTATTAAAGTTGGCACATTTACTTTCCCGGTCGATTTTGTCGTAGTTGATTATGAAATGGACCCTCGTATTCCTTTAATACTCGGTCGGCCATTCTTGAGAACCGGACGCGCTTTAGTGGATGTGGCCGAAGGTGAGTTAATCTTAAGAGTCGGGGATGATTCACAAATTTTTAAAATGGGGAAGCTTACAGGCAAATCCTTTGGAGGCCGAGAATCAGTGAATATGATTAATGTGCTTGATGACTTTGTCGTCTATGATAATCCTCTATTCGACTCTTGCATCGATAATCCACTTTTTCAAGATAATGTGGATGATTCTCTCCCCACTTTGGAACCTTCCCCCATTTATGATTCTCCACCGGTCTTTGATGCTTATGATGATGATGATTCTAGCTCAGATTCAGATGATTTTGATGATTGTACTTCCGAGTATCCCGAGCTGCCCACATATGATGATTTTGATGAGGCCGATACTCTTTCAAGCGATTCTTCACATGATGAAGATCCTCTGCCATCACTCGATCCTACTTTGGACAATTACTCATTTGAGGAAGACTTCTCTGAATTTCTCAACACTTACTTCCCTCATGAGAGTGATGCTCCTCCTTATGACTTTGAAGATTATCGTCTTGATCCTACTTTGGATTTGAAGCACATTCTTTCTAAGGAGAAGAAACCGGTCGACACCGAAATCCGCAGCACGTATGAGTTAACACCTCTTTGTCCCCCTTCTGAGGACGAGGTTGTGCTTCTTCACGGATCTTCTTCACACTCTGCTGAGCCTGAGTGCTATTTTTCCTTAAAGGAAAAGGTGTTCGATCCTGGTATTGAAATCTTTAAGCCATCTCAGTATCCACCTGATGAAATAAAAGGAAAAATCTTTGGAAATTTTGAAGACATGCTTGCACCACTTCACCCTTGCTTCCACCGTGCTCCATCTTTGCTTAAGGGAACCTTGCCACTTCTTCTTTGGCTTGCCTTGTTCGCCTTAAGCTTGTGCTATTTGATGGACGAAAACTATGTCTTTGATCCTGGTGGATATGTTTCATGCTTCTTCCGTTGATGATCAAGGTCGAGTCAGGCTCACGACTCGGTAAACAAAAATCAAGCGCTTCTTGGGAGGCAACCCATGCATCTATCTTTTCGCTTTCTTTATCATAAGTGTAGGGGGAGACCCGTTGGTTTGCTATTTCCTCTCCTCTCCTCTCTTAATCAGGGATTCGAGCTTCAATGATCCACTCTTGATGATTTTTGACGACCCGTGATTCCGTGTCCACTTCTTCCCGGTTCTATCCTAAACTCTTTTCGATTCACTATTTTATATTTTCTCAATATTAAAATAGGAATCTCTTTAGTTGAACTTTCCTTAGCAAGATAAACAACGTGCACAATGTCCTAAGTGTAGGGGAGTTTACTCCCACATGCTTAAACATTGAGGACAATGTTTATCTTAAGTGTAGGGGGACTTCTATCGAAGTTAAGTGGCCTTTTCCTTGTATTTGTCCTCATTTTAATCGGAAAATCAATTTTTCGACATTTTTCAAAATTTTTGATCTAATTTGGCCTATTAGTTTTTCCCTTTGTATAGTTATTTTCTTTCCTTATTTGAATAAATGTTTAATAAAGTGGTTTTAATGTTTAAACGTTATGAATCTTTTGACTCAATCCGAGTTTACTTATCTAAGTTTACTCTAGCTAGTATCCTTAACGTGTTTAAGTCAAGTTTTGCTAGGCTTTTATATAGGGAGCTATAAAACGCGAAAGTCTTAACTCTCACGGGTTAAGAACAAGAACTTTTCGCAAGTTCCTATAATTGATCCTAGAGAGTCGTTTATCAAAGGAACTTTAAAATGCGATTTCTAAACTTGAAAAAGTCTAAGAATTTGCAAGATCCTATAGGCGGCTCGAAAACCCAAAACATTGACTTAATTGGCTAAGTATCCACGAGTCTCATTACTTGAGATTTTAAACTGTGGAGAACGAGAGATGATAGAGCCAATTATAAGTTCGGTATTCTTTTGGGAATTTATGTGAGTTAATTATGAGCCTATTCTCCCATCACTTGCTAATAAATTTATCTGCTAATAAATAAGGTTGTACGATTTGAAAAGTTACTTAGCTTCTAGCCCAAGATCATTTAAAAGTTGCTCGGTATGGATTAGAGTTCATAGCCAAGGCATAACTTATTGAAGCGGGATGCGAAGATTGGCGAGTCCGAAAAGGCCCTAACAAGGCACGAGGGCTATATTTTGTTGCTAAAGATCCAAAGTGATGTGAAGAATCATTTATCGAAAATCAATATGAAGGATCGAGACACACGACGTAAAGCAAAAACTCCCAAAATTCATGGAGAAGTGTATCCGAAAAGACCCTAACAAGGTATGAGGATAAATAGATCCAAGTCATAAAAGGAGGCGGATCATTGTATATCAAAGTCCAAAATAAAGATTGGAGAAAAATGAAGAAGTCGTGGTCCAAGTATGAATCTCTCAAAACTTCAAGTGAAGAAATTCCTATTATGAAGAGAAGGCCATTATTTCATGAACGTCTCTCAAGGTTTTAAGTATGAAGTCGCTGCCAAATATCGGTCCGAGAAAGGTCTCAAATCGCGAAACGAGTTATGCCAAGATATGAACTTTATGAGGTCCCGAGAAGTAGTTTTAAAAGATTTTGTCCTTTAGCTAACTATTGATTAAATCGTTCACTTTATTTTCGGCCTAATAAACTATCGAAATAAGTCAAACAATGTAGGACAATAATAAAATATAAGAGATACCCCTAGGAATAAGGGAGTCTAAGTGAGTAATTAGCCCACATGAGTTCGTGTTAGTTTGCTAATTTATAATAACAATGATCTCGTTTTTTAACCTTGGTTTGGAGAAAGTGAAAACTTGAGGATGATGATTATTCATAACATTTCCAAAACCCAAGGTAAGCTTTTGATTTCTTTATTTTGTATGTTTTTAATTTTCTATCTCTTTAATAAAGGCCACTATGGATTGATTATGATGAAAAGTGTAAACGTGCTTTGTAACTAATGCATTGCATAAGGACATTGCAATGGTCAAGTGTAGGGGATTTGATAGGTGTGTAAACACCCATCCTTTCTACCACTTAATTACAATAATAACCGGACCAAAACGTGTATTTTATGTCTTTTATGTCGGAATTATGCGTGGTTTGTGTTTTTGTTGTGATTTAAGACGAAAAGGTGAAAAGTGGAGAAAACACGGGCATTCACGGCTTTTATTGAAGAAAAAGATGAAAGACGAAGTCGAGAAGTCAAGAGTGCAAAAAGAACGGAAGTCCAAGACCAATTCTGAAGATTTATCGAAGAAAAAGTCAAAAGACGGAAGTTTACTTAAAGCCGAAGAACTCAAGTCTATTTTATCGAAGAATTAAAAGACGAGTTCAAAGAAATCCCGAGCCAAAAGTCATTAAAAGTCCAAGATTAAAGAAGATAAGAAGAAAAGGACTAAGCATGCAGTTAATGAAGATTAAAGAAGGAAGGACTTAATCTTGTAATTAAGAGAAAAGGAAAGAGGGGAGGAAGCTTCCTAATCCTCCCCTATATATAGATTAGGACTAGTTAATTTTCTTCTTTGTTGGCTAAGTGTGACAATTAGTCTTCCACCATTTACTTACCTTGCACCTTTTAATTCATGTCAATTTAAATACTTGTCAATTTAAATACCTTGTCTTGCACCTTAAATTCCTTTAATTTCAAGTAAGTTTTCATTTAATTCTTGTCAATCTTTACTTTATCTTGTTAATCTCTCATCTACCTTTCTTAATCTTTGATTTTTGTGTTTATGTTTATGTTTATGTTCATGTTCTTATTTTGATCAAGTGGGTTTTTGATTATTGTGGTTAAATTTGTTAGTTTTGTTGATTTAAATTGTTTGTTTATGATTATTGAATGTTTTGTTATTAGTTTAGTTTAATCTTGTGTTTGATTTTGGTTAAATTTGTGGTTAGATTCGTGTTTTTGTGATCCCTTGTTCTTCGGGGGTGTTTGTTTCTGCTACTGTATTCCCAGGTAAAGTTCCGGATCAAGAGGGTTTCATCCGGAAGAGTTCCGGATCAACACAAAAGTTCCGGATCAATATCTTCCGAACAAAAGTTCCGACTCAAACATTGCTCATTCGGAACATTCAAAGTTCCGAACGAAACTTCCGAACAAACTTCCGGACGAAAGTTCCGAACGAAGTTCCGAACGAATCTTCCGAGTCAAGACTTCCGGACGAAAAGTTCCGGATCACCAAGGTTTATTCGGAACTCAAAAAGTTCTGGATCAAGAAGGTTTATTCGGAACTCAAAAAGTTCCGAGTCAAGCATTCATTCGGAAGAGTTCTGAATCAACAAGTTCCGACTCAGAAAACTTCCGAATCAAGGGATAATCAGAAACTTCCGAATCAAGGATTTCTGTCAGGTTCTTTTTAGTTTTCCTTTTTAAGTTTCTGTAATTTATTTTCAAGCTTTATTTTTTTCCCGCCTTTTTCCTTAATCGCATTTTAAGTTAAATTTGCCTTAGATTTATTTTAGTCTTGCCTTAGTTTAAGCTTTAGTTACGTTTTAAGATTGCCTTAGTTAGATTTAAGTTTGCGTCATTTACATTTAGTGCCCTTTAATTTCAGTCACGTTTTTAAATACTTGCCCATTATTTTAATTAGACTTAGATTTAAATTACCTGCCCTTTTACATTAATTGTTTTGCACCTTTATTTAAAAACAACCAAAAATATTCTTTTTCACCAAAAACAATAGAGTCACATAGAGAACCTAGATCAATTCGTTAAGATACCGAGAACAACAATTGAACCTAGCAAAAAACTATTGTATTAATGAGTAACACATGACTTGAAATTATCATGATATAAATAAGGAACTCTAACACGAAAGTTGAGTATCCTAACGTACAACAAATTAACGAACGAACTTGAAAATCTCCATAACAGCCATGCTACGCATTCGTGATATCCGCTAGGATATTTAAATAAGGTAAGTTTATCGTAATCCTTGGATTATCTAATCAATGAATGATTAAAAAAGAAAGAGAGAGATGAAGAACTAGAGAGAGAAAGTAGAGAGAGAAAGGAGAGAGAGAAAGGAGAGAATGAGAGAAAAGATATATGATTAATATTAGATTGAATGTAAAATGAGAACCAACAACCCCTCCTAACATGTTAGGAGGGGGTTTATACAGCCCACCCTACATGTGGGCTTTGTGGGTTATATTGTTAGACTATGACTACGAGCCCATACTACGTATATATTGTTGGAGTGACCGATCCTTCCTAAATACGTAAAAACATATTTCCAACAATCTCCGCGTAAGGGAGGTCACTCCAAACAAGGGCGTTACCCGAGTTACAATAATAAAATAAACCTAGCATACTATGCTTGTGTTGAGCTCGTAGTCGTCTTTTCTTTTTCTTATGAATATGCTGATGAGATCTTTGACTTTAGTCTTGAGTATGTTTCCTTGCCTTTACCTTGTGCATTCATCACTTGTGATATTCGCCTCCTCGTGACTTCATGTTCCACATACTTATACCTTTATGAATTCTTAAAAGCTTCAGAGTTTGATACAGCGGAAGACTTGACTTTTAGGCTTTTTTGAATTTGTTGAAGTATTAAGTGCAGAAAGTATAAGCATGCGGGGACGACTTCTTCTCGGATACCACAATGCTACCGTCTTGTTATGCTACATAAGACAGTTAGCAACAAAACATAGACACGGATGAAATGGCTTTGAACATTTCAACCTAATTAGGTAGCATTTTACCTCCGGTCGGTGAAGACCGTTGGACGATATTAAATATCGTACTTGTGGCAGGTAGTTTCAATCAAGAACCTCCTTTACAAGATTTCGCGGGTAAACTCGTTCTCTTTATTCGATCGTTCAAAGCTGACTGCGAACATAAAGAGTGAATCATTTGGATAATATTATCCGCATGATTGAAGCCGCCAATTCTGATTCCTAGAGCAAGTTTGATTTATATAAGAATCGCACTATCGTTGCTTTCCAATTGTCACGAGCTTGATTCGTATAGAATCTTGCAAATTACCTACCAAGTGTTGTTTGATGTTAACACTAGAAGGATTTCCACTCATCACTATAAACACATAAGAGTGTCACCTTGAGTGTTCTGGCAATATTACTAAGATATTGCGTAGAGGTCTGGGACGTGTTTAAATTCAATTAAGAATTAAACCACTATTGCTTTCCAGTTATCAAAAGTTTGACTCATAAAGAATCGCACAAGTCACCTACCATGAGCTTTTTGATGTTCACACAAGAAGGATTTCTTTTTTCATTGTAATTAATTTTGCATTACTCAGATGTTCAGGCAAGATCATGAAGATTTTGCGTAGGACTCTTAAGATCTTTCTTACTTTTCACGGTGTGTGAAGAAGCAAGGAAATATGGAAGTGTGTCCTAATGAGATAATTGATGATCTCAAATGGCTCTAGAATCGATCGTGCATTTTGGAAATTTAGTGATCGGAGGCTGGAGAGGAGTGCCACCATTTCAATATCAATATATTCAGAGTGAATAAATCGATAGAAAATGCGTTATCTCCGTGTGATTAAAACAAATACCTTTTGAGAGATATCTGAGTTAGCTGGGATGGGTTGTGCATTGCATCATTGGGTCTATGATGTCTATCTTCAATATCGAGCATCATTAAAAATGATCTCAATAGCATATGTGTTGACCCGGTTTCTGCCTGAGTTGTAAGGAGGGCTTTTTTCTTTTCACCCTTTATCTTTGCATTTCTTTTTCATTCTTCAACCCGTTCAATGCTTACCAATATGTCATAACTAGCACCTTGTTGTGATTGTTCCAGTGCTAACTTAATTACTTGGTCGACATTCAGCTATGTTCCAATCTTTCTCCATCTTTCCTAAGGACTACTATTTCTAGCTATGGAATATCTGTGGGAAGATTTATCCGATTCTAGAAGAATCATTGGACTTGAACCTATCCTACCATCCTTATGTCACCAAAATCGTCACCGTCGTGAATAGAGATGTTTTGGGTAAGAGTGTGTCACCATGAAATCCATTTTGATATCTAAATCCATTTTGCTCCTCCTTAACATATGTCACGATATTCGAAAACATTTCGCATATGTTGGGATGAGCCAACACATTAAGTAAAACCATTGAATTAATTGATCTCATATTAAATCTATTGTCCCTTATTATATAATGATAGTTTAAAGAAATGAGATGGAAAATATATGAATTTTAGAAAGAGAAAGTAGAGAGAGAGGTGATTAACTAGGTGAAATTAGATTAGAGAAAATGAGAACTACCAACCCTCCTAACATGCTAGGAGGGTGCTTATATAGTCCACCCACATGTGGGCTTTCTAATGGACTATATATGTTTTGGGTCGGGCTTGAATAAATTCTTAGTACCTTGAAAGAAGCCTTTTAAGCTAACCATCAAGCCCGTAATGTCACGACTATTTCAACTAACTATTACAGCGTTCTAATAAATATTACAATATAAACCTATGACCGAACATTCTTGTTTGACTCAATATTTTGAGGCTAACATTCTCCCCCAATGTGAGGTCATTCCTCTTCGATATTTAGAGATCAATGGAGATTACGAATTTTGTCATAACTGAATCTTGAACGTGTAACAGTAGTCTTGTTCCTTCATGCTGTGATCTTTGAGCCTTTGTCGTTGTCTTTAAACTTGAGATATTCAAATTATCCTTGACTTGTCTTTGCCATCTTTCGATCTTGTGTCTTTATCCACATGCTCATACGTTGCACTATCTTGAAAGCTTGCTAACAATCTCCTTTGAAGAGAGGTCATTCCTCTACATTAATTGATAAGGAAGATTTTGATCATCAGAGTTGCGGAAGTCTTTAGCTTTCTTGATTGTTGAATGTCTTTGGGCATGAGTATGTGGTTTTGAATCTTTGACTTTGCTGAGTACACCGTAACGTCACCTTCTTGAGACAAAGCATAGACACGGACTAAATGGCTTTGATATTCGTCCTTAATCGGTAGCGTTTTACCTCCGGTCGGTGAAGACCGTTACACGATATGAAATATCAGACCTGTGATTAGATAGATTCAATTAAGAATCTTCTTGACAGGGTTTCACGGCAGCACTAGCCATTCTCTTTACTCGACCGTCTCAAAGCAAGACTGCGAACATAAAGAGTGAATCAATTGCATAAATATCCGCTTGATTAAAGTCATCAATTCAAATTCCTGGAACAAGTTTGATTCATTAAGAATCTTACCATTGTTCCAGTAGACACAAGCTTGATTCATAAGAATCTCGCAAGTTACCTACCGTAGCGCTGTTTGATGTTGACGCTAGAAGGATTTCCATTCATCACTGTGAATATTAATAAATATCACTCTGAATGTTCTGGTAAGACCATAAAGATATTGCGTAGAAACCTGAAACGAGTTTGAATCGATAAAGAAACAAACCACTGTTGCTTTTCAGTTTTACATATGTTCAATTCATAAAGAATCTTACACATGACCTACCGCAGTGCTGTTTGATGTTAACACTGGAAGGATTTCTATTCATCATTGTGAATACTAGATAGTATCACTCTAGGTGTTCTAGCAACATCGCAAGGATATAGCGTAGGACTCTCTTGATCTTCATCCGTGTGTCCTAACGAGATTTGATTGATCTCTTGGCTCTAGACTCGATTTGTGCACTTTTAGTGGTCGGAGGCTGGAGGAGATGCCACCTATTTAATATCAACTATCTCGGAGTGAGAAAGTCAATAGATGTCGTGTTGATCTCCGTGACAATAAAACAAACTTCTTTTGAGAGAAGCCTGAGTCAGCTGGGGAGGGGTTGTGCATTACATCACTGGGTCCATGATGCGTTGTCTTCATGATGTGTTGACCCGGTTTCTGCCTAAGTTGTATGGAGGGCTAATTTCTTTATACCCTTTATCCTTACATTTCTTTTTCATTCTTCAACCCCTTCAATGCTTACCAAGACATCATTACTAGCACCTTGTTGTGATTGTTCCAGTGCTAGCATCAGTACTTAGTCGGCATTCAACTACGTTCATATTCTACTCCATCTTTCCTAAGGACTTCTAATAATATATTGGATTGTCCCTAGGAAGATCCCTCCGGTTCTGGTTGGATCATAGGACTTAAACCTAACCACCCTTTTGACACCAATAACGTCGTGAATTAAAGATGTTGTGGGTATTTGATCGAAACCATGAGTGCTTGAGTCTTTAGATTAAATTTTAATCACATTTTCTCCCCTATCTCTAATATATAAAATCGTTTGATATTAGAGATACCAAATTTGATTAAAATATATTTTGAAAAATAGTCTTGAGAAATTTTCGGGAAAAAATGTGTCAATCTTAGCATGAATTTGGAATGCTCCCCTCAAAAAATTGATCCAATAGAATTGTCATTACGAGGATATGATCCACATTAAACTTTTGAGGATAGGAGTTGTTGAACACACAATTTTGAAAGATTTTGAATATCATTGAAAAATTCTTGAAAAAATTGTGTTCAACGCTTTTTGAAAAATCAATTCTTTTTGGTGAAAAGGTTTTTCTAAAGCAAAAACTTGAGTTCATAGACTTTGAATGTCTTGACAAATCCACTCAAGTGTAAGAAGATTTCTCTTCTTTTGCTGAGGGTAAGGGCACTAAAGCGTACACTCCCCTGTGAATATAGATCCGGGTTGTAATCTGAAAGTGATTACAAGCCATTGTGTTGAGCTCAAAATGTTGAATGTTTTGTGACAAGCTCAACCCAAGATAGATTGCTCTACCCATTATTAGGATAAGTTATCTTTAAAGATACACTTTCCTTTATTCGAAGTTCGAGTTACAGTCTGACATTTAACTGTGAGTCGTTTACATGAGCTTAAAAACTTTGAGTGTTTTTACCGAAAGCTCATGACCGAGAAAAATTAATTTTCCCGTTGTTAAGGATAAGTCATCGTCGTGATAAAATTTCCTTTCTTTAAAGCACGAGTCACAATCTGAGGTAATTGTAAATCATAGAAATGACATGTTTTGAAAAATATTTACAACTTTCATTCGAGCTTTATGTACACACTCGTGTCGTTATTGAGCGATATTTCTAGGTACGTCCATATTATCGATACTGAAAGACATGTCGAGAAGAATATTTTTGGTATTTTGAAATTTTTTCCATTTTTATTTTGTTTTTCTATTGATATCTATATTTTATTTTATTTTTGCATTTTTCAAGTTTTTCGAAAATAATCCAAAGTAGACTTTTGTACAACAGAAGAGGGTGATATCGAATGTACAGAATTGGAACCCGTTGGGGAGGAAGTGGTTCAGAATCCGTTGAGGTACCTGCAATCACAGAAGAAGAGTTGGCACAAATACTAGTATTAGGAGTAACAAATTTATTTTCAGCGTGTAGAACAGTAGCATTTGTGTTGGTGCAGGTGTCATCACTCTTCTCTATTGGAATCCACTTAAGACCAACGTCCTTGAAGATCCTACCCGTTGGTTTCCACTGAAGACTAGATCTAGGAGTAGTTTTCTCTTGCACAACGAAAGAATTCTTTGGAGAGAAACTATGTCCTTTTTTAATCCATGTTTTAGATTTGTTGTTATTGCTTTTCTTTGCGATGGGTTTGTATCTCCTTGTTGTCTTATGGGATTCTGTATTCGATCTCCGTTCAAAGGAACGAGATTTGACCTCATAGAGGTATTGCAGAATGCAACGATCATGATTTCCATTGTGAATGCCCTTTTTGCAAGTAGGACATACAGGGAATTTGGGATTCACGAAGGTACTTGTATCCCATGGTTTTCTAAATCGTTGAGGCGTAGAGTTCGAAACACGACTATTCATGGATGCTTTCCAATTCCTAGATTCCTGGTGAGGGTGCCTAGGTTTTGGTTGACTACCATTAGGAGTGTGTGGAACTCTAGCCGGATTTGGTGAACTAGGTTTTAAATACACAGGTTTGTCTTTCTGAATCTTCCCTTTTTGCTTAGCATCTTCTAGGTTGTGGGTATGAATGAAGTCATTTGAATCAACAGATTCCTTTGTGGACACGGATGTCACACGTTTTGGAGGAGTCCTAGAAGTGCTAGGTGCATTCACATGGTTGGGTTTAGCAACAGTGTGCTTTCTAAAGGGAGGAACATAGGGTGATATGGATGGTTTTGGAACAATTGGTTGCACATCAGCCTTAGGAGGTAACCTAGATTTCATATGAGAAGAATTGGAGAACTGAGTCGGTTTTCCTAAGATAGATGGCTTTGGATCCTTATAGGCATTGGGTTGTCGAACAACAGGTTTCACAACTTTAGGTTCCACATTTTTCCCACCCAATTTGGCAACGAGTTTTTTCAACTCTTCTATCGCTATGTCCTTTTCTTGCAACTGACCTTTCAAGTCTGTAATTTCCATACTCATTTCGTTCATTTCTCGACACGATGCTGAAAGTTTTCCTTGCAAGTTATTATCATTTGGTCCTTTTCTGAATTTGTCTTGCAAAGCAAGTTCAAGAGAATGACAATGTTTTTGAAGAAAATCACATCGATGTTGAGTTAACGCAAAATCCTTTTGATCAACATTATCTTTGTGTTTTTGAAATCTCAGTTTCAAGGCATTCACACTCTTTGACTTGATCAAGTTATTTGCATACCATGTCAGAATATTCATCTATATCTACACAAGATGTAATAGCAACACACAAAATATCTTTGGAGAGACATTCGTGTAAGAGTAGATCATATGCTATAGAAAACTCGTCTCTTTCAGGTTGATGGTCGTTCACTTCTTGTTCAAGAGATTCCACATATTTCAAATCATCAAACATTTCATGCTTAATTAATGTTTCAAATTCCAAAATATGTTTTTGTGTTCTTTCCGCAAGCGGAATCAAGATACTTTTCACAAGCACAGTTATATCGTGAGGAATTTCTTTGTTATCTTTCAAAAGTTCACGTTTTTTCCAGTCATCATCAACAACTTTTTTGAAATTTGCAATGTTACTCTTGAGAATACTAAGTGCTTTCTTACTCTTGCTTACAGAAGCTTTATATGGCAAGTACTCAATAAATTTTGAGACATTAGTTTTCTTAGTGGCAAAAACTTATCTCCATTTAATTCTTGTTTGTTCACATTCGAAAAATATTTGCTCACGAGACTTCTGTGTTTGCGGATTGAAAAGACCATAAAGACTATTTTCATAAGCATAATTATATGGTTTAACAAATTCTTTATTAACTTTTGGTCTACTCTCTTCTTCCAAATCGTTTGTCTCTTCACTATCACGCCTAACAACAAGGCAATCACGATCGGTCCATTAGGACTCATCAAGATATAAGTGCTGATTCTCAGATTGAGCTTGCTCAAGGTACTTAGGATTTGCAAAACTAGGTCTATCCTTAAAAACGAACGAGGTGCCAACATTCTCATGGTTTGAATTGATTGATTAGTTTTGTAAACAATTTTCTTGTAAAAATCAATTTGAGTTTCAAGTTCCACCATTTTGTCGATGTCATTCGCTTGTTTAGGTTTGAAATCCTTTTCCAACTTTTCAACCACTGCTTTCTTTTCATTAGCAATTTTAGTTTTTTTCTCTTGAAGAAAACCATTTACTTGAGTTAGCTGATTGACTTTAGTGGTAGCAAGATACGTTTTGTGACGTTCAATACTCAAAGAGGTGTTATGATTACGTTTCTCTTGTTCTAGAAGCTTAAGAGTTTCGTTATATTTCTGTTGATAATCGTCCTTTTTGACGTTAATTAAACACCCTTTGTACCCTTCAATCTCATTGGTCTTTTGAAGAAGTTGAGCTCTATAGCTATCAATGGTCTCACTAGATTTGATTAGAGCAACTTTGTATTCTTCAAAATCTTGAGTGAGCGTAGCGTTTGCCTTCTTTAATTGCTTTTAACTCTTTCTAGTTTCTTTGACATCTTTTTATAAAGTGGCAATTAAATTAGCAAGCGCAATACGCTCCTCATCATCATACTCATTTGCTTGTTGATCATCGTCAGACTCATTATTGTACGTGTCTGAGGGATCAGGTATGGTATTGCTATCAACCTTTTCTGTGATACTTGTGTCAATAAGGGTTTGAGTTTGATCACAATGCTCATGCGTATTATCATTGGCAAACACATTATATTCATCATTGTGTACCTCTTCCAATGGGTCAGAGTCGAAGACAGGGCCATTATCATAGGAAGGTGTATTGCTGATGACATTCTCAGAACTGATGCCTTGTGTGCCGTGCTTCTGCTTTCTTTCCCATGTATGGTATGATCATCCGGTGTACCATGATTTGTGTTCCGTGATGTGCAACTTTCATTCACATGACCCGATGCTGTACCAGAATTTGCCATGAACTTTTTTATCTATATCTTGTTAGTGAATTGTTATTATGTGGACATAGGTTTCATTGGATTTGATGTTACTTGGGATCAGGTATTTGAACGTTTGAGCAGTTTTATGATGTCTCATGAAGCATCCCTGTGTACTCGAAGACATGAGAAGTTCTTAATCAAAAGTCTTTTCAAATGTCGTCTTGAGTTCAGTGAAGGTGATCTTGCATTCACTCCCAAAAAGTCTTTCTTTGGTGATTTGTGCCGCAAGTTTCTCTATGGCTTGTGTGAAAGCTCTTATGAACGTGCCAGTGGATTCACCTAAGTCTAGCAGGTCTTTTGAAAGGCTCTCAAACGATGATTGAAGTATTCTCAAACTTTCCATGCATTTATCTCTCAAGAAGCGTGTCCGTTGTTGTAATTGTTCCATCTCAACAGTTGTCACAACAGAACACTCATTGCTCTTTTCCATGATGATGGTGTTGTGGTTGATGAAGTGACTTCGAATCTTAAGTAGATATGGTGTGATTGAGTTGTGGTTAAAATTTCGAAATTTCCGATTTTTTCTCAGTCCGACAATAAATTTCTCAGTCTGATAAAACGGTAAACCGAAATTTTTGGAATTACCAAATTTTGAAATCGAGTTCGAAATAGCCAAAAACTAATAGGGAAAAATTTTGAAAAATGAAAATTTTAACGAAAAATAAAACCTAAAAAAATTGAAATTTGGACTAAAAATTTGAATTTTGGTCCGAAAATTTGAATTTTTGGTCGAAATTTTTTTCGCATCGCCAAAATTTGAAATTGAAGCTTAAATTGCCTAAAAATGGTCTAAGAAAAAATAAATTTTACTATGGTTTTCCAGCCAACAAACTCTTTTTTTTGAAGTCGGAATAAATGATCTTGATGTAATCTAGAATATGTGTTTCCTTACCTAAGTCGGAATGTGTGAGAGACTAACCTTGTTCGGAATTATAGAACCTGACCTTGTTCAGAATCACAAAAAACTGCACGTAATTCAGAATCCAAGTTCTGCACCTAATCCGGAATCCGTGTTCTACACCTAATCCGGAATCTTGTTCACAACGTAATCCGGAATAGTTTCTGAGTGTAATTCGGAATAACTGAATTCTTACCTTATTCGGAATAATCAAAACATGACCTAAGTCGGAATGAGTAACAGGATCTAATCCGGAATAATATTCCAACCTTATACTGAATCCAATTTCAAACGTAATCCGGAATAACACAATTAGAGCTAATCCGGAATAATGTTTTGCTATCTAATTCGAAATATGGCTTCTATATGTAATCCGGAATCCAACTGCTATATGTAAGTCGGAATATGTAAATTCCCACCTAATCCGGAATGTAGGGTTCTCGACCTTATCCGGAATCTAACTACACACAAGTCGGAATATCATTAAACCCTTGTTTCCCGACTTATCAAATCCCGTTATTCCGAATAATAAACAAACCAAAAGATTCAAGATGACGAATTTTTTTACCCAATAATCACGCCAAAACTCCCAATTTGTTCGTGAAAATCAACAAAATGACTAACACAAATTCCTACAACAACTTTGTAGGCAATTTGTATGAAGATTTTGAGCTCGAAAACACAATTTTTTTTATACGAGATGATTTGAAGAAGAAAATCACACGAATAAAAAATGATAACCACAAACTAAACACGAATCTACCCCATGGCGATTGATACCAATTGTTGTCCCTTATTATATAATGATAGATTAAAGAAATGAGATGGAAAAAATATGAATTTTAGAGAGAGAAAGTAGTGAGAGAAAGTAGAGAGAGAGAGAGGTGATTAACTAGGTGAAATTAGATTAGAGAAAATGAGAACTACCAACCCTCATAACATGCTAGGAGGGTGCTTATTATAGTCCACCCACATGCGGGCTTTCTAATGGACTATATATGTTTTGGGCCGGGCTTGAATAAATGCTTAGTACCTTGAAAGAGGCCTTTTAAGCTAACCTGTAGAAACTAGAAGGGGGGGGGGGGGGTTGAATAGTTTCTTATATTTACTTGTTAAAATATGGTTTCCAAAAATCCTTTTTCAAAAACTTAGGCTTGAGGAAATATGTGAAATCTTCTTATGCACAATATGAACAATGATAGTGTAACTAAACTAATACTAACAAAAATATATCCACAAAGAATAAAGAATGATAGTGTAACTAATCTAATACTAACACATGTATATGCATAAAGAATAAAGAATGTAAAGAGTTAAGGGTAAAGAAAGATCAAACCGAACACCAAGGATTTATAGTGGTTCGGCAACGAAGCTCACTCCTCGTTCCTACTCCACTCCTCGAGTACTCCTTACTCGAGAGTTCACTACACAACAAGCTCCTTATGGTGGAGAAAACCGTACACGTCGCTTAACCAATTTCCGACTCTAAGCTAAAAGTCGAGCCCTAATCGTAGCTATGACCAATCTACACAACTATACTTAGTACATACACAACTTCCAAATAGACACAACTACTTGGATCTTCACAACTATGACACAACTACAAATGTATAAAATTAGATCTTCAATGGATCTTTGGTGGTGGACTCAACACTTCACAAGGATAGTGTTCTTCTCTTTACACTTGGAGAGGAAGGGATGGAAGAACAAGATTCACTTCTTAAACAATTAATAATCAAACAAATGATCAAAGATTTGAGTGATTTAAGAAGGGGTTTGAATCTGGAAATAAATGTGCAAAAGAGGTGAGATGAAAAGCTGAGAATGGTCCACCATTTATAGGACAAGGGAGCCAACGGCTAGTTCTGCCCGCGGTACCTTATCTTAGCCCGCGGTACCTTATCGATAAGGTACCGCCTGGGTGCTAAGGTACCGCCGGACTAGACTCCGCTCCTTTTTGTCCTTTAGTGGTGGAGGTCTTATCTGGATATAAAAAATATCCTGAAAGGATATTCTTAACCAAATAAGAATATGCCATTTTCAAATTTCAAATAATTAATTTAATAAAACATTTTCTTAAAAAGAAAGTTTAATAAAAACTTGTCACACTTAATAAAAAGTGAGTTTTAAGAAAAGATTATATCACTTGATCACTTGATTAAGGTTAGTACTTGTTTATCCATACCTTAAGTGAAAATGGGTAAAATGAAAAATACTTGAACTCAAGAATTCGTTTTTCGTTGTTTTCGTGAATGCTTGTTTTTACATATTGTCGTAATCAAAACAAAGCGAGACCGAAAAATGCAAGTAACGTTTTTAGTCATTATTGCATTAACAATCTCCCCCTTTTTGATTCCGACAATACATAAACTCAATCACACAAAAACAAGATTTTCGAAGACGAGTTTATTCATTTCTCCCCCTTTGTCGAAGCAAAAAGGTTGCGTAAGCCGGTGTTGAAGAAACGGACTTTGCAAAGACTCCCCCTTGGTGCTTATTCCCCCTAGCTTGGGGCATCGAGGAATCGAGATATGGTGACAAGCTACATAGAAGGGTTAGTTGAACAAAAGAAACAACCAACAATATATAGCAATAGGTCACATAAAAAAATAAAAGAGAAGAAAAAACAAAGACAAAGATCCAAGATAGGTTACTAAAAGGACATCATACAAAGAAGTATGGAAAAAGGAACAAGCCAAAAGCATAAATCTAATCCTAGTTATTCTAGAAATCTAAGATTTGCTTGAATTTGGTGTCTTGTGGATAAGCAACCAATGCTTATAAGAAAGACAAGGTAATTGCGGAGGGTGGTGGTGGTGGCTTGTTGGAGATCTCATAATCATAGTGAAGAGGAGGCTTGATTAAGAGACTCTTGATGTAGCTCAACTCCTCATAGATGTGTGCCATATCAAGATGTTGATATTAACAATAATGACAATATGTTCCATGGTGCATGATATTATCATGAGAAGGAGGAAGAACACTAAAGGGTGGTGGTGGAAGCAAAGAAGTTCCACAATCAACATTCTTGGAAGGAGAGATGTGATTAAGAGTGTTCTTGGGTGTTAATATGGGTTGAAAGCAATTGGAGAGAATGGTGGGGATTCAAGGCTTTCATTGGGAGAATAAGACATTTTGTGGTGTGAAGTAATGCAAAATGCTTATGGTTTAAATAGGGAAGGCTTAGGGTATTTTTGGGGTGGTCAAAGGGTTTGAAACAAAGATTCTCAAAAATGTTGGAGCAAATCTGGAGTTTTAGAGAAAAACCCAAAAAAGGAAGGCACTGTAGGCGGTTCCTTATCTAGGGTGGCAGTACCTTATCAATAAGGTATCACAGTTCACATATGGAACCGCCTGCAGAGGCAGGGTTTGGTGTTTGGAGGAAGATTTTTCAGCAAATCTTAGTTTTCTAGTCTAACTTATCATATGGATATGCTTAAAAGCAAAGATAGACAAAGAAAACATATGCAAACTTACCAAATAGAGATCTGACCAAAATACATGGATTAAAAAATCGATGTAGGAGGTGTGTAAGACAAGACCTTAAGTCATGACACAATGATCCTCCATGATTCTATCTTGTTCTTGCTATGTTTGAGAGAATCATACATATGAATTATGTAAGCTCTAGATTAATAGCGAGAATCTATGAAAAATCGTTTTTAGATTGAATTAACAATGTCAAACGAATTTCTCAACCATTTTCGAAAGAGACTGATAGGTGTGTAAACACCCATCCTTTTACCACTTAATTCTGGCTAAAACAAGACCAAAACACGTAATTAATATCATTTGTTTGGAATTATGCGTGGTTTTTGTGTTTATTGTGATTTCAGAGCTAACCGGATGAATATTAAAGAAAACATGGGATTGCACGGGTTTTATCAAGGAAAAAGACTGAAGACGAAGTCTATTGTCCAAGAGATGCAAAAGATTTGAAGTCACTAGGCCTATTCGAAGATTTATTGAAGAAAAGGACTAAAGACGGAAGATTTTCATAAGTCAAAGAAACTCGAGTCTATTTAACGAAGAAATTAAAAGACGAGTTGGATTTAATCGACAACAAATCCCGAATCAGAATCGAAAACGTCAACTTTTCTGAAAAGACGAGAAGACAAGAAGAAGAGGAGAAAGCCCACTCACCAACCAACCATTAGGACTATAAATAGATTTCCCTTCACACATTAGGGAAAAAATTTTAGAGTTTTTCATTTTTTCTTTCCCAGGGTTTTGTAGTTCGTTCCATCACCAACTCCATTAGGGAGCTTGGTGATTTTCATCTTTTTCTTTTCATCTTGTAATCTTTAATCATTAAACCTTGTTACTTTCTCATTAATCAATCCATTCCATCTTTTCATTCATCTTGTTCTTCATCATCTTCTAGTTCATGTTCTTAAGTTTTTATTTGAATCAAGTTTGATTTTGAAAAGTTGTTGATTTAGTGTTTTTATTAGTGGGATTTATTTCTTATGGTATGTTAATGATTATTGGATAGTTTGGTAAAACCTTTTTGAGTATTGGAGTCGATTTAGATTAAAATTCGTGTCTCTCTTTTTCTTCTGTTACTGTTGCTGCCCAGAAAATTCCGAATAGGCAAGTTTCTATTTGTCTTATTCGGAACATTTCATACTTTCCGAATAGGGTTGTTCCCGTTTCCTTATTCGGAACTTTTATAACTTTCCGCATAGTCAATTGTTGTTTTCCTATTCGGAACTTTCCTAATATTCCGAATAGGACCTTATATTCCGAATAGAGATTTTCATTTTTCTCTTACTCGGAATATTTTGAATATTCCGAATTGCCAATCTTTGTTTCCCTATTCGGAACATTTTTCCGAATAGGCATTTTATTCCGCATAAGCATATTTTCCGAATAGAGCAATATTTTCCGCATAGAGATTTCTTTCCGAGTAACAAAACATTCCGAATAGGGCTGTCTTTCCGAATGGAGTTTTATTCCGCATAGGGTATTCTTCAGAAGGGTTATTTTTCAGTTTTGCTTATTATTTGTTACTTGTTTTAAGTTTACTTCATTACCATTATACTCACTTATCTGTTTAGTAGATTAGAAAACCAAATCCACTTTTTGTCACCAAGAACAAATCATTCCACTTTTAACTGAGATCAATTCGAGAGGATATCGAGACTAAAATTGAACCCATTGAAAATGACTGTATCAAATGGCGCCGCTGCCGGCTCCTCTCGTTAAGATCAAAAGTTTTTTGTAGAACTTGGATTTTGGGATCCGTTCCCCGTGAACGTTACTTTTTCCTAAAAATTTTCAAACACACTAAAAAATATAAAATTTTCAAAAATCCTAAAAAGTAAAAAACAATAAAAACCAAATATTTTTGCTTTGTTTTTCTTTGTTCGTTCTTTTGCAGGTGTATGCGCACTCGATCCACGTCCTATCAAGAGCCCGAGCCTCTCGATAACTTAGACATGGCGGGTGTACAAAACAACAATAACATACCACCTCCGAACAACAATAATAACAACAACAACCCACCTTTCAACAACATGAATAACAACAATAATGAGCACCTTCCGGATAATCGCCCAATGATTGAACTGCTACAAGCTCATGTTGATGGCAACACGGATCCAATTGTTATACCACCAATTGCCGCCAACAATTTCGAGCTCAAGTCAGGCTTTATCCAGATGGTCTCCGCTCAACCGTTCTTGGGACGAACCATTGATGACCCACATGATCATATCAAGAGATTTCTACAACTCACCAACACGGTCAAGTTCAATGGGGTTCCACAGGAGGTTATAAGGTTACAACTTTTTCCCTTTTCTTTAGAGGGACAAGCCCGGCATTGGCTTGCTAAGGAACCGCCACAGAGTATTCTCTCGTGGACGGATTTGGAAACAAAGTTTATTAACTACTTTTTTCCACCCTCTCGTACTACCGCTTTGCGGAATGAGATTATAAACTTTGAACAAAAGTACGATGAGTCATTCAGTGAATCTTGGGATCGTTTTAAAGATCTTTTAAGAAAATGCCCACAACATGGTTTTACCAAAGTACATCAAATCAATACTTTTTACAATGGTTTAAGCATGAATGACCAAGATTCACTGAATAGTGCCTCAGGGGGTAATTTATTGGCTAAGACTTCCAATGCTGCTTGGGACATCATTGAGAACAAATCTCGTGTGCAAACCAAGAGCGTTAGGACCAATGTTGCTAGTGCTAGCACTAATGACAACGACAAGCGATTAGACAAAATCACTACGCTTCTTGAATCACTTGTCACCCACACCGTCAGCAACAACAACAGCAACAACGCTAAAAATGCACAAGTCAACGCTGTCAGCCAACCTTGTGAGATATGCGGTGGTCCCCACTCATACACAACTTGTACCGCCACCCAAGATTACCCTGCTGAGAATGTGAATGCGGCATATGGCACCTACCAACAACCTGCTTATCAAGCAAAACCTCAAGGTGACCGTAACTTGCTTAGCTACCGCAGCAACAACTATCTTTCCCCACCTGGTTTTCCTCCTACCAACCCAAACCAACAACAAAACCTTAATCGCCCTCCTCAACAACAACAACAACCTCGACAACCATACATTCCACCTCACAAGCAACAACAACCACCTCAAAGAAACAATCAAATCTACCAACAACCTGCTTACCAACCACCTGCATACAATGTTCCTCCCAACCAACCCACCGCTCTTCACCAAGAAGTGGAAACGTATATGAGGACTAATGATGCGATAGTGGGAAATCTTCAGAGAGAGGTGCTCAACCTAAAAGCCGACTTGGTCAAGCAAGGAAATGATTTGAGAGCCGATATGCGAAACACGTTGGATAGCCAGACGAATGATCTGAGGAACATGATGGCTAGTTTTTTCCAAAGTAGTCAACCCTCTTCTTCGGGTACTCTTCCGAGTAACACCGTTGCGAACCCAAGAGGGGAGATGAAAGCAATCACCACTCGAAGTGGTAAAGGTACCAAGGAACCCGAGCTTCCTATACCCCCACCCGTGGTTGTGACTAAGGAGAACGAGTCGCCTGCTCCTATCCCTCCTCCTTCTCCTTCCCCAATTTCTCCACCTCTTCTTTCTACCCCTCCTCCACCCGTGGTTGTGAGTGACCCTATTCCCCTAAAGCCTTCATCTTCTTCCAATATACCTTATCCTTCTAGGTTGAGGAAAGAGAAGCAAAAGAGCAAGGATGATATTCAGGTTTCTAACTTTCTTAAAATGTTTAAACAACTGAATTTCAATATCTCCTTCGCTGAGGCTCTCGCTCACATGCCCAAGTACGCCAAAATGTTTAAAGATCTTCTGAGCGACAAGGAAAAGCTCCTAGACATTGCCAACACCCAACTTAATGAGAACTGCTCTGCAGTACTCTTAAGGAAATTGCCAACCAAGCTTGGTGATCCGGGTCGTTTTCTTATCCCTTGCAATTTCCCGGGAGTAGAGAATTGCATGGCCCTAGCCGATCTAGGTGCCAGTATTAATCTCATGCCTCTAAGTGTTTGGAAGCAATTATCTCTCCCAGAGCTAGTACCCACCAAGATGACTTTGGAATTGGCCAACCGTACGGTTGCTTATCCAGTGGGGATAGCCGAAGATGTTATCGTAGGAGTCGACAAATTCACCTTCCCTGCTGATTTTGTTGTCGTCGACTACGAGATGGACCCCCGTGTGCCACTTATTGTTGGTCGTCCATTCTTAAGGACCGGTCGCACTCTTATTGATGTTGAAGCCGGAGAGCTTATCATGAGAGTGAGTGACGACAAAGTAGTCTTCAACATGGGTAAGTTGTCTAAACAGCCTTATTCATATGAGAGCGTTAATTGTATTGACGTTCTTGATGAGGCTTGTGAAGAACACTTTAATGATGCTTGCAAAAGTATTCCTACCTCTCTTCCCACTGTTGAGACCGTGTCCTCAATTGATTCATCGTTGTCTCTATTTGGAGATAGTGATTTATTCTGGAACAATCTTGAAGCTACCATGGGAGATGCGAATTTACCCACTAATGATTCTCCCACCGAGGGGGATGAAGATATGAGTTTCTTTGACAATCTGCTCACCGAAGACAATCCTTCGCCTCCATCTCCCACGGTCATTGCTATCGATACTCCGACGTTGAAAACACCTCCCGTCGAAAATCCTCCGGATTTGGAACTTAAGGAGTTGCCGCCACATCTCGAGTACGTGTTCCTTGACGACAACAAGAAATCGCCCGTCATTATTGCGAAGGATTTGAAAGATGAAGAGAAGACTCGCCTCGTTGCTGTATTGAAAGATCATAAGAAGGCTATTGCTTGGAAAATCTCGGATATTCGTGGAATTGATCCTCACTTCTGCACGCACAAAATTCTCATGGAGGACGACTTCAAGCCCACTATTCAAACCCAACGAAGGGTGAATCCAAAAATCCACGAAGTCATCAAAACAGAGGTTATCAAACTTCTTGATGCGGGTATGATTTACCCTATTTCGGATTCCCCGTGGGTTAGTCCAATCCATTGTGTGCCCAAGAAGGGCGGAATAACCGTTGTTCCCAATGAACACAACGAGTTGATTCCCACTCGTCTCGTTACTGGGTGGAGAGTTTGTATAGACTACCGCAAACTCAATGATGCCACGAGAAAGGATCATTTCCCTCTACCTTTCATGGACCAAATGCTTGAACGATTAGCCGGTAATGAATATTACTGCTTTTTGGATGGTTTCTCGGGTTATTTCCAAATACCCATCGATCCCCAAGATCAAGAGAAGACTACATTCACTTGTCCCTATGGCACTTTCGCTTACAAACGAATGCCTTTTGGCTTATGTAATGCGCCAGGAACTTTCCAAAGGTGTATGTTAGCTATCTTCCATGACATGGTTGAACAAACCATGGAAGTCTTCATGGATGATTTCTCGGTCTTCGGGGATTCCTTCTCTTCTTGCCTTGCCAATTTAGAACGTATGCTAAAGCGGTGCGAAGACACTCGCCTTGTTCTAAATTGGGAAAAATGCCATTTCATGGTAAAAGAAGGCGTCGTGCTTGGACATAAGATCTCGAAAGCCGGTCTTGAAGTTGACCGTGCTAAAGTCGATGTAATCGCTAAGTTGCCTCCACCTTCAACTGTGAAGGGTGTGAGAAGTTTTCTGGGTCATGCGGGCTTCTATCGTCGATTCATCAAAGATTTTTCTCAAATCGCTCGCCCGATGACCCACCTCTTGGAAAAAGATACTCCTTTTATCTTTTCCAACGAGTGCCTTGAAGCCTTTAACTCACTTAAGGATAAGCTAACTAAGGCACCCGTCTTGGTTACCCCTAATTGGGAGCTTCCCTTTGAGTTGATGTGCGATGCTAGTGATTTTGCTATTGGAGCGGTTCTTGGACAAAGAGTGAACAAACACTTCCAACCGATCCATTACGCTAGCAAGACAATGACAGGGGCACAATTGCATTATACGACAACTGAAAAAGAGCTTTTAGCGGTTGTCTATGCTTTTGAAAAATTCCGCCCCTATCTTGTCCTTTCTACCACCATTGTGTACACCGATCATTCCGCGCTGAAGTACTTGTTGACAAAGCAAGATTCCAAACCAAGACTTCTTCGCTGGGTTTTGCTGCTCCAGGAATTTAAAATCGACATCCGCGATAAAAAAGGAGCAGAAAACCTAGCCGCGGACCATCTTAGTAGACTTGAGGATCCATACCAAGGGGATCATCCGACCAAAGAAATCAATGATTCTTTTCCCTTGGAGACCTTAATGTCTATAAACTCGAAGCCGAATGAAACCCCGTGGTTTGCGGACTTTGCAAACTACTTGGCGGGTGGAATCCTCAAGGAAGGGTTGACGTCCCAGCAAAAGAAGAAGTTCTTTACCGATATCAAGACTTACTTTTGGGACGACCCTTACCTATTCAAACAATGTGCCGACCTGATAATTCGCCGATGTGTTGATGGCCCGGCAGCATCGGACATCCTTGATGCTTGCCACAAAGGACCCACCGGTGGTCACTTTGGTCCCAACTACACCGCTAAGAAAGTGTTTGATTCGGGATTTTATTGGCCCTCCATATATCGTGATGCTCACAATATGGTTAAGCTATGTGATGTTTGCCAAAAGCAAGGCAAAATCACACATAAAGACGAGATGCCTCAGAATTTCATCCAAGAATGTGAAATTTTTGATGTTTGGGGTATCGACTTTATGGGGCCATTCCCTTCTTCTAAAGGAAACAAATACATCCTTGTAGCCGTTGACTACGTTTCAAAGTGGGTTGAAGCCAAAGCTTTGCCTACTAATGACGCAAGGGTGGTTTGTAACTTTTTGAAAGCTCTTTTCGCTCGCTTTGGTGTGCCTCGTGCCATTATTAGTGATCGTGGGACTCATTTCTGCAATGACCAATTTGCTCGAGTCATGGCTAAGTACGGTGTAAACCATCGTCTTTCCACAGCCTACCACCCACAAACAAATGGCCAGGCCGAAATATCCAACCGAGGACTGAAGCGAATTCTTGAAAGAACCGTGGGAGAGCATCGTGCCGCATGGGCTGATAAACTCGATGATGCTTTGTGGGCTTTCCGTACTGCTTACAAGACCCCGATCGGCTGTACGCCTTATCGTCTTGTGTACGGGAAAGCGTGCCACCTCCCCATTGAGTTGGAGCACAAGGCCTATTGGGCCTTGAAGTGGGCTAATTTTGATATCAACAAAGCCGGTGACCTACGCAAGATCCAACTCAATGAGCTGAATGAACTTCGGAATGAGGCTTATGAAAATTCTTTGATCTATAAGGAAAGAACTAAGCTCATTCACGACTCCAAGATCAAAAACCGAGAGTTCCATGTTGGAGACAAAGTCTTACTTTTTAACTCTCGGTTGAAAATCTTTTCGGGCAAGCTTAAATCTCGTTGGTCCGGCCCATTCACCATCGCCCAAATTTTTCCATATGGTACTCTCGAGCTCGCTCAACCTAATGGACCAAATTTTAAGGTGAATGGCCAACGAGTGAAGTTGTACTTTGGTGAGGACACCTCTCAGGAGGTGATTCCATCCCTCACCACGTTCCCCATGAACTGAATTTGGGTCGAGTCAGGCTCGTGACTCGGTTATCAAAAACAAGCGCTCCTCGGGAGGCAACCCGAGTATCTATCCCTTTAACCCCCTAAGTGTAGGGGAGGACCTATTTTGGTCATTTGTGTTTGTGTGGTGATGTGCTTACAGGGATTACTGCAATCTTGGAAATCTTTGAAGAACCATGCTCCCGTGTTATCCGAAATCCGGTTCTATCTCTCAACTATCGTGATTCAATTTTCTTCATTCTCACATTTCAAATTGATCACTTTAGTCGTCTCTTCCTTAACTTGAGTTAACCAACGTGCACAATGTCATAAGTATAGGGGAGACTCTTCCCACATGCTTAAACATTGAGGACAATGTTTATCTTAAGTGTAGGGGAGACTTCTATCGAAGTTTTAAGTGGACTTTTCCATGAAAATGCCTTCATTTAACCAGAAAATCCCATTTTTCAACATTTTTCAAATTTTTTATTAACTTTGGCCATTTAGTCGTAATTTTTAAATTTTTATCGTTACTTTCATATGTATATATTCCGCAATAAAGTCAAATTTTAATAAAGTGGTTTAGCTAGTTTAGAAGTATTTGACATATTAGGCCCGTTGCGTTTATTTTGACTCAACCCGAATAGACTTATCCAAGTTTATTCTAGCTAGTATCCTTAACCATGTAGACCTTAATTGGTTTATTAGGCTAAGTGTCCACGAGTCTCATTATTTGAGATTTTAAATTGTGGAGGACGAGAAATGATAGAGTCAATTATAAGTCGGTAATCTTGCGCAAGCTCACTTGGTGTAATTATTTGCCTATTCTCCCATCACTTGCTAATATTTATCTGCAATAAGTAAGGTCGTACGATTTGAAAAGTTACTTAGCTTCTAGCCCAAGATCGTTTAAAAGTTGCTCGGTAATGATAAGAGTTCATAGCCAAGGCATAACTTATGAAGCGGGGCGCGAAGATTGGCGAGTCCGAAAAGGCCCTAACAAGGCATGAGGATTCAATTTTATTGCTGAAGATCCAAAGTGATGTGAAAAGCATTATTCCTAAAGTCAATATGAAGGATCAAGACTCACGACGAAAAGCAATCAACTCCCATAAAGATCATGGAGAAGTCTATCCGAAAAGACCCTAACAAGGTATGAGGATAAATAGATCCAAGTCCGAAAAGGAGGCGGATCGTTGTATCTCAAAATCCCAAATAGAGATTGAAGAAATAATCATGAAGTCGTGGTCAACAAAGTTGGAGTACCCCTCAAAAGTCTCCAAGTGAAGAAAATCTATTATGATGAGAAGACCATTATCTCAAGAACGTCTCTCGAAGATATGAAGTATGAAGTACATGCCAAATATCGGCCCGAGAAAGGTCTCAAATCGTGAACCAAGTTATGCCAAGATATGAACTTTTTGATATCCCGAGAAGCAGTTTTAAGAGATTTTGTCCTTTAGCTAACTATTGATCAAATCGTCCTACTTTGCTTTCAGCCTTAATAAACTATCAAAATAAGTCCAAAAATGCATCTTCATGATCATTCTAAGACAAAAATAAAATATAAGAGATACAACTAGGAATAAGGGAGTTTAAGCATTTAATTAAGCCATGTGTGTAAGTGTTTGATTTACTAACTTATAATAACAATGATCTCGTTTTTAAGCTTAGTTTGGGGAACGTGAAACTTGAGGGTGATAAATCTTCGCAACACCAAAGCCCTAATGTAAGTCCTTGATTTCTTTACAAGTTATTTTCATTCTTCTGCTTACTTTAAGGTTTTAAGTTCTCTTAGTATTTTAATTGTTGTTTAGTAGAATTTAAATAAGGCCAAGGTTGATTAATTATGAGAAAAATGTAAATTTGCTTTATCACTAAGCATTGCATGAGGGCATGGCAATGGTTAAGTGTAGGGGATTTGATAGGTGTGTAAACACCCATCCTTTTACCACTTAATTCTGGCTAAAACAAGACCAAAACACGTAATTAATATCATTTGTTTGGAATTATGCGTGGTTTTTGTGTTTATTGTGATTTCAGAGCTAACCGGATGAATATTAAAGAAAACATGGGATTGCACGGGTTTTATCAAGGAAAAAGACTGAAGACGAAGTCTATTGTCCAAGAGATGCAAAAGATTTGAAGTCACTAGGCCTATTCGAAGATTTATTGAAGAAAAGGACTAAAGACGGAAGATTTTCATAAGTCAAAGAAACTCGAGTCTATTTAACGAAGAAATTAAAAGACGAGTTGGATTTAATCGACAACAAATCCCGAATCAGAATCGAAAACGTCAACTTTTCTGAAAAGACGAGAAGACAAGAAGAAGAGGAGAAAGCCCACTCACCAACCAACCATTAGGACTATAAATAGATTTCCCTTCACACATTAGGGAAAAAATTTTAGAGTTTTTCATTTTTTCTTTCCCAGGGTTTTGTAGTTCGTTCCATCACCAACTCCATTAGGGAGCTTGGTGATTTTCATCTTTTTCTTTTCATCTTGTAATCTTTAATCATTAAACCTTGTTACTTTCTCATTAATCAATCCATTCCATCTTTTCATTCATCTTGTTCTTCATCATCTTCTAGTTCATGTTCTTAAGTTTTTATTTGAATCAAGTTTGATTTTGAAAAGTTGTTGATTTAGTGTTTTTATTAGTGGGATTTATTTCTTATGGTATGTTAATGATTATTGGATAGTTTGGTAAAACCTTTTTGAGTATTGGAGTCGATTTAGATTAAAATTCGTGTCTCTCTTTTTCTTCTGTTACTGTTGCTGCCCAGAAAATTCCGAATAGGCAAGTTTCTATTTGTCTTATTCGGAACATTTCATACTTTCCGAATAGGGTTGTTCCCGTTTCCTTATTCGGAACTTTTATAACTTTCCGCATAGTCAATTGTTGTTTTCCTATTCGGAACTTTCCTAATATTCCGAATAGGACCTTATATTCCGAATAGAGATTTTCATTTTTCTCTTACTCGGAATATTTTGAATATTCCGAATTGCCAATCTTTGTTTCCCTATTCGGAACATTTTTCCGAATAGGCATTTTATTCCGCATAAGCATATTTTCCGAATAGAGCAATATTTTCCGCATAGAGATTTCTTTCCGAGTAACAAAACATTCCGAATAGGGCTGTCTTTCCGAATGGAGTTTTATTCCGCATAGGGTATTCTTCAGAAGGGTTATTTTTCAGTTTTGCTTATTATTTGTTACTTGTTTTAAGTTTACTTCATTACCATTATACCCACTTATCTGTTTAGTAGATTAGAAAACCAAATCCACTTTTTGTCACCAAGAACAAATCATTCCACTTTTAACTGAGATCAATTCGAGAGGATATCGAGACTAAAATTGAACCCATTGAAAATGACTGTATCAGAGACTTTGAGAATTTTGAAAAGGATAGGAGAAGATTTTTCAAAAGGAGTTTAAAAGACTCAAAGACTCAAAGTGATAAACTATAAAAAGAAGGAAATCAAGGAAGATGTTCCATTAATCCTAGACCTAGACGCAAGTAATTAAAAGGTTCCCTCTTAAGTGGCTTAGTGAAGTTATCGGCTAAGTTGTCCTCGGAGGGCACCTTTTCAATAGAAATGTTCCCTTTTGAACATTATCCCTAAGGAAATGGTGTCTAATTTCTATGTGTTTGGTTCGCGAATGTTGCACGGGATTCTTGCTAAGGTCTATAGCGCCTTTATTATCGCACATGATGGGAACATCATCAAGAGAAATCCCGTAATCAACAAGCGCTTGCTTCATCCATAGAGCTTGTTGGCATGCTTTTCCGACACTCACATACTCGGCTTCCGTGGTGGATATCGCAAGAGCGGTTTGTTTCTTGGAGAACCAAGAAGTTAAACAACAACCCATGAAGGTACAAACTCCACTAGTGCTTTTCCGGTCCACATAGTCTCCCGCATGATCCGAGTCCGCGTAGACAATGGTTTCTACGCCGGCCCCTTTAGGATACCATAATCCTAAATGTATAGTGCCTTTAATGTATCGGAAGATACGCTTAACCGCTTCAAGGTAAGAGGTTTTGGGAGCCTCTTTGAAGCGAGCACAAAGGCAAACACTAAACATGATATCCGGTTGACTTGCCGTTAGGTATAACAAACTACCAATCATACCTCTATATTTGGTGTTGTCTACCGACTCACAATCATCATCTACGGTGAGTTTAGTATCCGAGGCCATAGGGGTCTTCATTGGGCTAGATTCTTCTAATCCAAATTTCTTTAGCATTTCTTTATCGTACTTAGATTGACTAAAGAGAATACCATCGTCCATTTGTTTAATTTGGAGTCCTAAAAAGAAGTTAAGTTCTCCCATCATACTCATTTCAAACTCATCATGCATGATTTTGGCAAAGTCATCACACAATTCTTGACAAGTTGAGCCAAATATAATGTCATCAACATATATTTGTACGATTATGAGGTGAGGACCTTTCTTCTTTGTAAAGAGTGTATTGTCTACCATTCCCATGGTATACTCATGTTTAACAAGAAACGCTTTAAGTCTATCATACCAAGCTTTGGGTGCTTGTTTGAGTCCATAAAGTGCTTTCTTAAGCTTGTAAACATGGTCCGGTTTCTCAAAATCAATGAAGCCGGGAGGTTGAGCCACATATACCTCCTCATTGATCAAACCGTTAAGAAATGCACTCTTTACATCCATTTTTTGAAGCTTAAAATCTAAGGCACAAGCGTAGGCTAAAAGGATTCTAATTGATTCTAATCTAGCTACCGGTGCATATGTCTCGTCATAATCAATCCCTTCTTGTTGATTATAGCCTTGTGCTACAAGTCTAGCTTTGTTACGAGACACAACACCATTTACATCTAACTTATTCCTATATACCCATTTGGTTCCTATAATGGTAGAACTTCTAGGTGGAGGAACAAGTTCCCAAACATCATTGGCAACGAATTGGTTCAATTCTTCTTGCATCGCAATGACCCAACTCTCGTCCGACAAAACTTCTTTAACATTCTTTGGTTCAATCAAGGAGACGAAACAAAAGAATTTGCTTTGGTTTTGAACTTGAGATCTTAGGGTCCTTTGATTTAAGTCACCAATGACATTATTGAGAGTATGATCCCTAGAATCCTTAATGTTTACTTCCTTTTCAACACCAAGGTCTTCAACTCCTATTTTTCTAACCTCTTTGGCTTTAACTACTTCTAATTCATCCAAGTCATCATCAACCAATGGTAGTGTCTTGGGCGAAGGAGGGGTTTCATCAAAGGTTAAGTTGAGTGATTCTTCAATAACCCCCGTGGTTCTATTAGGACTATGTAGGCTTTACTAGTTTGGGAATAACCTAAAAGGATACCTTCGTAAGACTTTGGGTCAAACTTGGTAAGGTAGTCTTTGGTGTTGAGGATAAAGCACTTGCTTCCAAACACCCTAAAGTATTCTAATGAGGGTTTCTTACCTTTAAGAATCTCATAGGGGGTCTTTCCTAGGAAAGGTCGAATAAGAATTCGGTTGAGAATATAAGTCGATGTGTCCACGGCATTGCACCAAAACTTTTGAGGCAAAGATTGCTCGTTTAACATCGTCCTACTCATCTCTTGGAGAGTCCTATTCTTCCTTTCAACTACCCCATTTGATTGTGGAGTGCGAGGAGCCGAGAAGTTATGGGTAATACCATGAGCTTCACAAAAGGCACCAAATTGCACTTGATTATCAAATTCCCTACCATGATCCGTCCTAATAGAAACAATTGAACATCATAGTTGATTTTGAATTCTTCGACTAAAGATTTCGAAGTGATCGAAAGCTTCATTCTTAGATGCCAAAAATCTAGTCCAAGTGAATCTAGAATAGTCATCAACTATAACTAGGGTATAAAGGTTACCTCCATAGCTCCGTATGGCGGAAGGTCCAAAAAGATCCATATGTAGGAGCTCTAAGCACCGAGAGGTCGAAACCAAATTCTTGTCTTTGTGACTTGAGTGAACTTGCTTTCCAACTTTGCAAGCATCACAAAAGTGACTATCAAACTTAATCTTGGGGAGGTGTCTTACCAACTCCTTAGAGACTAAAGATTGAATTAAACGCATATTAGCGTAACCTAATCTCCTATGCCAAAGAGTAGAACTATCATCTATAGTCGCAAGACATATGTTGTCTTTTGACTTCTTATTAACCTTCATGACATAAAGCCCATGCTTTCTAACACCTTTTCCAATGACTTTTCCATCTTTTACGATTTCACTGTCATGTTCCGAAAAGATGACCTTACACTTATTATCACAAATTTGACCTATACTTAAAAGGTTAAATCCTAAGTTATCTACGTGCTCAACATTTTCAATGGTCATGGAGTCAAGAGAAACCGTACCTTTGCCAATGATATTACCACGTAGACTACTAGCGAATGTGACGTTACCTCCATCATATGCTTTGTAATGCGAGAACAAACTTCGATTACCCGTCATGTGTTTAGAACATCCACTATCCTTAATCCACTCATTGGGCTCCAAATCAATTCCCAAGCATATCTAGGTAACAACACACAAGATCAAACATTTGGTCCCCAATATCTCATGGGTCCAAAATTGTTAGTTCCAAACATCCCTTGCATTTGGTTGGGATGCATGAATGACGAAGGGGTTCCCCATGGAGAACAAAATGGAGGAGGGTAGTAATTCATGTAACCATTTTGTTGTTCATTATTTCTCGTAGGTGTATTTGATCTAGGTTTAGAGTTATGATTATTCCTTCTAGGTGTTGGAGTTTTACTTCTAGATCGTGAATTGTTTTGATTATCTCTTCTAGGCGTTGTCGTTCTACTTCTAGGCTTAGACTCATTCCGTACTCTAGGTGGAGTAGAGGATAGTCTAGATAAACTTCTATTTCCCATGAGAGGTTTACTTAATGGCTTGTAGAACTTACCAATAGCATTGTCGTCAAGTATGGGTAATTTTACCTTATTAACAGTAAGATGGAGTAGAGGATAGTCTAGATAAACTTCTATTTCCCATGAGAGGATAGTCTAGATAAACTTCTATTTCCCATGAGAGGTTTACTTAATGGCTTGTAGAACTTACCAATAGCATTGTCGTCAAGTATGGGTAATTTTACCTTATTAACAGTAAGATGGAGTAGAGGATAGTCTAGATAGTCTATGATTATTCCTTCTAGGTGTTGGAGTTTTACTTCTAGATCGTGAATTGTTTTGATTATCTCTTCTAGGCGTTGTCGTTCTACTTCTAGGCTTAGACTCATTCCCTACTCTAGGTGGAGTAGAGGATAGTCTAGATAAACTTCTATTTCCCATGAGAGGTTTACTTAATGGCTTGTAGAACTTACCAATAGCATTGTCGTCAAGTATGGGTAATTTTACCTTATTAACAGTAAGATGCTTTAGTTTTTCATCTAACTTAGACTTTTCAGAAAGTTCAGGATTTTCACCAAAATCATCCTCTGCCCGCGGTACCTTATCTATGGTGGCGGTTCCATAGTGATAAGGAACCACGCCATACAATTTGGAACCGCGTACATTGGGCGTTTTTTGTGAAAACCTGACTTGTTTTGGTTCACTAGTTGAGGCTTCATTTGAGTTAAAACCTAGACCAAGTCTTTCCTTAGAATGAACTTGTTTGTTTAACATATCATCAAGAGCACTAGTTCCTTTCATGAACTTTTCCAATTTAATGGAGGCGCTCTTGAGATCTTCATTCTATAATCTAAGTTTCTCACAACTTAAGCAACTTAAATCAACCTCTTTATTTTTCTCAAGTTTAGCCAATTTCTCCCTAAGTTCATTGATCTCATTTTCAAGCTTAGTTTTGGTTGTTTTTAAGGTTTTATTCTTTTCTATGAATTTAAGACTAAGTTTGTGTAAACTATCATATTTGCCTTCAAATTCAATATCATCACAAGTGGAACTATCATTGCTATAATATTCGGTTTCAGAATGTACCTCTTTAGAAGTGTGAGCCATTAGACATTTCTCCTCTTTGGGGTTGTCATCATCATCTTCACCGCTATCGCTCCAAGCGCCACTAACGAACACCATGTGAATCTTATCACGAGCGGGATTTGGACAATCACCAATGAAGTAATTTGGATCACCACATCTAAAGCAATTCCTATCACCTTTTTCGTTCTTGACAAACCGATTCTTTGAAAATGGTTTCTTGTCATAGTTGGGTTGCCTAACGTGTTGACCTCGTCTCTTGAAGAACTTCTTGAAATCTCTCACCGCCAATGCATACTCCTCGTCATCGCTTTCCGAGGAACTATCATGGTCACTTTGTGCCTTCTTGGCTTTAAGTGCAAGAGATTTCCTTTCACTCTTGGTTTTCACTAATTCCGAGTCCTTCAAAATTATCATCTCATGAACCTTCAAGTTTCCTATGAGTTCATCGAGTGATAAAGTTGAGAGATCTTTCGACTCTTCAATCGCCGTGACTTTTGCTCTCCACTTTGGATGTAAGGCCCTTAGAAACTTCCTAACATTGTTCTTGCTAGAAAAACCTTCATCAAGTGCTTTTAGACTAGTAATAATGGTGTTAAACCTAGCAAATGCACTATCAATAGTTTCATCTTCTAAGATGACAAATTGTTCATATTGTTAGACAAGAAGATCGATTTTGCTTTCTTTGACTTGGCTATTACCTTGGTGGGTTACTAAAAGAGTGTTCCAAATATCTTTAGCGGTTTCACACATAAAAATTCTTTCATACTCTTTCTTAGGCAAAGCATTATAAATCACCATTTAAGCCTCATTATTTTTTGAAAGTTTCTTTTTAGTATCGCCATTAGCTTTGTCAAAAGTGACCAATTCTTTTGTTTTAGAAACTTCATTAAATTGAAAGGGTAAAAAATCACCATTGGTAATAACATGCCAAAGATCTAAATCTTTTGATTTCACATAAGTTTCAAATCTATTTTTCCAATAAATAAAACTATCGGTTTCAAAAAGTGGTGGTCTTTGCATAGATTGCCCTTCTAGGTATTTGTTGGAATCCATAGATCGATTCAAGTTTTAAAATACAATATACTTTAAAAATTCTTGAGCAACCCGCTCTGATACCAATTGTAGAAACTAGAAGGGGTGGGGGGGGGGTTGAATAGTTTCTTATATTTACTTGTTAAAATGTGGTTTCCAAATCCTTTTTCAAAAACTTAGGCTTGAGGAAATATGTGAAATCTTCTTATGCACAATATGAACAATGATAGTGTAACTAAACTAATACTAACAAAAATATATCCACAAAGAATAAAGAATGATAGTGTAACTAATCTAATACTAACACATGTATATGCATAAAGAATAAAGAATGTAAAGAGTTAAGGGTAAAGAAAGATCAAACCGAACACCAAGGATTTATAGTGGTTCGACAACGAAGCTCACTCCTCGTTCCTACTCCACTCCTCGAGTACTCCTTACTCGAGAGTTCACTACACAACAAGCTCCTTATGATGGAGAAAACCATACACGTCGCTTAACCAATTTCCGAATCTAAGCTAAAAGTCGAGCCCTAATCGTAGCTAGGACTAATCTACACAACTATACTTAGTACATACACAACTTCCAAATAGACACAACTTCTTGGATCTTCACAACTATGACACAACTACAAATGTATAAAATTAGATCTTCAATGGATCTTTGGTGGTGGACTCAACACTTCACAAGGATAGTGTTCTTCTCTTTGCACTTGGAGAGGAAGGGATGGAAGAACAAGATTCACTTCTTAAACAAGTAATAATCAAACAAATGATCAAAGATTTGAGTGATTAAAGAAGGGTTTGAATCTGGAAATAAATGTGCAAAAGAGGTGAGATGAAAAGCTGAGAATGGTCCACTATTTATAGGACAAAGGAGCCAACGGCTAGTTCTGCCCGCGGTACCTTATCTTAGCCCGCGGTACCTTATCGATAAGGTACCGCCTAGGTGCTAAGGTACCGCCGGACTAGACTCCGCTCCTTTTTGTCCTTTAGTGGTGGAGGTCTTATCTGGATATAAAAAATATCCTGAAAGGATATTCTTAACCAAATAAGAATATGCCATTTTCAAATTTCAAATAATTAATTTAATAAAACATTTTCTTAAAAAGAAAGTTTAATAAAAACTTGTCACACTTAATAAAAAGTGAGTTTTAAGAAAAGATTAAATCACTTGATCACTTGATTAAGGTTAGTACTTGTTTATCTATACCTTTAGTGAAAATGGGTAAAATGAAAAATACTTGAACTCAAAAATTCGTTTTTCGTTGTTTTCGTGAATGCTTGTTTTTACATATTGTCGTAATCAAAACAAAGCGAGACCGAAAAATGCAAGTAACGTTTTTAGTCATTATTGCATTAACATAACCATCAAGCCCGTAATGTCACGACTATTTTAACTAACTATTACAACGTTCTAATAAATATTACAATATAAACCTATGACCGAACATTCTTGTTTGACTCAATATATTGAGGCTAACAAAATCACATTTTCTCTCCCATATTAAAAATATTAACCCAATCGATGTTTTTAATATCAATTGATTTAATGAAATTTTAAGAAAATTTGGGAAGAAAAATGCAAATCCAATTATCTTCATGATTTACACAAGCTCCCCATCAAATTAATGAGGTTGTACTTGATACGTAAATTAAATACCTTTTAAACACAAGTGTAAGGTATTTATCACGTGCAAAGATCATATATGATAATGTATTCACAAGATTAATAATTTACTAGGTTGGACATGAATGATGAGAACATCATATGATAAAATCACATGGTTCTTGCTGGCGAATGTTGGTCTCCCCCGTAACGTCTGAAGTCATCTCTTGACACCACATTTATGACTGGTATTGTTGTCTTGACACCAATTTGTGAACTTGGCACTTTTGGCATCGAAGATTCTAAATGCTTGACAATTTCTCCCCCTAAATTGTTTACCCGCGTTCTATTGAAAGACCTGTAGTCGTCGTTTGATTAGTCGCATCGTCGAGTATAGACTGTAGAGATGATAACTTTATAAAAACAAGATTTCTCTCGTTTTAACAAATAAATGCACTGAAGCGTACATTTATCCGTGTTAGATTGTGTTATAACGTAAACACAACCCCTTACATGGTTATAAATTAAACCATGTCCAAAAAATTAATTCCCGTTGTTGAGCCAAAGCTTTCATAATAAATACTTGACTTTAATATGACAAGCGGGGGTACTATCTGAAATAATAGCGAGCCATATTGAGCATGTTTTAAAACATTTAAACTTCTACTCGAACTTTATTTACAACCCCGTGTCTTTATTGAATGACATTTCTAGGATCGTAAATATTATCGATTCCAGAAGACATGCTCTTTTTATCAAAACATTGTTGAGCACACAATTTTGAAAGATTTAGAAAAACCTTTTGAAAAACTCTTGAAAAATTGTGTTTAGCGTTTTGAAAACCAATTACTTGAGCTTAAGATTTTGAATATCTTACTAAACGAGCTCAACTCTGAGAAGTTATAAGCTTCCCGTTATGAGGATAAGTTTACCATTAAAGATATACTTTCCTTTTAACTGAAGAGCGAGTTCTAAGCTGACATTTACTTAAAAGTCGTTTTCATGAGCTTGAAAAACTTTTGAATGTTTTAATGTAAAGCTCATGACCAAGAAAGATGAATTTCTCGTTATGAGGAAAAGTTCTCTTATTTAAAAGATACACGTTCCTTTCTGAGCTTAAAATTTGGAATGTTTTAATATAAGCTCATTACGAGGATAAGTTATCATTAAAGATAAGCTTTCATAAAATTGAAGTCCGAGTTACGGTATGATATTTAACTGTTAGTCATTGTGCATGAGCTTAAAAAACTTCGAATGTTTTTAATATAAGCTCATGCTCGATAAAAATTAATTTCTCGTTGTGAGGATAAGTTTATAATCGCCGATAAACTTTCCTTTCTTTCAAGTTCCGGTCATCGTCTCTCATTTTAAGGGTAAGTTATCGTTGACGAGATAAACTTCCCTTTCTTGAAGCTCGGGTTACAATCTGTGATCCGACTGCAAGACATTGTTCGGTAAGCTTAACCGCAAATCCCCTGAGACACTTGTTTCTTAGATATCAACTTCTTCAGCCACCAAACTCTGAGAGTGTCCTTAGTTGAACGGTATACAATGACTGGACCACTTTGTTCTAGTTGAACGTTGACTTTGGTACCTGCATTCTCATTAGGAGTTTTTTGCTTTGATATGGGTTAGCGATATCTATTTTAGAACCATATGGGAGTTCACAGTCAACTTTTGTAGTGCTAGAGGGAAACATCCTTCTTGTAGGAATCCATTGTAGATTAACCGACTTGAAAATACTACCTGTGGGTTGCCACCTTAGATTGGATCTAGGCGACATGGTTTTCTTATGCACAGCGAAAGACTTAGCGATAGAAAACCTATTTCCTTTAGGAATCCCTCTTTTAGCACTTGAGTTCAGCTCTTTCAAGACTTTAGTTACACAAGCCGCATGATTTGTCGTGAAGACACTTTTCATGCATACGGAACAAACACCGTGTTTGAGGTCCGAATGAGATCTAGAGATCATAGTTCTTGCTTGTGTCCTTTTCATAGGTTCCTCTACATAGTGATTATTAGGCATGCTATTCGACCTATGTTAGGGAAAATTCTTAGAACTATACCTATAATCAATAGTAGCAATCTTGTGTGTAGGTTTTGCATAGGTTGAATTGATCACATTAGGCCTAGATAGTGGAGTGACTGGTCTAGAAAGATGAACCATATCAATTTGGGAGGCAAACCGCGGTCTCGAGGATTTAAGTCGCTCGGATCGAAATGCATTCGGTTGTCTAACAGACTGATTTTTAGGCGGTTTCCCTAAGATTGATGGTTTTTCAAGCTTAGTGTCCTTACTAGTGCCCTTAATTTCCTTAGCTCGTTTTTCAGAGCAACTATAACAAAAACCTTTTTCTGAACCTGAGCTTTTAAATCAGCATTTCTGTAGTTAACAAGGTCGTTGACTCTATAGTTTTAAACCTCATTTCTACGACAGAATTATTTAACTCATTATAGCGTTGTTTTAAGGTCTCATTTTCCTTTTGTTGGATATCTTGGGATGCCAATTTAGATTCTAGCAAGTTAATTTGTTTTAAAAAATTATCATTTTCAGCGTTAGAATCTAGAATTTTTTGATCCAACTTTCGTTCAAGAACAACATTTGATTTTTCAAGTTTTTCAAAATAAATTTCAAATTTGTCCTTTTGCTTAAAAAATTTAAGTTTGGCATCCTCAAAACTTTTGATTGTTTAGCTATGATCGTTGCGAGCTCTTCAATCCTAGAATCAGAAGTGGTTAAAGAAGCAGTCATAAGACAATTATCATGATTTTTAGGATTTTGATCACTTTCTCCCCCATTATGACTCATATCGAATGAATCAAAAGTGGTATTACTATCACCCTTTTCCATCCCACGTTCGGCATAGGTAGGTTCGGAATTCTTAACATGCTGTAGATCATTGTTAGACACAGTATTCTATTGTACCCCAACTATTGGCTCTTCGTCAAGCATGCTTGAACATGTTGTCGTGATGCTATGACGCTGCTATCATCCTTAACCAAAGCGGTCTCCTTTGTGTCATCCGTATGACCATTATCCTTGTGCATCTGCATCTAGTTTTCTTGTTTCCAATTATAATAAGCAAGTTGGAGTCGTGATCTTTCTTGAAACAAATGCGTAAGAGAGGTCACATATTTGGACAAGGTACCACGGAAGTCTTGAATCTTAGTATGCATGTCTTCAAGGAATGACTTGCAGAGCACTGGATTTTCTTTCTTGGCAACATCAAATTGAAGAAAAGTCGATAATTGTTTCAAAAGAACTTAAAGTGCAGATACGGATTCAATGTGATTGAAGTCTTCTTTGTCAAGTTACTGCTGAATAATATCCAAGTTTATCATCATAGCCTCGATGAAGAATGGAGCATGTTGACCAAAGACTGCCACAAAGGGTGGTCCGTACTCGAGTTTTGTAAGCTCGTAGAGATGATGTTCAAATTGTCTAAATGAGACCTGACATCTTTTTCTAGCTTCTTCTTGTATCTTCTACAATTCTCCTTCTCGAGACATCGAATTCAATTGTTCCATTAGAATTCGATGACAAATGAAGATAAGGATTACTTATCGATCGAGCAATGAAAGAAAGTAATTATGTTTGTTGTTGTCGAAAGAAAAATACGGAGTTTTACACTTCGAGGAGAAACTGAAAAATAAATTCGCGGGATTTTGCAAACCACCGAAGAAGCCGTAAACATGCTTGATTCGTTGATTAGTGAAGAAAAGTTTATTAAATCTCCTATTTACGTGTCCTCGAAAAACCAAAAATTCTCCAAGACCAAATAACTCACGATCTAACACCCCCAATTTACATTGCGCAGCGGAAATACACAATTGGGTGCTAGACACAAGCATAATCACACAAGATATATTGAACGACTCAAAAGTGAGACATTTATACAAAATATAAACATGATTTTCATAAATGGTCTAAAACATAGATTTCAACCCAAATTGTACTGACATGATACCAGAGTAAAGCGTTTTGTCCCCATGGATCTCGACCAACAACCAACAAGTTTAGTACAGTACATCAACATAAAGTAAATTGTTCGACATTAAAAGGTAGAAACAGTTTAGGCCAACATTCTTCTAAAAGCCAAGCCACAACCTCCACAACAAAGCTCCATGCTCCATCACTTCCTATTACCTGAAATACATGCATAAAACGAGTCAACAATAATGTTGAGCGAGACTATAGGTTTATCAAATCACATTTGAACACAAGAAGAAAATCAATCATAATCATTTATAGAATTGTCGTAGACACAATCTATATTCAAGGCAGTAATAATAATAGTATTATTAAACAAACATTGTATTTAAGCTCATGACACCGACCCCTTAACCAAATATTCACCCACGCCAAATGCCGGCATGACTAGAATAAAACCATTGCCCCTCTAGGGTATCAGTTGCTAGAATACCACAATCTTATTCACGTAAAATTATCCTTCCCAACGGGTTACTCAACGTAATGCCCTGGTCTCAGTTAGGGTGGTCAACCTAATAGTACTATCATTAGAATAAGCGGCTATTCCCGACTCACAACATCAAGTCAGAAGATAGTTAACGGCTCATGAATTTAGGGTCTTTAGCAACAAGTTACTCAATACAATGAAATCAACTTTAGGCAACATTCGGGTCCAACAATTACTCATGACTTGTGTTCATTTATTTTCAAATAGCATGTATCCCCCTCGCGGGTATTAAAATCATTAAAACGAGTAGAAAGCGAGGCTATAGACTCACCTTAGCATAAGAGATCTAGCGAGATGATCGTCGATGATAATGTATGCCTTTCAAACACGAGAACCGCTACCTATCAAATAAGGCGCGTTCATTAATAGTGACTCGAGAAATAAATAATACATAACAACATCAAACTCAAACTCATAAAGTCACAATAAACTCGAGAGAAAATGATATAAATAACTTCATTATACTTTACTACAAATTTACTTAACCATTTTATACTTTTAACAAAGTCCGCCGGTACATACTACATGTACTAGCTTATTTACCCCTTTTTAAACTTGTCAACCGTTTATGAAACAACTCGATAAACTAACTTACTATATATAGAAAGTCCTCTTACAAGTTTATCAAATGAAATTACTTTTAAAGTACTTTACCCAACTCATTTTCAAACTACAAAATCCGGACAGATTTACGTTAAGTTTTCATACAACCGTTTTAACTTATTTAAACGACTCCGTTTACAAAACCGACACTCGGGTTTTAAAGTAAACTCAACCTAATAAGTAGACACCGCATTATCAGTAGGTTACATTTTTCAAAACATCCATTTAGAGTCCCCGAGATTCGATCCAAATATCGACAACAACTATTTGTAGTGCCGATACTCGTCTCCCGGTACACGATCATTCAAAACATCATAACTTCGCGCTCGTTTTGAGCTAGAAGCTCTACCTTATATCAAATCGAAGCTAAGAAAATTATCTACAACACTAGACTATAAGTTAAGCCATTTTCAAAACATAAAAATTCGGATTTTACACTTTACTTACTGTTATAAAATGACTATAAAAATCTTGTACAAAATCAACTTTTTGATAAAAACCAACCATGGAAATGATCATTACTATACCATAATATCATCATACATCAACCATAACATCAAAATCATAATCAAAATAAAAATCTAAAGATCAAAATGAAGTTTCTAACCAGATTTTCTAGCAAGAACACCATGGATCATCATGAAAATACCATGCATGATCATAGCTCCTACCTACCAACATCAAGAAAAAAAAATTTGCTTGTATGTAAGGATTTCTTACACCAAAATGATCCTTGATCAAATATAAGATTGGGTCTATGCTTGGTTTAGTTGGATTCAACCTCATACTTGAGATAAAATTGATTGAAGTTTGGAATTGGGTGTGTTGTGGGTTTCGGCAAAATGGAGAGAAAAGAGAGAGTGATGATGAAATTTTTAAAATGAAAAATGGAAGTGTGTGTGTTTGTTTGTGATTTATATATTGTGGGGTAGGGACCAAAGTTGCAATTTGGCAATAGTTGTGGCTAAAAATGTAAATAGTTAGCTAAAAAGCGGGAAATAACTATTAGTCAATTTTCAAAATATTTACGGGGCTCGGGTTTCATAAAGATACTTTTAAAAATTTAAAACGTACCTCAAAAATAATAATATCGACTCTCGACTCGACATAACCCGTCATTTAAAATAAAACCTCAAAAATAATAAAAATCGAACAACCGACAATAAAACGTAAAATATTTGGCATCCATCGACATCACGCTTGCTAATACTCCTTATACTTAATAAATATTAAATATAGACCTTCAACATCGGTTTAAACTTAAACCTCCAAAAATAAATATCGTTCAAACTCATCCAAAAATTTCAAAAATAATCGTAAAATAAGATTAAGAAATGACCTCGATTTCGGGTTGTCACATCCCCCCCTTCTTAAAAGAAGCGACGCCCGTGGCGCTTAATCCTTCCTAAACAATTGAGGATACTTGTCCTTAAAGAAATCCTCACGTTCCCACGTAAACTCTGGCCCACGTCTAGAGTTCCATCTCACCTTCACAATCGGAATTCTACTATGTTTCAACTTCTTAACTTCCCTATCCATTATCTCTATAGGTTCCTCTGTAAAATGCAACTTATCGTCAAGTTGAATTTCCTCCAATGGAATCACCACATCCCTTTCAGCTAAACACTTCTTCAAATTAGACACATGAAAAGTATTATGAATAGCCTTAAGCTCATCAGGCAATTCTAACTTATAAGCCACCAATCCAATCCTTTGGATAATCGTAAATGGTCCAATATATCTCGGGCTCAACTTTCCTCTCTTCCCAAAGCGTATTACTCCTTTCCATGGAGATACTTTCAACATAACCATGTCTCCTACTTCAAACTCTAACGGTTTCCTTCAGTTATCAACATAACTCTTTTGTCTACTCTTAGCAGATAACAAATGCTTCTTAATTTGCACAATCTTTTTAGTCGTCTCAAATATCATTTCAGGCCCAGTCAATTGACTTTCTCCTACCTCACTCCAACCTACTGGAGATCTACACTTACGTCCATACAAAGCTTCAAATGGAGCGGCTTTAATACTAGAATGATAACTGTTATAATTCAACCAATGGCAAATGCTTATCCCAACCATTTCCAAAATCAATCACACATGCACGAAGCATATCCTCTAATGTTTGAATCGTTCTCTCACTTTGTCCATCAGTTTCTGGATGATATGTTGTACTCAAACATAACTCCGTTCCCATCGCTTTCTGCAAAGACTTCCAAAATTCTTAAGTAAACCTACTATCACGATCAGAAATTATCGACAAAGGAACACCATGTCGACAAACAATCTCCTTCACATACACTGTTGTTAACCTTTCCATACTATTTGTCTTCTTCATTGGCAAAAAGTGAGCAGACTTAGTCAATCTATCTACTATCACCCATATCATATCACTACCATTTGCAGTCCTTGGCAAACCTGTCACAAAATCCATAGTAATCTTCTCCCATTTCCACTCAGGAATCTCAGGTTGCACTAATAATCCCGATGGTTTCTTATGTTCAGCCTTCACCTTCGCACAAGTCAAACACTTATTAACATATTGTGCTATATCTACCTTCATATTCGGCCACCAATAAACTTTCTTAAGATCTTGATACAACTTATCCGATCCAGGATGTATCGAATACTTCGACTTATGAGATTCATTCATCACCAAATCTCGCACCGCTAACGAATCTTTCTCAGACGGACACAACGGTAACCAAATCCTATTCTTAAAATACCTCAATCCATTCGACCTTACTTCGAACAATGGTTTCAACATTCTACCCAAATTTCCTGCCTCAACATTTTCTTCCTTCATACCATTAGTTTGGGCTTTCAATATCTCTTCTGTCAAATCAACACTTTCCATCATTATCAAAGCTCTAACTCTTATAGACTTATCTCTTTCCTTTCTACTAAGTGCATCAGCTACCACATTCACTTTACCAGGATGGTAACGAATCTCGCAGTCATAATCACTCAGCAACTCAACCCATCTTCTTTGCCTCATATTCAATTCCTTTTGATCTAAAATATACTGCAAACTCTTATGATCAGTGAAAACCATACACTTGGTTCCATACAAGTAGTGTCTCCACAGCTTCAAAGCAAAAATCACAGCCCCAAGTTCTAAATCATGCGTAGTATAATTCTCTTCATGCTTCCTTAATTGTCTCGATGCATACGCTATTCATTTCTCCCTTTGCATCAATACAGCTCCAAATCCTTTATGAGACGCGTCACAATACACTACAAAATCCTCAGATCCTTCTGGCAAAGACAATATCGGCGCATAACATAACTTATCTTCAACATACTAAATGCAGAGTCCTCTTCCAATCCCCATTCAAACACTCGATTCTTTTCTGTAAGCTTAGTCAACGGCTTAGCAATTAACGAAAACTTCTCAATAAACCTTCTATAATACCCAGTCAAACCAAGAAATTGGCGAACTTCAGTCGGCGTCTTCGGCACTGACCAATCCTTAATTGCCTCAATCTTAGCAGGATCCACACAAACACCTTCACTATCAATCACGTGCCCCAAAAATTGCACTGATTTCAACCAAAATTCACACTTAGAGAATTTCGCATACAGCTTCTCCTTCTTCAACAATTCCAAAATTGTTCTCAAATGCTTCTCATGTTCCTCTTCACTCTTGGAATAAACGAGAATATCATCAATGAATACGATAACAAACTCATCAAAATACGGCTTACATACACGATTCATCAAATCCATAAATATAGCAGGCGCATTTGTTAATCCAAAATGCATCACTTGAAATTCGAAATGTCCATATCGAGTACGGAAAGCTGTTATAGGAATATCTTCTTCCCTAACTCTCAGTTGATGATACCCAGATCTCAAATCGATCTTTGAGTATACACAAGAACCTTGCAACTGATCAAACAAATCATCAATCCTCGGCAGTGGATACCGATTCTTGACAGTCAATTTGTTAAGCTCTCTATAATCAATACACATTCTAAAAGAACCATCTTTCTTCCTAACAAACAAAACTGGCGCACCCCACGGCGACGAACTTGGTCTAATAAATCCCTTATCGATCAATTCCTTCAATTGATCAGATAATTCTTTCATTTCAGATGGAGCTAAACGATACGGTGCACGAGCAACAAGAGCAGCACCCAACACTAAATCAATACGAAACTCCACTTCACGATGCGGCGGTAATCCTGTCAATTCCTCAGGGAAAACCTCAGGATACTCTCTAATCACAGGCACATCCTCCAATTTCCTTTCATTCACACCATCATTACTTATCTGTGCAAGAAACACATCACGACCTGCTTCTATATACCTCATCATCTTTAAACAAGAAACAACTCTCAAACGAGAAGTACATTCATCACCTTTCACAGTCAATACCCTATTCCTTAGCGGTATCTGAACTAATCTTTCTCCACAAATAATTACTGCACCATTACCAACTAACCAATCCATTCCAATAATCACGTCAAAAGATCTTAACTCTATGGGCATCAAATCAATACTAAACACATAATTACCTAACTTCAAGGAACAACCTTTCAGTATAGAACTAGTGCTTACAACCTTACCATCAGCTAACTCCACATTATAACTAGTTGTCAATCTCACTGGTTCTCTATCCAATAGCTGACTGAATCTAACATCTACGAAACTTCTATCGGATCCAGAATCAAATAACACACTAGCATAACAAGCATCAAGTAAGAACGTACCAGTCACCACGTTCGGCCCTTAAGGTTTGTCAGCATCTCCCACGACATAGGCTGGAGCAGCAATCCCAACAGCAACATCAGCAACATTGCCTCCCTGTCGTACGCCAACCCTCGGACAGTTCCCCTGCTTATGTCCACGGCCTCCACATAAAGAACAGTAAACTACCTTGACAACATTGGCCCTAGTGGCTACACCCTTGTTTCTACAATCTGCCATCTTATGTCCGGCCTTCCCACACTTGTTGCAAGCAGGTGGATAATTTCTAACATGATACAGATTACACCGACCACACTTTGGATTCACCTTGTTACCTTGATTTCCTGTAGCAACACGAACAACATCATTCCTTCTCAAATTGTATTGCTGATTCCTATTCGGTCCTTGCTTATTGTTATTACGATAACCACCTCGATTCTGCCCTTGGCTTGAGTGTGCAGCTTCCCACTTTCTCTTATTTCCATCAGCAATACTATCCTTTCGATCCTGCAGCTTTACATCCATTAAAGCATGAGCCATTTGAACAGCTTCATCAAATGACTTAGGTTTCGACGAAGTAGTTTCTCCCTTGATATTACTAGATAAACCCCTAATATACTGCTTCATCTTCTTACGGTCATCAACAAACGCATCAGGACACAACAAACATAAATCAGAAAATCTCCTTGTATAAGCTACAATGTGACAATCCGTCAACTTATGGTTGATATTTTATTCTCGAATATTATTTAAAAACATTATTTTAATGTTACAATATGAACTCACTTATTTTTGGGAAGAAATTTGGATTTACATCTTGAAGTAGCATCGACTACGTTTAAACCGGAGGATTCAACGTTACGTGCTTACGTTTACATACACCGTCCTTGCTGACAGTCTGACATTTTAGAAAATAAATTTATCCATGAATATTATTTTGGAGTTTTAAATTTGTGTTGGTTCATAAACTCACAAATTTACGAGAAGAGATTAGGACTTACGATTTTATTTTAACGTCCTTTACGACTAAACCGGAAACCTTAGGATTACGTATTTACGTTTTCGAACTCCGTTTTTGATGAGACAATTTTTATTTGATTCGTTTTGTGACGGTGATTCATAATTTATAAAAACGTTTTTCGTAAAACGACCCGAGGGCACGCAAATCGAGAAAACTAGAATCGAGGAATACCCGTAAACTAGTGAGATGGGACAAAATACATTGTCCCACCCCACTAGCTTACATGGGACGGAAACAATGTACAACACACCACACTTGGTGTCATTTTTACTTAACTAAATGGACACTCGTCCTTTAAGCTTACTTTGTAAGCCAACAACTTACCAAAAACCACTAGCTAGTTCACTCTTCTCATTCATACATGCAAAAACAAGCTACAACTTCCATTCTCTCTCTCTTGACTCCATTTTGGCCGTCCCATATCTCACAAACAACACCCTCACTTGATCAAAATCAACCACAAAATCTCATGTTATTCATATACATGTTGATGCCCTTTTGAAGCCCTATTGATTGGTGCAAGTTATAACATCCAAGGAGGAGTATTCATGGTGTCTTGGGGCTGATTTTCCACAAGGTGATCATGAAGAATGGTGGTCTTGAAGGTGGTCATGGTTCATCACAAGTTTCTCCATCAAAAACCATGTCCAAATCATAACCTACATCAACTTGGTGGTATAAAGATTGTCCTCCTCATCTTCTTGTTATTTTGATTATGTAAACATGTATTTTATTTCCTATTGTATATGTATATGATGATTATATGATGATAAAAATGTTATGTGGGGATTTGTTGTTGATAAACATGCTTAAAAAGATGAAAGACTATAAGAAACAAGGTTAAAATCTTGGTTAAACTTGATGGATGTATAAAACAGTAAAGAACCATATGGTAAACTGATAAAATGATGAAGTAGAATAGATTTACAGTAAGATATGGGTCTTGTACACTTGTGAGAGTTGGCCATGCAATGGAATCATTGTAATGAGTGAGATATGATCAAAACAAGTTTAAGGTACAAATCTGAGTTCACTGTTTTGGACGATTTTTAGAAAATACTTGGAAGATGATTCAACAGTAGCTATAGAAGATTTAAATGTAGCACATATCATGTAGTTTATGTGATAAAAATTTGAGCTTCTATCTCCATATAGAACTCAAGATATGGCAATTTTGGTGAAAGTAAAGATAAAAATCAGATTTTTGGAAATTAAAGAATAATACTATTATATAAGCACTCAAAATTATATTGTATAAAATGTAAAGTTAAAACCCACTAACTCATGAATTTTATTTATATAAATATGTTAAAGGTTAAATAAATGGACATTTTATAAAAATGGTAACTTGTTATGTCTTATAAGATATAAAACTATAAACATGATATTTACGACTTTTTCGGCTATTGCCGTAAAATTAACGTTTTTGTTAAATAAAACTTAGACGACCAAACCCGTCTAATGTAAAGTTTATAAAAGTCATATACTGATGTATAAGTAACTAATACAAGTAAAAACCAATAAAACCCGAACTATAAGAAATACGGACGTTAACGGACTAAATTAACGTTATTGGACTAATAATACAACAAAAATGGACTAAAATACTTATGAACTTATTATTGGGCTTAACCCATTTAGACCCAACATAGAAAGTATACATACTGATAAAATAAGTATAAAAAGGTCTAAAACAAGCTAAAGAACTTGTAATAAGCTTATTGGACCTAAAACACGTAAATAGGTAAAACGAGACAACTAGTCTAAAAGTTATCGACATATAACACTAAAATGAGTAAACGAGAATATGTAAACCCACTTGATCATCATATATATATATAATCATCATATGTATACATAATTGTTATTTATAAAGTCATTGGACATGAATCTAAGACGAGTATTATTTGTCTAGGTTTCCGTGATTGAAGCACGTACCGTACGTCCGAATTGCCGATAACCCGCCTTCCCACATCAACGTGAGTTCATAGCCTCGCACTCTTTTAAATGTTTTTATAAATGTTTTATAAACCCGCGAGGGAGATAACATGTTAGTTTTTATTAAATAGGACACCATTTGTCCCGATTGTTTGTTTATTGATTTTGGACCCGAATGATTGAATGACCCGATTGTATGACCTGATAAATGATTAAAGGACCCGATAGATGAAAATAAATGGATTACTAAAGTTAGGTTATGTCACTAAAAGTCCCATTAGCATGAATTGTGAACTACCGGGAGTTGGTAGACGCTTATGCATTTAATAGTACTATTTGGGGACGATCACCCCAGTTCGCGCCTTGACGGTTGATCCCCGTCGTGCCACATTGATTGGTAAGCGAATTTATGTATGAGAAGATTTCCATAGCGTGACCTTTGTGACGACACGCTACTTTAGATGGGCGAAATTGGTATCGGGTTAGCTACCCGTTGTTGGTTTAGTAAGGTAACAATGTCATGCGGCTTATAATAATCCGACTAACAAAATACTACTAGACTCTCAGAATTACGACGTATTGTCTGACTAGCAATACAGGGTCATACTATTGATATTATGTTTGTGTTTTGGTTTTCATAACCATATTCATATAACGGTTTTTATTTTCATACAACGTCATAAGACGTATTGTATGACGTTTTTACGACATTGGCTCGTATAATGATTTTTAAAGCAAACGCTTATATTATGATTTTGATAAAGATTTGTATAAAATGATTTTGGCTATTTTATGGCCTATTACAATGATTTGTACGAAATGATTTTTGGTACTAATTTTATACCAAAGTTATATTGATGGAATTTATTAAACTCTATGAATTCACTCGGCGTTATCGCTGACCTTTTATTTTAACATGTTTCATCTCAGGTACTTGAAGGTAATTCTCGGGAAGACGACAAGAATTCATGGCCCGCACCTAAACTATATTTTCCATTCAAATACTTTGTAAAACTTTGTATGAAATATAATGACTTAGGACCGATGTAACTTTGATATTTATGAATGGAAATGATTTATTATTAAACGACGCGATTTTTATGCGTTGTCTATGATGTGAGTAATGTGCTATCCCGTAACACCAACTAGTCTTCCGCTGTATTGAGTTGTATAAATTTGGGGGTGTTACAGTTTGGTACCAGAGCTCTCGTTATAGAGAACGAAAGATTTTTACAACCAAGGTTTTGAATAAAACATTTCAAAATCTTTTAACTATAAACATTTTTCACAAAATGTCTAAAAATCTTTTGACTATAACGGTGCCGAAGAATTCCCGAGTTACCGACAAGGCCAGACTGAGAAGTGTTATTTTAATATATATATATATATATATATATATATATATATATATATATATATATATATATATATATATAACTTAGATTATATATATATATATATATATATATATGATGTAATTTTATTACATGATTGTTTGATGATTATTTTGATATTTATACGACGTAGATTGTCACAAGGAACCCTAAATCCCCTAGTAAATTAATCGAAGCTATTCTCGTAGGAATTCTAGCTATCCTAGATCTAAACCAAGTTGTGGATATTTATGATCCCAACAAATGGTTGGTATTCGTAGAAATGTAGATATTAGTTGATTATGATATTGAATAAGAATTGGCGAGATTAAATCTGATATCGATGTCATGACGATCTTTTCTTATAGAGTGGAGTTTGACAAAACGTTACCACCTAGAAAGATGTCATCTGATTCGTTGTCATCCAATTCTTAAATTTGAAATCGAAAGGGTGAATGTTGCACTTGAGGCTGTCATTGGAACCATTACCCAAAAGCCTCATGCCACTAATACCTTTCCGAGAAGTCTAATTGAATGTGTGAGTCATTTCATACTAGTGACTCATTTGATAACTATTGTTGTAAGAGCTATAGGATTGGAAATTAAGTGTTGTTCATATCGAGCTTTTATTACCCTTTTAAGGTTTATGAATGATGAATGTATTGGAAAATGAGGTAGGATATCGCATTGAGTATAAGTTGATTGAAACTTGAATAAAGTAAAATTTAACCCGTATGGAATATGAAATTATTAAGAGGAAGTCGTTAAGTTCTGTGATTGAATTATAAGGTTTTAATTGATTGTTGATTCGTGTTAAGGGTTATTCCTAGGCCATTGTCCACTAATGAGGATGCCCAGTGTCCAAGAAATAAATTGAAGAAATCTTCTTCTAAATTGGGACCGATGGATCTTCCGGGACAGGTGGGACACCTAATGACTCTTGTAGATTAGTATTCATTGTGGTATCTTTTAAAAATAATCCCTAACTTAACTGAGACATCAGTTGGTAGGATGAGTTCTTGGAATTGTATGACATAGTGACACATAATGTGTTACGGTACAATTTTGACTTGTTTGTGATTAACGAAAAGACTACCTTTGATTGCTAAATTCTACATGTATCGATGTTATCTATCTTTTCTTGCTTCATCCTAATGTTCGCATTAGTGATGCAACCATTGAACAAGTACTCATCTTGATTTGAGTTACCTTGTGGATTATTCTTTTTGAGCGCCATCGAGGTCATGAACCTCATGATTATTTGGCTAAGCTCATTTCCTATCATATCGTAGTTAATTCTTGGTGAACAAGCCTTCATCACTTTTCTGCAGATCACTCATCGTTTTTATAAAGATAAAACAGTATTCCTTGAGAAAAATTGAATTTTCATCACAAAAAGGATTACTCAAAGTAAGATTTATAAGTGATTGTTATCGAAATGAAGTTGTTTATAAAACGCCTTGAAAAGCTTAATTGTTTTCATAACAAAGAAAATCTTTGTAAATTTATTCTTGATTCTTATTTAAGAATTAAGCATGAAAATGTTTTTATTATAAACATGATGATAAAGTTTTGACGAACTGAGTATTGCATCGTTGATCTTGAAATTGTATATAGTTACGCGCCTACATACAATTTGGAATGGACCATGCAAGGCTGATTAGTAGTCACCATAAAACTGATTAATAAACACTAAATTTTCTTTGAAGATTGTGCAAGATTAAATTGATGAGATATGCAAGAAGTGAAAAATAGGGACATAGTGTTAAGGACACCTACATATGTTTCCGTACCATTTATTCTTCTGAGTTAAAAATTTCTCATCTATGGAATTTGTCTTATTTGACAATTGATATTCCTTGTTTGTCCAATTCTCTCGTAGTGAGATTCTTAGGAAAAGTGTTTGATTTCCGAGTGTTGATACCCGACTGGATGTATTGACGTTCTTATCATTTCTTATGATTTGATTTCATTTGAATGACCTGGGTAACGATCCGAGGAGCTTTCGAATGCGTACTCAAATTATGAAAACATGGGATATATTCATATTCGTTAAATGTTTTCGTCTGTATCTGATTTGAAATTCTCTCGCATAGATTTTGCGTTGACCTTACTCTTTAGATGAAAGTCGTGTCTCCGTATATCCTTGAACTTGTGAATGATTATGAATTATTATTAGTCTTTTGAGAAGTTCACATCTTATCGGCGGTAATGAAACTGGAAAGTTGATAGTGCCAGTAAGAATGGATTGATTGATTATGACATGACGACATTGTCTTAATTGATGGGAACTCGAATAGAATTCCCCTAAATGATAAGATGTAGATTATCAAAAGTGATCTAAATAATTCTTGATGGATGACCATATCCTGTATTTAGACTTAAAATTATACCGTGAATGATTGTGAATTAGTCATAGATATTATAATCTAGAAGAACCTAATATGAAATTATTAAAAGATGTTTTTGTTATCTGAAACTTTAGGAAGTATTTGTTGATGAATTACCTAGACTTTCGCCATTAAGGCAAATTGAAATTGGTATTGATTATATTTCCGGTGCTGCACTTGTGGCTTGTGCACTGTACGTCAGCACCATCTAAATTAAAGGAATTTCCGTACAACTGAGAGAGTTGTCGGAGAAAGATTTTATTATACCAAGCCTGTCATCATGAAGAGCTATGGTGTTATCATTTCTTATATTTATAGATTACCGTGAACTGAGTAAATTGACAATCGAAAACGATATCCATAACTCGAAATGGAAGATTTGTTCGATCATTTACAAGGTTCTAGCATATGTTTTAAAGATTTGATCCACGGCATGGTTATTATCAACTTCGCATCTGCGAAGAAGATTATCTATTCCAATCATCACATCCCGAACTTGTGATGAACGTTATGAGTTTCACGTGATGTCGTTTGGATTGACAATGCACATGTAGTATTCATAATTATGATGAATCACGTGTGTAGGCTGTAGTCTGATAAATTCATGCTCGTGATCATTAAGGACTATATGTTTGTTTATCAGAATAAGAATGAGTTAATAATTATTTATAGACTGCCCTGAATTGGCCGAACAGTGTAAACCTGAACCTTGAATAATTAACACGTGATTAAAGACTTGAACCTTTACATGATTTGACTATGTGATTAAAAAGATAATGGAATATAAATTGACTCTTCAAAAATTAAGAGCCCTTTTAAGACTTTGGATTTTACCAAAAAGAAATGGAAATATGTTTTGACAAATGTTTTAACAAAGGATTTTTAAAGGGATTATTCCCTTATACACAAACCATTTAACTAAACTTCTGTTTAGGGGTAAATGTTTGTGTATACCTCAAGATAACTTAAGAAGGATCGAGTAAAACAATTTATACCATAACCTGAAAACTTAAAACGACAATTTTTGCTTTTCAAACTAAGAAAATTTTGACCTAGATATAAACAAAGATTTTTTCGAACATTTACGAATCTTAATAATTATTTTCGATAAATCAACAAAAATCGTGTTAATTAAATTCAAATTTATTTTTGAACATTTTATATAATTGGTCGAACTAAGAAATTTAAAACTTTTAACGTTTACGTTTCATAAAAATTAAATAATTATTGTTAATTTACATATAATAATTATCGACGCTTTAGACGCCGGATTGAGAAAAATTGATAAAAATGATAGTTGAGACGAAACTGAAACATAAAAGATATGAAGAAAGAATTTTGAATAAATACAGTTATGATATTTATTTCATCAGGAGAAAGTGAACGTAATTACTGACGCATAATATAGAAAGAATATCTGAGTGAATTGTGGACATGATAATTATATCATCATGAGAAGTGAATATAGATACCGATGCATTATGTAGAAAATATAAAGAATCAATTAGGACGTATTCCTTAATAATGAAGGTGCAAAATAAATTGCCGAACAATTTAAAAATAGCCGATGATTGTAAAAAGGATAATATAAATAGTGAAAGGTTTCACGGCTAATGTGAACCATTAAAATCGAGAATCTGATGGCGTTAAATGATTAAAAGTCCATTTGTGATTGCCTAAAGATGGAGGATTGTGAGATATAGTTATGTTGGAATTTGTAAGAATAAGTATTATACGTATGTCATTTTTGACTAAAAGTATCTTTGTCTGAAGAAGTGGTACTAATGACAAATTATGAAGGCAGACATCGCCTCATACATTAATAAACGTCTAGCTATTGCAAAGGTCATCATCTGAATTTGATTCGATTTGGGTCATCGTCGACAGACTGACCAAATCTGCTAATATCATTCCCGTTAATGATAAATGCAAAAAAGAGTTATGTAAACATAGTGTGCTTGTATCAAACATCTTTATCAAGATCCTCGCTTCGCATCGAATTTCTAGAGATTTGCTTAGAAATCAATAAGAACGAACCTTGATGAGAGTACTATGTACCACCCCAAATCGAAGGGACGAGGTAAAGTAACGATACAAAGTAATATAAGTGCTGTTTTATGTTTGAATGATTGACCTTTGGTAATAGACCGTATAATCATTTTCCTTTGGAGAGATTATCATTGATAATCATCGTATTAGGATCGAGATCTAATCTTGTTAGGATCTAAATATTAGAGCATCTGTAAACAGGAGTTGAGATGAAGACACCCGACATACACCCACTGTGAGTTGGACATGTCTTTTAGGTTTAAGGTTTCCTATGAAGGCGAACCTAGCCTTACAAAATACTCGACCCGCGAGACCTGAAATGATTGTTGAAATTAGGATCTGATTATTGACTGCCGGTAGTGGGCAGGAGGTTATGTGAATATGAAATGTAGATCTTGAAGTGCCAGATGGGTAGCGAAGTTATGCCAAAATTTTTAACCTTGGAAAAATGAATTCATGATCGGACAAATCATGGGATATAAGTCCCCGTTGTATGGGACCATTGAGATGATATAAAAGATTGGTTTGAAAGGCATATAAGCTGGATCTACCCTAGGACTTCAAAGACTGCGTGAATTATGTTTCGTATATCGAACTTGATGGAATATCTATCAAGTGAAAATCTGATTGTTCTTAGTAAAGCTTAGATCGGCGAAAAGTTGCATTCATCAGAAACCCGTGAACATCATGGATAGAGAAAGTAAGTCAACAATTAGCCTGATCTTATTCCTGTAGTTATGTTTGATGAAACTCGCGTATTGTAATGAATTACACTTGTGAGAAAAGACCGAATGTGGAGGAAATACCCACATGACTTTAACTCTATAAGAAGCGAGTAGTATGGTAAGATGATCTTTGAGGACAAAGATCCTGTTTAGGGGTAAATGCTGTGACAATCCGTCAACTTATGGTTGATATTTTATTCTCGAATATTATTTAAAAACATTATTTTAATGTTACAATACGAACTCACTTATTTTTGGGAAGAAATTTGGATTTACATCTTGAAGTAGCATCGACTACGTTTAAACCGGAGGATTCAACGTTACGTGCTTACGTTTACATACACCGTCCTTGCTGACAGTCTGACATTTTAGAAAATAAATTTATCCATGAATATTATTTTGGAGTTTTAAATTTGTGTTGGTTCATAAACTCACAAATTTACGAGAAGATATTAGGACTTACGATTTTATTTTAACGTCCTTTACGACTAAACCGGAAACCTTAGGATTACGTATTTACGTTTTCGAACTCCGTTTTTGATGAGACAATTTTTATTTGATTCGTTTTGTGACGGTGATTCATAATTTATAAAAACGTTTTTCGTAAAACGACCCGAGGGCACGCAAATCGAGAAAACTAGAATCGAGGAATACCCGTAAACTAGTGAGATGGGACAAAATACATTGTCCCACCCCACTAGCTTACATGGGACGGAAACAATGTACAACACACCACACTTGGTGTCATTTTTACTTAACTAAATGGACACTCGTCCTTTAAGCTTACTTTGTAAGCCAACAACTTACCAAAAACCACTAGCTAGTTCACTCTTCTCATTCATACATGCAAAAACAAGCTACAACTTCCATTCTCTCTCTCTTGACTCCATTTTGGTCGTCCCATATCTCACAAACAACACCCTCACTTGATCAAAATCAACCACAAAATCTCATGTTATTCATATACATGTTGATGCCCTTTTGAAGCCCTATTGATTGGTGCAAGTTATAACATCCAAGGAGGAGTATTCATGGTGTCTTGGGGCTTCTTTTCCACATGGTGATCATGAAGAATGGTGGTCTTCAAGATGGTCATGGTTCATCACAAGTTTCTCCATCAAAAACCATGTCCAAATCATAACCTACATCAACTTGGTGGTATAAAGATTGTCCTCCTCATCTTCTTGTTATTTTGATTATGTAAACATGTATTTTATTTCCTATTGTATATGTATATGATGATTATATGATGATAAAAATGTTATGTGGGGATTTGTTGTTGATAAACATGCTTAAAAAGATGAAAGACTATAAGAAACAAGGTTAAAATCTTGGTTAAATTTGATGGCTGTATAAAACAGTAAAGAACCATATGGTAAACTGATAAAATGATGAAGTAGAATAGATTTACAGTAAGCTATGGGTCTTTTACACGTGTGAGAGTTGGCCATGCAATGGAATCATTGTAATGAGTGAGATATGATCAAAACAAGTTTAAGGTACAAATCTGAGTTCACTGTTTTGGAAGATTTTTAGAAAATACTTGGAAGATGATTCAACAGTAGCTATAGAATAGTTAAATGTAGCACATATCATGTAGTTTATGTGATAAAAATTTGAGCTTCTATCTCTATATAGAACTCAAGATATGGCAATTTTGGTGAAAGTAAAGATAAAAATCAGATTTTTGGAAATTAAAGAATAATACTATTATATAAGCACTCAAAATTATATTGTATAAAATGTAAAGTTAAAACCCACTAACTCATGAATTTTATTTATATAAATATGTTAAAGGTTAAATAAGTGGACATTTTATAAAAATGGTAACTTGTTATGTCTTATAAGATATAAAACTATAAACATGATATTTACGACTTTTTCGGCTATTGCCGTAAAATAAACGTTTTTGTTAAATAAAACTTAGACGACCAAACCCGTCTAATGTAAAGTTTATAAAAGTCATATACTGATGTATAATTAACTAATACAAGTAAAAACCGATAAAACCCGAACTATAAGAAATACGGACGTTAACGGACTAAATTAACGTTATTGGACTAATAATACAACAAAAATGGACTAAAATACTTATGAACTTATTATTGGGCTTAACCCATTTAGACCCAACATGGAAAGTATACATACTGATAAAATAAGTATAACAAGGACTAAAACAAGCTAAAGAACTTGTAATAAGCTTATTGGACCTAAAACACGTAAATAGGTAAAACGAGACAACTAGTCTAAAAGTTATCGACATATAACACTAAAATGAGTAAACGAGAATATGTAAACCCACTTCATCATCATATATATATAATCATCATATGTATACATAATTGTTATTTATAAAGTCATTGGACATGAGTCTAAGACGAGTATTATTTGTCTAGGTTTCCGTGATTGAAGCACGTACCGTACGTCCGAATTGCCGATAACCCGCCTTCCCACATCAACGTGAGTTCATAGCCTCGCACTCTTTTAAATGTTTTTATAAATGTTTTATAAACCCGCGAGGGAGATAACATGTTAGTTTTTATTAAATAGGACACCATTTGTCCCGATTGTTTGTTTATTGATTTTGGACCCGAATGATTGAATGACCCGATTGTATGACCTGATAAATGATTAAAGGACCCGATAGATGAAAATAAATGGATTATTAAAGTTAGGTTGTGTCACTAAAAGTCCCATTAGCATGAATTGTGAACTACCGGGAGTTGGTAGACGCTTATGCATTTAATAGTACTATTTGGGGACGATCACCCCAGTTCGCGCCTTGACGGTTGATCCCCGTCGTGCCACATTGATTGGTATGCGAATTTATGTATGAGAAGATTTCCATAGCGTGACCTTTGTGACGACACGCTACTTTAGATGGGCAAAATTGGTATCGGGTTAGCTACCCGTTGTTGGTTTAGTAAGGTAACAATGTCATGCGGCTTATAATAATCCGACTAACAAAATACTACTAGACGCTCAGAATTACGACGTATTGCCTGACTAGCAATACAAGGTCATACTATTGATATTATGTTTGTGTTTTGGTTTTCATAACCATATTCATATAACGGTTTTTATTTTCATACAACGTCATAAGACGTATTGTATGACGTTTTTACGACATTGACTCGTATAATGATTTTTAAAGCAAACGCCTATATTATGATTTTGATAAAGATTTGTATAAAATGATTTTGGCTATTTTATGGCCTATTACAATGATTTGTACGAAATGATTTTTGGTACTAATTTTATACCAAAGTTATATTGATGGAATTTATTAAACTCTATGAATTCACTCGGCGTTATCGCTGACCTTTTCTTTTAACATGTTTCATCTCAGGTACTTGAAGGTAATTCTCGGGAAGACGACAAGAATTCATGGCCCGCACCTAAACTATATTTTCCATTCAAATACTTTGTAAAACTTTGTATGAAATATAATGACTTGGGACCGATGTAACTTTGATATTTATGAATGGAAATGATTTATTATTAAACGAAGCGATTTTTATGCGTTGTCTATGATGTGAGTAATGTGCTATCCCGTAACACCAACTAGTCTTCCGCTGTATTGAGTTGTATAAATTTGGGGGTGTTACATACAATATCATTGTTCCTCAGCACCAAATGCCTTAATTCATCTTCCAACTGACCTAACTCTTCCTCAGGACAAAACTTAGCAGTCAATAGTCCCTTGGTCACAGTCCATGTTCTAGCATTAGCTTCAACCAATCCTACAGTAGCTACTTGACTATTCCACCAACTCAACGCATCATCCTGAAAAGTAGCTGCAGCAAATTTCACCTTACTGGCTTCTGAACATCCACTGATTTCAAAAGTACTTTCGATCTTCTCGATCCACCTCCTTAATTCCAATGCACCACCAGTACCACAAAATTGGGTAGGTCCACATTTCATGAAACTAGCATAAGAACATTCTTCTGACCCTGCTGAACAGCAGCATTACCTCCAACTTGTCCCGCAGCATTTCCTTCTGCTTGCTCATCAGCATTACCTCCAGCCTGATTTCCAACATTCCCTCCAACCTGACCAGCAGCATTCCTATTCTCAGCCTCTTGGTTCCTCGCAGCACGTTCAGCTTCCAAAGCTCTAGCGATAGCTTGCTCAATCATGGTATTAACAGTAGCAGTCGTCAATTTAGGCGGCATGTTTACAGGAAACTAACGAAACAATAATTTAGTAAAGTCAGAAAAATGCCTCCCAACTTCTTCCTGTAACCATAACAGAAAAGAACAAGTAAGTATTCATATCAAGATATGAAGAAGGATTTCTCTATCAAGATGTAACATGGATACTACATGCATCAATAACATAATTCAAAATGAATCATTAACCAATCACACAAAAAACTAATAAGACAAATCATAAGTCATGAAGGTAAATTTGGATTGCTTTGGAAAATCTCCACAAAATTGTGACAAGTAATGTCACTACAATCCTTCATCACAACAACTTAAAGTCATTAAGTTTCATCACAAACTAGAGTACGAGTCTACATAAGTTCTATTACAACAAGACTAAATAAAAACAACATAAAGAAATAAACATCACATCCCCGCAGCTACTTGTACATCGGCTCGTCATCACTGCTGCTATCGTCATCTTCTAATTCTTCCTCCACTTTTTCCTTCCCCTTACGACTACCTCCTTCACTCGGCTTCACCGACACTTGAGCTTCAACCTGATTCGGCACATCACGAATCACAACACCTCGACTAGGAAAAGATCTCATCGGCAAACCCCATGCACTCAACCTCGCATTCCTTTCCTGCTCCCTACGCAACCTTTCAACTTGCCCACTCAAATTCAGCACCATAGATCTCAATCTAACAACTTCATCCATTTCCCTTGCCCTAACAAACTCTGATCTCCTCACACTACCAACAAATCTGTCAAACTTTTTCTCATTCTGCTCAAGCCTCCTAATCAAACGAGTCTCAACCAAATACCTTTCAAACAAAGACCTATCAAACTTCTTAAGAAACCAGAAAATATCATCATAAGACCTAGGACCTGGACAATAAACCTTAGGAATACCATCACGAATAGATCGAGCACTAGCAGCCCTACTCGACTCAACAGGAACATCACCCCTAGCAAATGCAATCCCAGGCAAACTACTAATATAAGCATCACAAGTAGGAGTCGAAGAACGAACAACCGGTCGCTGACAATCTGGAACAGTTTGTGACACAACATTAACCCTTGGAACATAACTACCTTGTATCAACTCAGGCTCTGTCTGACCAACTGCAGTAAGTGGAATCCCATCATCTAAAAACTTAAAAGGCTCCTCATCGTCACTAGCACCAAAGTTATCTACTTACTCACCATCCACTATATTAGTCAAATCAATCCATCCATCCTCACGAGGTAAACCAACCATTTTCTAATGTAGTGGATGGTGAGGAAGTAGATAACTTTGGTCAAATCAATCCATCCATCCTCACGAGGGGGATAACGTATGACATTTGCATACTAATTATTTTCAAATAGCATGTATCCCCCTCGCAGATATTAAAATCATTAAAACGAGTAGAAAGCGAGGCTATAGACTCACCTTAGTATAAGAGATCTAGCGAGATGATCGTCGATGATAATGGATGCCTTTCAAACACGAGAACCGCTACCTATCAAATAAGGGGCGCTCATTAATAGTGACTCGAGAAATAAATAATACATAACAACATCAAACTCAAACTCATAAAGTCACAATAAACTCGAGAGAAAACGATATAAATAACTTCATTATACTTTACTACACATTTACTCAACCATTTTATACTTTTAACAAAGTCCGCCGGTACATACTACATGTACTAGCTTATTTACCCCTTTTTAAACTTGTCAACCGTTTATGAAACGACTCGATAAACAAACTTACTATATATAGAAAGTCCTCTTACAAGTTTATCAAATGAAATTACTTTTAAAGTACTTTACCCAACTCATTTTCAAACTACAAAATCCGGACAGATTTACGTTAAGTTTTCATACAACCGTTTTAACTTATTTAAACGACTCCGTTTACAAAACCGACACTCGGGTTTTAAAGTAAACTCAACCTAATAAGTAGACACCTCATTATCAGTAGGTTAAATTTTCCAAAACATCCATTTAGAGTCCCCGAGATTCGATCCAAATATCAACAACAACTATTTGTAGTGCCGATACTCGTCTCTCGGTACACGATCATTCAAAACATCATAACTTCGCGCTCGTTTTGAGCTAGAAGCTCTACTTTATATCAAATTGAAGCTAAGAAAATTATCTACAACCCTAGGATATAAGTTAAGCCATTTTCAAAACATAAAAATTCGGATTTTACACTTTACTTACTGTTATAAAATGACTATAAAAATCTTGTACAAAATCAACTTTTTGATAAAAACCAACCATGAAAATGATCATTATTATACCCTAATATCATCATACATCAACCATAAAATCAAAATCATAATCAAAATAAAAATCTAAAGATCAAAATGAAGTTTCTAACAAGATTTTCTAGCAAGAACACCATGAATCATCATGAAAATACCATGCATGATCATAGCTCCTACCTACCAACATCAAGAAAAAAAAAGTTGCTTGCATGTAAGGATTTCTTACACCAAAATGATCCTTGATCAAATATAAGATTGGGTCTATGCTTGGTTTAGTTGGATTCAACCTCAAACTTGAGATAAAATTGATTGAAGTTTGGAATTGGGTGTGTTGTAGGTTTCGGCAAAATGGAGAGAAAAGAGAGAGTGATGATGAAAATTTTAAAATGAAAAATGGAAGTGTGTGTGTTTGTTTGTGGTTTATATATAGTGGGGTAGGGACCAAAGTTGCAATTTGACAATAGTTGTGGCTAAAAATGTAAATAGTTAGCTAAAAAGCGGGAAATAACTATTAGTCAGTTTTCAAAATATTTACGGGGCTCGGGTTTCATAAAGATACTTTTAAAAATTTAAAACGTACCTCAAAAATAATAATATAGACTCTCGACTCGACTTAACACGTCATTTAAAATAAAACCTCAAAAATAATAAAAATCGAACAACCGACAATAAAACGTAAAATATTTGGCATCCATCGACATCACGCTTGCTAATACTCCTTATACTTAATAAATATTAAATATAGACCTTAAAGATCGGTTTAAACTTAAACCTCCAAAAATAAATATCGTTCAAACTCATCCAAAAATTTCAAAAATAATCGTAAAATAAGATTAAGCAATGACCTCGATTTTGGGTTGTCACACACGAGTTCGGAATATCACTGTACTTCAGTTCGGAATAATGCCAATACTTGAATTCAGAATATTTGTGGTCTCCAATTCGGAATATCTGTGGTCTCCAATTCAGAATAAATGTTTGGTCTTCAAATCGGAATCTCACACACTTGAATTCAGAATAAATGTTTGGTCCACTTGAATTCGGAATGTATGTTTGGTCTTCAATTTGGAATGCCACACACTGGAATTCGGAATAAACGTTTGGTCTTCAATTCGGAATACCACTAACACTTGAATTCGGAATGTATGTTTGGTCTTCAATTCTGAATAAGCCTATAACATGAATTCAGAATAACAAGTTCTGAATAAACCATAAATTCGGAATATTCAATCTCCTACTTCGGAATAAACAAGTTCTGAATAATCAGATTCAGAATATACTCAAATTCGGAATACTTTAAACATGAGTTCGGAATTCTCAATTCGGAATAAATTAAACGTGAATGAGTTCGGAATATGGTGAAAAAATAGGATCTTGGACAACAAGACGAAGTTTTTCGAATATTTTCAACAAAATCAAGCCAAACGCCAATTTTTTTTGTGTTTTTAACCAAAAAAACTATCCCAAATCACTACCACGACTATGTAGATGATTTATGACAAGATTAAACCATAAAAAGACACATAAAATTTTTGAAACGTGGGATTATAGTATCAAAATAGCACGAACAAAAATATGAACAAACACAAAAACAAAGCAATCATCCATGGCTCTTGATACCAAATGTTAGTTTATCGTACTCTTTGGATTATCTAATCAATGGAATGATTAAGAAAGAAAGAGAGAGATGAAGAACTAGAGAGAGAAATTAGAGAGAAAGGAGAGAATGAGAGAAAAGATGTATGATTAATATTAGATTGAATGTAAAATGAGAACCAACAACCTCTCCTAACATGCTAGGAGGGAGTTTACATAGCTCACCCTACATGTGGGTTTTGTGGGTTATATTGTTAGACTATGAGTACGAGCCCATACTATGTATATATTGATGGAGTGATCGATCCTTCCTAAATACGCAAAAACGTATTTCCAACACTTACTATCTACACAACAACCCATAACACCTCCCCCACGAAATCCAACATACATAGACGTATACGTACCACTGAAGTGAACTTGAAAACACTATTGACTCCCACCCTACTGGAGTTATGTTGTCCCATGATCTAAGAACTTCAAAAACTAATTTCGATTTCTACTTACACGTTTAACCCCTCCGTTTGGTCTCTATGTCAAAAGTCGTTTTCACAAAATTGATTTTCTGAACACGTTAAATGTTAGACACCAAAAGCCCGACATAAACACCATAAATTTTATTGAAAATTTCCAGTACTTTCATATACATTATAAAGAGTTCCCAAATCAAAAATCTCTGAATAACTCATTCATTTGGTTGGGTTTTAACTCAAATTCCCGAAATTAAAATTTATTCCTGAACAGCGCACTGTTTTTATAACGACTCATAGACGACCTTCCCGAACTCCTTTTTCGACGAGATTTACCTTTTTGGAAAGTAGACTCTCTGAACTATATTTTAAAAAACAATAAACTCGGTCAAAGGTGTTACCTACTGCTCAGAACAGTCGACACAAGACATCCCAAACAAATTAACTGTTTTTACGCCTTAATGCATTAACCCTTTAAACATCATTAATACTCCTAAATCCTTAAACCAACCCCTAAGATCATAAGTGGATCTTAATTACTAAATTTTTAACCACGCTTCCGACAGTTTACCCTTATTTTTCACTGACTACCAACAACTATTTTAACTTTTTGTAAATTCCAATTTTTTTCTCAATGTACCATGTAAGACTCGAAACAAGAGACATCGTCATCCCAAACTAACAAGAACGAAGAAAATCTTAAACTATCTCAATATCCTCTACACCAAAAGTACCGTTTTACAAACGAACACGTGAAATGGGGATTTGAGAAACGAGCTAGCAAACCATCCCAAGAATACAAGCGATAAATTGAAGGGAATTATACATATATAGGCATAGGCAATATACACTCAAATCCATCAAACATGCAATTAATCCACTGCTTAAAATAGTCCATATAGTATACATACTACTACATATTACCACGTCCAATATACTACAAACAAGCATGTATTAACTCTCTTCCATGCAATAATACTTGAACGTCCATTGGTGTTGTGGCATATATATAATTACGTAGGCGTTCATAATTATACATGTTCCCTTTCGCCAATGTACTCCCTCCTATGATAACACTTATAAAAAAATTAATACTACACATAACGCATCAATCCATCAACTCAAATAAGCACATAATCACAACATAAAATAAGGTCCAAAACTCTATTTATTAATATAACATAGTCAATGCATGAAACACATAAATCTGTAGTCTAGCTAACTAAGCATAGACATAATTCAAAATGCATAAAGAAACATATGACTAAGTATGGACGACTATGGTTCAATCCATACTAGTCTAAAATTCGAAAAGAAAAAAACATATGACTAAGTATGGATGCCTATGGTTTAACCCATACTAGTCTCAAATTCGAAACAAACATATAACATAGGAAAATGCGCGCAAGATAAACAAGCAATTAACCCGAAACAAGTCATCAGATAAATAAAAAATCAACAATATTCCAAAAGAACATCAATTGCAAATATCATGAAAGTAGTTCATATACAAAAGACGGAAACTAATATTTAACCACGTCATATACTATAATGCACATATACTCCTATGACACCTATATGCAGGAACCCTTAAGCTATAGATTAGGCTAGGCAACCTAATTTTCTATAACCATTGTCTTTATACCATTCTGTCACACCTCGTCTTGGCGGAAACACGGGGCGATACATATGGATATCATCATAACACACGGTGTGTATATAGAGAAATCTAAATGCAACATAATAATAAAGGAGACACAAAGTGTCATGACAATATCTAACACAACAGGAGTCTAAACAAATGAGTGGTTCAAGACAAACAATCAAAACAAATAAACATCATAGAGTACATGCATCAAATCAAAAGAAAATAAACTAAAGGGAAGTAGATTCCCCTAAATGCATCCTAGCAGCTTCTAGACTCAAGCCACTTCTAACCTCATCCTTCCCAACAACCTCACCTGAAAATGATACTAAAATCTGTCAACATAAAGTTAGTGAGAACATAGATTTCGTCTATCGAAAACAACATAGGAAAACCTTGACACACCGCTGTAAGTAAGTCATAGAAAACAAGTCAAAACAATGGACCATAATGTTATTATCATGTTAAATGCAACTACAAATAAAACTCAATTCAGTACCAACCACGTCTACAAATCATAAAGCACACTATACCAATCACGTCTACAAATCACAAAGCACACTGTTGATATGAGTCATATCTCATATCAATTATAACATATAAAACCCCTAAAACACAAGGAAAATACCAAGTTTTAATGTGATAAAACAAAATTACGTCGTATTCTTTGTTGTTTATGATTGTGTAGGTAAAATGATACGATTTGGTGCAAACACGGATTTCAAGGCATGATTATGAAGAAAAAGATAAAAAAAAGGACCTATTTTGACAAGTCTCCAAAGTTCAAGGGCCTAATTGGTTGATTTTAGAAGTTCAAGGGCTAAAGATGACACTTCTACAAAGTTATTATGCTTAAACAAGAAACTGCCAAAGTTAAAGGGCTTAATTCGCCAATTTTCAAAGTTAAGGGGCTTAATCTGCCAATTCTCAAAGTGTTATTACGCTTAAACAAGAAACTGCCAAAGTTAAGGGGCAGATAAACTTGATGATGCATTGTGGGCTTTTCGAACCGCATACAAGACACCTATAGGTTGCACACCTTATCGTCTTGTATATGGAAAAGCATGCCACCTCCCTTTTGAGTTGGAACACAAGGCTTCATGGGCATTAAAATGGGCCAACTTTGACCTTAACCAAGCTAGTTCACATAGGAAGAACCAACTCAATGAGATGAATGAGCTTAGAACCAATGCATATGAGAATTCATTGCTATACATGGAGAAAACTAAGCAACTTCATGATGCCAAGATTAGGAACCGTGAGTTCAAAGTTGGAGATTCGATTTTACTATACAACTCACAGTTGAAACTTTTTGCGGGCAATCTTAAGTCACGATGGACCGGTCCATTCACTATAACTCAAGTGTTTCCATATGGGACCATTGAGTTATCTCAACCAAATGGCCTGAATTTTAAAGTGAATGGCCATCGTGTGAATCATTATTTTGGGGAGGACATTTCCGTTGAAATGGTCCAAGAGACCCCCATTTTTCCCATGCCTTAATTCATTATAGGATGAGTCGAGCTAGAGACTACTTAACTCAAGCATTGTATAACTAGGTTAGACCATTTAGATAGCTTCAATAAGAGGTTGATATAGTTGAGATGAAGTGTAGGGGGAGGTGCCTTTCTTTTGTCTTTGATGTGTTTGTAGGGTTGCTCTCTCTCAATGCATTCATGGAGCTTATGGAGGAGGCCCTCGTATCGGGTTCACTTTGATACTTTTGTGATTCAAACTTGGCTATTAATAATGTCTAAAATGAATTCATTTTAGTCGACCTTTCCTTAGCAAGAGTTAAACAAAGTACGTAATGTCCTAAGTGTAGGGGAGTTTACTCCAATGCTCTTAAACATTGAGGACAATGTTTATCTTAAGTGTAGGGTTTTCTATCGAAGTGAACTTGCCTAGACCATTGCTTTTTCCTTCATGATAATTGGGAAAAATTTCAACATTTTTCAAATTTTTGATCTACTTTGGCCACAAAAATATTGCATTCATCATTTTTCATTTGCATAACACATTTGCATTGTATTTTATTTATTTTGTTCTTTTAAAAAAATAAATGAAAAAGAAAAAAAAATATAATAAAGGATATGATTTAACAAATTTAGACGTCTTTGACATATTAGGCATGCCATGGATCCTTTGACTCAACCTGAGTTTGTTTATCCAAGCTTACTCTATCTAGTATCCTTAACCATGTATACCTTTCATTTGGTTTATTAGGCTAAGCATCCACAAGTCTCATTACTTGAGGTTTTAAATCATGGAGAACGAGAAATGATAGAGTTTGAAGTAAGTTTAAAGGGCTAGACAAACCTCATATTAATTACTTGTGGCTATTTTATCCCCCTTCGTAACCTTTACTTTCTTATCAACGCATGTATATATTGTTAATTGTAAAAACTTGAAGGGGGGAAGGGGGGTTGAATAGTTTCTCTTCGGTTTGTCTCCTAATTAAAATTCCTTTCAGTTAGGTGAGTGTCAAAACCATCTTTTACTTGAAAGCTAGTTGCATAATGATTAGGTTCAGTTCTAATGCATTAACAATGACAAGTAGTAAGTGTAATGATGATGAAGGTAAGTAAAGAGTAAGTAAAGAAACAACCTAGTAGGAAGACACCAAGATTTATAGTGGTTCGACAACGAGGCTCTATCCTCGTTCCTACTCCACTCCTCGAGTACACCTACTCGAGATTTCCACTATCCACAAGCTCCCTTCTTGGCGGAGAAAACCTTACAACGTCGCTTACATTATTTTTCGACACTAAGCTAAATGTCGAGACCTAATCTTAGCTAGGACCAATCTACACAACGTCGCCCACTTCACCATTTTATGACACAAGGCTAGATGTCGAGTTCTAATCTAAAGATAGAACCAATCTTCACAACGTTGCCTACTTCACCATTTTCTGACACAAGGCTAGATGTCGAGTTCTAATCCAAAGCTAGAACCAATCTTCACGACTCTTCACTTTGAAGCTAAGTGAGAACTTCACACAACACAACTACACATCACTTTATAGTTTAGTGAGAACTCACAAGACACAACCACATCACTTTATAGTTTAGTGAGAACTTACACAACTTATTACAACTCACCTAAACATATCCAAGTACACACATGTAACTTGGATCTACACAACATAAATCCAAGCATACACATATGCAAAGGATTTACACAACTCTAATCCAAGTATTCACAAATATCTTGGATGAACACAACTAGTCCAAGTATTCACAAATACATTGGATCTACACAAGACACAAATAAACAAATGATGAACATGACTAGATCTTTAGGAGAGGATGATCTTCATAAGGCTTCATCTTTAATCACATCACAAGTGTGTGAGTGATCTTCTCTTTGGAAAAGGTAAAGAAGGAGAACAAGAGGATAATCATAAGTAAACATACTTAACACATTAAGTGATCATTTACAAATGATTATGATTAGAAAGGAGAAAGAAGGCTGAAAGAGATGTCCAAAAAGGATTATTAAAAATGCAGATTTGATCTACTATTTATAGAAGACAAAACTCAACGGCTAGCTGAGGGCCGTTCCTTATCTACCTAGGTGGTTCCTTATCGATAGAGAACCGCATAGGCACTTAAGGAACCGTGGAGGTAGACTCTGCTCCTTTTTGTCATTTAGTGGATCTGAAATATCTGAGGCCGTTTAAACCTTCAAAGGATATTCTTATGGCATTTGGAATATGCCATATTCAAATTTACATTTTCATTTTAATAAAACATTTTCTTAAAAATAAAGTTTATTAAAAATCTTTTGTCACATTTGACAAAAGTGAGTTTTAAGGCTAATCACCTTTATGATCACTAAGAATGATTAAGATATTTAGTGTAATGATTATTACCTTGATGATATTGTTTGTTAGATAATTCGTTTTATGATTATGTTTGACAATAAATGTCTTTGTAATTTGTCGTGATCAAAACTAAGAAAGATTAGTTAGTACTAACAATGTTTTTAGGCATTGCTTTGCATTAACAATCTCCCCCTTTTTGATTACGACAAACTATAAACTCATTTACGTAAAATACAAAATTATTCGAATTATTAACGAGTTTATCACTATCATTTCTTCCCCTTTGTCGAAGCAAAAAGGTTAGCACAAGTCTTTGAAGAAGAAAAGAACCGGACTTTGGTAGTGGCTCCCCTTGGTGCTTACTCCCCCTTGCTTGGGGCACCAAGTGAATGAGCTAAGGTGACATGCTACATAAAGGTTAGAAGATAGAAAAGAAACACCAATGCGTATATGTGCACTACCTACTAACTAACTTGAGAGGGAGGAAGAAAAGAAATCCCAAATTAGAAGTAAGCATTTGCTAAGTATGTCCAAAGAGTATGTGTTGACAACATCAAAGTTCAATTGGTGGAATAAAGGAAGAAAAGAAACATCCAAACCAATTAAAAATGAATAAAATGTCAAGGGGTTAAAAATTTAGAATTTATGGAATCACCCATACTTAAATGTAAATTTTAACCATGATCAACTCTTTTACAAATGTGTGAAAAAGAATTAGCGGGAAAGATAACACACATAACATTCATATTACACAAATATGAAAGAACATACAAGAGAAATATTCATACACACAATATGAATATTTAAAGCAAAAAATATGGAAAATAAACCACAAAGAATAAACTACTCTAGTAGTGATAAAGTTCCAAGATTGATTAAGTTTTATTGACTCAAACAACTAAAGTACAAAATGTGCCTTAGTTGGAAAAGAAAGAAGACGAGGCATCATTCGAAGTTTTGTTCACGGGAACGAAAACTTTGAGAGGAGGTCGAGTAAGGAGGAATTCAAGGAAATTTAGCTTGTCATAAACATGAGCAAGTTCAACTTGTTGAAACCGACAACAAGCACACGAGGAACCATGATGCAAAACAAAGTTGTTAGATGGGAGAGGTCCATCAAAATGAGAGTTTGGTGGAGAGGGAGATAATAGATATGAGATGTTTTCACAATGCCTAGTGAGATTTGGGAAAGAAGATAGGTCATTGAGTTGTGGAGAGTTGAAAGGTTTAGGTGGTGGTGGAAGAATTTCCTTTTCTCCGGTAATTGAATTTATAGAGTAAGTCTCGTTCCAATATTTAATCGGAGAGAAATAAGAATTCTTGGAGGATTTGGGAGAAGAGGAATCATGAAGATTCTTGTTCTTCTTGATCCAAACGGGTCGAACCGAGATTTTCGGCTTCTTTGAAAGCTTATAAGAAGAAGCTTTAGGTTGAGAAGATTGTGACAAAGATATGTCAAGGTTAGGAATGGAAGAGTTAGACATTATGAGGGATGAAGAGAAGAACTCCCAAAAGAGAGGAATTTAAAGAAAGTACACAAGGCAAAGATTTGAAATGAAAACAAAAGGTTTTAGGGAATGTTGAGCCAAATTGGGTAAACAAAGAATCTTAACCAAGACAGTGGTCAAAGAAGAAAGACCAAAAGTAAGCCAAAGGTGGCTTTGCTGTCCGCAGTTCCTTAAAGGAACCCGCGATTCCATATCGATATGGAGCCGCCGACTAGCTAAGGAGCCGCGTACAGTGGACGTTAAACCATGATTTTCAATGGTTTTGAAGAAAAATAACTCTTTCAAAATTTTGCAAATCTTGTATTTTTACCTGTTTTAGCATTAGAGTTTTCTAGGGTTGCATAAAAGCAACACACTCACAAAGAGTGTCTTGAAAAAGGGTGACAAATATTTAGAGAACATTTTGATCCAATTTTAAGTCAAGTTTTAGAGGTTGTAATAGATTTAGGTTCAATTTTAAATAAATTGAAGTTGATTAATGTGACCACATAGGTTGAAACACATAAAACTAAATCCATAGAACATCTTCATGAAAAACTCATGAAGGAAAGGAAATATAAGAAAAGAAATAACAACTAACTAATACAAAGTTAGCTTAAACTAGTTCTTGATAGCATAGTTTTCCTTCGCTTGACCTTATTTAAAGACATTTGATTTTGAAAATCATCATTCATATCCTAGGAGGAGGAGGCATGGAGAACAAGGTAAGTAAGAGATCATGCAACCTCCTATGAAGACCAAGCATCTCCAACCTTAGGTTTTGAATGATGTAGTTGTTATAGAGACAACATGGGCAATTAGCACCATGAGCTTCTAGAAAACCAAAGAAGTAAGGATCACCCATGAAGTGAGAAATAGGAATGCCAAAAAAAGTAATGGTTTAAAATCATTTTAGGTGAATAATGAAATTAGGTAGCCTAGTTTAGGAAAGTGCAGTTTTTTGCAAATTTTTTATCAAAGTTTACACAGATTAAGGAAAATAGTGTAAGGCAAAGATTCTGTCAAAACAGTAGCTGGCGGTTCCTTATGTAGGGCCGCGGTTCGATATCGATAAAGAACCGCAGGGAGGATAAAGAACCGCCACCAGGGGGTTCGAAAAAGTGCACTTACTTAAACATTTGCTAGCCCAAATTTTATACCAAGGTTTATCAATCCAAAGTGAACTATAAATCAAAATCTATGAAGCTAACTAACACATAATATGCACAAAGCTATGTAAATCGAAAGATCGATTACATAGGCAGTTAGGATAAAAATACTAAGTAATCCAAACACAAAGTATTACTTAACAAACATAACATCCTAGAAATAAAGAGAGAATAAGGAAATACTGTTCAACAATTCAAACATGTTCACAAACATGTTAACCATGATAAACCAAAGCTTCACTTCTTCTTTTTGCCAAGTCCCTTGATCAATTTGGTTATGCTCTTGAACAATCCTCTTGACTCCACTCGATGATCATACAACTCACCTTGGGTTTTAAGATTAGTACGGTAGACATCCTCAAGTCCAAAGTTCTCTAGAAGTCCACTAGTGGCATAGTGAGGAAGAGGGATGATTTCGTCTAACCCGTCCATGAAAGTGTCCATGGATGGGTGGGAGTCACTCGAAGAGCCAACATGAGCACTAGTGCCTAAGCCACCACCATCACTTGGTGACATATCAAAGTCCTCATCATTAGACTCTTGTGGATCGGACTTTCTCGAACCTCGATCACTTCTAGGCTTTCGTGGTTATTCCCTTTGAATAGGTAGCATAAATCGTTTGACCAAACGAAAGCAAGAAATGTTGATGTCGGGATAGTCTTCACCAACCTTCTTAAGAAGGTGAGTAAGGAGCATGGCATAGGAAAGATTTGTTTTGGGTTTGGAAAGAGCATAAGTGATTCGTCGAGCGATATAGTATGCGAGATTTTACTTGGCGTTGGTAGCGATGCAACATAACATGTGCGCATACACGCCGGAATATGATCCTGGTTTCACCAAGGCAAAACACATTCTCCCTAAGGATGTCGGCCCAACGGACCATAAAATCATTAAGGTGGCTTAAGATAACCTCATAGCGTTTTACCAGACGCTTGTTAGAGTGGAGGCTTCTTACAACGTTTCCTCTACGCTCTTTACAAATGCCATCCAAGATGAAGTTAAGGTCAATCTCTTCATTTTTATCTGGAGCACAGTCAAAGGGTTCAAGGAGATAATCAAGCTTCCATTTATCCACAAATCGACAAGTGCCTCTAAATGGAACACGAAGAGCTTGACCAAAATCTTCAAGAGAGTGTTTAATGAGTTGAAGACCTTCAAGGATGAACCTAACATATACTCTATCGTCATCATAAACGAGAGAATATGTGCTAAAGAACTCCAATAGAAATTCGGGATATATATCCTCCTTGATGTCCAACAAACAATCAAACCCGATTTGTCCGAAAATCGACTGAGTATATATATATAGCCCTCAATATCCTCTTCGACAACTCTACCCTTGTGAAAGCAACAGTTTTAGAGTGAGGAATAGGTGTTTGCAAGTTGAGGGGAAGGACACATTTTGGATAGGTCTGGCATATATTGTTTAGTGTATTGGTGATCTTGTTGATATTCCGAAGGCATGATTAGTACCTAAATAAGCACAAAAATATTTCCCCAATCACTCATTTGTTACATATAAACCAAAAAATCAAAAAGATGAGAATGTGTTTCATCAATTTATTGACAAACAAAGGAATAATCCTTATCATTCCTATGTTCACAATGTACCTAGTTCATCATTGACAATAACATATTAATCATGTAAAATTAACAATGAACTTGAACATTGGTTTTTCAAAACAAGGTTTTTAGGTAAGCATTTAACAATGCATTACCAACTTGTTCATGGGTTCATATCAATTCTATCAATTAACCAAAATTATTTAGTCAAAATTCGAATTGTTCTACAAGTGGTATTTAGTGAAATTACAACTAATATGAACCTAAGGAATCATAGCAAGATTACTATTTCAACTCTTATTCCTAGTAAGGTTCTAATTTAATATCAGTTTTAAAAATCCCCAATTATGAATGTATGAACCCTAGAACAAATTAGATGAAACTGAAAGAAATAACTTACAGATAATTGATCTTGAATGAAGGATGAGTGAAACCCACAAATTAGAATCAAATTATCTTGAGTGATTGAAGGTTTTTAAAAGATCAACAATGGTGGAAAAAGGAAGAAACACGTCGCTATGTTGGAGAAGAGAGATAAGGTATGTTTGAAAAAATAATTTTTAATAAAAACTGGCACTTTAGTCGCAATCACTGGACGCGGTTCCTTATCGATATGGAACTGTGCATTTGAGTCGCGACGATAAAGAACCGCCTACAGTGGCGAGTTTTTATCAAGGAAAATCAAAGAAATTTTTAAACCAAATTTTTCTAAAATCCTTAAAATATGTCTTAAGCCTTTAGGAAATCATTGGACCACCACAATGGTAGGTAATAATGCCTTAATGAAGGATTACGAGTTGAAGCGAGATAGGAAAAGACCGAAACAGACAAACGACTACTCATAGCAAAGAAGCAAAGAGGAGAGAAGTCAAGAGAAGTGAATCAAGACCAAGAACAATGCTCAAGAGACAAATGACAATCTTCAAATCGAGGAGACGAAGAGCTTGTGTCATATATAGTGGTTTAAAATGTGCCTTTTCGACGAAAGTCTAAACGGCTTTGGTAATGAACTATACCAAGCAATTTTGATACATAGAATAAGATCAATTTCAAGAGTAGTATTACTCTACTTTAAAATGTGAGCAAAGTATATATTCATTTTATCTCCCACATGATCGGACAATTATTGCTAGGATTTACAATATTAATATCCTTGGAATATTTCAATTTCAAATGTGTAAAATCTAACTACAACTAGTGAAGTAGTTTGGTAGCTCAAGGGATTCATCAATCATCCTAGAGATGAGCTTAATTGCACAAGTTACACATGATATAGGGCCTACTAACCGTGAGGGTGCAAACCATAGAAATCATGCTTGATACTTTAAGCTTCCACTAACTCACTCTATATTTCCATAGTGAGTCAAGTATCCAAGCAATGAAGGTTTGAGAGGGAAAAAGGAAAGAATCACAAACCACAAACAAATGTCAAGGCAAGGATGCCAAGAACAAGCATATAGTCAATTAATGATAAAAAAGATGATCAATAGGGCGTGTGGAAGAACAGAAACGTACCTTAGCCACAATATGCATTCCAAGCTTTTAAGGAACCAATGCAAAGCCCAACTATGACTAAAGTGACTACTAAGTCTTCAAGGACTAGTATCACTTCCATCCATCTTGATATCATTATTCAATGATGTTGGAAATCAAAGAAGATGAGTCTTCTACAAGTGTAAGTGACTCAATCCACAATCAATTGAGTGATTGATCTTCATGAGTACCTACACATGACAAGATGCAAACTAGTAGATACATTTCAAGAGTAAATCTAAAATACATAAATACTACAAATCTAAATGAGATGCAATATTACCAATTAAAAGGCCTATTTTCAATAAAAAATAGTACTGACCAAAGAAAAACTTTAGTACAACTTAACCTTCTAAGTTGAGGAGACAATGGATCGATCCAAGTTTTAAAGTACAATATACTTGAAAGATCTTGTGTTACCATTGCTCTGATACCAATTGTAGAAACTAGAGAGAGGGGGGGGGGGGGGGGGGTTGAATAGTTTCTCTTCGGTTTGTCTCCTAATTCAAATTCCTTTCAATTAGGTGAGTGTCAAAATCGTCTTTTACTTGAAAGCTAGTTGCATAATGATTAGGTTCAGTTCTAATGCATTAACAATGACAAGTAGTAAGTGTAATGATGATGAAGGTAAGTAAAGATTAAGGAAAGAAACAACCTAGTAGGAAGACACCAAGATTTATAGTGTTCAGCAACGAGGCTCTATCCGCGTTCCTACTCCATTCATCGAGTACACCTACTCGAGATTTCCACTATATCCACAAGCTCCCTTCTTGGCGAAGAAAACCTTACAACGTCGCTTACATTATTTTCTGACACTAAGCTAAATGTCGAGACCTAATCTTAGCTAGGACCAATCTACACAACTTCGCTCACTTCACCATTTTACGGCACAAGGCTAGATGTCGAGTTCTAATCTAAAGATAAACCAATCTTCACAACGTTGCCTACTTCACCATTTTCCGACACAAGGCTAGATGTCGAGTTCTAATCCAAAGCTAGAACCAATCTTCACGACTCTTCACTTTGAAGCTAAGTGAGAACTTCACACAACTCAACTACACATCACTTTATAGTTTAGTGAGAACTCACAAGACACAACTACATCACTTTATAGTTTAGTGAGGACTTACACAACTTATTACAACTCAACTAAACATATCCAAGTACACACATGTAACTTGGATCTACACAACACAAATCCAAGCATATACATATGCAAAGGATTTACACAACTCTAATCCAAGTATTCACAAATAGCTTGGATGAACACAACTAGTCCAAGTATTTACAAATACAATGGATCTACACAAGACACAAATAAACAAATGATGAACATGACTAGATCTTTAGGAGAGGATGATGTTCATCAAGGCTTCATCTTTAATCACATCACAAGTGTGTGAGTGTTCTTATCTTTGGACAAGGTAAAGAAGGAGATCAAGAGGATAATCATAAGTAAACATACTTAACACATTAAGTGATCATTTACAAATGATTTTGATTAGAAAGGAGAAAGAAGGCTGAAAGAAATGTCCAAAAAGGGTTATTGAAAATGCAGATTTGATCCACTATTTATAGAAGACAAAACCCAAGGGCTAGTTGAGGGCAGTTCCTTATCTACCTAGGCGGTTCCTTATCGATAGAGAACCGCGTAGGAACTTAAGGAACCGTGGAGGTAGACTCTGCTCCTTTTTGTCTTTTAGTGGATTTGAAATATCTGAGGCTGTTTAAACCTTTAAATGATATTCTTATGGCATTTGGAATATGCCATATTCAAATTTACACTTTCATTTTAATAAAACATTTTATTAAAAATAAAGTTTATTAAAAATCTTTTGTCACATTTGACAAAAGTGAGTTTTAAGGCTAATCACTTTTATGATCACTAAGCATGATTAAGATATGTTAGTGTAATGATTATTACCTTAATGATAGTGTTTGTTAGATAATTCGTTTTATGATTGTCTTTGACAATAAATGTATTTGTAATTTGTCGTGATCAAAACTAAGAAAGATTAGTTAGCACTAACAATGTTTTTAGGCATTGCTTTGCATTCACAGTTAATAAATAATCAAGAACGGTTTTAATCAGTTTGTAGTCTCTTATGTATTTTTGACTAATCATTCGTGGTTGGTATAAGTACGTCTTAAGATTCTTAGTTAGAACGTTTTATGTGTACTAGAATTATGTCATGCTTAATACTTAGTGGGTGTTTTTCTTTTAATTATTTTTCTATTCTTTGTGAGGAATCAAGAAAAATAAGAGCGGCTTATAAAAAATGAGTGGCTAAAAAAAATAAAAAAAAATAATTATTATACAAGACTCCCAAGAGGGGAAGTGTTGTGTTAATTTTAGTAGCTATTGAAATCCAATATTACTCTCACAAGGGTTGCGGGATTGGAGATCCAAGGTCTCAAAAAGGCGGCGAATATAAATTATTGCGTGATTTTTATTTTTATTTTCTTAGCGAGTGAGTAGCTACTTATTAATGCATGACATAAGTTTCTTACACATAAGGCGAATGACTTATTATTTTAGGACGGACTTATATCAATTGTGGGAGGTTTTTCGAGTAATGGATAAGATGATTATCTATCATTAAAACCGTGCTTCCTTATTTTCAGATTTTTGCATTTCTTATATTTCACGCTTTAATAATGACAAATTTTCTCTCAAGCAATTTGCTCAATTAATAACCAGTCCTAGAGGAAAAATAAGTTGGAGTATAATGGTAACACGATTAATTTATATGAATAAGTCGATGCACTTTCACTTATGAATAACAATGATCTCGTTTCTAAGCTTGCTATGGGGAAAGTGAAACTTGAGGATGATAAGCGTTTATGGTACAAAAGCCCTAATCAAAGTCATTGATGTCTTAATGAGTTATTTCCATCTAACCATTTCATGAAATGCCAAAAATATATAAATAGAACTGCTTTCCTTGTATTGCATTGTAAATATTCAAAATCATGCATCATATAGCTTAGCATAGTGTAGAAGCATATCATCTTGGCCAAGGTTGGTTAATTATGCCAGAAGTGTACCTTTGTGCTTTGAAATATGTCATTGAATGTGGGCATGACAATGGTCAAGTGTAGGGGATTTGATATGAGTAATATCTCATATCAATTATAACATATAAAACCCCTAAAACACAAGGAAAATACCAAGTTTTAATGTGATAAAATGGAATTATGTGGTATTCTTTGTTGTTTGTGATTGTGTAGGTAAAATGATATGATTTGGTGCAAACACGGATTTCAAGGCATGATTATGAAGAAAAAGACAAAAGAAGGACCTATTTTGACAAGTCTCCAAATTTCAAGGGCCTAATTGGTTGATTTCAGAAGTTCAAGGGCTAAAGATGACACTTCTATAAAGTTATTATGCTTAAACAAGAAAATGCCAAAGTTAAGGGGCTTAATCTGCCAATTCTCAAAGTGTTATATGCTTAATCCGTGTGGAGAAAGAATGGACCAATGGGAAGCTTCTAATACTATCACTCGGATTGCCACATATGCTGCTCCATTAATGAGGAGAGAAGAATATCTTAACAGTGCAGGCACTCACTTTGTCAACCAATCATATTTCAGAAAACGGATGAGCGTCTAGCAACCAATACAAACATGACACGTGGTCATCTTCTTCCCAGAACGTAGAAATCGATTTAGGCCATTTCATGAAAAGCTTTCTACATGGAAAATGATCACAAGGACAAGACGAATACAACCCAACTATCTAATTAGAATGAAATCAATAAATTCATATTCCCCCAATCTGGCCTAGAACACTTGAAGAATGCATAACAGAATTTGGACACGTGGAGCTTTCCAATTGGCTCAAACTCGTCACCACCTTCACAACTCAGCCTATAAATACCCTAGATTAGTCTCATTTGTAAGTAGTAGTTAAGTGTGAAAATTTCACACACTTAGCTTAATTCACTCTCCTATTTTTACCTTCATAGCTTAACTAATTAAGTGTGCCTGACAAGCACACTAAAGCTAGTTAGTTAGCTAGTTGTTCAGTTGTAACGTAATCCTCTATTAATAAAATCAATTCACTTCTCATTCCACTCTCATTCTCATAATTCTTCTATTAGACTATTGTTCATCACAAGAATCACATTGATTCTGTAATTCATACTTGAATTACAGAAGTTGTTAGTGCTAATAGAAGATTGCTAGTGTAACCAGAAGGAAGTTGTTAGCTCACATCATAATCTTAGCCATTAGTCCAAGTCAGACAACAGATGTTGATTTCTTGATGATCAATGGAGTTCATTGGTGACCTGGTTGATTGTTAGTGTTGATTTGGTGGTTGATTAGTATACAAGAGAGTTCAGCACTCTCTTCTCCATCAAAGGAGGCTTCTAGCTAAAAGGAACACACTCTATTTTCAAATTCCTCTCAAAATGGTACTTGCATGCTAGTTTTAGTGTTATAGCTTAATACTGCTTGTTCTTGATGTTAAATGATCTCAATTGGATTGCTTGAGTTGTCTGCATAGTTTGAAGCTCATATATGTTAGCCTATCTCTAATATGCTTTGTTAATTTTCCCATTCACCAGCAAAACCACTGTTTGGATTGGCCTAAATCTTGTAAACCTGTTAGTATTTTGGTGGTTCTTTGTTAGAATCTCTTTAGACATCTGTTTTCAAGGAATAGTGTAAGTTTTCAAGTCAAAGTACAAAGTCAATCAGGCAAATGACACTTAAATAGTTTGGGTCAGAATAGTTTTGCAAAACAACCAATTTCAACATATCATAACTAGTGTATTACTTGGAGTTAGGCCCTATTCTTTAGTGTTATGTTTAGCTTGATATATGAACTTTTATAATTTGTAAACTTCAAGCTTTGTAGTGCGCTGTAGAATAAGCCACTTAAGCCCAAAGTTCTCTATGATAAAAAAACATTCTGTCCAAAAGCATTTTCATTTCCTGCTTATCTACTTCACAAATCTAGTAATTTTATTACACAATAAGCTTGTACAAGTTTTAAGAATAGCTTTTGGACTTGGTCAACTTTTGGTCAAAGAAAGTCAACGTCTGGTCAACATAAGCTCAGTTTGGTTTAATTTCAATTTCTGGCTTATTCTATTGACCAAATTTGGATTTTCTTGGATATGTCTTAATATTTTCAGCTTATTAATAGATTTTGAGATTTACAGCTTAAGTGCTTATCCCAATTAGCTTATCTCTTAAAAGGTAGCTTATTGAAAAAGCTGTTTGAGTGATCGAGCTTATTGTAGACAATTTCCTTTAAGCTGGCTAGGTGATTTTGCATTTAAAGTCTTTTGCAACAAACCAAAATTTTTAAGATGGCTTATTGAGCCTAAATGAGCTTATCAAAGTTGTCTTGCCCGTTTTTTTATAACAAGTATTATTAATTGACACTTCTAGTCCTCCTAGTTTGTTAGCAGTTTCAATTCAGTTAAGGTTAGTTTTAGTTTTCTGTTTGGCAGTTTTAGTCCCCATAATATTTGTCTTTTAAGTTCGTTTTTCTCGATATCTTTACGAATTGAATGATCGGAGAAATCAAGTCAACTAATTGTTTTTGGTGTTTGATTGATAAAATTTTGGAAATCTATGTCTAATTATCACTAAGCACGTAAAAAGGTAAAAATAATATCTATATGTAATCGTACTAGTCTAAAAACATATTGCAAATACCAACTACAAAGCTCAAAGTACAATCAATTAATGCATAACTAGTAAAAACACCAAAAATGTAAAGTAATTGAAAGTTGAGGGACTAAAAATGTAAATGCAGAAAATGTAACGACTGACAATGTAAAATTAACCAACTACTAACCACACTTAACAAAGTTAACAAACTTATAACAAAAATTTAACAAACTTAACAAGATCAGGGACTAACTAGCAAAACCGAACAACTTTCTAGCCAATTGCAACAAAGTACACACTTTCCTAATTTCGAGGGACTAAATTGCAATTTCCAAAACTATTTGATAAGAAAACCGGGCTTATTGATTATTAAGCTGTATCTTGAGATTTATTGCACCAAATAAGCTGAAACTTGTTTCAAAAGATTGCAAATGCAAAATGACCTAGCCAGTTTAAAGGAAATCAGCTATGGTGATCTAAAACCTCAATAAGCACTTTTAGAATAAGATACTTTTAAGAGATTGGCTTATCGGAATAAGCACAAGATTTGATATTGTCAAAATTTGATTAAGAGCCCAAATAAACAGCACCTATCCAAGAAAATCTGAATTTCACCCAAGAAATAAGCCAGAAAAGCCAATAAGCCAAAATGAGCTTATGTTGACCAGCGTCGACCAAAGTTGACCAACTTTGACCAAAGTCCAAACTTATTTTTATGACTTGTTAAGCTGAATTGTGAAAGAATATGGCCTAGTTTATGAAAGGAATAAGCCAAAAATGAAAATGACTTATCACATAAACCTAAGCTTATTATAGAGCCTTTTAGAGGCTTATTTCTCACTCAGTACTGAGAACTGTATTATGTAGCTTATAGAATCTTGAAGCTAGGATGTTAAGCTATGTCTACAACCAAAAATCCAAGTCTGAATCCAAGGAATGAACATTTTATTCTAGTTTGAAGTTGACTGGTTTAAGTTATCAAAACTGACCCAAAGTATTTTATGACCTTTTGCCTGTTTGACTTTAGGTTTGACTACCAAATCTTGCAAGTCTACTTGATATTAGTTAGTGAGTGTGAAACAACAATTTGTAACCAATTTTACTTGCTGAATCAAAGATTATCAATAGATCCAAACACTGGTTACTGGTTTGAGCAAATTTTTAAGCTAGTGAACTAATCAATGCTAACAGATTTAGACAAAGAGCTATCAAAACTAGTAAACAAGATCAAGATGAACAGTAATCAAGCAAATTCAGGTAAAATTACACTAGTTCTAGGAAAATAGCATGCAGACTACACTTTTAGGGAAAAAGGTAAAGTAGAACTTATGGAATGAACTTGAAGGCTACTTTGATGAAGAAGCTAAGCACTGAGCTTGCTTAAACACTAATCACCACCAATTCTAACTAATCAACTCATCATCAAACCCAAAAAATCATCATCATTATTTGAATCTGATCAAATCTGCAAATTCTGAAATTTTGGCCAGCAACTGAATGAACTCTAAACTAGAAAGCTTCTGATCAAATGTAACAACTCCAAAACAGTCAAACAAACTTTGTTATTCCATAGGAATAACAGAATCAAGCAACATAAATGTTAGGAATCTAAGTTATAAGATTCCTTGTATCATAGATTTAAACACAAATCAAGCTGTTAGATAGTAACTTGCCTGTGCCTAGGAGGCAGGAAAGTATCGCAAGACTCACAGAGATCTAAGTCTCTGTGAGCAACCTCAGAGGAGCCCATTTCAGAGACATTGTCAAGGAAGTCGAAGATTACTTGAAGACATACTCATTGACTGTGATGGATAACAGCCAAGATGTATCAGGGACTTTGAGGGGTTGAGGGTTAACAGGGGTGGCAATACCCTGTTAACACTCAGCACACTTTGGACATACCTTGGTGTGTACGAGACTATGAAGAAAAGGGAAACTATGTCATCTCTGTTTCCCTAAAGCATTGTGGCAGACTACCAAGAATAGAAGAGCATCTTGTGACAGATGTCTGACAAGTGTCTGTCTAGTGTAGTCACCATCAACTAGTACTTAGGTCAACCTCGTATCACTATAAATAGGATATGTAGCCCATCATTAACATTCAACACTTTGATAGATTTCATACATTAATGCTTAGAACTTGTAGAACCAAACAGCTGTGACTGTGTTCTTAAGTTAGGGTTTTAGTTGTTCAAAGTGTGCACAACACATTGTCATCAAACGGTGTTATCCATAACACTTGTAATTCTTTATTATACAATAATAAGTAATACGTTTGAAAAGTAATTATGTGTGTTGATTAGTTAAGTTTAGTGTTTCTAGCATAGTTTAGGGACTTACAATTGGTATTAGAGCTGTGTTTGATATTAAAAACCTTCAGAAACATCGTTCTAAGTTTTATAATCAAGATCCACCATGCCGGAAACAACCAATGCTCCACCATCGTCTTCTGGGAACACCAACACCAATGCACCACCAACTTCACCAAGACTCACTCCTCCACCTCCAAATGAAGATTATTAAAATTGTGTATAATTGAAGTTCGTTTTCTCGATTCTTAACCAATTGAAAGTCCTAACAAAATCAGGTTTATGATCTTTTTTGGTTGGTAGGGTTATTTGGATTTTCTATGTCTAATTGAACAATCAAGTAAAAACGTGCAACATATTAACTACGTATTCGTAAAACAATTAGCATTTACCAAATTTTTATTCAAATAAGGACAAAAATGTAAAACTATGGAATTAAAGTGCTGAAAATGTAAATTCTTGAAACTAATATGCTTGAAATGTAAAATCAGAAAACTACAAGGACTAACTATGCAAATTTTACCAAACTACTAACTAATTCTAACAAACATTAAAACTGATTAACTAATTTTGACAAGTTTTGAAAATAAAAGGACTGATTAAATGCAAACCCTAAATTTGTGAAAGATTAGCTAACAATTAACACAGCTTCAAACCTTGAGGACCAAAATGCAATTATATGTGACTTTTTAACAAAAACGGGCTAGGAGGATTAATAAGCTCGTCTAAGCTCTATACTTGACCAAATAAGCTCAAACAAATTTCAAACAGCTTAAAATCCAATTCCACTTAGGCTTGTAAAAGGAATAAGCTTGAAACTAAGTAAATCTCAAATAAGCCAATATTGATAAGCCACAAATAAGCTATCTAATAAGCCAGACTTGCACAAACTGATTTTATTGCTAAATCTTGTTTATCAATCCATTGAGAGACTGGAATGTCTTTTAAAAATGAAAATGATCAAGAAACGAATTAGGAAAATGAGAATAAGCTAAAACTAGCTTATTTGACCAATGGTGACCAAATTTTGGAAAAACTTGAAAACTTCTAGATCTACTCAAGAACACATTCTAAACATGATTATGAAAGAAAATTGGATGATTTATGAAGTAGAATTGCTGGAATAAGAAATCAGTAAGCCCTCATATTACAGAAACTTTCATTTGCTATCCAGCTTAATAAAATGCTTATTTCTCACTTGAAACTTAGAACTGTGCAATTTCCTTATGAACACTTAATTTTCAGATGTTAAGAGACAAGTGTGAGCTGGTTTGAAGTAATTTCATCAAGTAATGAATAAATGCCAAGCACTTGAAAACAGACACTTTTTATGAACTATCTAGGCTTAAAACTGACCCATACTTTTTATGCAACCAATTGCCTTTTTAACTTGCTATTTGACTTTAAAACCACTAAAACTTGTACACAATGGCTAAATGAATGTAAATGAACAAAATTTAACCACTTAACAACACTAGAATACAACTTGACAGCTAATACCAAACACTAGTTACTGATTTTTGCAAACTTTTTGTGAAAGAAATCTAGTCAATTGGTTAAACTGATTTAAATGTGATATCAAACCAAGCTATATAACCAAAATGAAGTGTAATGGAACCAATAACAAGCAGTAAAACAAGATAAGACTCAAAATGCACAAGTGAGCTAAGAATGACTGATAAACTGAAATCATTAACAAGTAATGAGCTAGTAACAAGTATCAAATCAACTATAAGCTATCTAAACATCAAAAATCTACACAAGATCAGTCTAAACACACTCAATCATGTCAGCAAAGAAGATTAAGCTAGAATTGAGCATGCATTTACTGTTTAGTGGAACCAAAATCAGAAAACATGAAACCTTTTAGCTAGGGCCTCCTCTGATGGAGTAGGTAGGCGCTGAGCCTCCTAGATAGTGTTTACCACCACCTTAACACTATCAACTACTAATCAACCTGCTACAATCATCATCATCACCATGTTTTTGAACAATCTGCTTCAAAATCAACTAAATCTGCTACTGGATGAACAGAACACGATCAAACAGCTACAATCTTCAACAAGAACTAATCATGATCAATGGTGATCACAAATAGCTCACAACAGCATACGAGTAACAGAATTACAGGGAATGAATAGGAGATTTAAGGAATAAGAAGGAAATTTAATTGATTAAATGAGTAAAGTTGGTTACAAAAGCTGGTAAAGTAGTTACAACTAAAATAACTAACTCAAGAGCTTGTCAGACTCTTGAGGTAGTTATGCTAACTGCTAAAAGCTAAGATTGAAGCAGAGAAAAAGTAAGTGTGTGAAAATTTCATACTTAAGCTACAATCACAAATGAGGGTAACATTCCCTATTTATAGACAAATTTTGAGAAGTATTTGAGGCTGATGGCGTGTCCCAACCACTTAATTGCTTCCACGTGTCCTCAACATGCCAATTGCTACTAGCCGTTATGAATGTGAAATTAGGCTTTTCTTCTTGGATGATTTCCAGGTTAATTGAGCATGTGGGATGAATTCGTCTTTAAAAAATACACACTTTTTATGTTTGAAGTTTTCCATGAGGTGCAGTAGAACTTGAAATCACTCCTGGGTTCGTTGTTGAAGAAGAAGTCTACGTGGAAGGTTTTGATTGGGAGAGAAAAGGTCACACGGATCATGATCTAATTTTGGATTTATTGAATATGGGCTGGCGTCCTCTGATTGGTTGAAAGTAAGATAGTGGATATTACTGTTACTTTGCGGCGCTTTAAATGAGATGGTGATGTGTCCCCATAAGCTGGCAATCCGTGTGCCACAATCCTTTCAATTCTATTGGTTGATAACCAAGTCACATGGATTAAGCTTATTTTAACTTTGAAAAATGGCAAGTTAAGCCCTTGAACTTAGGCAGATTATCCAAATGAGTTAGGGACTTCATTTCTTTGGTATTTTTGGTCCTTCCACTTGCATTCTTGTTAAGTTTGACCCTTTGACTTGGTTGACTGAAGAGTTGACCATGTTTGACTTTTATCTTGACTTTGGCAAATTTGCACTTTGAGTCCTTCAACTTTGGAGTGTTGTCAAGATAGGTCCCTTATCTTCAAAGTCTTGTCATCTTTGATCCTTCTTTGTCTTTTTCATCCAAATAAGCTTGATTTTCTTCTTGTTTGCTTGAAAATGTATCCTTCTTACCTATTTATACACAAACACAAACCATACCACATAATTCCGCTTTATAGCACAAAAGTTAGGTATTTTCCTTGTGTTTTAGGGTGATTTGTTGATTAATTGATATGAGTTTTTGCTCATATCAAATCCCCTACACTTGAAAATTTCCATGACCTCATGCAATGCTATATTTTAAAGCATAAATTTACATTCTCCTCATAATTAACCCACCTTGGCCAATATAGAATGCTATTACACTATGCTACTCTACATGATGCATGATTTTGATTTTGAACAATGCAATGCAAAAGAAACAATTCTATTTATATCTTTTTGGATTTTTCTAGAAATGGCTTTGATGGTAAAACTCATAAATAAATCAATGACTTAGATTAGGGCTTTGGTACCATGGACACTTATCACCCTCAAGTTTCACTTTCCCAATACCAAGCTTAAAAATGGGATCATTGTATTCACAAGTAAAAAGGTGCATCAACTTACTCATGACAATTAAATGTGGAACCGGTAATTATTTGAGCAAATTGCTTTTGGGTAAATTTGTCATTATTTAAAGCGTGAAGTATAAGAAATGCAAAATCAAAAAATAAGGAAGCACGGTTTTAATCCTAAGTAATCCTCTCATCCATTACTTTAAAAACCGCTCATAATTAATATAAGTCCGTTTCAAGAGTAATAAGTAATTCTCCTTATGTGTAAAATCCTCATGTCATGCGTTAATAAGTAGCTACACACTCGCTAAGGAAAGAACAATAAAACTCACGCAATAGTTTACATCCTCCATCTTTTTGAGACTTTGGATCTTCAACCCCGTAACCCGTCAAGGTAATATTGGATTGGAGCAACTATTAAATCCCCGTAACCCGTCAAGGTAATATTGGAATCTAATAGTTACTATAATTAACACTTCACTGCCCCTCTTGGGAGTCTTGTATAATTATTTTTTTTTCTTTTTTTCTTTTTTTCTTTTTCTCTCTTTTTTTTCTAGCCACTCATTTTTTTCATAAGCCGCTCTTATTTTTCTTTATTCCTCACAAAGAAAGTTTGAAAAGAATAAAAGCAAAAACACCCGCTAAGTATTAAGCATGACATAAGTCTAGTACACATAAAACGTTCTAACTTAGAATCTTAAGACGTACTTATATCAACCATGAATGATTAGACAAAAATGCATAAGAGATTACAAACCAATTAAAACCATTCTTGATTATTTATTAACATATATACATGCAAAGAAAATAGAGGTAAAGAAAAGAAGGGTTTAGCCACAAGTAATTATCATGAAGTTTATCTAGCCCTTTTATACTTGCTTCAACTCTATCATTTCCCATTCTCCACAAATTTAAAATCTCAAAGAATGAGACTCGTGGAAGCTTAGCCTAATAGACCAATGAAGGACTACATGGTTAAGGATACTAGCTAGAGAATGCTTAGATAAGCAAACTCGGGTTGAGTCAAAATATCCATGGCGGGCCTAATATGTCAAAGAATCCTAAATTTGTTAAACCATGTTTTTATTATATTTTTTTTCTTTTTATATATCTTTGATGAAAAGTAAAAGAAGAAATATATACAATGCAAATGTGTTATGCAAATGAAAAATATTTAATGCAAAAATTATAAATGCATATTTTTGGTGGCCAAAGTAGATCAAAAATTTGAAAAATGTTTGAAAATTTAATTTTCCATGTTATCATGAAGGTCAATGACAGGTTCTAGGTAAGGTCACTTCGATAGAAGACCCCCTACACTGAAGCTAAACATTGTCCTCAATGTTTAAGAGCATGGAAGTATAAAACTTCCCCTACACTTATGACAATGAATAGACTTTGCTTAACCCAAGTTAAGGAAGTCTATGAAAGATCACAATAGTAACGAAGTGAACCGAATACAAGGGCCTCCTCCATAAGCTCCAAAGCACGTGATGAGTGAGCAACCCTACAAACATCATGAAGACAAAAGAAGGTCTCCCCAAAACTTCTCATCAATTTGCTATCCTTATTTCTAACCTACAACACTCTAGATCTAACAACTTCTAAACCTAGTTATTCAAGCTTGATTTAAGGAGTCTCTAGCTCGACTCTTCCCACACTTAAAAGTGTCCAAAACCTATCATGGAAAATAAAAGTTTTGCCTTTTTAAAGAAAAATCTCCATGATGAGGTAAAACAAGTTTTCATTTATCAAAACTCCATAAATATCCCCCGGATCAAATACATAATTACCATCCCACTTATAACACAATTCAACAACTAGCTTCTCAAGCAATGGTGAAAAAGGTGGGGTGTGGTACTCCAAAATGGTTACCCATATGTTCTCCAAAAGGTGATAGGGTAAAACTCTCAAATCTTTCACAAGTTTTCCTTTTGTTACATCAGGTGGATACTGAGATGGTTTAGCAAGCTCTATGCCAGGATCAAAAATCCGTTCCTTGATGGGAAAACAACAAGTGTTGATTGCCTTTGAAGATTCTCCCTTGTAGGTCACATGGTGAGAGAAAGGTTGTGGAGGCATGGGTAAAAACAAGCTCTTAGAAGTAACCATGATGGCTTGTTTTCCTTTATCACATGGAAGGGTTGAGGTGGAAAAAGAAGAAGGTAAAGGATCTTCATGCAATAGAGATTCTAGATAGAGTATGTCCCCCTCCTCATCCATATAACCAAAAGTGTGCTCAAAAAGTATATCCACCTCTAAAAACTCACCACTCTCATCCATGATAGAATCCTCCTCATCACCATAAACATGATAGATTGGTCTATCAAAGATTGGTGATTCCTCAAAACTCAAGGAAGTGTGATCATCAACAAATGGAGAATCACAAGTAGAAATCTCATCATCACTAGAGTCATCATATGTTGGTGAATCACAAAGAAGAGATTCTTCATCACTAAAGTTCTCATGAATATCTTCATCATTGTGGAAAAGTGGGTTGTCATATGAGGTTTCAAAAAGAGGATTGGAGTATATCACAAATCACCAAAGTTTAGCTCTTGAGTTTCATGAAAATCCAAGGATGAAGTAATGGAAGCAATAGTCTCACCATGAGGTAAATCATAATCTCCACTTGAGCAAGCTTCATAAAAATATTCATCACAAACTTCATCAAGGATATCATCATGAGTTTCCTCCTCATTCACAACATCAATATGTTTTACCGCTTCGGGCTCATTAGACTTCTTTGACAACTTTCCCATGTTTAACAAAACTCTCTCATCTCCTACCCGCATTGTAAGTTCACCTTCCGCCACATCTATTAGAGTTCGACCCGTTCTCAAAAATGGCCTACCAACAATCAAAGGCACTCTAGGATCCATATCATAATCAACCACCACAAAATCCGCGGGAAAAGTAAATCTATCAACCCCAACAAAAACATCCTCCGCAATTCCCACCGGATAAGCTATAGTACGGTTGGCCAACTCAAGAGTCATCTTAGTGGGAGTGAGCTCGGGAAGTGAAAGTTTCTTCCAAACCGATAATGGCATGAGATTTATGCTTGCTCCTAAATCCGCTAATGCCATACAATTTCCCACCCCTGGGAAATTGCAAGGAATCAAAAACCTCCCAGGATCTCCAAGCTTAGTAGGCAACTTCTTAAGAAAAACCGCAGATCAATTTTCATTCAAGGAAGCATTAGGCAAATCCACCAATCTCTCCTTGTTAGAAAGTAAATCCTTGATCATCTTAGCAAACTTAGGCATATTGGCTAAAGCTTCCGCAAAGAAGATATTTATGTTAAGTTGCTTGAACATCCTCAAAAAGTTTGAGACTTGGATATCATCCTTGTTCTTAAGTTTCTCTTTTCTCAATCTTGATGGGTAAGGGAGACTTGGTTTTGGTTGTGGTTGAGTGGTTGATGAAGGATTTTCCTTATTGGTAGCTTCATGAGTAGGTGTGGAAGTGGGAGAAATAGGAGAACTTGAGGATGGTGAACTAGATGTAGAAGGCTTATCAAAACGAATCATAATAGGCTCTACCAAAGTAGGTTTGGGTGGTGAAGGATTATGAGTGTTCTTTCCACTTCTTGTTGTAATAGAATTAACATTTGCCCTCGGGTTTGTTTGTGTGTTAGATGGTAAAGCCCCTTGTTGTCTTTGATTAAATGCTATCAAAAGCCTCTTAGTTTGCTCCTCCATTGAGAGTTTCATTTGCTCATTCATTCTTTTCTCACTTTCACGAATTCTCCTCTCAACATACTCATGAGTTTCTTGTAGCCCATATCCTTGATTTTGAAGTCGAGGGTATCCTTGATTTGGGAAGGGTGGGAGTGGTGGATTAAATCCTTGATTTGGTAGATAAAAAGTATTTCCTTGATTTTGAAAATTGTAAGGTGCCTTGTAGTTATTCCCTTGGTATTGTGGTCTTGGACCTTGGTTTCTTTGTAACAATTGAGGAGGTTTTTGTTGAGGTTGGGTGGGTGGTTGGGGTGGGAATCCCGGTGGAGTAAGGTAATTTGGAGACTTGTAAGAAAAGTTGTTTGGGTTGATGTTTGGCTTGAAATGTTCACGATGTTCCTCTTGATAAGCATAACATTCCCCTTGATAACCTTGCATCTTATCACATTGTTGATAGGAATGAGGACCTCCACAAGTCTCACATGAAAGAGTAATAGCATGCACATCATTTGTGGAATGATTGCCCATAGAAAGTTTCATAAAGTCATTCATCATGGTTTCTTGCATCTTTTGAGTGTTTTGCATGATTGTTTGATTTTCCTTTGAGCTTGAGTCAATGCTTGAATGCATGAAATGAGTTGAGTCTCCAATGGTTTAGAACCTCCTTCTTGAATGACATGTACTCTTTCATCAAATTGTGTGTTAGTTTGCACCATTGCTTTGGTCTCAATAATATCCCAAGCCTCTTGAATGGATTTAAGAAGAATATTTCCTCCCTCGGAAGCATTGAGTGAGTCTTGGTGATGAGGTTTAAGGCCATTGTAGAAAGTATTGATTTTGTGAACTTCATCTAATCCATGGTTAGGGCATCTCCTCAATAACTCTCTATACTTCTCCCAAGCATCACTAAATCTTTGACTAGGTTTTTGTTGAAAGCCTATAATTAAGTTCCTCCAAGGCGTGGTCTTAGATGGGGGAAAGAACTTGTTCAAAAAATTCTTAGTAAAACCATCCCATGTGGTAATGCTCTCGGGTGGTTGTGTATCTAACCAATGCTTAGCCGGACCCTCTAGTGAAAATTGCACCAATATCAACTTAATGGCATCATGGGGAACTCCATTGTACTTAATGGTGTTGCAAAGAGCAAGAAATTTCTTAAGGTGATCATGTGGATTATCATTCTTGTTCCCATAAAATGGTGTATTTGAAACCAAGTTAATCATGGATGTTTTTAGCTCAAATGTGTTTGCGGGAATATTAGGTATCTTGATAGCATCGGCATATCCTTGCACATTAGATTGCAAGTGCTCCATCAAAGGTCGAGTATCAACTCCGGCCATGGCTTCTTGTTGTGGATGGATCAAAGCACGATTCTCGGGATCGGCTTGATGGACGGTGGTGTTCCTACTCTTTCTCTTTTTCTTCCTTTTCGGAGGAAGGGGTTGTACACCAATCAGTATTTGTGCACGCCCGCGAGTGAGCATGCAACTCAATACGAGGAATGAGAGAGAAGCTCTCGTGTGACTTTAAAAAGGAAAGGATTATCCTCTTCGAGTTTCAATATGAAATATCCACAAGAAAATAATAATATACGTATGTACTACTTGGGTGCAAGACCCCCAATGAAGCCTTCCTTCTTAGAATACTCACGAGTGAACGGGGGGTTAGGTGACGCGAAGCACTTAAGTACCTATTGACCCTTATATGGCATTTTATAGCACATCGCCTTTCTATTCACTTTGTAGGTTGTATTCTTCGAATTATTGCTTATTGGAAGTATTTATCTATTCTTGCTTTATTGAGTTTGGTCGATACGCGTCTCAAGGACCGGAACGCCCCTCAACACGGTGTATTGCCTTGGCAATACTTATGGAGAATATGTGTATTGGTTGTTCTTATACGTATACGTATTTACTTATAATAATATATGGAAAATATTTTTGTATTTATGGGGTTTTTAAAGAAAATACTATATGTACATAAAAACCGAGGGAATCCAATAATATATATTTTTGGGTGCAATCTCTTAGGAAAAAAGATAGCTTTTTGGATTTTTTAATTTGTTTGATCAATTCTTTAGGAAAAGAATTGTTTTTGTTATTTTTTAGTTTTTATATTTTTATATTTTTGATTTTTTTATTGTTTTTGATTTATGATACGTAAAAATAACGTTCACTAGGTGAACGGATCCCAAAAGCCAATGAAAACCGTCAATCGATAGTCTCTTGTAAAGTCAAAGAACCGGCAGCGGCGCCATTTGAAATTATGTATATATGAAGTTCGTTTTCTCGATTCTTAACCAATTGAAAGTCCTAACAAAATCGGGTTTATGATCGTTTTTGGTTGGTAGGGTTATTTGGATTTTCTATTTCTAATTGAACAATCAAGTAAAAACATGCAAAATATTAACTACGTATCCGTAAAACAATTAGCATTTACCAAATTTTTATTCAAATAAGGACGAAAATGTAAAACTATGGAATTAAAGTGCTGAAAATGTAAATTCTTGAAACTAATATGCTTGAAATGTAAAATCAGAAAAATACAAGGACTAACTATGCATACTAACTAATTCTAACAAACTTTAAAACTGATTAACTAATTTTGACAAGTTTTGAAAATAAAAGGACTGATTAAATGCAAACCCTAAATTTGTGAAAGATTAGCTAACAATTAACACAGCTTCAAACCTTGAGGACCAAAATGCAATTATATGTGACTTTTTAACAAAAACGGGCTAGGAGGATTAATAAGCTCGTCTAAGCTCTATACTTGACCAAATAAGCTCAAACAAGTTGCAAATAGCTTAAAATCCAATTCCACTTAGGCTTGTAAAAGGAATAAGCTTGAAACTAAGTAAATCTCAAATAAGCCAATATTGATAAGCCACAAATAAGCTATCTAATAAGCCAGACTTGCACAAACTGATTTTATTGCTAAATCTTGTTTATCAATCTATTGAGAGACTGGAATGTCTTTTAAAAATAAAAATGATCAAGAAACGAATTAGGAAAATGAGAATAAGCTAAAACTAGCTTATTTGACCAACGTTGACCAAATTTTGGAAAAACTTGAAAACTTCCAGATCTACTCAAGAACACATTCTAAACATGATTATGAAAGAAAATTGGATGATGGTGAACCAGCTGCCAAGAAACTCAAATTCACTGTTAGCTCCCTACCCAAGGCAATACTAACCCAAGCTCAGTCGGTGTTTATCAAAAGAGCTGAAGAGCTGAAAAACATAAGTGTGGCATCCTCTGTCTCAAAAAAGGAAAGGAAATAGTCATGGTAGACTCAAACACCAAACTAAAGAAAATAGATGTGATGCTAGAGACAGGAGGATCAACCACAGACCCATCCAAATTTAGAACCTTCACTCCTTCAAATGAGAATCCTCTAACACCTGAAGAAATTGAGAAACAGGCTGTTGAAGTCAAAAGGCTGAATGAAATCAAGAAAGCTAAGGAGCTTAATGAGGAAACTCTGAGAAAGATGACTCCACTTCAAAAGGAGAAGCAAAGACAAAGGTTGAGGGAAATGGAAGCCAAACGCACAAAGGCACTGAATAAGGTAAAAGCTGATTATGATGCCTGCGTCAACAACATGCATGCACCTGGTAAAATCACCAAGTTCAAGTATACCATTCACAAGTCTACTAACATACCAAAAATGATTTTGTGGAGAGATAACCAACAGGCCAATATGGATGTTTTTGAAGACTTCAGACTAAAACAACTTGGCTTGTCTAAATGGTTTGAACTTGAGAGTTTGGCTGCTAAAAGAACTGGACAGGCAAATTTTACTCTTCTTAAGACCCTCAAAGCTAAGTTTAATTGGGTTAAAGAAACAGCAGCCAAGCTCAAAATAGATCCCCCACCACAGCTGTTTGAACAAGAACCTCCAAAGTCTGGAAAGAAAAGAAGAAGGACAACTCAATTCGTTAAGGAAACCTTCGTTACTGATGATGTTCATGTGGATGGAATGCACAGGGATTTGGTACTACCAAATGGTATCATTGGTCCTATTGATGGTCAGACCTACACAGAGCCTAAAAGAGGTATGGCCTTCGTGAACAGAGCTTGCCAATATGCATTCCAAAGGGAAGATGAGCTAGGTTTAGCATCAACTATTCAGCTGATTTGTCTCAAAAAGGGACTCAAAATTAACACAGAGTATTCCAAGGTGTTTGCACAAGCTTTGCAGGCCGAACTGGATACTAGGACAGACTTAGCTGAATCTGAAGAAAGAATAAAAAATGATGACTATTGAAGGATTTCACAGCTGAATTTTACCTTCATGTTTTATTTCACTTTTGTATTGTATTTGTAATTTCCTTTAAGTATGAATAAAATCATGAGGTATGTTTGTTTAGATCTGTTATGAGTAAGAAGAAGATGTTATCTCACTTACCTTAACTTAGATAGATCTAGCTGTATTTATGTTTAAATAGGGGGAGATTGTTAGGAATCTAAGTTTGTTAGATTCCCTGTATAATAGATTTAAACATAAATCAAGATGTTAGATAGTAACTTGCCTGTGCCTAGGAGGCAGGCAAGTATCGCAAGACTCACAAAGATCTAAGTCTCTATGAGCAACCTCAGAGGAGTCCATGTCAGAGACATTGTCAAGGAAGTCGAAGATTACTTGAAGACATACTCATTGGCTGTGATAGATAACAGCCAAGATGTATCAGGGACTCTGAGGGGTTGAGGGTTAACAGGGGTGACAATACCCTGTTAACACTCAACACACTTTGGACATACCTTGGTGTGTACGAGACTATGAAGAAAAGGGAAACTGTGTCATCTCTGTTTCCCTAAAGCATTATGGCAGACTACCAAGAATAGAAGAGCATCTTGTGACAAATGTCTGTCTAGTGTAGTCACCATCAACAAATACTTAGGTCAACCTCGTATCACTATAAATAGGATATGTAGCCCAACATTAACATTCAACACTTTGATAGATTTCATACATTAATGCTTAGAACTTGTAGAACCAAACAGCTGTGACTGTGTTCTTAAGTTAGGGTTTTAGTTGTTCAAAGTGTGCACAACACATTGTCATCAAACGGTGTTATCCATAACACTTGTAATTCTTTATTATATAATAATAAGTATTACGTTTGAAAAGTAATTACGTGTGTTGATTAGTTAAGTTTAGTGTTTCTAACATAGTTTAGGGACTTACAGCAAATGAATGAGTAGTAATGCAGGTAGAGAATTTAGAGAATGAGTAGTGAATATGAACTCTGAGCTTTCATTAATGGAAGATTGGTTACAAGTTTGTTATAACTGCCTAACAACTATCCAAGAGTGGTTGTCAATCACTCTTAGAAGTTGAACTAATGAAGGAAAACAAAAAGGATAGAAAATTCTAAAGTGTGTGTGATTTCACACTTTAACTACTACCTACAAATGAAAGCTATACATGGGTATTTATAGAGTTGAGATGAGGTGTTGGTGAGGTCTCTGACGTGTTCCACCAATTTCAGACTTCCACGTGTCCCAATTCTGTTAAATGCTCATGATCCGTTCTTGATTAAATTGGTGTTTTATTTATGAGTGAACTTGGGTCTAACTGGATCACTGGGTTGGATTCGTCTTCTTATGGCGAGTATTTTTATTTAGAAAGTGTCTCGTGAAATGGCCTCTATCACGATATGTGTTCTGAGAAGAGAAGCCACGTGGCATATGTGGATTGGCCCATTAATTTAGCCACGGATCGTTATCCAAATTAATAGTTAGGATCGTTGAAGTGGCAACTTCTTATTGGTTGAAAGGTTAAGTGAGTTGCATTGTTGGGATACGGTGGCTCCTTCTCTCTTTCCTCATTTATTGCGTCTAGGTGGATATTCGAACCCACTTCATTCTTGCTTCCTATTGTGTCTTCTTGTTATCACACGGATTAAGCTTTATAATCTTTCCAAAAATGGCAACTTTGGTCCTTTTAGTTAGCAGATTGTAATTTTAAGTTCAAATCTTCATAAGCTTGACATCTGCGAGAACTCATATTTTTGCGGTATAATTTATTCTTTTATTCATGCTTCTTGAATTTTTCTTCATATTACCTTTTCTTGTATTTTCATACCCAAATCCTGAGATCCCGAGAATTTTAATTAAACTGTATTTTAATTATTTTTTGATCATCGTAAATATTTTATTTGGAATTATAATTTTTTTTTATCTATTTTTTCATATTTATTTAAATCAAAATTGTCGATTTAAAATCACTCGCGCGTGTTTTATAAAAAGTTTACCCGATTCGATGGAACGAGAACCGGTGGCTATATATTTCGACTTTAGATGGTCAAAAATATTATGTTTCTATAAATATTTTATTTGAGTATTATAACTTGCACCGATTCGGTATACCAACTCAACACACACATAAAAAAAATTATTACAACAAAAACCATACTCCCTCCTTTCTCCTTCTCCCTGTTCGACTCAAACTCATCAAAACCACCATTCATCATCAATCAAAACCACATAAATCCATAATTCAAACAGGTAAAATCATTCTTACATCATCCCTTATCAAAACCCACTTAAAAACACCACATGCATATGATTTTAGAAAAATCACAATTCTTGAAGATTGAAGATTTTTGGATTTTGATCATTCCAATAGGTTTGTAATATGATTAACCATGTTTGGTTATGATTATCACTTGCATTGAGATTTTGATTAGGTTAAAGATTTTCATGCATATTGATTGATGAGAGGTTTTGATTAAGTGTATGGGAGGTTTGATGTTATTGAGAGAGGATTTGAATGATTATGGGGTTGATTGATGGGTAGAATTTTAAGTAGATTCTGGGCAGCAGGTTATGGACCTCAAAACCCCCAAAATTTTGACTTGAAGCCAATGATATTATGGATTTAATAGGTGTTAGCCTCAAAATATTGAGTCAAACAAGAATGTTCGGTCATAGGTTTCTATTGTAATAGTTATTAGAACGTTGTAATAGATAGTTAAATAGTCGTGGTTCACGGGCTTGGATTTAAGCTACTTAAAGGCCAAAAGACAAGCCCGGTCCAAACAATATAGCCCATTATGATTACATGTAAGCCCGACTATATAAGGCCCTTCCTAGCATGTTAGGAAGGGTGGATGATCATTTGTAACTCTAATTTTCTCTAATCTAATATTCACCAAGTTAATCATCTCCTTCTCTCTACTTTCTTTCACTACTTTCTCTTTCTAAAATTCATATCTTTTCCATCACATTTCTTAATCTATCATAATATTATTTGGGACAACAATTGGTATCAATCACCATAGGGTAGATTTGTGTTTAGTTTGTGGTTATCATTTTTTATTTCGTGTGATTTTCATCTTTAAAACCATCTCGTATCAAAAAGTTTTGTTTTTTCAAGCTCAAAATCTATATACAAATTGCCTACAAAGTTGTGGTAGAAAATTTGTCTTTATCATTTTTCTTGATTTTTATAAAAAGTTGGTAATTTTGGTTTGATTTTCGGAAAAAGTTTGAAAAAAATCGAGTTATTGGAAAGTTCTTCTTTATCCGGATTAAGAGGGTTTTTAGTTCATTCTGGATAAGCAAGTTTGGTTTGTTATCCGGGATTTAGGGGTTTCATTATTCTGGATATGCAGCGGATAAGAGTTCCGGATAAGGAGGTGTTGGTGTTATTCCGGATAAGACATAGATTTGTCTATTCCGGATATGTAGTATCACACGTTTTCAGGATAAGGCCATTTTACAATATTCCGGATAAGCAAGTTTGGCAAGTATTCCGGATAAGCAATAGTTTGTGATTCAGGATAAGACCTCTTTTGTGATATTCTGGATAAAAAGCACCAGTTGGATTCCGGATAACACGTTTTTCTTCCACATTACGGATAAGCAGTGGGAATATAGTATTCCGGATAATATTTGTGTATTCTGGATAACGGTGTATTCCGGATAAGCCAAGGAAGACTGATTCCGGATAACCTAGAAAACACATTCCGGATTAGCTCGCAAGGAAGGATTCCGGATAAGCTTATGCAGGTTTATTCCGGATAAGGGTAAATTCCGTATAAAGTGTCTTTCGAGATTCCGGATAAGAGGATAAATTGATTCAGGATAAGGATTCTCACAAGGATTCCGGATAAGCTCCAATATTGAGATTCTGGATAACCTCACAAACAATATTCTGGAAAAACCTAAGGATTGATGATTCTGGATAAGGTCAACATAAAGTATTATTCCGGATAAGCTAAGTATTAGAGATTCCGGATTTGTCATTAATTTAACATTCCGAATTTAGTAGTGTTTGTTATTCCGGATAAAGGTTTTCACAATTTCTTGAAGTTTCAACCACAATCTTCTCACAACTTAATCTACTTAAGATCCTATTCACTTCATATCATTTTTGAGATGGATTCTACTCAAGAGTATCGTGTCACAAACAAAAACATCATGGTGGCGGGTAACAAAGAAAGACCACCAATGCTTGTGTCTGGTCGGTATGCTCAATGGCAATCACGTTTCATACGATACCTTGATACAAGACCTAATGGTGATGCCTTGAGGAAATGTATTACTCATGGACCATATGTTTTCAAGAAGATCTCAATTCCTCCAAGACCAGCCACTGATACTACTGATGCAGTACCCGTAAATGAACGTGATGAAACAAGATTCGATCTCACACCTGAAAATTGTGCTTGGCATGATGCGGAGAAGGAAGCCATCTATATGGTTTTAAGTGGGATTGGAGATGATATTTACTCCACGGTTGATGCATGCCCTACAACACATGAAATGTGGACTGCTATTGAACGCTTGCAACAAGGAGAATCACTCAACAAACAAGATGTCAAAACAAACTAGTTTTGGAATTTTGGCAAGTTTACTTCACGGGATGGAGAATCAATTGACTCTTACTATTCCAGGTTTTATAAAATGATGAATGACATGACAAGAAATAATCTGCAAGTCTCCACCATGCAAGTCAATGTTCAATTTCTTCAACAACTTTAACCCGAGTGGACACGATTCGTCACTTTAGTGAAACAACAAGAAAAGTTAGACGAGGTCTCATATCATCGACTCTTTGATATCTTGAAGCAATTTCAGAATGAAGCAAATGAGATCCGAGCTGAACGTGTTGCCAAGACGGCTAATCCACTTGCTTTAGTGACTACCACTCAACATGTTCAAGATCATCAATCTCGTGCTCCTAAGACATACTCCACTACATCATCCTCACCATGATATTCCATATCATCTAAGTCTTCATCATCCACAAGATCACGAGGTAAAGTGCCAAGAGAACCATCACCACCATCTGAATCATCATCTGAAGAAGATAGTGATAAAGAACAAGCTCAAAAGAATCGAGAGATGAAACAACAAATTGCTTTCATAATGAAGACTTACAAGAAAATCTACAAACCCACCAACAACAATCTTTGCACATCATCTAACACAAAGAACCAATATGTTGAGAGTCCTCCAAGGTATGACACACGTCGACGTGGTGAAAGTCCTTCTAGGTATGATCGACATAATCCAACACATGTTGAGGGTTCTGAAAGGTATGATCGACAAACTCCCAAGTATGATACTCAGAGGATTGCTGCTGCTACTGGGAATAGGGAAACTGTTGGAAGTCAAGTGGTTCAGCAGAATGGGATTCAATGTTTTAATTGCCAAGGTTATGGGCATATGGCAAAGGAATGTAGGAAGCCGAAAAGGGTTAGAGACTCCAGCTATCACAAGGAAAAGATGCTGCTATGCAAGAAGATGGAAGCAGGGGTTAAATTGTGAGCTGAGGAAGGAGTAATGCTTGATGACACTGATGATGAACATTCTGATCAAGAACTCGATGCACATTACTCGTACATGGCAAAGGTTGAAGAAGTTCTCAAAGTCACTGAAGATGACAATGGCCCTATCTTTGACACTAAGCCAATCGATAAGGTACACACTACTGATGAATATAATGTGTTTAGTGACATTCATGAGCATAGTGATCTACCCAATGTCATTAATGACACATGTATGATGGAAACGGTTGATATTAATACCACACCTAATTCATCAGACATGTGCAATAATGAGTCTGAGGATGATCAACATGCAAATGAATATGATGAAGAGGAACGTATTGCGCTTGCTAATTTAATTGCCACTTTACAAAAAGATGTCACTGAACATAAAAAGAGTCAAAAGCAATTAAAGAAGGCAAACACTACGCTCACTCAAAATTTTGAAGAATGTAAAGCTGCTCTAATCAAATCGAGTGAGATAACTGAAAGCTATAGAGATGAGCTCCTTCAGAAAAACAAAGAGCTTGAGGGGTACAAGGGTAGTGCATTAAAAAGTCAAAAGGACGATTTTGAAAACAAATATAATACAACTCATGAGTTATTAGCCAAAGAGAAGCGTCAATATAATGTTTTCTTAATGGATAACGTCAAAAAACGTACATTGCCAATACCAAAGTTAATGAACTTAAACAAAAGCTCTCTGTGACCACTACTGATTCTGCTAAAATTCTTGAGGTTAAGAAACAAGAGGTAGATGCGTTAAAACAAGACTTAAAAAGTAGATATGATAAAGAAACCGAAAAAGTAACAAAACTAGAAGAACAAGTCGAATTTTTGAAGTAAGTTGTTTTTAAAACGCATGATTCTATTCAATCCGTAAGAATGATAGCACCTCCGTCTATGTTTAAGGGTAAAGCTAGCTTTGCAAGTCCTGAGTACCTTGCCAAAGCTCAAGCTGCGAACCCGCGTCTTTATCTGGATGAGACTGAAAGGACCGATCTTGATTGCATGCCTGTTAGTGCCGATAGTGAAGAGACTGTCCTTTGGGATGATGATAGTCGACCACTTGTCAATAAGGAGTTTGTGAAACCATATAATTATGCTTACATGAATAGTCTTTATGGTCTTTTCAACAAAAAAACTCAGAAAACCCGTGAGGAAGTATTTTTGGAATGAAAACAAAAGAGAATTCAATGGAAGAAAGCGTTTGCCCCTAAGAAATCTAATGTTTACAAATACATGAACTACCTTCCTCTAGATGAGTCCAAAAGCAAGAGTAGGAAAACATTAGGTATTCTTAAACACCACATAGATAATGTTAAATCCATTGTTGAAAGAGATTGGGCAAACGTGAAAATAATGAGTGGCAACGCCCGATTCCTCAAGATATTACCTTGCTTGTGAAAGAACTATTAATCCCAAATACGACATTAATTAAAGAAACTGTTCTTTAGTTTGAGGAGTTGATTCGGACTGAAATGTTTGATGATTTAAAATATGTTGAATCTATTGAGAAAAACATTGATGATCTTCAAATGGAGAAGTCTGATTTTTCAGATGAATATGATTTACCCTTGCAAGAATGCGTTTCTAAAGATGTTATGTGTGCTTTATTTACATCTTGTGCTGATATTGATGAATATTCGGATGTTGCATGCAAATATCTTGATAAGATCAAAGAATGTGAGCGTCTTGAAATTGAGCTTTCGAAACGTAAAGAAAATGTTGATAAAAAGGCTTTTGAGTTACTTCAACACAAAACTGATTTCCTTCAAAAACATTGTCATTCTCTTGAACTTGCTTTGCAAAAAGATGTTGGTAGTTTTCCACATGATAATAACTTGCAAGAAAAACTTTCCAAAACGTTTCGAGAAATGAATGAACAGAATTTGGAAAGTAAAGGGTTGAAAGCTCAGTTACAAGACAGGGACAAAGCGATAACAGAGTTGCAGAAACTCGTTGCTAAAATGGATGGGAAAGTTGTGGAACCTCGCATTAAGAAACATGTTGTTTGATAACCCAATGCCTCTAAAGAGAATATATCCTCTATCTTGGGAAAACCATCTGCTTTATCAAATTCCTCGTTTGCAAAACCTGTGTTTGCCCCCAAGATGGATGGAAAGGAAAGGTTACCACATAATCAACCCATAAGGAATGTCATAGCACCAAGCGTTAAGCACAATAATGTGATTAAACCAGGGATGTATAGAATGACCACTAAGCCCACAAACAAAGTTACTCAATCGCCTCAGACTTCTAGAAACACTAATATTCGTGTGTCTTCTACCATAGGAATAGTCTCCACTACTAGTGCTAGCCGGCCTCAGCTTAAGAGCACTCAAGTGAATGATAAGGTCTGGAAACACAAGAATCAAGGGAAGATGAAGGAAGTAGAAGAACACCCTAGGAATTTGAATGTTTTTAAGAATAAAAAGTTTGTAATCGCATGTAATGACGATTTTAATGATGTGAATGATTTGAATGCTATGAATGTGAAATTTGTTTGTGTCAAATGTGGAAAGTGTGCTAATGCTAATCTTTACACAATTTCAGAAAGAAGACATGTTTTGTTCGTGATTATGATGGGAATGACTTACTTACCGGTACACGGGGTACTGATCTTTACACAATTTCACTACAAGACACAACTTCATCAACTCTAATTTGCTTCATGGCTAAATCTTCAACGACTCAGGCATGGTTATGGCATCAACGTTTATCTCATCTTAATTTTGATACCATCAACTTGCTTTCCAAGAAAGATATTGTGAGAGGCCTTCCAAGTTTGAAATTCATCAAAGATCATCTTTGTTCTTCTTGTGAGCTCTGTAGAGCTAAACGAAGTAGTTTCAAGACAAAAACTACACCAAGCTCTAAAGGACGGTTAGATCTTCTCCATATGGATCTGTGTGGTCCCATGCGTGTTCATAGTATCAATGGAAAGAAATATATTCTGGTAATTGTCGATGATTACTCAAGGTAAACATGGACTCACTTCTTGAGATCCAAGGACGAAACACCCGAAGTTCTCATCAGCTTTCTTAAACTGATACAACGTGGTCTTCAAGCTCAAGTTAAAGTGGTTCATACTGACAGAGGTACAAAATTTTTGAATTCAAATCTGAGAAACTATTTTGAATCCGAAGGAATTGAACATGAAACATCTATTGCTCGAATACCCGAACAAAATGGCGTTGTTGAAAGACGAAACCGTACTTTAGTTGAGGCTGCTCGAACATTATTATCCGCTTCAAAACTTCCACTATAATTTTGGGCCAAAGCCGTGTCAACCGCATGCTACACACAAAACCGATCCTTAATTATTCCTAGACACGAAAAGACACCATATCACATAATTCATGATCGAAAACCTTCACTCAAACACCTTCATGTTTTTGGATGTACTTGTTACATTATTCGAGATGGTGAAAATTTGGATAAGATGAAAGAGAAAGGTGATGCATGTATTCTTGTGGGATATGCAACTCAGTCTAAGGGATATAGAGTGTACAACAAGAGAACAAAATTGATAGTCGAGACTATTCACATCCGATTTGATGAATTACAAGAAATGGCACTTGAACAAAACAATTTAAGTCCCGATCCACAACGACAAACGACTTCCGTTCACAACCGCACGGAACTCGGAACTCAAGACCACAACAATGAACCGTCAAGTTCAACGCTGGTTCCAGAAAATGTTCCTAGAGCTGACATGACAGTCAACACGACAATTGAAGAGTTCGAAATGTTATATGGACCAAATGTATGATGAATATTTCACGGGGGAGAAACAAGTTGTATCAAAGTCTTCCGCTGTCACTCATGATAAGAATGATGATACCGATCTTCGTCAACAACCGGATACAACTTCATCTACTTCAACACGGGTTGCTGCAGATTTACCTCCTTAGAATATCACATCAACAATCGCTCCTACAACATCCACAACTACTGTCATTGCTCCAGAGAACACAAATCAAGCAGACGATGCATTATCTGACGAAGACAAATTTATCAACCCATTCTATACACCGGTACACGAAACTGGAGAGTCTTCCACTCACCATGTTGATCCATCAAATATGCACACGTTCTACCAACGACATCTGTCAACACATCATTGGACCCGAGATCACCCTTTTGTTCATGTCATTGGAAACCCTTCACAGACCGTTCGTACAAGACGACAACTTCACACCGATGGCGATGTTTGTATGTTGGCACTCGCCGTGAGTTCAGCTGAACCGAAAAACATCAAAGAAGCCATGGCTGATCATGCTTGGATTGAATCGATGACGGATGAACTTCAACAATTTGAAAGACTTAAAGTCTGGGAACTTGTTGACAGACCATATGATGTAATACCCTTAAATCTTCGATGGATCTAGAAAAACAAGATGGATGAAGAAAACACGATCAAGAATAAATCTAGGCTAGTGGCTAAAGGGTATGGACAGAAAGAGGGTATTGATTTTGAAGAATCATTTGCACTAGTAGCTCGAATGGAAGCGGTCAGGATTTTTCTTGCTTATGTTGCACATAAGGGATTCATCGTTTATCAAATGGACGTAAAGACGGCGTTTCTTAACGGTCCTTTGAAGGAAGCAGTCTATGTCACACAGCCAGAAGGATTCATCAATCCTCATTATCCTGACAAGGTGTATCGTCTCCACAAAGCACTTTATGGACTCAAGCAAGCTCCAAGGGCGTGGTACGACGAGATCTCGAAATTTCTGGTCTCCAAAGGTTTCTCAAAATGTTCCATTGATCTAACTTTGTTCACTTATAAATATGGGGATAACATTTTGCTTGTGCAGATTTATGTTGATGACATTATTTTCGGGTCTACAAACACAAAACTTTCAAAATGGTTTGAAAAAGTAATGCACAACAGATTTGAAATGTCTATGATGGGCGAACTAAAATTCTTTCTAGGAATTCAAGTTCACCAATCCCCAAGTGGTATCTTCATTAACCAAGCTAAGTATTGTCAAGAGATAATCAAAAAGCATGGTATGACATCATGTGACCCCGTTGGGACACCATTATCAACCACATCCCTAGATGCTGATTTGGAGGGATTACGCATAGATCAAACGAGATATCATTCCATGATCGGGTCCCTCATGTACTTGACAGCAAGCAGACCTGATATTCATCATGCTACATGCTATTGTGCATGATATCAAGCACGACCCACTGAAAAGCACCTCAAGGAGGTTAAACGGATATTTCGGTACCTTAAGAATACCATTCACATGGGACTCTGGTATCCGAGGGAAACCGGTTTCTTTCTAACGGCCTATTCAGATTCTGATCATGCAGGGTGTCTTGATACACGAAAAAGTACTTCTAGTGGTGCACAATTTCTAGGTCAAGATAAGCTTGTGGGATGGTCTTCCAAGAAGCAGGATTGCACGTCACTTTCATCAGCCGAAGCGGAGTATGTGTCTCTATCTGCGTGTTGTGCTCAAGTTCTTTGGATGAGAACACAACTCACGGATTATGGCTTCAACTTTGATAAAATACCTATGTACTGTGACTCAAAGTCGGCCATAGCCATCTCCTGCAATCCGGTACAACATTCCCGCACGAAGCACATTGACGTCAGATATCACTTCATAAAGGAACAAGTTGAACGCGGAATCGTTGAATTATACTTTTTCGGAACGAATTATCAATTAGCCGACTTGTTCACGAAAGCTTTGTCAAAAGATAGGTTTGACTAACTCGTTAGACAAATTGGTATGAGATGTTTGACTCCAGCAGACCTGGAGATTCTGGCAAAGGTACCTGCTTGATTCATATTTCAAACATCTACTTGTATATATCTATGGAAAAACACGATACAAAAATATAAAACATATAAAAGAAAAATATAAAATTAAAAAATCTTTGATAATCCAAAAATATTCTTCTCGACATGTCTTTCAGCATCGATAATATAGACGTACCTAGAAATGTCGCTCAATAACGACACGGGTGTGTACATAAAGCTCGAATGAAAGTTGTAAATATTTTTCAAAACATATCATTTCTATCTTTTCTAAAGGAAATTGTCTATTTTGGACAATATTTCCAACAACGGGTAGAGCAATCTATCTTGGGTTGAGCTTGTCACAAAACATTCAACGTTTTGAGCTCAACACAATGGCGTGTAATCACTTTCAGATTGCAACCCGGAACTATATTCACGGGGGAGTGTACGATTTCGTGCTCTTACCCTCAGCAAAAGAAGGTAAATCTTCTTACACTTGAGTGGCATCGTCAAGACATTAAAAGTCTATAAACTCAAGTTTATGCTTTAGAAAAACCTTTTCGCCAAAAAGAATTGATTTTTCAAAAAGCGTTGAACACATTTTTTTTCAAGAATTTCTCAATGATATTCAAAATCTTTCAAAAATTGTGTGTTCAACAACTCCTATCCTCGAAAATTGAAATGTGGATCACATACTCACAATCACAATTCAATTGGATCAATTTTTGAGGGGGAGCGTTCCAATTTCATGCTAAGTTTGACACATTTTTCTCCCAAAAAGGTTTCAAGACTATTTTTCAAAATATATTTTAATCAAATTTGGTATCTCTAATATCAAACGATTTTATATATTAGAGATAGGGGGAGAAAATGTGATTAAATTGTGATCTATAGACTCAAGCACTTTAACTCTTACCCACATGTGCAAAATGTCTATTTAAATTCTTTCGCATTTCAATGCACATGTGAAGGGGGAGCATTTCTGAAACGACAAAACTAGCAAGGTGTTAAATATTTTTCAAACGCTTTGTTAGAATTTAAAGTGGCTTTCATGGTTACAATCAAATACCTACAACATCTTTAATTCATGACGTTATTGGTGTCAAAAGGGTGGTTAGGTTTTAAGTCCTATGATCCAACCAGAACCGGAGGGATCTTCCCAGGGACAATCCAATAGATTATTAGAAGTCCTTAGGAAAGATGGAGTAGAATGTGAACGTAGCTGAATGCCGACTAAGTACTGATGCTAGCACTGGAACAATCACAACAAGGTGCTAGTAATGATGTCTTGGTAAGCATTGAAGGGGTTGAAGAATGAAAAAGAAATGTAAGGATAAAGGGTGTAAAGAAATTAGCCCTCCATACAAATTAGGCAGAAACCTGGTCAACACATCATGAAGACAACTCATCATGGACCCAGTGATGTGAAGCACAACCCTTTCCTAGCTACTCAGGCTTCTCTCAAAAGAAGTTTGTTTTATTGTCACGGAGATCAACATGACTTCTATTGACTTTCTCACTCCGAGATTGTTGATATTGAATAGGTGGCATCTGCTCCAGCCTCCGAACACTAAAAGTACACAAATCGAGTCTAGAGCCAAGAGATCAATCAAATCTCGTTAGGACACACGGATGAAGATCAAGAGAGTCATACGCTATATCCTTGTGATATTGCTAGAACACTCAGAGTGATACTATTCAGTATTCACAATGATGAGTGGAAATCCTTCTAGTGTTAACATCTAACAGCACTGCGGTAGGTCATATGCAAGATTCTTTATGAATTGAATATATGTAAAACTGAAAAGCAACAGTTAAGGGTTCTGTTTTGGGGTTCGCATAAGCTGCAGAGTTTCATAGCTCGTTCATCCAGCATCGTCTCGACATCAGCGGAGGCCTGGATGGCGGGTACAATCTTTTATGTTTAATTCGATTATCGTCTCATTTTCTGTTCAAAATACTTGATGATGTCGATTCTAGAACTGTCATTATAGAATTGTTAATATAGGGCTGTCTCATATTTGTTTCATAAATTTCATAATATAGTATATCAATTTCATTACTTAGTATGATCAGATATAGAGTTTGTAATAATAAGTTGTGGTGTTTGACTAGGCAGTTTGAATATTGATCTTTAACTTGATTTTAGTGGTGCTATAAGATTTTTAGCCGTAGGCTTAGGAGCATATGCTTACACTAGATGATAATCATTTAGGAAGTGCATAGTCTGTTAGTATTCATAATGCTGCGTTTGTTTGGTTTCTATTAGTTTGATTATAACCTTGTGATTTGGGGTGTTCGGAGATTAATCAGTAGCTGAATGTTTTATTATAATGTTCTGTGATCTGATGTTATGATGTCTGCTTAAGTAATCGGTATAAGGTTTTTGTACTGCTGTAGTTATAAGGCTTTAGATTTGCTTATTCTAGTTGCTATATTTATAGTTGATATATAACTGTTCTTTGTACTGCTATTAGTATTGAGTGTTTAATTTGGATTGACTGTTTTACTGATTTATTGGATGAATTTACTTAAGTGAATGTTTAAAAGTTTCGTATGATTTATTGGATGAATTTACTTAAGTGAATGTTTGAAAGTTTCGTATCACACTGTGCATATGAAGTTTAGACTTCTGTTACAAAATAAAATTATATCCAAAAACAAAGGTGTCACTCAAGGGTCTCGAACTCGAGACCCTCTTTTCACATGCCCAGCGTGTTTACCAACTGGGCAAACTGTCTTTTTGGTTTAACATTGCAATCAGTTATTAATATACTAATTGTCATTTAAGTTTGATTTTCTTATAAACGTTTTTTTTTAATTCACGTTTTAACTTCAAATGTTTAGTGTCTTTTTTGTTAGCTTTACTAACAGAAATTTTAATAACTTTAGTAAAAATTATTTAGATTAAATATTATTAAAAAAAAATAAAAAAATGTTTTTATTAATTTTAGAAATTTAATTAGTTTTTAAAATATTTAGATTTTAATAAAGTTAGTTTTTTTAAACAAATTAGATTTAATTAATTTTTAGAAGTAAAATAGTTTTTAGTATATTTTAAAATAGTGAAAAAGTATTTTAATTAAATAGTTTATTTTAAATAGAATTTTTAACTAGTTTAAATTTTTAAGTAGTGTTAATTGTTATTAGATAAAATTAATTTTGGGGTAACGATTCATGCACTTTAGGATAAAATTAGGTTTTAAATTTGTAGAATTTAATTTTAGTTTGAAAACCGAAAACCAATTCAAATCAATTGTCCAAATCGAAACAAAACGTCTCAAATTCACTCGATCTTCGTGTACAACGAACTTGGTTCACCAACGTGTTTAATTGAATCCGTCTTTGGTAATTTTAGACTATTACTTTTTCCTAAAGGCAATTTTCTAATTTACCCTATAACGTATCTTAATTATCACTATACTATCACGATCACACCAATATTTCACAACTACCAAACATTGATTGCGTTTGGAAAAGTTTAAAATAGTAACTTTCAGTGCGGGTCACACGTATATACATCGTGAACTTTGATATAGAGTGTTTTGATAACACTTTTAATGAACTAGTTTTGTCGAAAATGTGCATTTTTATGCGTCACTATTAACGTGTTAAATTCCTAAACATTTGAGATTCAGAATCTTTCCTAATATAGAAACTTTCCGAAAATAGAAAATTTTCGAGTTAGTGATACATGCATTTTGTATGGGTTCAGATTTTCTCTCGATATCCTCTCGAATTGATCTCAGTCTTAAGTGGAATGATTGTTCTTGGTTACTAAATAAAAGGGTTTGGTTTTCTAATCTACTTAACGTTTAAAATGGAAATTTAAATCAAACACAATTACTTTAATAACAATTAATAAAAATGTGAATTAAAAGTGAAATTAGGATCAAAACTGAAGTTTAAATCAAAGTATGAAATATAAAATATAATTTGTGAGATAAACGTAAAGAAACAGTAAAACAGAAAAAAAACAGTAACACTACAAGAAAATTGATTCGGAACTTTTACCCTTGATTCGGAACTTACTCAAGGACAACTCATTCGGAAGTTACTGTTCATCCATTCGGAACTTTTGAAAAGCAATTGGATCGGAACTTCTTGCTTGGTTCGGAACCTTCCGAATGAAGGTGCTTGGTTCGGAAGTCTCGGCTTGATCCGGAACTTCAAAAATTGATTCGGAACTTTCCGGATGAAGAGTTGGTTCGGAACTTTCGGCTTGATCCGGAACTTCAAAAGTTGATTCGGAACTTTCCGGATGAAGGGTTGGTTCGGAACTTTTTCAAAGTAAACTCATTCGGAACATTTGCTAGACAAACTCATTCGGAAAATTTGCTTCGTTCGGAAGTTTAAGCTTCATTCGGAACTATTGCTTGATTCGGAAGATCTGGAAACCCAGAACAGTAGCAGATATACGAAGAACAGGGAACACGGATTTTAATCAAAATCAAACCAAATACTTAAAAAGGTTTTACCAAATTAAACACAAATCATTTAAACACCATAAGCAACGAATCCCACCAATAAAAACACAAATCCTAACAACTTTTGAAGATCAAATCAAGAAAAATAAAAACTTAAGAACTTGAAGATAAAAATGAAGATGAACAAGATTAAATGGAAAGATTAAACAAGACTTTGTATTGAATGATTAATGTTTTGACAAGATTAAACAAAGATTAAAACAACAAGATTGGAAGAACAAAGATTAAAATCATCAATCACCCTAGTGGTGATTGTGATGGAACGAACAAGAAAGGAGAGAAAAGGGGAGGAGAAAAACTCCAGACTAGTCTAAATGTGTGAGGGGAGGGCTATTTATAGCCTTGTCTTGTGGTTGGTGAGTGGGCTTTCTCCCGTTCTTCTTGTCTTTTCGTCTTTTCAGAAAAGTTTCCGTTTTCGATTCTGATTCAGGATTTGTCGTCGATTAAATTCAACTTGTCTTTTAATTTCTTCGTTTAATAGACTTGAGTTTCTTAGACTTATATAAATCTTCCATCTTTGGTCCTTTTCTTCGATAAATCTTCGAATAGGCCCAGTGACTTCAAATCTTTTGCATCTCTTGGACAATAGACTTTATCTTGAGTCTTTTTCTTCAGTAATACCCGTGCAATCCCATGTTTTCTTCAATATTCATCCGGTTGTCTCTGAAAACACAATAAACACAAAAACCACGCATAATTCCAAACAAATGATATTAAATACGTGTTTTAGTCTCGTTTTAGCCCGAATTAAGTGGTAAAAGGATGGGTGTTTACACACCTATCAAATCCCCTACACTTAACCATTGTCATGCCCTCATGCAATGCTTAGTGATAAAGCAAGCTTACACTTTTCTCATAATTAATCAACCTTGGCCTTATTTAAAATACTACTAAACAAAAATTAAAGTACTAAAGGGAATTAAGACTTTGAAGGAAACAAAAGGATAGAAAACCATTTTCACTTGAAAATAGCTATATGGAAATAACTTGCAAAGAAATCGATGACTTACATTAGGGCTTTGGCGCAGCGAAGATTTATCACCCTCAAGTTTCACGTTCCCCAAACTAAGCTTAAAAACGAGATCATTGTTATTATAAGTTAGCAATTCAAACACTTACACACATGGCTTAATTAAATGCTTAAACTCCCTTATTCCTAGGTGTATCTCTTATATTTTATTTTTGTCTTAGAATGATCATGAAGATGCATTTTTGGACTTATTTCGATAGTTTATTAGGGCTGAAAGCAAAGTAGGACGATTTGATCAATAGTTAGCTAAAGGACAAAATCTCTTAAAACTGCTTCTCGGGATATCAAAAAGTTCATATCTTGGCATAACTTGGTTCACGATTTGAGACCTTTCTCGGGCCGATATTTGGCATGCACTTCATACTTCATATCTTCGAGAGACGTTCTTGAGATAATGGTCTTCTCATCATAATAGAGTTTCTTCACTTGGAGACTTTTGAGGGGTACTCCAACTTTGTTGACCACGACTTCATGATTATTTCTTCAATCTCTAATTGGGATTTTGAGATACAACGATCCGCCTCCTTTTCGGACTTGGATCTATTTATCCTCATACCTTGTTAGGGTCTTTTCGGATAGACTTCTCCATGATCTTTATGGGAGTTGATTGCTTTTCGTCGTGAGTCTTGATCCTTCATATTGACTTTAGGAATAATGCTTTTCACATCACTTTGGATCTTCAGTAATAAAATTGAATCCTCATGCCTTGTTAGGGCCTTTTCGGACTCGCCAATCTTCGCGCCCCGCTTCATAAGTTATGCCTTGGCTATGAACTCTTATCATTACCGAGCAACTTTTAAACGATCTTGGGCTAGAAGCTAAGTAACTTTTCAAATCGTACGACCTTACTTATTGCAGATAAATTATTAGCAAGTGATGGGAGAAAAGGCAAATAATTACACCAAGTGAGCTTGCGCAAGAATACCGACTTATAATTGACTTTATCATTTCTCGTCCTCCACAATTTAAAATCTCAAGTAATGAGACTCGTGGATACTTAGCCTAATAAACCAATTAAGGTCTACATGGTTAAGGATACTAGCTAGAATAAACTTGGATAAGTCTATTCGGGTTGAGTCAAAATAAACGCAACGGGCCTAATATGTCAAAGACTTCTAAACTAGCTACACCACTTTATTAAAATTTGACTTTATTGCGGGATATATACATATGAAAGCAACGATAAAAATTTAAAAATTACGACTAAATGGCCAAAGTTAATAAAAAATTTGAAAAATGTTGAAAAATATGATTTTCCGGTTAATTGAAGGCATTTTCATGGAAAAGTCCACTTAAAACTTCGATAGAAGTCCCCCCTACACTTAAGATAAACATTGTCCTCAATGTTTAAGCATGTGGGAAAAGTCTCCCCTACACTTATGACATTGTGCACGTTGGTTAACTCAAGCTAAGGAAGAGACGACTAATGTGATCAATTTCAAATGTGAGTATGAAGAAGATTGAATCACGATAGTTGAGAGATAGAACCGGATTTCGGATAACACGGGAGCACGGTTCTTCAAAAATTCCAAGAGTGCACTTATCCCTGTAATTACACCACACAAAGACAAACTCGTATAGAAGTCCCCCCCTACACTTAGGGGATTAAAACATAAAGGGATAGATACTCGGGCTGCCTCCCGAGGAGCGCTTGTTTTTGATAACCGAGTCACGAGCCTGACTCGACCCAAAATTAGTTCATGAGGAACGTGGTGAGGGATGGAATCACCTCCTGAGAGGTGTCCTCACCAAAGTACAACTTCACTCGTTGGCCATTCACCTTAAAATTTGGTCCATCAGGTTGAGCGAGCTCGAGAGTACCATATGGAAAAATTTGGGCAATGGTGAATGGGCCGGACCAACGAGATTTGAGCTTTCCCGAGAAGATTTTCAACCGAGAGTTAAAAAGTAAGACTTTGTCTCCAACGTGGAACTCTCGGTTTTTGATCTTGGAGTCGTGAATGAGCTTAGTTCTTTCCTTATAGATCAAAGAATTTTCATAAGCCTCATTACGGAGTTCATTCAGCTCATTGAGTTGGATCTTGCGTAGGTCACCGGCTTTGTTTATATTAAAATTGGCCCACTTCAAGGCCCAATAAGCCTTGTGCTCCAACTCAATGGGGAGGTGGCACGCTTTCCCGTACACAAGACGATAAGGCGTACAGCCAATCGGGGTCTTGTAAGCAGTACGAAAAGCCCACAAAGCATCATCAAGTTTATCAGCCCATGAGGCACGATGCTCTCCCACAGTTCTTTCAAGAATTCGCTTCAGTCCTCGGTTAGATATTTCAGCCTGGCCATTAGTTTGTGGGTGGTAGGCTGTGGAAAGACGATGATTTACACCGTACTTAGCCATGACTCGAGCAAATTGGTCATTGCAGAAATGAGTCCCACGATCACTAATAATGGCACGAGGCACACCGAATCTAGCGAAAAGAGCTTTCAAAAAGTTACAAACCACCCTTGCGTCATTAGTAGGCAAAGCTTTGGCTTCAACCCACTTTGAAACGTAGTCAACGGCTACAAGGATGTATTTGTTTCCTTTAGACGAAGGGAATGGCCCCATAAAGTCGATACCCCAAACATCAAAAATTTCACACTCTTGAATGAAATTCTGAGGCATCTCGTCTTTATGTGTGATTTTGCCTTGCTTTTGGCAAACATCACATCGTTTGACCATATCGTGAGCGTCACGGTATATGGAGGGCCAATAAAATCCGGAATCAAACACTTTTTTAGCGGTGTAGTTGGGACCAAAGTGACCACCGGTGGGTCCTTTGTGGCAAGCATTAAGGATTTCAGTCGCTGCCGGTCCATCAACACATCGGCGAATAATCAGGTCAGCGCATTGTTTGAATAGGTAAGGGTCGTCCCAAAAGTAAGTCTTGATGTCGGTGAAGAACTTTTTCTTTTGCTGGGACGTCAACCCTTCCTTGAGAATTCCACCCGCCAAGTAGTTTGCAAAGTCCGCAAACCACGGGGTTTCATTCGGCTTCGAGTTTATAGACATTAAGGTCTCCAAGGGAAAAGAATCATTGATTTCTTTGGTCGGATGATCCCCTTGGTAAGGATCCTCAAGTCTGCTGAGATGATCCGCGGTTAAGTTTTCAGCTCCTTTTTTATCGCGGATTTCGATTTTAAATTCCTGGAGCAGCAAAACCCAGCGAAGAAGTCTTGGTTTGGAATCTTGCTTTGTTAACAAGTACTTCAGCGCGGAATGATCGGTGTACACAATAGTGGTAGAAACGACAAGATAGGGGCGGAATTTTTCAAAAGCATAGACAACAGCTAAAAGCTCTTTTTCGGTTGTCGTATAATGCAATTGTGCCCCAGTCATTGCCTTGCTAGCGTAATGGATCGGTTGGAAGTGTTTGTTCACTCTTTGTCCAAGAACCGCTCCAATAGCAAAATCGCTAGCATCGCACATCAACTCAAAGGGAAGCTCCCAATTAGGGGTAACCAAGACGGGTGCCTTAGTTAGCTTATCCTTAAGCGAGTCAAAGGCTTCAAGACACTCTTTGGAAAAGATAAAAGGAGTATCTTTTTCCAAGAGGTGGGTCATCGGGCGAGCGATTTGGGAAAAATCTTTGATGAATCGACGGTAGAAGCCCGCATGACCTAGGAAACTTCTCACACCCTTCACGGTTGAAGGTGGAGGCAACTTTGCGATAACATCGACTTTAGCACGGTCAACTTCAAGACCGGCTTTCGAGATCTTATGTCCAAGCACGACGCCTTCTTTTACCATAAAATGGCATCTTTCCCAATTCAGAACTAGGCGAGTGTCTTCGCATCGCTTGAGCATACGTTCCAAATTGGCAAGGCAAGCAGAGAAGGAATCCCCGAAGACCGAGAAATCATCCATGAAGACTTCCATGGTTTGTTCAACCATGTCATGGAAGATAGCTAACATGCACCTTTGGAAAGTCCCGGGCGCATTACATAAGCCAAAAGGCATTCTTTTGTAAGCGAAAGTGCCATAGGGACAAGTGAATGTAGTCTTCTCTTGATCTTGGGGATCGATGGGTATTTGAAAATAACCCGAGAAACCATCGAGAAAGCAGTAATATTCATTACCGGCTAAACGTTCAAGCATTTGGTCCATAAAAGGTAGAGGGAAATGATCCTTTCTCGTGGCATCATTGAGTTTGCGGTAGTCTATACAAACTCTCCACCCAGTAACGAGACGAGTGGGAATCAACTCGTTGTGTTCATTGGGAACAACGGTTATTCCGCCCTTCTTGGGCACACAATGGATTGGACTAACCCACGGTGAATCCGAAATAGGGTAAATCATACCCGCACAAGAAGTTTGAGAACCTCTGTTTTGATGACTTCATGGATTTTTGGATTCACCCTTCGTTGGCTTTGAATAGTGGGCTTATAGTCGTCCTCCATGAGAATTTTGTGTGTGCAGAAGTGAGGATCAATTCCACGAATATCGGAAATCTTCCAAGCAATAGCCTTCTTATGAGCTTTCAGCACGACAACGAGGCGAGTCTTCTCTTCATCTTTCAAATCCGTTGCAATAATGACGGGCGACTTCTGGTTGTCGTCAAGGAACACGTACTCGAGATGTGGCGGCAACTCCTTAAGTTCCAAATCCGGAGGATTTTCGACGGAAGGCGTTTTCAAAGTCGAAGTATCGATAGCAATGACCGTGGGAGATGGAGGCGAAGGTTTGTCTTCAGTGAGAAGATTGTCAAAGAAATTCATGTCTTCATCCCCCTCGGTGGGAGAATCATTAGTAGCTAAATTCACATCTCCCATGGTATCTTCAAGATTGTTCCAGAATAAATCACTATCTCCAAATAGAGACAACGATGAATCAATGGAGGACACGGTCTCAACATTGGGAAGAGAAGTAGGCATACTTTTGCAAGCATCATTAAAGTGTTCTTCACAAGCCTCATCAAGAACGTCAATACAATTAACGCTCTCATATGAATAAGGCTGTTTAGACAACTTTCCCATGTTGAAGACTACTTTATCGTCACCCACTCTCATGATAAGCTCACCGGCTTCAACATCTATGAGAGTGCGACCGGTCCTAAGGAATGGACGACCAACAATCAGTGGCACACGGGGGTCCATCTCGTAGTCGACGACAACAAAATCAACAGGGAAGGTGATTTTGTCGACTCCTACAATGACGTCTTCGGCTATCCCCACTGGATAAGCAACCGTACGGTTGGCCAATTCCAAAGTCATTTTAGTGGGGACTAGCTCTGGGAGAGATAATTGCTTCCAAACACTTAGAGGCATGAGATTAATACTGGCACCTAGATCGGCTAGGGCCATGCAATTCTCTACTCCCGGGAAATTGTAAGGGATAAGAAAACGACCCGGATCACCAAGCTTGATTGGCAATTTCCTTAAGAGCACTGCAGAGCAGTTCTCATTAAGTTGGGTGTTGGCGAGATCGAGGAGCTTTTCCTTGTCGCTCAGAAGGTCTTTAAACATTTTGGCGTACTTGGGCATGTGAGCGAGAGCCTCAGCGAAGGAGATATTGAAATTCAGTTGTTTGAACATTTTAAGGAAATTCGAAACCTGAATATCATCCTTGCTCTTTTGCTTCTCTTTCCTCAACCTTGAAGGATAAGGTATATTGGAAGAAGAGGAAGGCTTGAGAGGAATAGGATCACTCACGACCACGGGTGGAGGAGGGGTAGAAAGAAGAGGTGGAGAAATTGGGGAAGGAGAAGGATGAGGAATAGGAGCAGGCGACTCGTTCTCCTTAGTCACAACCACCGGTGGAGGTATAGGAAGCTCGGGTTCCTTGGTACCTTTACCACTTCGAGTAGTGATTGCTTTCATCTCCCCTCTTGGATTCGCAACGGTGTTACTCGGAAGAGTACCCGAAGAAGAGGGTTGATTACCTTGGAAGAAACTAGCCATCATGTTCCTCAGGTCATTTGTTTGGCTATCCAACGTATTTCTCATATCGGCTCTCAAATCATTTCCTTGCTTGACCAAGTCTGCTTTCAAATTGCGCACTTCCTCTTGGAGATTTCCTACTATCACATCATTGGTCCTCATATAGGTTGCAACCTCTTGGTGTAATGCAGTGGTGGCTTGGTTGGGAGGAGCATTGTATGCAGGTGGTTGGTAAGCAGGTTGTTGGTAGACTTGATTGTTACGTTGAGGTGGTTGTTGCTGCTTGTGAGGTGGGATGTATGGTTGTCGAGGTTGTTGTTGTTGTTGAGGAGGGCGGTTAAGGTTTTGTTGTTGGTTTGGGTTGGTAGGAGGGAAGCCAGGTGGTGAAAGATAGTTGTTGTTGCGGTAGCTAAGCAAGTTACGGTCACCTTGAGGTCTAGCTTGATAAGCAGGTTGTTGGTAGGTGCCATATGCCGCATTCACATTCTCAGCAGGGTAATCTTGGGTGGCGGTACAAGTTGTGTAAGAGTGAGGACCACCGCATATCTCACAAGGTTGGCTGACAGCGTTCACTTGAGCGTTTTTGGCGTTGTTGCTGTTGTTGTTGCTGACGGTGTGGGTGACAAGCGATTCAAGAAGCGTGGTGATTTTGTCAAGTCGCTTGTCGCTGTCATTAGTGCTAGCACTAGCAACATTGGTCCTAACACTCTTGGTTTGCACACGAGATTTGTTCTCAATGATGTCCCAAGCAGCATTGGAAGTCTTAGCCAATAAATTACCCCCCGAGGCACTGTTCAGTGAATATTGGTCACTCATGCTTAAACCATTGTAAAAAGTATTGATTTGATGTACTTTGGTAAAACCATGTTGTGGGCATTTTCTTAAAAGATCTTTAAAGCGATCCCAAGATTCACTGAATGACTCATCGTACTTTTGTTCAAAATTTATGATCTCATTCCGCAAAGCGGTAGTACGAGAGGGTGGAAAAAAGTAGTTGATAAACTTTGTTTCCAAATCCGTCCACGAGAGAATACTCTGTGGCGGTTCCTTAGCAAGCCAATGCCGGGCTTGTCCCTCTAAAGAAAAGGGAAAAAGTTGCAACCTTATAACCTCTTGTGGAACACCATTGAACTTGACCGTGTTGGTGAGTTGCAAAAATCTCTTTATATGGTCATGTGGATCATCAATGGTTCGTCCCAAGAACGGTTGAGCGGAGACCATCTGGATAAAGCCTGATTTAAGCTCGAAATTGTTGGCGGCAATTGGTGGTATAACAATTGGATCCGTGTTGCCATCGACATGAGCTTGTAGCAATTCAATCATCGGGCGATTATCCGGAAGGTGCTCATTGTTGTTGTTATTGTTCATGTTGTTGTTGTTATTATTGTTTGGAGGTGGTACACCGGCCATGTCTAAGTGATCGAGAGGCTCGGGCTCTTGATATGACGTGGATCGGGTGCGCATACACCTGCAAAAGAACGAACAAAGAGAAACAAAGCAAAAATATTTTTGGTTTTTATGTTTATTAATTTTTTTGTATTTTTGAAAATTTTATATTTTTTAGTTGTTTTTGAAAATTTTCTTGAAAAAGTAACGTTCACAGGGAACGGATCCCAAAATCCAAGTTCTCACAAAAAACTTTTGATCTTAACGAGAAGAGCCGGCAGCGGCGCCATTTGATACATGCATTTTGTATGGGTTCAGATTTTCTCTCGATATCCTCTCGAATTGATCTCAGTCTTAAGTGGAATGATTGTTCTTGGTTACTAAATAAAAGGGTTTGGTTTTCTAATCTACTTAACGTTTAAAATGGAAATTTAAATCAAACACAATTACTTTAATAACAATTAATAAAAATGTGAATTAAAAGTGAAATTAGGATCAAAACTGAAGTTTAAATCAAAGTATGAAATATAAAATATAATTTGTGAGATAAACGTAAAGAAACAGTAAAACAAAAAAAAAACAGTAACACTACAAGAAAATTGATTCGGAACTTTTACCCTTGATTCGGAACTTACTCAAGGACAACTCACTCGGAAGTTACTGTTCATCCATTCGGAACTTTTGAAAAGAAATTGGATCGGAACTTCTTGCTTGGTTCGGAACCTTCCGAATGAAGGTGCTTGGTTCGGAAGTCTCGGCTTGATCCGGAACTTCAAAAATTGATTCGGAACTTTCCGGATGAAGGGTTGGTTCGGAACTTTCGGCTTGATCCGGAACTTCAAAAATTGATTCGGAACTTTCCGGATGAAGGGTTGGTTCGGAACTTTTTCAAAGTAAACTCATTCGGAACATTTGCTAGACAAACTCATTCGGAACATTTGCTTCGTTCGGAAGTTTAAGCTTCATTCGGAACTATTGCTTGATTCGGAAGATCTGGAAACCCAGAACAGTAGCAGATATACGAAGAACAGGGAACACGGATTTTAATCAAAATCAAACCAAATACTTAAAAAGGTTTTACCAAATTAAACACAAATCATTTAAACACCATAAGCAACGAATCCCACCAATAAAAACACAAATCCTAACAACTTTTGAAGATCAAATCAAGAAAAATAAAAACTTAAGAACTTGAAGATAAAAATGAAGATGAACAAGATTAAATGGAAAGATTAAACAAGACTTTGTATTGAATGATTAATGTTTTGACAAGATTAAACAAAGATTAAAACAACAAGATTGGAAGAACAAAGATTAAAATCATCAATCACCCTAGTGGTGATTGTGATGGAACGAACAAGAAAGGAGAGAAAAGGGGAGGAGAAAAACTCCAGACTAGTCTAAATGTGTGAGGGGAGGGCTATTTATAGCCTTGTCTTGTGGTTGGTGAGTGGGCTTTCTCCCGTTCTTCTTGTCTTTTCGTCTTTTCAGAAAAGTTTCCGTTTTCGATTCTGATTCGGGATTTGTCGTCGATTAAATTCAACTTGTCTTTTAATTTCTTCGTTTAATAGACTTGAGTTTCTTAGACTTATATAAATCTTCCATCTTTGATCCTTTTCTTCGATAAATCTTCGAATAGGCCCAGTGACTTCAAATCTTTTGCATCTCTTGGACAATAGACTTTATCTTGAGTCTTTTTCTTCAGTAATACCCGTGCAATCCCATGTTTTCTTCAATATTCATCCGGTTGTCTCTGAAAACACAATAAACACAAAAACCACGCATAATTCCAAACAAATGATATTAAATACGTGTTTTGGTCTCGTTTTAGCCCGAATTAAGTGGTAAAAGGATGGGTGTTTACACACCTATCAGTTAGTTGTATTATTCGAGAACTAGTATTCTACTTTCTTAAAAGCATATTATGTTGAATAAATTACGATGTGAGCGCATATGGATTTTCCTTTATCCTTTATTTTATACATGACTTATTTGTCATTATATATTATTTTTTTCTTCCATCATACCACTGATTTGGGTCAAGATTTGAAGTTCTCGTTTTCACATATTTTGTTATCATTTTTAACACGTGTCTCACGAAGATTCCGGCTAAACCTTTTCTATCATCATGTAACCATTTCGAAGATTGTCTTATCGATTACTCTTTATTACTCTCGTGTTAACCATTCGCAATTTTGTAAGCTATCATCATGTCACTATATAAATTTAAACTGGTATTGTTTGCGATTTATTTTCACAAATTGTTCTACATTGGCCTTATAAAGAATTCTTGTAACATTAAAATTGTTGAATTAAATATCTAGCCAATTACTTACTTTCGAGAATGTTTCATAAATTATTTCGATTCCTATTTTACAAATGGTGTTTTATATACATTTTAAATATATGACACGTAATACTAGTTTGACGAAACTGAGCATCACATTGCTAGTCCTAAATTATGCATGGCCTGATCACCTATGTGTAATTTAGAAGGAGCCATGCAAGGCTGAATAGTAGTCACCTTAAATATTTGGCCCTTTGCCAAGAACCAACTTTTTACTTGTGTTTCTGAAAAAGTTAGATAAATTAAAATTTTAGAAACTTTTACATATTATGCGAGTAGTACCCATTTGTAACATATGCATATATATCCTTATCTTTTCTTGAACGAATTACGCGCCTACAAGTACATGTTTATTTACTCAAAGACATCTGTTCTACTTATTACCTTATTTTCTCTTATGATATAATTCTCTGTACAGTTCATCTAATTACCGACCATTGATACCAGACTCGAAAGTTTCAATGTTTTTATGCTTCTACATCGACCAATCTTCTTTAGGTACTTTGGTAGACCTTCAAAACATCTCCGTACGCGAATAATGATTCATGACTGGACGTGAATGATGTTTTCGTGTATTTGTCACGATGTGTGTCAGACTCTATCGTCTCGAATTCGAGTGAACCATGTGTTGACTTCGCTTCCTCATTTCTATTTTTGTTTATTTTACTGGAGTTATTCACAAGTGACTTCTTAAGAATTTTCTTTGATTTGAAAATTTGTTATGTGGCTTTTCTCTTTCGATCGTGTATCAACCACCGAGAACCTAATAAGCCGTTGTTGGTGACACCAAACACACTCGTGAATTAATCATTTGCTAAACCTTTGGTTTCTTATTGTCTTATCATTGACGCATCTACTCTATCATGTTCGTTAAGAATTGATACGAATTTTGTTTTTTTTCCTCCTGCTATTGCTTGTATTCTAATTGTTGACTATTATTTTCTATCTTGTCACATTTTTTGAAAACTCGGATATGTCCCATGGTTACCGTTTGATGCATTAAATGCTTTTATGGAATTCTATAGATCATTATAAATTCTAAGAAAATTTTGCACATTTTACCAAATGTTTAATTTACCAAAATAAACATCACAAGTTAAATGTCGAATTTATACATCCTCTTTGGTAGATGTATAACTAGTGTTTAAAAATACATCATGCTTTATCTTTTAAACTATTTGATTTATCATACTTTACTTTCAAGTTAATGAAATTACCGATGTAATTTATACTTCTATTAATGAGACTAAATATTCAATTTCTCCTTAATCCATATATGACATAGTTACAATTTTTCTTTACTAGTAGTTCTGATTTCAAATCACCAAACGCTTTGATAAGAAACTGTAGCTATATTGACACCATTTTGAAAATGTCGTAACATTCTAACGCCATAAACGAAAAAATCTTGTATTTTTTTATATAATCAATAAAGTACCTAAGCTTAATTTTAAAGTAATACCAAGTCCGAGACAGATAATTGTGGCAACTCTTATTTTAAACGTCTATATGTAATTCATATTTCCCCTCTATTTCTCTAGTAACTAGATTGTCGTGTTTTAAAGTTGCGCAATTTGCGATTCCTAGTTGATTATCAATCTTAACTCGTTTTAGCGCACCTTGTCCGTTTAAGCAATTCTCGTGTTCATTCTATCTCTTTATATTTCTTCGTACTGAAAGGTTATTATTTTAATCCGAGTTTGAAATTAATTCAGAAAGGAGTTAAGAAGCTGAAGCATAGTTGGGTTCAAATTGTTAAGGTTCACCGTGGTAAAGAAATCACCTGGGAAAGCGAAGAATCAGTTCTAAACTAGGTATCCCCATTTGTTCGAATCTTTTTTCGTCTCCAGTTGAACTCTGAGGGACCAAAGTTCCTTTAGGGGAGGGGTCGACTGTGAGAACTTGTATTTTCTCAGTATAGCTTATTCTTTTATTCATGCTTCTTGAATTTTTCTTCATATTACCTTTTCTTGTATTTTCATACGCAAATCCTGAGATCCTGAGAATTATAATTAAATCATATTTTAATTAATTTTTTGATCATCGTAAAATTTTTATTTGGAATTATAAAAAAATTTATTCTATTTTTCCATATTTATTTAAATCAAAATTGTTGATTTAAAAGCACTCATGCGTGTTTTATAAAAAGTTTACCCGATTCGATGGAACGAGAACCGATGGCTATATATTTCGACTTTAAGAAGTCAAAAATATTATGTTTCTATAAATATTGTATTTTCGTATTATAACTTGCACCGAGTCGGTTTACCAACTCAACACACACATAAAAAAATTATTACAAGAAAACCATACTCCCTCCTATCTCCTTCTCCCTGTTCGACTCAAACTCATCAAAACCACCATTCATCATCAATCAAAACCCCATAAATCCATAATTCAAACAGGTAAAATCATTCCTACATCATCCCTTATCAAAATCCACTTAAAAACACCACATGCATATGATTTTAGAAAAATCATAATTCTTGAAGATTGAAGATTTTTGGATTTTGATCATTCCAATAGATTTGTAATATGATTAACCATGTTTGGTTATGATTATCACTTGCATTGAGATTGTGATTAGGTTAAAGATTTTCATGCATATTGATTGATGAGAGGTTTTTATTAAGTGTGTGTGAGGTTTGATGTTATTGAGAGAGGATTTGAATGATCATAGGGTTGATTGATGGGTAGAATTTTAAGTAGATTCTGGGCAGCAGGTTATGGACCTCAAAACCCCCGAATTTTTGATCTGAATCCACTGATATTATGGATTTAATAGGTACATTGACCATTGAAGATGATAGTGGCGAGTTGGATGGGTGCACAACTCCTCCGGATGAGGAAGTTATGGCCAAATTAAGGTAGAAGGTCTAAATTCAGACATCAGGTTTGTGAGCTCAAAACTCACATAGTCTCCCACTGTAGGCTGTGTTTTTATAGCTTATATGGATTCATTTATCCTTTTACATGTTAGTGGCGAGTTTTATTGGCGATTAACTCATCCAAATGAGTGAGTTATGGCCGAAATAAGTTTTTAGCTCAAATCTGAAAGTGCAGACTTGTTTAGTGTTTTGCAGCAACTTAGAACCCCTAAACTTGAAGTTGCAGGTTTTGAGGACTTAGTAGGACTTATAACTTAAGTTTGGCCGCTGATCTTGCGTTCATCGCCATCACCAATTGAATTTTATGACTAAAACGATGGTCGCCAATTTTATAACCGATTTTCTAAAATTTTAACATTACTCTAAGATGGATTTTTTTTCCATTTGGAAAACTGAGATAAATTCATACAGCTAGGAATGTCGGGTATGAAAATACCTTTTTGACGGTGTAAGGTTCACCGTCTATCTCTTCATAACGAAGAAATGGCGGGCATTTTAGAAACTAGTATAATAGGGAACAACCGACCTAAACTAGCGTTTGGTTTAGCGCGTTTGATATGGTTAACGAGTGTTTAGCCGAGATTTTTTATTTGAAACATTTGAGAAACATATAATGATGACTTTTGATGCAAAGGGTTAGTGTCCGTTAGCTACCCTTAAGTTTTTGACACATAAGTGGGTATTGATGACTAATTAAAATTTTTATAAAATTTTGCTTATATCGCTGCTGTCATAGGTATAAGTGTGTCGCAAAAGTGTTTTCAGCTTTCAGATAAAACTAAAAAGTTGTTCGGAATGATATTTTTAGTCACGACGAGGAGACGAAAGCTTTAAAGTGGGCATTTGACCCTCAAAAGTACAAAATACAGACTGTGATGTTTGACTTTTTCGCGCAGAATGCGTTTTGGTTTTTGTTTTTAAAAAGGTATCTAAACTTCAAAAAATTTCTTGAAATTCACAATATATTAACATCATGATGTATATGACTTCTCTGAATTTTGGTAGAATTTTTCCAAGAGTCTAGATAGGATGTTTAAGCTTCGCGAAAAAGGAAATTTCTGCACTTTTTCATTAAAAGAGTAAATGACTAGTTTATTACCCAAACGCCCCTTAACCAAGCCTAAACCTTATGGAATGGATTTCAAATGATAGATACTGATACTTAGGATGTATAGAATCTTAATTGAAGTGAAATTGAGGTCTAATGATTAGTAATTCGCCTCAAGTCGGAAAAGCCAAAAGTTGACTATTTTTCTATACGTTAGTAAAAACTTATAAAAATAAGTTCTAAGCTATATAGCTTGATGAAACAAGTTTGTATGTCCATTTTTGTTGTATTACAGTAACTTACATGTTTTTTTACAACTTTTCATTATTGAGTCATACTCGGGTCATACTTTGACTTTTGTTGACTTTTTACGTATTAGGTCGCGGTTAACGTATAATTGGCGTTTTTAGGTTCCAAATTGTTTGAGAATCTTAGTCTAGGACACTTAGCTTTCATTTTAAGTATTTCCTACAGACTGTAAGCTTTATAGGTCATGTTTACACTTAGGATCGGTTGGTTGTGCAAGTTATTACATATTACATTTTTACAAAATATTTTGATACAATTGTTTTATATTTTTATAAAACGCATATTTAAGGGGCGTGATCACTCTTGTAGGTAGCGGGTAGCCCTTGGAGTACTTCTATAAGCCTTCTTCAGCCCGGTTCTCATATTCGTCACACTTGTACTAATGTGAGTTCATAGCCCCTTTTTACTACTTGCACATTGATTCTAAATGCGGGGTGAGATTATACATGGTGGAACACATCCATTTAAAAACTGTATGCTATCCAAAACTTGAACTTGTATGCTATCCAGAACTTGTATGCTTTCCAAAAGTTTTCATTGATATAATCGCTTTTAGTCTCTAGCCTTTAAGTTTCCTCTCTTGATCATGAACCGTTAATTTACTTGTGTTGCTAAGCGCGAATGTTGTGGGTGGATCCATCAGGACTGACAATCCCCATCCTATGTTGCGGTTGTTTAACCATTGGCGCATTTAACATTTGATTTGCTACTTGATTATTTAGGCTGAATACTCATTAGAGGAACTTACATTGAGTTAAGCTTCGGTTCATGAACTAAATAGCAATAATAATGGTTTCGGACTATGGTTAATGTACATAACCATTTTCTCTATTTCTTGTTTTACAAATGAATGCTTGTGTTCCACACATTTACTACTAAACCTATGAATATCACTCAACTTCATGTTGACGATTTTACATGTTTAATCTCAGGTATTAATACTTAGCTTTGCTTGGATGGGAGCCCGCAAGATATTACCGAAGTTTGGAGATTTCTGTGTATATTTAAACTTTGGTTTTGGTAAAAGCTGTCAGAAGTTATTCTGTATTTTTAGTAACTATATGTTACAAAATCATGATTAAATAATATATTTTTCCGCTTATAAAACTCTGGGACCTTTGTTTAAAACTCTAATATTTTATGATGTAATGTATATGTCTTTTATTACGTCATTTTCAAGTCATTTTATAATTCATTGTTACTTGTACCATGACGTGTTACCCCCTTGTTGCCTAGTTGTTCCCTTGCCTGATTTTGGGGGTCTCACAACATCCTTGGCCCTTTGACTTGTAATTTGACCAGATTTGACCATTTGACTGAAGTTAACTTTAACTTAAGGTCCTTTGACTTTGTTCTTTGACTTTGTTTGAATTTGCACTTTTAGTCCCTCAAGTTTGGCAGCTTGGCAAGAAAGGTCCTTTGACTTTTATAGACTTGTCATCTTGAGTACTTCTTTTGTCTTTTCTTCAACAATAATGCCTTGGAATCCGTGTTTGCATCAAATTTGTATCTTCTTACCTACAAAAGCACAAACAAAAAAGAATACCCCATAATACTGCTTTTACACATAAACTATGGTATTTTTCTTTGTGTTTTAGGGTTTAATATGTTATAATTGATATGAGATTTCACTCATATCAAATCCCCTACACTTGATCATTGCCATGGCCTCATGCAATGCCATATTTCAAAGCTCTAAATTACATTTTTCTCATAATTAATCCACCTTGGCCATGATGAAATGCTTTTTCACTAGACTACACTATATGATGCCTGATTTTGATTTTTACAATGCAATGCAAAGAAAACAATTCTATGTATGTATTTTTTTTATTTTTCTAGAAATGATTTCATCGAAATAACTCATAAAGAAATCAAAGACTTTGATTATGGCTTTAGTACCATGAATACTTATCATCCTCAAGTTTTACTTTTCCCATACCAAGCTTAAAACAAGATCATTGTTATTCATAAGTGAAAGTGCATCGACTTATTCATAAAAATTAATTGTGTTACCAATATACCCCCACTTATTATGCCTCTAAGACATGTTATTATTTGAGAAAATTGCTTTTGGGCAAATTTGTCATTATTTAAAGCGTTAAATATTAGAAGTGTAAAATCTGAAAATAAGGAAGCACGGTTTTAATCCTAAGTAACTATCATATCCATTACTTGAAAAACCGCCCATAATTGATATAAGTCCGGCCCAAAATAATAAGTCATTCGCCTTGTGTGTAAGATCCTTATGTCATGCATTAATAAGTAGCTACACACTCGCTAAGAAAGGAAAAATAAAACTCACGTAATAATTTATATCCGCCGCCTTTTTGAGACCTTGGATCTTCAATCCCGCAACCCGTCAAGGTAATATTGGATTGGAGCAACTATTAAATCCCCATAACCCTTGTGAGAGTAATATTGGAATTCAATAGCTACTATAATTAACACTTCACTGCCCCTCTTGGGAGTCTTGTATAATTATTTTTTTCTTTTTTTTTCTTTTTCTTTTTTTTCTAGCCACTCATTTTTTTATAAGCCGCTGCTATTTTTCTTTATTGCTCACAAATAATATGAAAATAATAAAAGGAAAAACACCCGCTAAGTATTAAACATGACATAAGTCTAGTACACATAAAACGTTCTAACTGAGAATCTTAAGACGTACTTATACCAACCACGAGTGATTAGTCAAAAATGCATAAGAGACTACATACCGATTAAAACCGTTCTTGATTATTTATTAACAATATATACATGCGTTGACAAGAAAGTAAAGGTTACGAAAGGGGATACAATAACCACAAGTAATTAATATGAGGTTTATCTAGCCCTTTACACTTACTTCAAACTCTATCATTTCTCGTTCTCCATAGTTTAAAATCTCAAATAATGAGACTCGTGGATGCTTAGCCTAATAAACTAATAAAGGTCTACATGGTTAAGGATACTAGCTAGAGTAAGCTTGAATAAGCAAACTCCCCATGGCAGGCCTAATATGTCAAAGAAGTCTAAATTTGTTAAACCATATCCTTTATTATATATATTTTCTCTTTTTATATATTTTTGATGAAAAACAAAAGAAGAAATATATACAATGCAAATGTGTTATGCAAATGAAAAATGATTAATGCCTAAAATTCCCAATTCTCCCTTTGGGAACGGGCGAGGGGAAGTGATTTCCCCAAGGCAAAGAGCCAAAAATTATGAATGCATATTTTTGGTGGCCAAAGTAGATCAAAAATTTGAAAAATATTTAAAAATTAATTTTCCCATTTCTCATGAAGGCAAGGCAATGTTATAGGTAAGGTCACTTCGATAGAAGACCCCTTATGCTTAAGGTAAACATTGTCCTAAATGTTTAAGAGTATTGGAGTGAACTCCCCTACACTTATGACATTGATAACTTTGCTTAACTCAAGCTAAGGAAAGGTCTACTAAAGTGAATTCATGTTAGACATTATTAAGAGTCAATTTTGAATCATAAAAGTATCAAAGTGAACCCGATACAAGGGCCTCCTCCATAAGCTCCAATGCATGAAATGAGAGAGAGAAACCCTACAAACACCAAGAAGACAAAAGATAGGCACCCCCTACACTTCATCTCGACTATATTACCCGTTTATTCCTATCCTACCACACTCTAGTCTAAATGATCTAACCCTAGTTATTCAAGCTTGATTTAAGGAGTCTCTAGCTCGACTCTTCCCACAATGAATTAATTCATGGAGAAAATGGGGGTCTCTTGGACCATTTCAACGGAAATGTCCTCCCCAAAGTAATGCTTCACACGATGACCATTCACTTTGAAATTTGGGCCATTTGGTTGAGATAACTCAATGGTCCCATATGGAAACACTTGAGCAATAGTGAATGGACCGGACCATCGTGACATAAGCTTGCCCGCAAAAAGTTTCAACCGTGAGTTATAGAGTAAAACCGACTCTCCAACTTTAAACTCACGGTTCTTAATCTTGGCATCATCCAATTGCTTAGTCTTTTCTTTATAAAGCAATGAGTTTTCATAGGCATCGGTTCTAAGCTCATTCATCTCATTAAGTTGGTCTTTCCTATGTGAACCGGCTTGATTAAGATCAAAATTAGCCCATTTAAGAGCCCATGAAGCCTTGTGTTCTAACTCGAATGGGAGGTGGCATGCTTTTCCATAGACAAGTCTATAAGGTGTTGATAACTGGCTTTTTGGCCAGGTAAAAAGATTCTTTGTCGTATGTCTAATCAAATTGATCCTGGTTAACTATGCGACTCAGTCGTTCTTTGGTGAAACAAAAGTTGTGTCGTTGTAGTATATTAAAAGTGCAAAACTTTTAAAGTAAGATGACGTAAATTTAAATCTAAATCTAATTTAAAATAAAAGACGAGTATTTAAAAGCGTGACGAAAATTAAAAGGCACTAAAAGTAAATAACGTAAACTTAAAACTATCTAAGGCAAACTTAAAACGCAACTAAAACTAAAACTTAAACTAAGGCAAGTCTAAAATAAATCTAGGGCAAGTAAACTTAAAGTGCAACTAAAGAAAAAGGCGGAAAAAGTAAAGCTTGAAAATAAAAATCAAAAACAGAAACTAAAAATAACCTGAACACAGCTTATCAGGAATAATCCTTCGTTCGGAATAAACATTCATCCGGAATGTCACCTTCGTTCGGAATGTTCTTCTTCACTCGGAATATTGACCAAAACCCTTGATCCGGAATAAATCCTTTATCTGGAATATGTCACTTATCCGGAATAAAGTCTTGATTCGGAATACTTAAGCTTGATCCGGAATAATGCCTTGATCCAGAATATTTTCCTTGCTGGTCCATGATCTGGAATGTTGGATATTCCGGATGAAACACCTTGATCCGGAATAATTAATTATTTCAAATAAAACTACTTGATCCGGAATATCTCCCTTGATCCGGAATATTTCTTCACAAAGCCTTGATTCGGAATGTTTGGATCTTCCGAATGAAACTTTGATCTGGAATATAAAATATTCCGAATGAAGATGTCAGATTCGAAACAAACAGCTGATCCGGAATGTCTTCTCTGATCCGGAATGTTTGGTTGATCCGGAATGTGGACTTGATCCGGAATATGTCACTTATTCCGGATGGAGGCCTTTGACTCGGAATACTCAACAACAACCTTCACTTGGAATACCTTGGTCTTGATCCGGAATGTTTCCAGGGAAAAAGTAGCAGACAAGCGAAGAACACGGAGGGACAAATATAACACGCATCCAAATAAATCCAATCAAAATCAACCACAAGATTAAATCAAACTAATCAAATAACATCTACTAATCATAAACAAACAATCCAAAACAATCAAACTAACAAATATAACCAAAATAATCAAAACTCACTTTAATCAAATCAATAAAATAAGAACATGAACATGAACATGAACATAAACATAAAGATCAAATACTAAAGAAAGGTAGATAGGAGATTAACAAGAAAAAGTAAAGATTGACAAGAATTAAATGGAAACTTACTTGAAATTAAAGGTATTTAAGGTGCAAGATAATGTATTTAAATGGACATGAAATTAAATGACAAGGTAATTAAAAGGTGGAAGAACTAATTGTCACTATTAGCCAACAAAAACAAATGAATGAAAATAAATCCTGTTTATAGACGAGATTAGGGAGGTGCTTAGGAAGCTTCCTCCCTCTTTCTTCTTTCTTTAATTGCATGCTTTAGTCCTTGATCTTCTTAATCCTTTGTTAATCTTCTTAATACTTGGACTTTAATGACTTTGTCTCGGGGTTTCTTTAAACTCGTCTTGACATTTCTTCATAAATAAGACTTGAGTTCTTCGGCTTTTTAGTAAACTTCCGTCTTTTGACTTTTTCTTCGATAAATCTTCAGAATTGGTCTTGGACTTCCGTTCTTTATGCACTCTTTATTTCTTGACTTCGTCTTTCGTCTATTTCTTCGATAAAAGCCCGTGAATGCCCATGTTTTCACCACTTTTCACCTTTTCGTCCTAAATCACAACAAAAACACAAACCACGCATAATCCCGACATAAATGACATAAAATACACGTTTTGGCTCGGTTATTATTGTAATTAAGAGGTAAAAAGGATGGGTGTTTACACACCTATCAAATCCCCTACACTTGACCATTGCAATGTCCTCATGCAATGCATTAGTTACAAAGCACGTTTACACTTTTCATCATAATCAATCCACGTTGGCCTTTATTAAAGAGATAGAAAATTATAAACATTCAAAGTAAAGACATCAAAACATATACCTTCGGGTTTTGGAAATGTTGTGAATGATCATCATCCTCAAGTTTTCACTTTCTCCAAACCAAGCTTAAAAACGAGATCATTGTTATTATAAGTTAGCAAACTAACACGAACTCATGTGGGCCAATTATTCACTTAGACTCCCTTATTCCTAGGTGTATCTCTTATATTTTATTATTGTCTTGAATGATCACGAGGATGATTTTTGACTTATTTCGATAGTTATTTAGGCTGAAAATAAAGTGGGACGATTTAATCAATAGTTAGCTAAAGGACAAAATCTTTTAAAACTGCTTCTCGGGACCTCATAAAGTTCATATCTTGGCATAACTCGCTTCGTGATTTGAGACCTTTCTCGGACCGATATTTGGAAGCGACTTCATACTTCAAATCTTGAGAGACGTTCATGAAATAATGGTCTTCTCTTTATAATAGGAATTTCTTCACTTGAACTTTTGAGAGATTCTTCATATTTAGACCACGACTTCTTCATTTTTCTCCAATCTTTATTTTGGACTTTGATATACAACGATCCGCCTCCTTTTACGACTTGGATCTATTTATCCTCATACCTTGCTAGGGTCTTTTCGGATACACTTCTCCATGATCTTTACGGGAGTATTTGCTTTTCGTCGTGTGTCTCGATCCTTCATATTGATTTTTGATAAATGATTCTTCACATCACTTGGGATATTTAGCAACAAAATGTAGCCCTCATGCCTTGTTAGGGCCTTTTCGGACTCGCCAATCTTCGCATCCCGCTTCAATAAGTTATACCTTGGCTATGAACTCTAATCATTACCGATCAACTTTTAAACGATCTTGGGCTAGAAGCTAAGTAACTTTTCAAATCGTACAACCTTATTTATTGCAGATAAATTTATTAGCAAGCGATGGGAGAATAGGCTTATAATTAACTCACATAAATTCACGAAAGAATACCAAACTTATAATTGACTCTATCATCTCTCGTTCTCCAAAGTTTAAAATCTCAAGGAATGAGACTCGTGGATGCTTAGCCTATTAAATCAAAGTTTTGGGTTTTCGAGTCGCCTATAGGATCTTGCAAATTCTTAGACTTTTTCAAGTTTAGAAATCGCATTTTAAAGTTCCCTTGATAAACGACTCTTTAGGAGCAATTATAGGAACTTGCGAAAAGTTCTTGTTCTTAACCCGTGAGAGTTAAGACTTTCGCGTTTTATAGCTCCCTATATAAAAGCCTAGCAAAACTTGACTTAAACACGTTAAGGATACTAGCTAGAGTAAACTTAGATAAGTAAACTCGGGTTGAGTCAAAAGATTCACAACGTTTGAAAATTAAAACCACTTTATTAAAATTTATTCTAATAAGGAAAGAAAATAACTATACAAAGGGAAAAACTAATTGGCCAAAATAGATCAAAAATTTTGAAAAATGTCGAAAAATTGATTTTCCGGTTAAAATGAGGACAATTACAAGGAAAAGACCACTTAACTTCGATAGAAGTCCCCCTACACTTAACATAAACATTGTCCTCAATGTTTAAGCATGTGGGAGTAAACTCCCCTACACTTAGGACATTGTGCACTTTGTTTAAATCTTACTAAGGAAAAGACAACTAAAGAGATTCCTATTTTAATATTGGAAAATATAAAATAGTGAATCGAAAAGAGTTTAGGATAGAACCGGGAAAATGGGAACACGGAATCACGGTTCGTCAAAAATCATCAAGAGTGGATCATTGAGCGCTCGAATCCCTGATTAGTAGAAGAGAGGAAATAGCAAACACCAACGGGTCTCCCCTACACTTAGGATATAGATAGCTAAAAGATAGAAACATGGGTTACCTCCCAAGAAGCGCTTGATTTTTGATTACCGAGTCGTGAGCCTGACTCGACCTTGATTAGGATAGGAAGAAGCATGAAACATATCCATCGGGATCAAAGACATAGTTTTCATCCATCAAATAGCATAAGCTTAAGGCGAACAAGGCAAGCCAAAGAAGAGTAGGCAAGGTTCCTTAAGCAAAGACGGAGCACGGTGGGAGCAAGGGTGAAGTGGTGCAAGCATATCTTCAAAAGTTCCAAAGATGTTTCCTTTTATTTCATCAGGTGGATACTAAGATGGCTGCAGAATATCAATACCGGGGTCGAACACCTTTTCCTTTAAGGGAAAATAGCACTCAGGCTCAGCAGAATGTGAAGAACATCCGCGAAGAAAATACACAACCTCGTCCTCAGAAGGTGGACAAAGAGGTGTTAAATCATACGTGCTGCTGATGTTGGTGTCGGCCGGTTGCTTCTCCTTTGAAAGAATTTTCTTCAAATCCAAAGTAGGATCAAGACGATAATCATCAAAGTCCAAAGGAGGTGCATCACTCTCATGAGGGAAGTATGTATTAAGAAAAGTAGAGAAGTCTTCCTCAAATGAGTAATCATCCAAAGTAGGATTAAGCATGGATGGCGAAGGATCTTCATCATGAGAAGAATCACTCGAAAGAGTATCGGCCTCATCAAAATCATCATAAATGGGCATGTCGGGATACTCGAAAGCAAAGTCATCATAATCATCCGTATCTGAGCTAGAATCATCATCATAAGCATCAAAGATCGGTGGAGAATCATAAATGGGTGAAGGTTCCAAATTGGAGAGAGAATCATCCACATCATCTTGAAAAAGTGGATTATCAATGCAAGACTCGAATAGAGGATTGTTGTAGACGACAAAATCATCGATCACATTAATCATATTCATAGATTCTCGTCCATAGGATTAGCTTGTAAGCTTCCCCATTTCAAAAACTTGTGCATCATCCCCGACTCTTAAGATGAGCTCACCTTCGGCAACATCAACTAGAGCTCGTCCGGTTCTTAAGAATGGCCGACCAAGTATTAAAGGAATACGAGGGTCCATTTCATAATCAACAACAACAGAGTCGACCGGAAAAGTGAAGGTGCCAACTTTAATGAACACATCTTCGGCAATACCAACGGGGTAAGCGAGAGTGCGATTTGCAAGCTCAAGAGTCATCTTCGTTGGAGTAAGGTCGGGTAATGATAGTGCTGTCCAAACACTTAAAGGCATCAGATTTATGCTGGCCCCGAGATCAGCTAGGGCAGTAAATTCTTCAGTTTTGTTAAAAATGCAAGGCAACACAAAACGACCGGGATCTCCAAGTTTTTCCGAAAGTTCTTTAAGAATAACTGCAGAACAGTTTTCATTTAAGCGTGTGTTGGCGAGCTCAATCAGCTTCTCCTTCTTGTTAAGCAATTCCTTGAATGCTTTCACAAATTTCGGCATGTGGACAAGTGCTTCAACAAGGCTAATGTTGAAATTCATTTGAGAGATCATCTTCAAATAATTCGACACTTGAGAGTCTTCCTTGGTTAGCATTGTGGTCTTGCCTAGCCGTGAAGGATAAAGGATATTGGGTTTGGGTGGTGAAGGTGTAGCAGGTAAAGGTTGAGATGTTGAAGGGTTCTTCTTGGGGACATTGTCATGACGAGGCGGAGACGGTAATGGTGCACTAATACTAGGTGTGGGAGTAGTAGGGATAAATGGTGGTGGAGGAGGTGTAGATGATGGGGGCGGGATAGGTGGTCTCACTATGGTAACTCCACTACGGGTAGTAATAGCACTCACATTTGCTCGCGGATTGGTGACGGTGTTTGAAGGTAGAGAACTCGAAGTAGAAGGTTGAGCGGTGGGTAAGAAACTAGCCAGCATATTTTTCAAGTCATTCGTTTGATTGCTGAAGGAGGATTGTATATTATCTCGAAGCTCGGATCTTACGTCATTTCCTTGCTTGGTGATATCTCCTTTCAAATTGATAATTTGGCTCTGTAGATTCTTGATTTGCTCTCCTTGAGTTCTCATGATGGCTTCAACATCTTGGTTAATGGGTGGGGCTTGTTGAGCGGGTGGGTGATAAGGATTAGAAGCTCTAGGTGGGATTTGGTTGCTTCTATTGTAGTTGTTGTTGGGGTTTTGGTTTTGAGGAGAAAAACCGGGTGAAAGGTAGTTGTTAGACCGGTAACTTAGCAAATTTCGATCCCCTTGAGGTCGGGCTTGGTAATTTTCCGGTGAATAATTACCATAAGCTGCATACACGTTTTCCGGATTTCCTTGAGTAGAAGGACAATCAGTGTATGAGTGAGGACCATCGCATGTTTCACAAGAATTGGCAACCGCTTTAACTTGATGTTGTTGGTTTGTAGCGAGAAGCAAGATATTTTTGTTCATTTCAGTCATCATGCGGGTGAATTCGGTCATATCGGGGTTTGCTGAAGTAGAAGAAACATTGACTCTCGGGTTGTTCCTTGAAGAAGCGGAGGAATCCCAGTTTTTGTGGTGAGTAGTCATGTTCTCAATAAGCTCTCTACACTATTCGGGTCTCCTTTTCATAAATGTGCCACCGGCGGCTGCATTAATCGTATCACGATCACGAAAAGTCAAACCGTTGTAGAAAGTATCAATTAAGGTCACAGGGAGCATGTTGTGGTTTGGACAACGATCGATCAAAACATTATATCTTTCCCAAGCATCAAAGAGAGATTCATCGGGTTCTTACATGAAACCGCTGATTTGATTGCGAAGGCTCGTGACCATGGATGGTGGAAAGTAGCGCGACAAAAAGCGTTGAGTCATGTCATCCCAAGTATGAATAGAATTCTTTGGAAGACGATCAAACCATTTCTCGGTGTGGTGTGATAAAGTATGTGGGAAGAGTTGTAGGCGAAGAACATCCATTGTGGCATCGGGCAACTTCATGCTTTGAGTGATTGTAATGAATTTGTCGAGGTGTTTGTTGGCATCATCATCAGGCATTCCTCGAAAAGGATTTGTTTGCACTTGCTGTATCATGTGATGCTTCAACGAAAACTCCGGAGCCGTGATTTGCATCGGCGCAATCGGTCCTCCTCGTCCAAACATGGTAGGTTGACAAAGCTCCTCCATTGTCCAAAGATCGGGCTGTGGAAGAACATTGTTGTTGTTATTATTGAGGTGCGGTGGATTATTGTTGTTGCTCACACCTGCCATACTTAAATCTTCTCGAGTCTCGGGCTCTTGATAAGTAGAAGATCTAGTACGCATACACCTACAAAGGCAAAAGAAAACAATACCAAACACAAAGAGAATATATATACACAATAAAAATAAATTTTTTTTTTAATTTTTTAATTTTTATGTGTTTTTTAACAATTTTTTAATTTTTATGATTTTTTGAATTTTTTAAGCAAGAAAATAACGCTCACAAGTGAACGGATCCCAAAAAGCAACGCGTCTCTCATAGAAAACCGTTAATCTTTACGAAAAGTGCCGGCAGCGGCGCCATTTGATAACTGGCTTTTTGGCCAGGTAAAAAGATTCTTTGTCGTATGTCTAATCGAATTGATCCTGGTTAACTATGCGACTCAGTCGTTCTTTGGTGAAACAAAAGTTGTGTCGTTGTAGTATATTAAAAGTGCAAAACTTTTAAAGTAAAATGACGTAAATTTAAATCTAACTCTAATTTAAAATAAAAGACGAGTATTTTAAAGCGTGACGAAAATTAAAAGGCACTAAAGTAAATAACGCAAACTTAAAACTATCTAAGGCAAACTTAAAACGCAACTAAAACTAAAACTTAAACTAAGGAAAGTCTAAAATAAATCTAAGGCAAGTAAACTTAAAGTGCGACTAAAGAAAAAGGCGGAAAAAGTAAAGCTTGAAAATAAAAATCAAAAACAGAAACTAAAAATAACCTGAACACAGCTTATCCGGAATAATCCTTCGTTCGGAATAAACATTCATCCGGAATGTCACCTTCGTTCGGAATGTTCTTCTTCACTCGGAATATTGACCAAAACCTTGATCCGGAATAAATCCTTTATCCGGAATATGTCACTTATCCGGAATAAAGTCTTGATTCGGAATACTTAAGATTGATCCGGAATAATGCCTTGATCCAGAATATTTTCCTTGCTGGTCCTTGATCCGGAATGTTGGATATTCCGGATGAAACACCTTGATCCGGAATAATTAATTATTCCGAATAAAACTACTTGATCCAGAATATCTCCCTTGATCCGGAATATTTCTTCACAAAGCCTTGATTCGGAATGTTTGGATCTTCCGAATGAAACCTTGATCCGGAATATAGAATATTCCGAATGAAGATTTCAGATTCGAAACAAACAGCTGATCGGGAATGTCTTCTCTGATCCGGAATGTTTGGTTGATCCGGAATGTGGACTTGATCCGGAATATGTCACTTATTCCGGATGGAGGCCTTTGACTCGGAATACTCAACAACAACCTTCACTTGGAATACCCTGGTCTTGATCCGGAATGTTTCCTGGTAAAAAGTAGCAGACAAGCCAAGAACACGGGGGGACAAATATAACACGAATCCAAATAAATCCAATCTAAATCAACCACAAGATTAAATCAAACTAATCAAATAACATCTACTAATCATAAACAAACAATCCAAAACAATCAAACTAACAAATATAACCAAAATAATCAAAACCCACTTTAATCAAATCAATAAAATAAGAACATGAACATGAACATAAACATAAAGATCAAAGATTAAAGAAAGGTAGATAGGAGATTAACAAGAAAAAGTAAAGACTGACAAGAATTAAATGGAAACTTACTTGAAATTAAAGGTATTTAAGGTGCAAGACAATGTATTTAAATGGACATGAAATTAAATGACAAGGTAATTAAAAGGTGGAAGAACTAATTGTCACTATTAGCCAACAAAAACAAATGAATGAAAATAAATCCTATTTATAGACGAGATTAGGGAGGTGCTTAGGAAGCTTCCTCCCTCTTTCTTCTTTCTTTAATTGCATGCTTTAGTCCTTGATCTTCTTAATCCTTTGTTAATCTTCTTAATACTTGGACTTTAATGACTTTGTCTCGGGATTTCTTTAAACTCGTCTTGACATTTCTTCATAAATAAGACTTGAGTTCTTCGGCTTTTTAGTAAACTTCCGTCTTTTGACTTTTTCTTCGATAAATCTTCAGAATTGGTCTTAGACTTCCGTTCTTTATGCACTCTTGATTTCTTGACTTCGTCTTTCGTCTATTTCTTCGATAAAAGCCCGTGAATGCCCATGTTTTCACCACTTTTCACCTTTTCGTCCTAAATCACAACAAAAACACAAACCACGCATAATTCCGACATAAATGACATAAAATACACGTTTTGGCTCGGTTATTATTGTAATTAAGTGGTAAAAAGGATGGGTGTTTACACACCTATCAGGTGTACAACCTATCGGTGTCTTAAAGGCGGTTCGAAAAACCCACAATGCATCATCAGGCTTATCCGACCAAGAAGCTCGATGCTTTTCCACCGTACGTTCTAAAATTCTCTTTAAACCACGATTTGTGACCTCAGTTTGCCCATTGGTTTGTGGGTGATACTCGGTAGAAAGTCTATGGTTACACCATACTTCTTCATGACTCTTGTAAATTGATCATTACAAAAATGAGTCCCACGATAACTTATAATGGCACGAGGTACATCAAATATAGAAAATAATTGCTTCAAGAATTTCACTACAACTCGAGCATCATTAGTAGGCAAGGCCTTATCCTCAACCCACTTAGAAACATAATCCACCGCTACGAGTATGTACTTATTCCCCTTTGAAGATGGAAAAGGTCCCATAAAATCTATGCCTCATACATCAAATATCTCACATTCTTGTATGAAATTTTGTGGCATCTCATCTCTTTGATTAATTTTTCCTTGTCTTTGACAAACATCACAATATTTCACCATCTCTTGGGCATCTTTGTAAATGGAAGACCAATAGTAACCCGAATCAAAGACTTTTTTAGCCGTGTAGTTAGGCCCAAAATCGCCCCCCGTAGGTCCCTTATGGCAAGCTTCTAAGATCTTAAATGCTTCGGGCCCATCTACACAACGTCTTGTGATTTTGTCCGCACATCGCCTATAGAGGTAAGGGTCATCCCAAAAGTAGTATTTATCTTCCTTGAGAAACTTTTTCTTTTGTTGGGAAGTGAGACCCTCAATTAGCACATCCCCTAGAAGATAGTTTGCAATATCCGCAAACCAAGGGGTGGAATCCTCTTGTGAAGAGATAGACATGATTTCCTCAAGGGGAAAGGATTCATTTATTTCCTTATGAGGCAATTCTCCTTGAAAAAGATGCTCAAGTCTACTCAAATGATCCGCCGCTAAATTCTCGGCTCCTTTCTTATCACGAATTTCTATGGAAAACTCTTGGAGCAACAAAACCCATCTTAATAATCTAGGCTTAGCATCTTGCTTTGTCATAAGGTATTTGAGAGCGGAATGGTCCGTATACACTATGGTCTTCGAAAGCACAAGATATGGGCGAAATTTCTCAAAAGCATATACAATTGGTAACAATTCTTTTTCCGTGGTAGTATAATGCAATTGAGCACCCGTCATTGTCTTACTAGCATAATGTATAGGTCTAAAGTGTTTATTTATTCTTTGCCCTAAAACGGCCCCCACGGCATAATCACTAGCATCACACATGAGTTCAAAAGGCAAATCCCAATTTGGTGAAACCAAAACTGGAGGCTTAGTCAGTTTTTCTTTAAGGATCTCAAAAGACTCTAAACACTCTTGTGTGAATATGAAAGGAGCCTCTTTTTCTAAGAGGTGGGTCATGGATCTAGCTATCTTAGAAAAGTCTTGTGTAAAACGTCTATAGAAACCCGCATGTCCAAAAAAACTCCTAACTCCTTTCACCGTGGTAGGTGGGGGATGTTTGGAAATAACATCTACTTTAGCACGATCCACTTCTAATCCTTTCTTAGATATCTTATGCCCCAAAACTGTCCCTTCTTTGACCATGAAATGGTAGTTCTCCCAATTTAGAACAAGGCGAGTTTCTTCACACCTTTTAAGCATTCGTTCTAAATGGGAGAGACAATAAGTGAATGAATCTCCAAACACCAAGAAATCATCCATAAACACTTCCATTGTGTGCTCTATCATGTCATGAAATATTTCCATCATACACCTTTGAGATGTCCCCGGGTCATTACACAAGTCAAAAGGCATTCTCTTGTAAGCAAATGTGCCATAGGGACAAGTGAATGTGCTCTTTTCGATCAATAGGTATTTGGAAATAACCCGAGAATCCATCAAGAAAGCAATAGTATTCATTTCCTGCTAAGCGTTCTAGCATTTGGTCCGTGAAAGGTAATGGGATATGGTCTTTCCTAGTAGCATCATTAAGCTTTCTATAATCAATACAAACTCTCCAACCCGTTACAAGTCTTGTGGGAATCAACTCGTTGTTTTCAGTTGGAACAACGGTGATTCCACCATTTTTAGGCACACAATGCACCGGGCTAACCCATGGTGTGTCGGAAATTGGGTAAATCATACACGCATCAAGGAGTTTGATAATTTCATGGATTTTTGGGTTAACCCTTCTTTGGTTTTGGATGGCGATTTTGTAATCATCCTCCATAAGGATTTTGTGAGTATAAAAGTTAGGATCAATCCCCCTTATGTCGGATACTTTCCAAGCTAAAGCCTTTTTGTGCTCCTTAAGAACTTCTATAAGCTTTTTCTTTTCATCTTCCTTCAAGTCTTTAGCTATGATAACGGGTAGCTTATCCTCTCCCTCTAAGAATGCATACTCAAGGTGTGATGGAAGATCCTTAAGCTCTAATGTTGGTGGACTCTCAATAGAGGGTTGAACTAATGTTGGATCATCATTAGTAACCTCTTGTGGAGTAGGTGAAGGAATGGGATCCTAATTAAGTAACTTTTGGATAGTAAGAACATCTTTTTCCCAATTGATGGGAGAATCTTCATTGCCAAGAAAGTTAGACTCAAATTCCTCTAAGAGAAAATCACTCTCTCCAAATGGTGTTAAAGAGGGAGCAATTGAGGCTACGGTCTCAACATGTAGAATGTCCTCATTATTAGTTTTGCAAGCTTCATGAAAGTGTTCATTACAAACCTCATCAAGAACATCCACAATGTTACAGGTTTCACAACCTTGATATTTCTTAGTTACTTTTCCCAACTTAAACACAACTTTCTCATCCTCTACCCTCATAATTAGTTCCCCTTCCGCCACATCAATAAGAGTGCGAACAGTCCCTAAGAAAGGTCTTCCTACAATGAGGGGAACTCTAGGATCCATATCATAATCAACAACTACAAAATCCGTGGGGAATGTGAACTTATCAACTCCTACAAAAACATCTTCCACAATCCCTACCAGATAAGCTATTGAATGGTTTGCTAACTCAAGTGTCATTTGAGTAGTTATAAGCTCGGGAAGATAGAGTTGTTTCCAAACCGACAAAGCCATCAAATTTATGATAGCACCAAGGTCCACAAGTGCCATGCAATTCTCAACCTTCGGGAAATTACAAGGAATCAAGAACCGGCCCGGATCACCAAGTTTAGTAGGTAAGTCTTCAACAACACAGCATAAAATTTTTTGTTCAATGAAGTGTTAGGCATATCAACCAATTTTCTTTGTTTAAGAGAAGGTCCTTAAACATCTTGGCAAACTTAGGAATGGAAGCTACAGCCTCCGTAAAAGATATGTTGATATTCAATTGCTTAAACATCCTCAAGAAGTTGGACACTTGAATGTCATCTTTGTTCTTTAGCTTCTCTTTTCTCAACCTAGAAGGATATGGTAGAGTAGGTTTAGGTAAAGGTTGAGTAGAGGTTGTTGAAGGACTCTCTTTTTGGTTTTCTTCAATGATAGGTGTAGAAGGTAAAGGATTAGTAGGTGTAGGATTGGAAGGTGTGGGAGTGGAAGGTGTGGGTTTGGAAGGTATAGGTTTGTCACAAGGAGGAACCGTGGTAGGAGTCACCAAAGTATGTGTAGGAGGAATGGAGGGTTCCATGGTTGTTTTCCCACTTCTTGTAGTGATTGCATTGACATTTGCCCTTGGATTGGTTTGAGTGTTGGAGGGTAGAGCACCTTGAGGTCTTTGATTTAAGAGCAACATAAACTTCTTATTAGTCTCCTCTTGCATTTCCCTCATTTGCCTCTCATGATCATTAAGCTTTTGAAGAATCAAATCCATGGGAGAGGGTTGCATATTTCCTTGATGAAAACATTGGTGTTGATATTGGGGTGGATTATAAAGACCTTGGTTATTACCATGAAAGTTAGTCCCTTGGGTTTGCCTTTGAAAGTTGTTTGGACCCATATTGTTATTATTCCCTTGATAATTTCCTCTTGGCCCTTGGTTTCTATTAAGCATTTGTGGATTGTTTCCTTGGGTTTGGGTAGGTGGATGGGGAGGGAAACCTGGTGGAGCAAGGTAATTATTGTATTTGTATGAAAGGTGATTAGGATTGATGCTAGGTTTAAAGTGTGCTCTTCTATCATCATTGTAAGCATAACATTCCCCTTGAAAATCTTAAACTTTATCATAATTCATGTATGAATGAGGACCTCCACATGTCTCACAAGATAGAGTGATGGCATTAACATTTTTGGTAGAAGAATTGTTCAAGGTAACCTTCATAAACTCTTGAAACATCTATTGAGATTTGTTAAACTGTTGAAGTATTTCTTTGTTTTGCTTAAGTAATTGACTATTAATTGATTGAGGAGCACTCACTTGCACAACATGTACCACCTCATCTCTATCCCTATTACTTTGAACCATAGATTTTGTCTCAGTGATGTCCCATGCATCTTGAGTGGACTTTGAAAGAATGTTCCACCCGCAGCGTAGTTAAGGGAATCTTGATGGCGTGGTCTCAAGCCATTGTAGAAGGTGTTAATTTGGTGAACTTGGTCAAAACCGTGGTTAGGGCACTTTCTTAACAACTCTTTGAACTCTTCTTAAGCTTCACTAAAGGTTTGGTCTCTCTTTTGTTGAAAGCCTATGATTTGGTTTCTCAATGCGGTGGTTCGTGAAGGGGGAAAGAACTTGTTCACAAATTTCTTCTTTAAGTCCTCCCAAGTAAAAATGCTATTAGAGGGTTGCTTATCTAGCCAACTCCTAGCATTTCCGTCCAAAGAGAAAGGGAATAAGATCAACTTAACCGCCTCGGGAGGTACCCCCATTATACTTGATGGTGTTACAAAGGGACATGAATCTCTTAATGTGGTCATGAGGGTCATCTATAGGTCTCCCTAGGAAGGGTATAGAGGAAACCATAGTTATCATGCATGTCTTAAGTTCAGAATTGTTAGCGACTATCTCGGGAATGACTATGGCATCCGTATTCCCATCCATGTTGGATTGGAGAATCTCAATCAATGGTCGATTGTCAACGGCGGCCATGGCTTCCTTTACGGTGTCGAAAGCGCGATGCTCGTGATTGGCTTGATGGACGGATTTGTTCTTGTTTCTCTTCCTTTTGGGAGGAAGTGGTACAACAATAGGTATATGTGCACACGCTCGAGCGCGCATGCAACTCAACACGAGAAATGAGAGAGGAGCTCTCGGTCGACTTTGAAGAAGATGGGATTATCTCCTTCGAGGTTCAATAGTGAAAACCACAAGAAAGTATATATATGTAATACTAATTGGGCGGCAAACCCCCAACAAGCCTTCCTTCTCGAAATACTTACTAGTTAACGGGGGGGGATGAGGTGGCGCTAAGCTCTTAAGTACCTGTTTCCCTTAGGCTTGCATTTTATAGCAAAGCCGCCTTTCTATTCACTTGATAGTTCATATTTATCGAATTCTTGTTCATTGAAAGTGTTTATCTATTTTTGCCTTTAATTTACTTTGATCGATACACGTACTTAGGACCGGAACACCCCCAAGTACAGTGTATTTCCTCGGCAATACTTATGAAAGTAGGTAGATTGGTTGTTCGTAGTACCTATATGTATTTACATATAATAATATAGAGAGAACATTTTTGTATTTATTTGAGTTTTTAAGGAAGTAATATATGCACGTAAAAACGATGGAAAACGATATATACAATATATTTTTGGTGTAATCTTTTAGGAAAAAGATTACTTTTTGATTTTTTTATTTTTTGGTTCAATTCTTAGGAAAGAATTGATTTTTGTGGGTTTTTTTTATTTTTTTATATTTTTATCTTTTTGAATTTTTTTTTTATCTTTTTGATTTATAATACGTAAAAGGAACGTCCACAAGTGAACGGATCCCAAAATCCAATATGTAACCGTCAATCAATCGTCAATCTTCACGTAAAGAACCGGCAGCGGCGCCATTTATAACACCCCCAAATTTACACAATTCAATACAGCGGAAGACTCGTTGGTGTTACGGGATAGCAAATTACTCACATCATAGACAACGCTTAAAAATCGCGTCGTTTAATAATAAAGCATTTCCATTCATAAATATCAAATTTACATAGGTCCCAAGTCATTGTATTTCATACAGGTTTTACAAAGCATTTGAATGGAAATTATTATTTAAGTGCGGGCCATGAATTCTTGTCGTCTTCCTGAGAATTACCTTTAAGTACCTGAGATAAAACATGTTAAAAGAAAAGGTCAGCGAAAACGCCGAGTGAATTCATAGAGTTTTAATTAAATCCATCAATATAACATCGGTATAAAATTATTACCAAAAAACATTTTGTACAAATCTTTGTAATAGGTCATAAAATAGCCAAAGTCATTTTATACAAATGTATATCAAAAATCATAATATAGGCTTTCGCCTTCAAAATCATTATACGAACCATTGTCGTTAAAAACATCATACAATACGTTTTATAACGTTGTTTAGAGTTGAATAAAAATCGTTATACGAATATGGTTATGTAAAACCAAAACACGAACATAATATCAATAATAAGGCCCTATATTGCTAGTCAGGCAATATATCGTAATTCAATGCATAAAGCAGTATTTTCGTTATTTATGGATTATTACAAGCCGCATGACATTGTTACCTTACTAAACCAAACAACGGGTAACTAGCCCGAAACTCAATTTGCCCATCTAAGTTAACGTGTTGTCACAATAATCACGCTTGTGTAAATCTTCTCATACATAAATTCACTTACCAATCAATGTGGTATGACAGGGATCAACCGTCAAGGCGCGAACTGGAGTGATCGTCCCCAAATAGTACTATTATATGCATAAGCGTCTACCAAATCCCGGTAGTTCACAATTCATGCTAATGGGACTTTTAGTGACATAACCTAACTTTAATAATCCATTTCATTTCATCTATCGGGTCATTTAATCATTCATCGGGTCATACAATCATTCGGGTCCAAATCAATAAACAGACAATCGGGACAACTAGTGTCCTATTTTATAAAAACTAACATGTTATCTCCCTCGCGGGTTTATAAAAGAATTCATAAAAACATTTAAAAGAGTGCGAGGCTATGAACTCACGTTGATGTGGGAAGGCGGTTATCAGCGATTCGGATGTACGGTACGTGCTTCAATCACGGAAACCTAGACAATTAATACTCGTTTTAGACTTTTTTCCAATGAATTAATCAAAATAACAAATATACATATGATGATTTTGTACATATGATGATGATCAAGTGGGTTTATATATTCTTATTTACTCATTTTAGTGTTTATGTATTGGTAACTTTTTACTAGTTTACTAGTTTTACCTATTTACATAGTTTAGGTCCAATAAGCCTATTATAAGTTCTTTATCTTGTATTAATCCATTTTATACTTGTATTATCAGTAATTATACTTTACATGTTGGTCCCAAATGGGTTAAGCCCGATAAGAAATTTTTATAAGTGTTTAACTTATTTAGTTAAATTATTAGTCCAAATATGCTAACTTAGCTCATTAATGTCTGTATGTCATATAGTTCGGGTTTTATCGGTTTTTACTTGTATTAGGTACTTATATATCATTATATGACTTTTAAAAACTTTACATTAGACGGGTTGATCGTCTAAGTTTGAATTGGCGAAAAACGTTAATTTTACGGTAATAGCCGAAAAAGTCGTAATAATCATGTTTATAGTTTTTATAACTTATAAATCTTATTCAACTACCATTTTTATAAAGTGTCCATTTATTTAACCTTATACATATTTATATTAATGAAATTATAAGTTAGTGGATTTTAATTCATATTTTATACTATATTAGTTTGAGTTCTTATATAATACTATGAAACATTAATTCTTCAAAATCTGATTTTTAGTTTCACTTTCACCATTTTTCCATATCTTGAGTTATACAAGGAGATAGAAGCTCATTTTTGGACACCATAAACTACATGATATGTGCTACAATTAAGTTAGTTATAGCTACTGCTCATTCTATGTCTAACCATCCTTAACAGTCCCTACAAAACAGACTATTCAGATTGGTACACTCATCTTGTTTTGATCATACCTCACTCATTTTGATGATTCCATTGCATGGCCAACTCTCACATGTGTATAACACCTAATACATACTGTGTATTGATTCTACTTTACCATTTTATCAATTTAACATTTGGTTACTTACTGTTTTTATACAGCCATCATATTTAGCAAGATTTTAACCTTGTTACCTATGGTTTTTCATCTCTTTAATCATATTTATCAACACTTGATTCTCACACAACATTTTTATCATCATATATTCATCATATACGTATACAATAAGAAAGAAAATACATGATTACTGATGAGACTGCTTTTATACATGGTCTCATCGTCCAAAACGGGCTTTAAATGCATAAAATATCACCATAAATGCCAAATATATGCTCGTGTTTGTTACTTGTGTATTTTAGGTACGGATATCGAGAAAAAGAAAAAAAGATCACGAGAAACAAGCAAAAACGAACACGGGAAACGAAGCTGCACAATGAACCGGACCCGAATGATGAATTTCCAAGTTATACCCTTGAAGAATCAAAGATTGTCAAGTTTGGTCCTCCAAGTTTGAAGACTTGTCTATACCCTTGTAAAACTCTAAAAATACATTGTGGTCCCTGGAATGTCAAGACTTTACATATTTGATATTCGAAGATTTGCAAGAAGTCGAAGCCGAGATTTTACTTAACGAAGCGAAAACGGGCATATTCGGTTCGACTCGAAAACATTTGAAATTTTTACAAGTCAAAGTCAACCAAAAACCCGTCAATGAGATAAGATGAAAAACCGATCCCTAAACTCAAAATAATATTTTACGAGCCAACCCGCACCCGTTTAACGGGCTGAGTCGACCCGTATTATATCAAATATTCAAATCATTCGTTTATTTTAACATCACCTCACGTTCTTGAAATGCCACAACCCACCTCGTTTCTTTCTTTATTTTGTCAATGGGCCTCAAGCCCAAACATTTCCCAAAAACAGCCCATTGTTATTTTTTTGTAACGTTAAAATGAAAAAGGGTGGGGGGCTCTTGTTTAGTACGACAAAAGAAAACAAAAGAGGATTAGGGTTCCTCATCCATCATCTCAGCCACCATTACTCAAATCTCTCCAATTAACCCTAATCCTTTGACCATCACTATCCCACATCACTTATCTTACCCTACCCACGTGAAGACTTCGAATCAAGACAAAGAAGACAGAGATTGAATGGCTTTGATCATATTCCTTGTTTCCCACAACAAATCAACCACCAGGATTGCTTAGAAGGATCAAGAAACAAGTATATCCAACAGCATATTCGTGGGTACGTTTGGAAATCCACCATCTAGGGTTTTGATTTCTAGAAACATCTTGTAGCTATTATATAAAGCAATAGGATTTTAATTTTTCTTTGGTTCCAGACTTATTTTAATTTTTAATGTAATTCCTTTTTAATTTAATGAAAGTTGGTATTTTTCTTTGAAAATATAATTCCTTTTCTTTATTTAAAAGTTGGTGTTTAGTTAAAAAAATCTGAGTTCCAAGATTTATCATTTAATTTTGAGTTGAAAAAAAAAAAGAGAGTGTATTTGCTGTTGGCGTTTGAAAGAAAGAAAAAAATATAGTTGATGATTCTATTATTGTTTGATTGCTGTTGAAAAAAAAAGTGTCTTTAGTTTATTTTGTTCATTCACTATTCGAAGAAAAAGTCTTTTATTTTTTTTGCTATTGTTACCGAGAGAAAAAAAGAAAGAAAGAAGGAGATTGTTTGTTACAGTAACCGAGAGAAAAAAAAGGGATTTGGTGATGTAAAAAAAAAAGAAATTAATACTCCATTATTTGTTTGTTGCTGGTGTTAGTTACCAAAAAAAATATTAGTGAGTTGTTTAGTTGTTGTTCGTATCAGGAAAGAAATAGATACTATAGTAGTTGTTATTGAGTTTCGAATTATTGTTAGTGTTCCATCCGAAAAAGAAAAAAAAATGTTATTTAGTTCTTGTTACTGTACAAATCAAGGAAAAGTATACCATTGATGTTTCTGTGTTTGAAAAAAAAAAGAATCGAGTAAAGTGAAAGATTGGTTTTTTTTGGTACTCTGTGAACAAAAGAAAGGAGGATTCACAAAGAAAAAAAGAAGAGACATGGGTAGAGTTTGTTAGGAGTTGCTGTTGGTTCGGGTCAAAAAAAAAAAGAGGAAGATAATTATGTTCCGGTATAGTTCGGTTCGGTTATGGTTCCTTTTCAATCCATCGAAGCTCAGATTTAATCTTTTTAATCTTTCCTTTTCTTAATTTTCTTTTTATAATTTGCTGCTTGAATTTGTTTTTCTGTGCTATGCTTTGTTTGTGTTTATTTGTCGTTCTTTTACCCTAATAAGCAACTTGTCATCAGGGCGGATTCCAAAAAAGCCAACGTTAAGAACACAAAAAAAAAGGTTGCTTAGTAACTAAGTTTCTGCAACATGTAGGTTGTTCGTGTAATCTGCGTAAGTGTTTATCTTGCTAGTTGTAGGTGTTTAAGATAGCGTTTTGCACTTATTTAAGGTTACTAGGCATTTTTCTTAGGTTGCATTAACGTAGAATAGACTTAGGCTCAAAATATTTTACATTTTTGGAGTTTTTCGGTGAAACTTTGGTGAAATCTTTGCAGCACTCTAGAGCCTTTGATTCTAGGTTCTAGTTGTTGAAATTTGGTTATTAGGTACTTTAGAAGGTAAGATTTTTCTGTTTTTGGTTTGTAGGTCGATAGAACTTATTTTCAACTCATTGTAGAAGCTTAAAATTTGCCATTTTCGGCCTTTGTTGCATACACCAAACACACCCACTGTTTCACCTTTTGATCTTTTCAAAACTAGTTAGAAATTATTATAATCTGTCGCATGTTTGATTTTTGGATTATGTTTTAGCTTGTGCCTTTTGCTTGTGTATATGCGTTGTGTACCCACTGTCCATAACATAGCAAACCTTAAAGTAACCATAGCATACCAAGTTTAAACAAAGGAACCAAAGTGACTGTGCAAAAGCTGTCCAGAAAAAGAAAAAAGTAAGGGGAGACAAACTGGCAGCAAGTGGGAATAGAACTCTAGACCACTGAGCATCATACAGACGCAACAACAAACAACCTTACTGTCTGCTCTTGGAGCCATTTGTGTTGTTACTGTGTTATAATATTTATTCGACTTTATTTTCGCTTCACAAACCTGCTATACATGGGTGTTTGTGGTTGTTTGGGCCCAGTTGTAAAAATATTAATTGAAGTTTGGCATGGCCAAGGATTGATCCTGCGACCTATTGCTTAGCAGCAACCAACGTCAACCATCTGTTCTTTTCAACTGTTTTGTTTACGCTACCTTTTATTCTCCTCTTATACCTTGTTTTATTTAGTGTATCCAGCTAAAAAAAAAAACATATATGTGTCAGCAGGGGGTTTCGAACCCCTGACCCCAGCACATTTACAAACGCCTCAGAAACACTTCTCCCTACCATCTGCTCCATGGTAACTTTTGTTAACTAGTTCCCTTTATGTATTATTTATACCATTTTTATTTTAGCTTATTTTCATATTATCAGCTTTCACAGCTTATTTCGTAGCTTATTTTAACTCTTTTTCTCACCTTTTATTTTTCTTAGGCTTTAGATAACGTTTATCATTTTCAGATTTTTTTTGGATTTTTTTTAAATCATTTAGTATTTTTTAAATCATTTATTTAGTTTAAATAGTATTTAATTCATAATAAATTATTAAAAAGTCGAAAAATATAATTCTCTTTTCTAAAATTTTATTTTGTCATTTAGGACGTAGGAAAAATAAATTTGCTTTTATATAGTTTAAATTTCATAACTTTCTTTTTATTATTTCATTTTCTAAGAATATTTTAGTTTTAAACTTGAGAAAAGTAATAAAAAATAGTTAAATTAAGTTTTTATTTTCAAAAAAAATATATATATATATATTTTTTAGTTTTTAAATAACACACTTTAGGTTTGCGAATAAAAAAAGTTTAAATATTGTCTTTTTCCTAGATAGTCTTATTTTTAGATTTTTTATTTAAAATTAAAAATTAATATAAATTAATTTAAAAGTTTTCAAAAATTTTGGTTTGCATATTTTTCTTAATTAGGTTTTTTAGAACTTTTTTGTAATTTTTAATTAATTTTTAGGTGAAATTTTTCGTTGGGTCGCGTTTTTACGTTCGTACGTTCGCGCTTTTTCGTCCGTTTTGAGCGTAACTCGTCTTCTTTTTCTTTTCTTTTCGTCTTTCAAAAAACGTAATCACTCGATTAAATAACGTATAATACTGTTGGCTAAACACTATACCTCCACCGAGAACGAACTCGATTGTCGTCTTTACGTTTTTCCTAAAACGTATTGATTAATACTTACCACGACTTAGCGTTTGCTTACTTTTTCGTAAAGGTAAGTAAAATGACTAAAAACCGCTACATCATAAATGGCGCCGCTGCCGGGGAGGTGTGTTTAGCCATATTTATTTATCGTGTTTATTTGAAGTGTTTACGTTTTATCGTAAATACTTCTTTTTATTTTTCTATACTATTAGCCATACAAATAAATAGTGTTAAATAGAACTCTATTAACACAAAAACGTTTTCTCGTTTTTATTGTGCATAATATATTGTATTTACGTAGAACAATTAACACACAATAATTATCCAAATACGCGAGAAATCGCACCTCAATAGTTGAGCGTTCCGGTCACTATTGTTGTATCGAATTCAAACGAAATCAAAGGCAAAATAGATAAATACTCTTAATTGGTTTTATCTCGATAAATACAAACTATAAGGTGGGTATAAGGCGGTTGTATTTAACGACCTAAAGAAAAAAGGCTCTTAAGTGCTTCGCGCCGCCTCGTTTTCTCCGCTCGCTTGTGCGTATTTTGAAAGTGACGATTAGTTAGGGGTTTGCCACATCAAGTATATCAATCTATTTTTGTGAGTTTTAATTATTGAACCTCGAAACGTTTTGGCGTTCCGCCAACGTTTCAAAGTCGACGAGGGTTTTTACTTCACGTAATTACCTTCATTCTTCTTGGATTCATTAATCGAGACCTTTGATTAGTGGATAACTTTTGTAGATTAATTTCTACGTAATACACCCAAAATTCCAAAAAAATAAAAAACCAAAAACACAAAAAGATTCTTCGATTTTTCCCTCTATTTTCATAATTCTTTTTCTCAACCTCTCTAAATTTCAATTCTTCATGGATATTCATTGCCTAGGTTGTGGGAGACGAAAGTTTGGTTCCGTGACATGTCCATGGTGTATATGCGAAAGGTGCAGAGATTATATCGACTATGTAGATTTTAGATCTTGTCCCTCATGTAACACGACCAATTGTTTGTATACTTCTAATGAAGAACGTCACCTCCATTGCCTATATTGTGGAAGCCCTTCCCATTGGCACTATGAGTGTCCAATTCAATACCCAAATCGTCACAATCACGAGCCGAATCCGAATTTTGTTGACCAATCTTCGCAATACCCACCGTCGTGCGAGAATTATGGAAACGAACCTCACTATGGGTACGATTGTCAACCGATAAACCAAAATACGTCTTTCGACAACCAATTTTCCGGTTTTGATGAATCACACGGTATGAATGGGGATGGTTACCAATACAACGCAACACGGATTTTCTCAAAATCCGTGTTGCAACAATTGTGGGGGGACTCACGATACTTATTCTTGCCAACCAATGGATTATGATGAACCCAATTCATACTATAATTCTGGTTTTGATAATTTTGAGGCCCCACCATACGATCTCGAACACCAAAATTCTCATGAGTCAAGTAACGAGAGACAAAATTCCTTTTCCTCTTTCTTACAAGACCATGAAGAAGAATTCTTGCAAGGTGTGATGGGAATTTTTAGAAGTATAAGGGGAGAGATTGAAATAGAAAAGCAACGAGTGCAAGCGTCAAATATAGATACTTATGCCTCTACGTCTCTTGAGATTCCATATGATTACCAATACGACGATGATGATAGCGATGTTTTCAATCTCGACCCTTATCATGGAAAAACTACTCCTATACCCACTACGGAAACCGATGCCTCTCTAAGTATGGGGGAGACGAATCTTAGCACTAATCCTAGTGTCGAGATCCCTATTCCAATCCAAAGTGAGCCTACGGTTTTCTCCGAAGATGAGGTAAGTGCTTTCGCTCTCGATGAATTTTTCCACGAAGATTCTAACGAGGCAAATCACGATAGTGAGTGTGAATCGATTTCTTGTGATGATGTCTCTCCTATTGACACTTCGGGGAGAGAATCAACGACTTTTTCGAACCCGCTTTTCAATGACGATGATTTTTCCGCTAGTGATGACGAGTCACTAATCGACGAGGACGTTCAAAATACCGATTTTAAAATCTTTTCGAATCCTTTATTTGAATTTGATGACGCATTCATTTTTGGTGACGTAAATCCTCTCTTTGATGAGACGTTCGAGGACATCGAGAGCGCGGATTCTAAGGATCCTAAACTCGATGAGCCGGATTTGCTAGTCACCCTCCCGACGTCTCATACGGTTGAGACTTTTCTCTCTTCTGCTCATGATGTTTCCATTCTCGAGGGGTTTGCCAATGGACCACCTCTCGATGAGAATGAGGATTTTAGTGAGACTTTTGCCTTCGATCTGAGGGGAAATTTTGAAACTCCTATTATTGGCAATTCTTTTTCTATTTTACCTTCGTTTCAAAGTATACCAACCCACCCCCTCGGATTTGATGATTTTACATACGTTGTGAGGAGTTTTCTTCCTTACAAGACGTATCCTCCGGCTTTGCGTGTTTTATTTTCAACAAAATGTGAGGATACGATCTTTGATCCCGGTATAGAGGTTTTGCCTTTATTCACGGTTGCTTTTGGGCCTTGATTACATGTAAGTCCCACCAAAAATGACCGAACCAAGATAATCCCTAAATGATCACATTTATGGGGATTCGAGTCGAGCTTTTGACTCGATTATCAAAAACAAGGTGCCTCGTGGGGGAGACCCATGCTTATCCATGTACATATTATTGCTTTCTAATTAGTTTAATGTGAGGGGACTTGTGCCCTTCCAACCTTTGTTCCGTGGTTGTTTGTGATTGTGATTTATTAGGTTCATCGTCATCATTGAAGCCTCTCGTGTTCGTTTTACGGATCACTCGAGCTTCGATCGTTGCCTTTGGAGATTCCGATATCCGATGATATCCTTTTACGTTCAAACGTTTATCTTATTAGCATAATTCATAAACGGCTTTAGGTTATTCGTTTTACCCTTTCCATGCTCGAGATTAAGCATTCGACTACGTCTCTAGTATGGGGGTGTTTTGCACCCCTAGACTCGAAATATTGAGGACAATGTTTAGTTTTAGTATGGGGGGGTGAGTAGATACTTCACCTTGCTTACGTCAACACGCAATCCAATTTTCATCTTTTTGTTATCGTTTTGTTGCAAAATAAGGCTAAAAATGGTCAAATTTTAAATTTTTTCTTGTTTTTCATAAGTGTTTAAGACACGAATGTAGGTTTTCTGATGGTGAGAATAAGAGTAATTTTTGACTCGACCGTGCGTGTTGAGCACTTAGCTTCGATTCCTTAACTTTTTAGGCTAAGTCTCTTAAATGAGGACGAGAAATGATAGAGTTATTTATAAGTCTCGTAATCTTTCACGATCTCATGTGTAGTAGTTATTATCTTATTCTCCCCACGCTTTTGTATAATAAATTGTTAATAAATATTGATTTAGCGGTTTAGTCACTATTGTTGGTTTCTAATTTGTTTTAGTAGCTTCCATGTAATTAAATTGGGAAAACATTAAGGTATCGCCAGCGTCACGGTTTTGAAGTATTGGCACCCGAATAATCGAAAGCTTCACCTAATAATAAGATTTCAAGTGCTCACCTAAATTAAGCAAAAATTTGAAGCTCACAAGGCCGAAAAATCTATGCCCAAATTGAAAGTGAATCAAGCCTTAATCTTCGAAGCTTTAAAGATCCAAAATTCGCTTTAGCGTGAGGATATACGTCTTTGGCTAATAAAACCACCGATGAGGCGGATAATAAAAGGCAAGGCAAGACCGAAGTCATAATAAAGCTTCATGGCGAAGTTAAATAAAAGATGGAGGTAAACCAATGATAATAAGGCCCTTCCGTTAGGGGGCGTATAAAAGTCATGGTAATAAGTCTCATGTTCAAAACCGTTATAAAATCGTGTTTATCGATCCTTCTTGTTGACTTAATTTTTTGACATCGTTGTCTATTAGGATGAATTATTAATTTAATGATTTTGGTTACACCGTTAAAACTCTATTTTTAGACTTAATCTCTATTCACGCATAAGTCAATGATGTATCCTCGTGATCATTAAGACAAAAATAAAATATAAGAGATACCAAGTAGGAATAAGGGAGTTTAGGTTCGTAATTAACACTCATGAGATGTGATCTTGTTGCTAACTTATAATAACAATGATCTCGTCGCACGCTTAGCATGGAATTGGGTGAAAATCGAGGACGACAAAATTATTTCTAACGAAGCATTCACGTGTTCTTGTTCTATGATCCCAAAAGTCACTTTCTCGTGATGAAAACATTACATTATGTCTAAAACGCATGTAGTAGTTTATTTAAGTTTACGTTTTCAATAAATGTCATCATAAAATGAATTTTGGAAGTGCTATGATACTTAATTCTAGCATTGCGTGGGGGCACGACAATGGTTTAGTATGGGGAGTGATGAGACTGCTTTTATACATGGTATCATCGTCCAAAACGGGCTTTAAATGCATAAAATATCATCATAAATGCCAAATATATGCTCGTGTTTGTTACTTGTGTATTTTAGGTACGGATATCGAGAAAAAGACAAAAAGATCACGAGAAACAAGCAAAAACGAACACGGAAAACGAAGCTGCACAATGAACCGGACCCGAATGATGAGTTTCCAAGTTATACCTTTGAAGAATCAAAGATTGTCAAGTTTGGTCCTCCAAGTTTGAAGACTTGTCATTTTATACCCTTGTAAAACTCTAAAAATACATTGTGGTCCCTGAAATGTCAAGACTTTACATATTTGATATTCGAAGATTTGCAAGAAGTCGAAGCCGAGATATTACTTAACGAAGCGAAAACGGGCATATTCGGTTCGACTCGAAAACATTTGAAATTTTTACAAGTCAAAGTCAACCCAAAACCCGACAATGAGATAAGATGAAAAACCGATCCCTAAACTCAAAATAATATTTTACGAGCCAACCCGCACCCGTTTAACGGGCTGAGTCGACCCGTATTATATCAAATATTCAAATCATTCGTTTATTAAAACATCACCTCACGTTCTTGAAATGCACAACCCACCTCGTTTCTTTCTTTATTTTGTCAATGGACCTCAAGCCCAAACATTTCCCAAAAACAGCCCATTGTTATTTTTTTGTAACGTTAAAATGAAAAAGGGTGGGGGGGCTCTTGTTTAGTACGACAAAAGAAAACAAAAGAGGATTAGGGTTCCTCATCCATCATCTCAGCCACCATTACTCAAATCTCTCCAATTAACCCTAATCCTTTGACCATCACTATCCCACATCACTCATCTTACCCTACCCACGTGAAGACTTCGAATCAAGACAAAGAAGACATAGATTGAATGGCTTTGATCATATTCCTTGTTTCCCACAACAAATCAACCACCAGGATTGCTTAGAAGGTTCAAGAAACAAGTATATCCAACAGCATATTCGTGGGTACGTTTGGAAATCCACCATCTAGGGTTTTGATTTCTAGAAAAAGTCTTTTATTTTTTTTGCTATTGTTACCGAGAGAAAAAAAGAAAGAAAGAAGGAGATTGTTTGTTACAGTAACCGAGAGAAAAAAAAGGGATTTGGTGATGTAAAAAAAAAGAAATTAATACTCCATTATTTGTTTGTTGCTGGTGTTAGTTAACAAAAAAAATATTAGTGAGTTGTTTAGTTGTTGTTCGTATCAGGAAAAAAATAGATACTATAGTAGTTGTTACTGAGTTTCGAATTATTGTTAGTGTTCCATCCGAAAAAGAAAAAAAAATGTTATTTAGTTCTTGTTACTGTTCGAATCAAGGAAAAGTATACCATTGATGTTTCTGTGTTTGAAAAAAAAAAAGAATCGAGTAAAGTGAAAGATTGGTTTTTTTTGGTACTCTGTGAACAAAAGAAAGGAGGATTCACAAAGAAAAAAAGAAGAGACATGGGTAGAGTTTGTTAGGAGTTGCTGTTGGTTCGGGTAAAAAAAAAGAGGAAGATAATTATGTTTCGGTATAGTTCGGTTCGGTTATGGTTCCTTTTCAATCCATCGAAGCTCAGGTTTAATATTTTTAATCTTTCCTTTTCTTAATTTTCTTTTTATAATTTGCTGCTTGAATTTGTTTTTCTGTGCTATGCTTTGTTTGTGTTTATTTGTCGTTCTTTTACCCTAATAAGCAACTTGTCATCAGAGCGGATTCCAAAAAAGCCAATGTTAAGAACACAAAAAAAAGGTTGCTTAGTAACTATGTTTCTGCAACATGTAGGTTGTTCGTGTAATCTGCGGTAGTGTTTATCTTGCTAGTTGTAGGTGTTTAAGATAGCGTTTTGCACTTATTTAAGGTTACTAGGCATTTTTCTTAGGTTGCATTAACTTAGAATAGACTTAGGCTCAAAATATTTTACATTTTTGGAGTTTTTCGGTGAAACTTTGGTGAAATCTTTGCAGCACTCTAGAGCCTTTGATTCTAGGTTCTAGTTGTTGAAATTTGGTTATTAGGTAGTTTAGAAGGTAAGATTTTTCTGTTTTTGGTTTGTAGGTCGATAGAACTTATTTTCAGCTCATTGTAGAAGCTTAAAATTTGCCATTTTCGGCCTTTGTTGCATACACCAAACACACCCACTATTTCACCTTTTGATCTTTTGAAAACTAGTTAGAAATTATTATAATCTGTCGCATGTTTGATTTTTGGATTGTGTTTTAGCTTGTGCCTTTTGCTTGTGTATATGTGTTGTGTACCCACTGTCCATAACATAGCAAACCTTAAAGTAACCATAGCATACCAAGTTTAAACAAAGGAACCAAAGTGACTGTGCAAAAGCTGTCCAGAAAAAAGAAAAAAATAAGGGGAGACAAACTGGCAGCAAGTGGGAATAGAACTCTAGACCACTGAGCATCATACAGACGCAGCAACAAACAACCTTACCGTCTGCTCTTGGAGCCATTTGTGTTGTTACTGTGTTATAATATTTATTAGACTTTATTTTCGCTTCACAAACCTGCTATACATGGGTGTTTGGGGTTGTTTGGGCCCAGTTGTAAAAATATTAATTGAAGTTTGGCATGGCCAAGGATTGATCCTACGACCTATTGCTTAGCAGCAACCAACGTCAACCATCTGTTCTTTTCAACTGTTTTGTTTACACTACCTTTTATTCTCCTCTTATACCTTGTTTTATTTAGTGTATCCAGCTCAAAAAAAAACATATATGTGTCAGCAGGGGGTTTCGAACTCCTGACCCCCAGCACATTTACAAACGCCTCAGAAACACTTCTCCCTACCATCTGCTCCATGGTAACTTTTGTTAACTAGTTCCCTTTATGTATGATTTATACCATTTTTATTTTAGCTTATTTTCATATTATCAGCTTTCACAGCTTATTTCGTAGCTTATTTTAACTCTTTTTCTCACCTTTTATTTTTCTTAGGCTTTAGATAACGTTTATCATTTTCAGGAATTTTTTGGATTTTTTTTAAATCATTTAGTATTTTTTAAATCATTTATTTAGTTTAAATAGTATTTAATTCATAATAAATTATTAAAAAGTCGAAAAAATATAACTCTTTTTTCTAAAATTTTATTTTGTCATTTAGGACGTAGGAAAAGTAATTTTGCTTTTATATAGTTTAAATTTCATAACTTTCTTTTTATTATTTCATTTTCTAGGAATATTTTAGTTTTAAACTTGAGAAAAGTAATAAAAAATAGTTAAATTAAGTTTTTATTTTCAAAACAAAAATATATATATATTTTTAAGTTTTTAAATAACACACTTTAGGTTTGCGAATAAAAAAAGTTTAAATATTGTCTTTTTCCTAGATAGTCTTATTTTTAGATTTTTTATTTAAATTTAAAAATTAATATAAATTAATTTAAAAGTTTTCAAAAATTTTGGTTTGCATATTTTTCTTAATTAGGTTTTTAGAACTTTTTTGTAATTTTTAATTAATTTTTAGGTGAAATTTTTCGTTGGGTCGCGTTTTTACGTTCGTACGTTCGCGCGTTTTCGTCCGTTTTGAGCGTAACTCGTCTTCTTTTTCTTTTCTTTTCGTCTTTCAAAAAACGTAATCACTCGATTAAATAACGTATAATACTGTTGGCTAAACACTATACCTCCACCGAGAACGAACTCGATTGTCGTCTTTACGTTTTTCCTAAAACGTATTGATTAATACTTACCACGACTTAGCGTTTGCTTACTTTTTCCTAAAGGTAAGTAAAACGACTAAAAACCGCAACATCAATTACATAATCAAAATAACAAGAGGATGGAAAGAACAATCTTTATACCACCAAGGTTTTGTAGTTTATGATCAAGGCTTGGATTTTGATGGAAGAACTTGTGATAGATCAACACCAATCTTCATGGCCACCAATACATGTAAAATTCATGTAGAAATCAGCCCTTGATCCTTGGATGTTAAAATCACCACCAATCTATAGAGCTGCAAAAGGGCTTCATCATATGTGTGAATAACACATGATTTCATTGTTAAAATTGATCAAATGAGGGTGATTAGGGGTGGTTCTTGGACGAATTTTAGAGAGAGGAAGAGAGGAGTTGGTGGTTTGCATGAGATGAAATGAGATAATGGTTTGGTGCTAGTGGTTTTGAGGTGTTGGTAGCTTATTTAGTTAAGCAAGCCAAGTGTAACAACTTGTTTAATACAAGTTGACACCTAAGGGTGTGTGGTGGCTTATGTTTAGCCGTCCATATAGTGGGGTGGGGCAAAACTTGTTTTGTCTCATCCCACTAATTTACGGGTATTCCTCGATTCTAGTTTTCTCGATTTGCGTGCCCTCGGGTCGTTTTACGAAAAACGTTTTCATAAATTATGAATCAACGGCACAAAACGAATCTAATAAAAATTGTCTCATAAAAAATGGAGTTCGAAAACGTAAATACATAATCCTAAGGTTTCCGGTTTAGTCGTAAAGGACGTTAAATTATAATCGTAAGTCCTAATCTCTTCTCGTAAATTTGTGAGTTTATGAACCAACACAAATTTAAAATCTCAAAATAGTATTCACAGATAAATTTAATTTCTGAAATGTCGGACTGTCACCAAAAACGGTGTATGTAAACGTAAGCACGTAACGTAGAATCCTCCGGTTTAGACGTAGTCGATGCTACTTCAAGACGTAAATCCAAATTTCTTCCCAGAAATAAGTGAGTTCATAATATAACATTAAAATAATGTTTTTAAATAATACTTGAGAATAAAATATCAACCATAAATTGACGGATTGTCACAGCATTTACCCCTAAACAGGATCTTTGTCCTCAAAGATCATCTTATCTTACTACTCGCTTCTTATAGAGTTAAAGCCATGTGGGTATTTCCTCCACATTCGGTCTTTTCTCACAAGTGTAATTCATTACAATACGCGAGTTTCATCAAACATAACTACGGGAATAAGATCAGGCTTAATGTTGACTTACTTTCTCTATCCATGATGTTCACGGGTTTTTGATGAATGCAACTTTTCATCGATCTAAACTTCATTAAGAAGTGATCAGATTCTCACTTGATAGATATTTTACCAAGTTCGATATACGAAACATAATTCACGCAGCTCTTGAAGTCCTAGGGTAGATCCAGCTTATATGCCTTTCAAATCAATCTTTTACATCATCTCAATGGTCCCATACAACGGGGACTTATTTCCCATGATCTTTCAGATCATTTATTCATTTTTCCAAAGTGAGAATTTTTGGCATCACTTCGCTACCCATCCGGCACTTCAAGATCTACACTTAATAACCTTCTGCCCACTACCGGCAGTCAATAATCAGATCTTAATTTACACAATCATTTCAGGTCTCGCGGGTTGGGTATTTTGCAAGGTTAGGTTCGCCATTAAAGGAAACCTTAAACCTAAACGACATGTCCAACTCACAATGGGTGTTCGTCGGGTGTCTTCATCCCAACTCCTGCTTACAGATGCTCTTATATTTAGATCCTAACAAGATTCGATCTCGATCCTAATACGATGATTATCAATGATAATCTTTCCAAAAGAAAACGATTATACGGTTTATTACCAAGGTCAATCATTCAAACATAAAACAGCACTTATAGTATTTTGTATCGTTACTTTACCTCGTCCCTTCGATTGGGGTGGTAAACAGTACTCTCATCAAGATTCGTTCTCAATGACTTCTGAGCATATCTCTAGAGATTCGATGCGAAGCGAGGATCTTGATAGAGATGATCGATACAGACACACTATGTTTACACAACTCCTTTAAATATAAAAGAGTCAATTTCTTCATCAAGAATCTATCATTAACAGGAATGATATTAGCAGATTTGGTCAGTCTGTCGACGATGACCCAAATCGAATCAAATTCAGATGATGACCTTTGCAATAGCTAGACGTTTACTAATGTATGAGGCAATGTCTGCCTTCATAATTTGCCATCAGTACAACTTCTTCAGATAAGGATACATTAGATCAGAAATGACAGGAATAGAATACTTATACTTATGAGATTCCAACATGACTAAATCTCAAAATCCTCTATATTCAGGCAACCACAAGCAGCCTTTAAAACATTTAACGCCATCGGCTTCTTAATTCTAATGGTTCACATTAGCCGCGAACCCCTCTTATTATTTATATTATCTTCTTACAAGCATTGTTTATTTTTATATTGTTCGGCAATTTATTTTGCACAATCATTACTAAGTAACACATCCTAATTGGTTCTTTATCCTTTTTACATAATGCGTCGGTATCTATATTCACCTTTCCTGATGACATAATTATCATGATCATATTCATTAAAAATTTCTTAGTTCGACCAATTATATAAAAATGTTCAAAATAATGAATTTAATTAACAAGATTTTTGTTGATCTATCAAAAATACTTAATAAGATCCGTAAATGTTCGAAAAATCTTTGGTTATACTTTGGTCAAAGTTTTCTTAGTTGAAAAGAAAAAATTATCGTTTCAAATTTCAAGTCATGGTTTAACGGTTTCCTCAATCCCTCTTAGGTTGTCTTGAGGTATACACAAACATTTACCCCTAAACAGGAGTTTAGTTAAATGATTTGTGTATAAGGGAAACATCCCTTAAAAATCCTTTGTTAAAACATTTGTCAAAACATATTTCCATTTTCTTTTTGGTAAAACCCAAAGCATTAATGGTTCCAATTTTTGAAGAGTCAATATATTCCATTTTCTATTAATCACACGGTCAAATTATGTAAAGGAGTTAGTCTTTAATCACATGTTAATTATTCAAGGTACAGGTTTTCACTGTTCGGCCAATTTAGGGCAGTCTATAACTAATTATTAACTCTTCTTATTCTTATAAACAAACAGATGGTCCTTAATGATCACAAGCATGAATTTATTAATTTATAGCCTACACAAGTGATTCACCCAATTTATGAATGCTACATGTGTATTAGTCAATCCAAACGTCATCACGTGAAACTTATAATGTTTATTACAAGTTCTGGATGTAGTGATTGGATCTTTTTCGCGGACGCGAAGTTGATGATAACCATGCCGAGGATCAAATCTTAAATATACGCTATAACCTTGTAATGATCGAACAATCTATCATCTTGGGTAGTGGATATAGATTTTAATCGTCAATTTACCTAGTTCACGGTAATCAATAAATATAAGAAATAATAACACTATAGCTCTTTATAATGACGAGCTTGGTAGAATAAAAGTCTTCTCATACAACTCTCTCAGTTGTAGGGTAATTCTTTTAATGCAGATGGTGCTGACGTATAGTGCACATGCCACAGGTGCAACACCAGGAATATAATCAATACCAAATTCAACTTGCCTTAATGGCAAAAGTCTAGGTAATTTACCAACAAATACCTCCTAAAGTTTCAGATAATAGAAACATCTTTTTATGCATTTACTTTAAGTTCTTTCTATATTACAAGATCTATGACTAGTTCATAACCATTCATGGTAAAATTTCAAGTCTAAATGCAGGATATGGTCATCCATCAAGAATTATTTAGATCACTTTTGATAATCAACATCTTATCTTTTAGGGGATTTCTACTCTAGTTCCCATCAATTAAGACAATGTCGTCATGTCGTAATCAATCAATCCATTCTATTGACACTATCAACTTTCCAGTTTTATTGCCGTCGATAAGATGTGAACTTCTCAAAAGACTAGTAATAACTCATAATCCTTCACCCATTCAAGGATATATGGAGACACAACTATCATCAAAAGAGTAATGTCAACGCATAATTTACGCGAGAGAATTTCAATTCAGATAAAGACGAAAACATTTAACGAATATAGATATATCCCATGTTTTTGTAATTTGAGTACGCATTCGAAAGCTCCTCGGATCGTTACCCAGGTCATTCAAATGAAATCTAATCAAAAGAAATGATAGGAACGTCGATAAATCCATTCGGGTATCAACACTCGGTAATCAGATACTTTTCCTAAGAATCTCACTACGGGAGAATTGGACAAGGAAGAATTGTCAATTGTCAAATAAGACAATTTTCACAGATGAGTAAATTCGACTCCGAAGAATAGATGCTACAGGCACATATTTAGGTGTCCCTAACACTATGTCCCTATTTTTCACTTCTTGCAGATCTCATAAAATTTATTCTTTCACAATCTTCAAAGAAAATGTAGTGTTTATTCATTAGTTTTATGGTGACTTCTAATCAGCCTTGCATGGTCCATTCCAAATTGTATGTAGGCCGGCAAGTATATACAATTTCAAGATTAACGATGCAATACTCAGTTCGTCCAAATTTTATCATCATGTTTATAATAAAAACATTTTCATGCTTAATTCTTAAATAAGAATCAAAAATAAATTTACAAAGATTTTCTTTGTTATGAAAACAATTAAGTTTTCCAAGGTGTTTTATAAACAACTTCATTTCGATAACAATTATTTATAAGTCTCACTTTAATTAATCCATATGGTGATGAAAACCCAATTTTTCTCAAAGGATACTGTTTTATCTTATAAAAACAATGAGTGATCTGCAAAAGAGTGATGAAAAGTTGTTTACCAAGAACTAACTACAATATAATAGGAAATGAGCCTAGCCACTTTATCATGAGGTTTATGACCTCGATGGCACTCGAAAAGAATAATCCACAACGTAACTCAATTCGAGATGAGTACTTGTTCAATGGTTGCATCACTAATGCGAACATTAGGATGAAGCAATAAAGGATAGATAACATCAATACATGTAGGATTTAGCAATCAAAGGTAGTCTTTTCATTAATCACAAACAAGTCAAAATTGTACCGTAACACATTACGTGTCACTATGTCATACAATTCCAAGAACTCATCCTACCAACTGATGTCTCAGTTTAGTTAGGGATTTTTAAAAGATACCACAATCAATACTAATCTACAAGAGTCATTAGGTGTTCCACATGTCCCAGAAGATCCATCGGTCTCAATTCAGAAGAAGATTTCTTCAATTTATTTCTTGGACACTAGGCATCCTCGTTAGTGGACAATGGCCTAGGAACAACACTTAACACGAAACAATAATCAATTAAAACCTTATAATTCAATCACAGGGCTTAATGACTTCCTCATAACAATCTCATATTCCATACAAGTTAAATTTTTACTTCATTCAAGTTTCAATCAATCTTATACTCAATGCGACATCCTACATCATTCTCCAATACTTTCATCCTTATTCTTACACCTCGAAAGGGCAATAAAAGTTCGATATTATCAACACTTATATTCCAATCCTATAGCTCTTAAAAGAATAGCTATCAAATGACTCACTAGTATGAAATGACTCGATCATTCAATTAGACTTCTCGGAAAGGTACTAGTGGCATGAGGCTTTTGGGTAAAGGCTCCAATGACAGCCTCAAGTGCAACATTCACCCTTTCGATTTCAAATTTAAGAATTGGGTGACAACGAATCAGATGACATCTTTCTAGGTGGTAACATTTTTTAAAACTCCACTCTATAAGTAAAAGATCGTTGTGACATCGATATCAAATTTAATCTTGTCAAGTCTTTCAATATCACACTCAACTAATATCTAAATTTCTACGAAGATCAACCATTTGTTGGGATCATAGATATCCACAACTTGGTTTAGATCTAGGATAGCTAGAATTCCTACGAGAATAGCTTCGATTAATTTACTAGGGGATTTAGGGTTCCTTGTGACAATCTACGTCGTATAAATACCTCGTAAAAATATTAAAATAATCATCAAACAATCATGTAATCAAGTTACATCATATATATATATATATATATAATCCAAGTTATATATATATATATATATATATATATATATATATATATATATATATAAATATATATATATATATATATATATATATATATATATATATATATATATATATATATATATATATATATATATATATATATATATATATATATATATATATATATATATATATATATATATATATATATATATATATATATATATATATATATATATATATATATATACATATATATATATAGATATATACATATATATATATATATATAGATATATATATATATATATATATATATATATATATATATATATATATATATATATATATATATATATATATATATATATATATATATATATATATATATATATATATATATATATATATATATATATTATATATATATATATATATATATATATATATATATATATATATATATATATATATATATATATATATATATATATATATATATATATATATATATATATATATATATATATATATATATATATATATTAAAATAACACTTCTCAGTCTGGCCTTGTCGGTAACTCGGGAATTCTTTGGCACCGTTATAGTCAAAAGATTTTTAGACATTTTTATAAAAATGTTTATAGTTAAAAGATTTTAAAATGTTTTATTCAAAACCTTAGTTTTAAAAATCTTTCGTTCTCTATAACGAGAGCTCTGGTACCAAACTGTAACACCCCCAAATTTACACAATTCAATACAGCGGAAGACTCGTTGGTGTTACGGGATAGCACATTACTCACATCATAGACAACGCTTAAAAATCGCGTCGTCTAATAATAAAGCATTTCCATTCATAAATATCAAATTTACATAGGTCCCAAGTCATTGTATTTCATACAGGTTTTACAAAGCATTTGAAAGGAAATTATTATTTAAGTGCGGGCCATGAATTCTTGTCGTCTTCCCGAGAATTACCTTCAAGTACCTGAGATAAAACATGTTAAAAGAAAAGGTCAGCGAAAACGCCGAGTGAATTCATAGAGTTTTAATTAAATCCATCAATATAAAATCGGTATAAAATTATTACCGAAAATCATTTTGTACAAATCTTTGTAATAGGCCATAGAATAGCCAAAGTCATTTTATGCAAATCTTTATCAAAAATCATAATATAGGCTTTCGCCTTCAAAATCATTATACGAACCATTGTCGATAAAACATCATACAATACGTTTTATAACGTTGTATAGATTTGAATAAAAATCGTTATACGAATATGGTTATGTAAAACCAAAACACGAACATAATATCAATAATAAGGCCCTATATTGCTAGTCAGGCAATATATCGTAATTCAATGCATAAAGCAGTATTTTCGTTATTTATGGATTATTACAAGCCGCATGACATTGTTACCTTACTAAACCAAACAACGGGTAGCTAGCCCGAAACTCAATTTGCCCATCTAAGTTAGCGTGTCGTCACAATAATCACGCTTGTGTAAATCTTATCATACATAAATTCGCTTACCAATCAATGTGGCAAGACGGGGATCAACCGTCAAGGCGCGAACTGGGGTGATCGTCCCCAAATAGTACTATTATATGCATAAGCGTCTACCAAATCCCGGTAGTTCACAATTCATGCTAATGGGACTTTTAGTGACATAACCTAACTTTAATAATCCATTTCATTTCATCTATCATGTCATTTAATCATTCATCGGGTCATACAATCATTCGGGTCCAAATCAATAAACAGACAATCGGGACAACTAGTGTCCTATTTTATAAAAACTAACATGTTATCTCCCTCGCGGGTATTATAAACATTTCATAAAAACATTAAAAGAGTGCGAGGCTATGAACTCACGTTGATGTGGGAAGGCGGTTATCGGCGATTCGGATGTACGGTACGTGCTTCAATCACGAAACCTAGACAATTAATACTCGTTTTAGACTTTTGTCCAATGAATTTATCAAAATAACAAATATACATATGATTATTTTGTACATATAATGATGATAAAGTGGGTTTTATATATTCTTATTTACTCATTTTAGTGTTTATGTATTGGTAACTTTTACTAGTTTACTAGTTTTACCTATTTACATATTTTAGGTCCAATAAGCATATTATAAGTTCTTTATCTTGTATTAATCCATTTTATACTTGTATTATCAGTATTTATACTTTACATGTTGGTCCCAAATGGGTTAAGCCCAATAAGAAATTTTTATAAGTGTTTAACTTATTTAGTTAAATTATTAGTCCAAATATGCTAACTTAGCTCGTTAATGTCTGTATGTCATATAGTTCGGGTTTTATTGGTTTTTACTTGTATTAGGTACTTATATCAGTATATGACTTTTTAAAAACTTTACATCAGACGGGTTTGATCGTCTAAGTTTTAATTGGCGAAAAACGTTAATTTTACGGTAATAGCCGAAAAAGTCGTAAAAATCATGTTTATAGTTTTTATAACTTATAAATCTTATTCAACTACCATTTTTATAAAGTGTCAATTTATTTAACCTTATACATATTTATATAAATGAAATTATAAGTTAGTGGATTTTTATTCACATTTTATAACATATTAGTTTGAGTTCTTATATAATACTATTAAACATTAATTCTTCAAAATCTGATATTTAATTTCACTTTCACCATTTTTACCATATCCTGAGTTCTACAAGGAGATAGAAGCTCATTTTTGGACACCATAAACTAAATGATATGTGCTACAATTAAGTTAGTTATAGATACTGCTCATTCCATGTCAAACCATCCTTAACAGTCCCTACAAAACAGACTATTCAGATTGGTACACTCATCTTGTTTGATCATACCTCACCCATTTTGATGATTCCATTGCGTGGCCAACTCTCACATGTGTATAACACCTAATACTTACTGTATATTGATTCCACTTTACCATTTTATCAGTTTAACATTTGGTTACTTACTGTTTTATACACCATCATATTTAGCAAGATTTTAACCTTGTTACCTATGGTTTTTCATCTCTTAATCATATTTATCAACACTTGATCCCCACACAACATTTTTATCATCATATATTCATCATATACATATAAAATAATAAAGAAAATACATGATTACATAATCAAAATAACAAAGAGGATGAAGAACAATCTTTATACCACCAAGGTTGTGTAGTTTATGATCAAGGCTTGAATTTTGATGGAAGAACTTGTGATAGATCAACACCAATCTTCATGGCCACCAATACTTGTAAAATTCATGTAGAAATCAGCCCTTTAACATCACCAATTCATGTAGAAATCAGCCCTTTAACATCACCAAATCTTCTCCTTGGATGTTAAAATCACCACCAATCTATAGAGCTGCAAAAGGGCTTCATCATATGTGTAAATAACACATGATTTCATGGTTAAAATTAATCAAATGAGGTGATTAGGGGTGGTTCTTGGACGAATTTTAGAGAGAGGAAGAGAGGAGTTGGTGGTTTGCATGAGATGAAATGAGATAATGGTTTGGTGCTAGTGGTTTTGATGTGTTGGTAGCTTATTTAGTTAAGCAAGCCAAGTGTAACAACTTGTTTAATACAAGTTGACACCTAAGGGTGTGTGGTTGCTTATGTTTAGTCGTCCATACAGTGGGGTGGGGCAAAACTTGTTTTGTCTCATCCCACTAATTTACGGGTATTCCTCGATTCTAGTTTTCTTGATTTGCGTGCCCTCGGGTCGTTTTACGAAAAATGTTTTTATAAATTATGAATCAACGGCACAAAACGAATCTAATAAAAATTGTCTCATCAAAAACGGAGTTCGAAAACGTAAATACGTAATCCTAAGGTTTCCGGTTTAGTCGTAAAGGACGTTAAATTATAATCGTAAGTCCTAATCTCTTCTCGTAAATTTGTGAGTTTATGAACCAACACAAATTTAAAATCTCAAAATAGTATTCACGGATAAATTTATTTTCTGAAATGTCGGACTGTCACCAAAAATGGTGTATGTAAACGTAAGCACGTAACGTAGAATCCTCCGGTTTAGACGTAGTCGATGCTACTTCAAGACGTAAATCCAAATTTCTTCCCAGAAATAAGTGACTTCATAATATAACATTAAAATAATGTTTTTAAATAATACCTGAGAATAAAATATCAACCATAAATTGACGGATTGTCACACCATTTAATATTTATCTTTTAAGTTTGTTTTTCTCGATATCTTTACGAATTGAATGATCGAGAGAAATCAAGTCAACTAATTGTTTTTGGTGTTTGATTGATAATATTTTGGAAATCTATGTCTAATTATCACTAAGCACGTAAAAAGGTAAAATTAATATCTATACGTAACCGTACTAGTCTAAAAACATATTGCAAATACCAACTACGGATGTAGTAAAAATCGTACACGTTTTAGGAAAAACGCGTATAATCGGCAAGTATTAAATTCTACGATTTAGGAAAACCGTAAAACCGAATAAGTGCGAGTTCGTTCTCGAAGGAGGTGTATGTGTTATGTGCCAATATGTATAAAACAATGTTTGTATTAGTGATCGTTTTTGGACGAGAAAGATTTAAAATTAAAGACGAATTACGCTAATAGTTATACTACGACGGTTAAAACGCGAAATCGTAAAATTCGACGAAAAATGGAACTTCACGAAAAATTACCAAAATTTTAAACTAAGTTAAGAAAAATGTAATTAAAACAAAATTGAAAACTAAAATTTCCAAAACTTTTCTAATTAATTTATATCAAACTCCGACAAAAATTAAACGTATATGTAAAAACGTAAAACGTGACGAAAATAAAAATTTAATCTAAAAATTAATTAAAATTCAAAATAAAGTCTAAAATAATAAAAATAAGAATAAAAATTCAATTAATAAATTTTAAAACTTATTATTAATTAAATATTTAATTTTAAATGCTAATTAAAGCCCTAAAATAAAATATAATTAACAGAAAGTCGAAAATTATATTTTATCAAACTAAAATCTTACTTATATTTGTTAAAAACTAAAAATTATTTTATCTAAATTTTTAAAACTATTTTTATATTTTTAATTAGCTAAAAACTGATTTTTAATAAAAATATTGCTAAAAAATAATAAAATATTTAGAAAAATAAAATTTCTTTTTTGAAAATTCTAAAATAAATAAATAAACAGGGGAAAAATAAAATTGCAAGAAGAAAGTGATAAAATGCCTAATAAGACAAAAAACTAAAAATCTGATAGTGACATGTTAGATTCTTTGTCTGTTTGTGCAGCAGTCGGAAAAATAGCTTGTCAGCGGGAACTTTGTTCCCACTGCTTGTTCACAGAAAAAACGACTGGGAAAGTTTGGCTAGTTTGAAGCTTTGCTGTTGGTTTTTTTGGATGTAATGGGCACCCCCACAACCAGTTGGGTTGCGGGGAGTCACACAAACACACAAACACAAGCAATAAACACAAATTAGGCCTCAATCAATCAAGAACCAGCAGACGAGTATATAACCTAGGGGTCTGGTGGTTTATATGCAATAATAGTGACCTATGAAGCAATCACCCCACCAAATCCTATTAAACATGCTATTATCTCTCTAATACAGCCTAAGATATACTAAAGTGACCAATTCCAAAGCTCCAAATCCAAATTCAAACTTAGGTTCCTACTTGTTGTATGCTTGGTAAAATGTGAAAGGTATTATGCTGGTATGTTTGACTGTTAGGGGAATTTCAAACCACCACAACTTGATACTAAACAAACCTGGCCACAAATTACCAATACTTAATCCTACATAAACCTACAAACTAACATGTGTCCAGATTACAAACCACAAAACACTTCATCAAAGATTAAAATGGGCCTGCAGTTTTATATGGAGATTTTAAGCAAGAACTTACAAACCAAAACTTGCACCTTATGAAACTTTGCTTTCAAATACACAAAAAACTTCAATCCTAAGCTAAACAGAGATGTCTAGATTGCTTATAGTGAACCATGTGGCACCCATAGCCCAATATACACAGAACCAAACACCACTTAAAGTACTTATGTGGAAGATGTTTCAAACAAACTTGTTGTAAATCAAATCTAAAATATTATAATCCTACTCTAACATCTATCTTAACATAAAAGAACATGAATTAAACATGGAATTTGCACAAAGAACACATATAGCAAAAACTTTCAATAAGCAAAAAAGTAAAAGATAAGCAAAGAGAAAGGGGGTTCAAGGTCAAGACCTGATGCCACCAACTTTGGTGATTGCTCAGCTGCACTCAAAGGCTCATGGGAAATGGTAATAGCTATGATGAAGGTTCTTGGTAGCTGGTTCTACAACAGAATCCAAGAATTGGTATATCTTCAAAAACCAAAGAAAAAAAAGAATAGGATGAGCTTGTTGCTACATGCATGAACAAAACCAACAAGAAGCAAATCCAAAAATCAATCACCTTCCTAAGGCTTGTTGTCAGCAAGATTTAGGAGGGTGTTTGATGTAGTGAGAGTAGAGTAAGAAAACAAGATTTTCTTGTTAAACCTTTTTAGAAAACTTTTGAGACAGTACCAACTTAAAACTTTTGAACACAAAATGAAAATAATAGATTACAACTTAGTATTCAAGATTGATTATCAAACAATTCCAAATACAAAGTCATTAATCCGGATCTCAAAGTAAATCTTGCCCAAAAATCTTGAAACAAAAAACTTTGATAACTAATACACTTTGCATAAGAAAAATTAAGTAACAAAGGAACTCAGTAACTCTTGCAAGGAAAATTTTAAACTTTAACTATTTAATAAAAAGTGGTTTACAATGAGAAAACTGGAAAAATAGCTATGTCACATGTCGACATATGCTTAAATACTGGAAGAAAGAGGGTTCCAGAATCCTATCAATACAAAACCCTAGCTGAATAAATTCCCTAGAATACCCTTGATTTCTTGATGAATTTGCTGGTCAAAGCTTGGCTCTCATGTGATGTCTGGATCAAGCTGTTACAAAGATCAATCTTGGACGTTCCTTGGTGTCTTTGGGAGAAAGAAAAGTTTGTGAACCATTGGATTTCTGCCAGGATTCCTTTGTTGCCATTTTTGTACAAGTAGGATGCAGGGGACCATTGGTGTGAACACATGGCTGACTTGGCCATGTGTTTGAGTGTGAGGATCAGTTTAACACATGAATAATCAAAGATTTGGAAGGTTTAGGTGTTTAATTTTGGGTAATAAGGAAAAGAGTGATTTATGGTTTATGACTGGGATTTAGGGGGATTTATGTGAATAGTTTTTGTTTCCCAGTTAATTGGGATTAAACAATGTTTATTAAAATATGTTTAGCAAAAGTGTGGGGTGACGTGGGTTGCTGGCAGTGGGTGGAGTAATATGATGTGGAGGGGGTGACGTGGTGTAGGGATTAGTTAAGTATTGGGTCGGGTATGAGTTTAATTGGTGGGCTGTTGGTAATATTTGGGCTAAAACCGGGTAGCTTAAGGGTTTGGGTATGAGTTTTGGCAAGTTTAGTCCCCTGCTTTTGTAAATTTTTGCATTTGAGGTTTTAAACAGCACTTCCCTATTTCCCTTTGTTATAAGTTTTGTTCATTAGTCAAAAAAGGCACATGCTATTCACAAACTTTTATCAAGGATCAATAGTACACATATTGCATTCTCCAAGGGCATAACTTGTAAATTCTTGACATTTTAGGGACCTTAATGCATTTTTTGAGTTTTGAAAGGGTATAAAATGCCAAGTCTTCTAACTTGAGGGACCAAACTTGTAATTCTTCAATTCTTTAAGGACTTTATTGGAAATTCATCGTTCGGGTCAGGTTCTTTGTGCGGCTTCGTTTCCCGTGTTCGTTTTTGCTAGATTCTTATTATCTTTTGGTGAATTCACGATATCCGTACCTAAAATACACAATGAACAAACACAAGCATATTTTTCGGTATTTTATGATATTTTTAAGCGTTTTAAGCCTAATTTGGACGATGAGACTATGTATAATTGTAGTCTCATCACTTCCCCATACCAAACCATTGCCGTGCCCTCACGAAATGCTAGAATTAAGTATCATAGCATTTCCAAAATTCATTTTTAGGTGACTGATTGTGGTAAATTGCGACCTTTAGGAAAAGGGGCGTAAAAGCGGTAAGTATTAAGTGTACGTTTAGGAAAACGTAAACACTAATGACCCTTGTGGTGTGAAAGTTCGCTTCCCAAGGAGGTATATGTGTGTGAAAAACTTGTTAAATGTTTGTTATTAATGATTGGTTTAGAAGGGGATGAGAAAAGAAGATGACGAAGACGTGAAAATTACTACTAGAATGATAGAACGTAAAACCGTAAAAACTACAAAAATAAAAATTAATTCTAAAAATTACCAAAAATTCACCAGAAATCAAAATTAATAAACTAAGAGTTTACCAATGATCAAAACTTTTTCAAACCTTTTAAATAATTAAATATTCAATTTTTAAATGCTAATTAAAGCCCTAAAAATCAAATAAATTATCAAAAAGCCCAAATAAAGATTATTCAATTGGTAAAACTCTAAAATGACCTAAAAAGATTAAAATGATTTAAAAACTATTAAAACTTAAAATAATTATAAAAATTAATCTAAAAGTGATAAAATTATTCTAAAAGTTTCTAAATTCCTATTTTAATGTATTTAAGCTAAGAAAAATGTAAAAAGTTGGAAAATGTGAAATTTGAAAAATAATAATAAAATAATATTAAAATAATATTTAAAATCTAAAAATTATAAAAAATTCTAAAAACTTGCAAACTAGTTTATTTTAACCTAAGTAATCAGAAAATCAAAGTGAAATGACCAGAATACCCCTATTGGGCCCTCAAATGGGCCAAAATCAAAAACAGTCAACCTAAATGGGCTTTTGGGCCTAAAAAGTCAAACTTGGCCCAATTGACTTGAAAAAGCCCAATCTGACTCAAAATTTAATTCTAAACACAAAACTCTAAAGGCCCAAAAGCTGAATGTGAGCTTATCACAACTTAATAAGCAGGCAACATATTCTTATTGGGCTTTTCAGCCCATTAAGCAATAAGCCAATGCCATAAGCTCTAATTTGACACACAACCTTCTTTTGGGATGCTTATGAGATCTGTAAAAAGAAATTTTGAAAAAGCACACTCAATAAGCCAGAAATAAGCAAAGTAAAAATCCACAAAATGACAAAATAGTCGGGTTTGAGATCTAGGGCACCTCAGAAGCTCTAGTTTGTTGCAAAAGCTCACAAATAGCTTAACTAAGAATAATCAATCAAGAAAATCACAAAAAGCCAAGTAGAATAAGTTGTAAGAGCAAATAAGCTGGCTGAAAAAGCCAAATAAGCTAGTTTTCTAGCAAAAGCTTAACCAAAAGACTTGTAAACTTCCAGATTTGTTATTAAGCTAAGAAAAATGATTTCTATTACAAAAGCCAAGTTGTTGCATGTGCCAATAAGAAGTTCTAAAAAATAAGCCAATTTGTGCTTATTTGACCAAAAGTCAAAGTACTCCAAAGTTCACCAAATGATCAGGAATGGTATAAGGGCTTGTTATAAGCAAATTTTGTGAAGGACTCAAGGAGGAGGCCTTGTGAATCAAGAGGTCAGTTGACCTTTTGATGGCAAATTTTGGCAATAAGGGCTTAAAAAGCCAGTTAGCTTATAAGCTAGATACAAAGCACACCAAATAGCAAAATCCACTCACAAGCAACACATAAACAAGTTCCAAGCAGCAAAATCACAAGGCATACACTAGGATAACAAATGCAAGCACAAAATGAGGTGGTCACTTTGCTGATGCAAATGACCACTTCAGCAAACTTTGAAAAGCTATAGCAATCACAATAAGCTACCAAATTCAACAACTAGATAACCAATAGATAGCTTATCACCCAAACTATTCCCAAACCTGATTTTAGACCTTAGATTCAAGTAACAAAGAAGTTATTGGATCTGATGTGTTTGACCAATTCCAAAACCACTTTTATCAGATTTTTGCAAAACTTCAAATCCCTTTTCCAAACTTTCAAAAAGTAAACCAATGACTAAAACTTGTATATTAAGACTTGTTTAGACTTCCCAAACCCTAAGAACCAAGGGCTCAAGGCCACAAGGCCTTATGAACCAGTAATCCCAAACAATCCTTTATCAACCACTTTTCAAACAAACTTCTGATTTTCAAACACAACCTACTGATTTTAATGATCAAATAGCTACACTAGGTGACAACTAACAGATTACAACCATAAAACACAAAGCACAAACATAGGAACACCAAATCATATACCAAAATGCAAAACAGGCAGTAACATATGATTTTTGAGAGGAATCTTAACAAGAGGTTATACCTGCCCTCCACAACATCCTAGGAGGGCCAGCTATGCTCCTTGGACCTTGTTCAACACCTAGAACAAGACCAAGGTACTTCAACAAAGGAGATGCAAGACTGCCTTGGTTGATGGTTTAAAGTAGAACCTCAAGGACTTGATTTCTTCAACACAAGCAGCAAACAACTCAACCAAGGGCTCTAATCCCTTCACAAGCTTGGTGTAAACAAGCTTGCAAGAGCTTATAGCTTATGGCTAAGGGTTAGTACACAAAAATAAGCAAAATCAGAACCTCTTTTCAAGATTTTTCAAACTTGAAAAACCTTACCAAACATAAACGTCCTTGAACCAAATGATTCAAGCACACTTATAAAAATCAATGGAACTCAGAATCACCTTTAAACAATACCAACTTTCAAAAACATAAAAAGGAATTACAATTTTCTCAAAATACCAACATTTATAAATTTTAAAAAGGAATTACAAGTTTTAAAGGTAAAGACTGGAACAAAGGGACTCGCACATGTTGAGGTCTCCTTTTATAGGCAAATGCCTGGCTACACTATTCATAAACCCTAGAAGTGAATTCTCTAAAATGCCCTTGAGCTCTTGAGGCAGTTTGTTGTTGATGAGCTGTCCAAAATGATCCCAAACGTTCATTTTAGCTTGGTGATGAAGCAAAGACTCTCAGCTGTTGATCTTGACACGTGACATGACTTAGAGGGCAAGTAGTCACATGATAGGTGAACGGGTATTTGGGGGTGGGGTCCATTGTGAGTGGGAGTGAGGGTTTTGAGGTTGGGATGGTTTTCTGCATGTGTGAATCACACATGTGCCAGGGTAATTGAAAATTACCCTTTGTTTTAAGTGAGGTAATTCTGGGTGGTGAAAAGGTGAATAGTAGTGTGTTTGATCCGAAATTGGGGGAAGTTGTGGTGTTTGGCGCAATTTTCATGTTTAAATGTTTCAATAGCACACATTTGGCCCTTGTTCTTCTTCTTTTCTTTCATTTGTGTTTTAAAACGTGTCAACGCCCATTTCCTTTGTTGTCAACTTTCAAGACTTGACAATTTTGGCACAAACTTTCCAACAAGGTTTATAAGGATTATTTTTGCCATTTTGAGATATTTCAAGGGCTGATCTTAGACATTCTTTATCTTCAAAGGTCTTCAATGTATCTTTGGCTTGATGAGGGACCATAATTGACAATTTGGAATTGTTGAGGGACTAATCTTGCCATTTCTTCAAAGTAGAAGGACCTTTTGTGTAATTTTGACAAACTTAAGGGACCAAACTTGTAATTATCAATATACAAGGGTTTTAAGTGTCATTTCTTCGATAAATGAGGACCAATCTTGTATGTCTTCAAGTCTTCAAGGGTATTTGTTGAATATTCCATGAATTAGGGCCCGGCTCTTTGTACGACTTCGTTTCTCGTGTCCGTTTTTCCTTGTATCTTGTGATCTTTTCTTTTTCACGATATCCATACCTAAAATACACAAGTAAACAAACACAAGCATATATATCGTATATTATGACATTTTTATGCATTAAAAGCCCGAAAAGAACGATGAGATCATGTATAAATGCCATCTCATCACTCCCCCATACTAAGCCATTGCTGTGCCCTCACGCAATGCTAGAATAAAGTATCTAAGCATCACCAAAGTTCAATTTTATTAACCTTTATTGAAAAGTAAAAGACTTGCAACATACTACGAAGATGTGTAAAGACATAATATATGATTTTCATCACGAAAGTGACTTTTAGGATCAATGAATAGAAACAAGTAAATGTCCCTTAGAGTAAACTTCGTCATCCTTGATTGTCATACATTCCATGCTAAGTGAAAAAACGAGATCATTGTTGGTACAAGTCACAATGCTAACACTACTCATACGTCCAAATTGTGTAATACTTTTTCTCCCCGCAATCCTAGTTATTACAAAAGGAAAATGGGTTACTAGCATTTTTTAACTATTTGTCATGGATCACAAGTGATTCATATTGACTTATTTGAGTAGTTATTAGTCCGAAAGCAAAGTAGCACGATTTGATCAATAGTTAGCCGAAGGACAAAATCTTTTAAAACGGCTTCTCGTGTATCTCCTTAAGTTCATATCTTGGCATAACTCGTTTCACGATTTGAGACCTTTCTCGGACCAATATTTGGAATGTACTTCATACTTCAAATCTTGGGAAGACGTTCTTGAAATTATGGTCTTCTCTTCTCATATTTGGAGTTTCTTCACTTGACGTTTTTAAGAGATTCTTCATATTGGACCACGACTTCATCATTTTCTTCAATCTTTACTTTGGATTTTGATATACAACGATCCGCCTCCTTTTCGGACTTGGATATATTTATCCTCATACCTTGTAAGGGTCTTTTCGGATAGACTTTCTCCATGATCTTTAGGGGAGTAATTGCTTTTCGTCGTGTGTCTCGATCCTTCATATTGATTTAGGAATAATGATACTTCACATCATCTTGGATCTTTAGCAAAAAATAGAGCTCCTCTTGCCTTGTTAGGGCCTTTTTGGATGATCGCCAATCTTCGCGTCCCGCTTCAATAAGTTATGCCTTGGCTATGAACTCTATTCAACCCCGAGCAACTTTTAAACGATCTTGCGCTAGAGGCTAAGTAACCTTTCAAATCTTACGACCTTACTTATTGCAATTATGATTTATTCCTAATTCATTGATCTTATGGGAAGAAAAAGCCACAATTAAAAACATATGAGTTTTTGAAAGAACATTTTCATGTTCTACGTTTAGCATGATCACTTGTCTAACTGTATCATTTCTCGTTCTTCACTATATAAAGACCTCTAATTAAAGAGACTCGTGAATACTTAGCTATGCAAGTCAAAATTAAGCCAAATTTGGATTAGCTTTCATTAAGACTATATCAAATCAAAGTTTTGGGTTTTCAAGCCACCTATAGGATCTTGCACTTTCTTGGACTTTTTCAAGTTTAGAGAATGCATTTTATAGTTCCCTTGATAAGTGACTTTCTAGGATCAATTATAGGAACTTGCGAAAAGTTCTTGTTCTTAACCCGAATGAGCTAAGACTTTCGCGTTTTAAAGCTCCCTATATAAAAGTCTAGCAAAACTTGAATTGAGCGGGTTAAGGAATGTAAATGGCTCCAAATGCCCATCAAGTCAAAATTTAACTCTTATTCTACCCATCGGAAAATATATATTCGTGTCTTAAAAACACTTATGAAAACTAAGAAAATTTTTAAAATTTGGCCATTTTTAGCCTTATTAGCAACAAAACATTGAAAATTGGAAAGCGTGAGGGCGTAGCAAAGCAAGTACCTATTCACCCCCATACTAAAAGTAAACATTGTCCTCAATGTTTCGAGTCTAAAGGTGGAGCACCCCATACTAGAGACGAAGAATTGAATGCTTAGGATCTAGCATGGAAAGGGTGATCAACAATATATCTAAAGCCGTTTATTAAGTATGCTAAAAGATAATTGTTAGAACAATAAAGGACATGTCATGGATTCGTGAAAAACTTCTTCAAGCAAACGATGGAGGCTCACGTAAACGAACACGAGAGTCTTCAATCGTAGATGATGATGATGATCTAGATAACATAATCACAAACAACCACGAGACAACGAGTTGAAAGGGTACAAGTCCCCTTATTAGTGAATAGTAAGCATAAAGGATAAGCATGGGATCTCCCCCACGAGGCACCTCGTTTTTGATTACCGAGTCATGAGCTCGACTCGATCCCCTCAATGCTAATTATCATTGGGGAAGGTGACTTGGTCGAGGGCAACCATTGAAGGAATTTCCCCACCAAAGTAGTGCTTAAGCCTATGTCCATTCACCTTGAAGTTAGGACCATCATCTTGAGCTAGCTCGATGGTCCCATAAGGAAACACTTGTGTAATGGTGAACGGACCCGACCAACGAGATTTCAATTTCCCGGAAAATATCTTAAGTCGAGAGTTAAAAAGTAACACTTGATCACCAACGTTAAAACCCGGTTTTTAATCTTTGAATCATGAAACTTTTTAGTCTTTTCTTTAAAAATTAATGAATTTTCATAAGCATTATCTGTTAGCCTCAAAATATTGTGCCAAACAAGAATGCTCGGTCATATGTTTATTATGTATCGTATTTTAGAACGTTGTAATAGGTAGTATATTAGCCGTGTTATTACGGGCTTAACTTTAAGCTAAGGTTCATTAATAAGTAACCGAAGCCCAAAAGGAAAGCCCGGCCCATGATCATATAGCCCATTAAGCTACATGTAAGCAAAGGCTATATAAACCTCTCCTTGCATGTAAGCAGAGGTTGGTTGGTCATTTCATTTTCTCCTTAATCTAATATTTCACATATTCACACACTTCTCTCTCTTTTCTCTCTCTAAAATTCATCTCATTTCGACCTTTCTTTCTTCATTAATAGTATAGAATCATCACATACTAGGGACAACAATTGGTATCAATCGCCATGGGGTAGTTTTTGTGATTCGTTGTTGATTTACTACTTAGTTCGTGTGATTTTACCATAAAATCTACTCGGATTCAAGTTTTTTTTTTCTTATGTTTTTCGTGCTCTAAATCTTCCTCCTTTAATCTCTACATCTTTCATACGTGTGGTAAGATTTTGGTTACTTTGGTTTGGATTGAAACACGAAATCCAAGGTAAAAATCACTACTTTCTTGTTGTTCTAAGTCTCGGCTTAATTTTTGGGGTACGGTCTGATTTTGTGGTTGCATAAACCCTGGGGGTTTCTACTTGCGATCCATAGTCATGATCCATTGTTACGATCTAACTGCGATCATAAGTTAGATCCACACTACGATCCACCAGTACGATCACGTAGTACGATCCATAAGTACGATCCCAAGTACGATCCAGAATCCATTGCTTAGTACGATCCATCAGCACGATCCAAAGTACGATCTAGACTTCGATTGCGGAGTACAATCAGGTTCACTACGATCAGGGTGCGATCAGGTTCATTACGATCAGGGTGCGATCAGGGCACGATTGTTCAGTACGATAGCTCACTAAGATAGGGGAGTACGATCGCAATCCGATCTGGAGTACGATCCGACTGCGATCTAGGAGTACGATGAGAGTGCGATCAGACTACGATCAGAGTGCGATGGACATCTAATTTTTTGTTCGAGTATTTTGTTCGAGTATTTTTTAGACTTAGCCAAGTAAAAAAAATCAAATTTTTTCCATACTAGTTTTAGGCTATTTCTAGCTCGATTTCAAAATTTGGTGATTACAAATTTTTTAGGTCTACCGTTTTGTCGGACTGAGGAATTTATTGTCGGGCTGAGAAAAAAAAATCGCAATTTTTGGAATTTCAACAACCAAACTATCACAACACAACTACTTAAGATCCAAATTCGATTCATCATTTCAGAGAACATTGAGATGGATTCTACCGCTGAATGTCGTGTGACGAACAACAACATAATGGTGGCAGGTAACAAAGAAAGACCACCAATGCTTGTGTCGGGTCGATATGATCAATGGCAATCCCGTTTTATACGTTACCTTGACACAAAACCTAACGGTGATGCTTTAAGGCATTGTATCTTGGAAGGAACCTATAAACTCTCAAGGATTCAAGTTCCTGCAGTACCAGCCACAGACACAAGTGACGCACAACCCGCATATGAACGTGATGAAAAGAGGACCGACCTCACCCCAGAGAATCGTGCGTGGTTTGATGCCGAGAAGGAAGCAATCTACTTAATTCTCAGTGGCATTGGAGATGAAATTTACTCTACGGTTGACGCATGTCCTACTGCTCAAGAAATGTGGACGGCAATTGAAAGATTGCAACAAGGTGAATCACTTAACAAACAAGATGTGAAAACTAAGATGTTTTGGAACTTTGGCAAGTTTACATCAAAGGATGGGGAATCAATTGATTCTTATTACTCCCGATTCTACAAGATGATGAATGATATGACCCGAAACAACTTGCAAGTTTCCACCATGCAAGTCAATGTCCAATTTCTACAGCAACTTCAACCAGAGTGGACACGGTTTGTCACCTTGGTGAAACAACAACAAAAATTAGACGAAGTTTCATATCACAAGCTCTTCGACATTTTGAAACAATTTCAAAATGAGGCAAATGAACTTCGATCTGAACGAGTTGCAAAGATTTCCAATCCACTTGCTTTGGTGTCTACCACTCAACATTACCCAGACTATCACTCTCATACTTCAAAGACCTACTCTACTCAATCATCATCACCACGATCATCCACTGTCTCTAAGTCACATGCTCTAACACGATCCCGAGGCAAAGAAGTTGCAAGAGCACCATCACCCATACCTGAGCAATCATCCGAAGAAGACAGTGATGAAGAAGTAGCTCAAAGGGATAGGGAATTCAAGCAACAAATGGCTTTCGTTATGAAGCAATATAAGAAAATCTACAAACCCACCAATAACAACCTTCGAACATCTTCAAACTCGAGGAACACCCATGCACAGAGTCCTCCAAGGTATGACACACAAAGACGTGCTGAGAGTCCTCCAAAGTATGATCGACAACCTAAGTATGATAATCAGAGGGTGGCTACTGTTGTTGGAAATAGGGAAACTGTTGGTACTCAAGTTGTGCAACAAAGTGGGATTCAGTGTTATAACTGCAGAGGTTTTGGGCATTTGGCTAGGGAATGCAGGCAGCCAAAGAGGGTTAAAGATTATGGTTATCATAAGGAAAAGATGCTTCTGTGCAAGAAAATGGAAGCTGGAATCAAGTTATCAGCTGAGGAAGGAGAAATGCTTGACGACACAGATGATGAACTCTCCGACCAAGAACTCGAGGCACATTATTCATACATGGCAAAGATTCATGAGTTCCTTAACGTCACTGAAGATGACAATGGTCCTATCTTTGATACCGAGCCAATTGATAAGGTACAAGATGATGCTGAATATAATGTGTTTGGTAATACACATGAGCATAGTGCTCATCCAACGACAGTTACTGACACGTGTATGATGGAAACGGTTGATAGCAATACCACACCCGATTCATCAGACATGTGCAATAATGAGTTTGAGGATGATCAACATGCAAATGAGTATGATGACGAGGAGCGTGTCGCGCTTGCTAATTTAATTGCTAGTTTACAAAAAGATGTCAATGATAATAGAAAGAATCAAAAGCAATTAAAGAAGGCAAACGCAGCGCTCACTCAAAACTTTGAAGAATTCAAAGCCGCTCTTATAAAATCTAGTGAGACTATTGATAGTTATAGGGTTGAGCTTCTTCAAAAGACCAACGAGCTTGAGGGGTACAAAAGTCGTGTCATCAATGTTAAAAAAGGACGATTTTGAAAATAAATACAATGAAGCTCTTGCTTTGTTAACTAAAGAAAAACGTCAATTTAATGTTTTATTAAGTGATGAACGTCAAAAAACGTACCTTGCCACAACAAAAGTTAATGAACTTGAACAGAGGATTTCTATGAACACCACCGATTCCGCTAAAATTCTTGACGAGAAGAAACAAGAGGTTGAAACATTAAAACAAGATTTCAAAAATAGACAAAGCAAAGATACTGAAAAAGTAAAGGATCTCGAAGAACAAGTCGATTTTTTGAAAAAAGTTGTTTATAATACACATGACTCTATTCAAACCGTAAGAATGATAGCACCTCGGTCGTTTTTCAAGGGTCAACCTAGCTTTGCCACCCCCAAGTACCTCGAACAAGCTCAAGCTACGAACCCTCACTTATATCTTGATGAGTCCGAAAGGACTGATAATGACTGCCCAGTAGCTAACATCGATAGTGAAGAGACGTCCCTTTGGGATGACGAGAGTAGATCACCGGTCAATAAAGATTTTGTGAAACCATATAACTATGCTTATGAAAACAGTCTTTATGGTCTTTTCACTCCACAAAAACAGAAGTCTCATGAGGAATTATTTTTAGAATGCAAACAAAAAAGAATTCAATGGAAAAAAGCTTTTGCCACTAAGAGGAAAACTAATGTTTTTAAATATATTAACTATTTGCCTCTAGATGCTTCTAAAAGCAAAAGTAGAAAAATACTTGGTTTTCTTAAACACCACGTTAATAATGTTCAATCAATTGTTGAAAGAGATTGGGAGAAACGACAAAAGGATAAGTGGAAAACCGAGATTCCTCACGACATAACTGTGCTTGTGAAAGAACTTTTAATACCAAATACAAAGATAATAAAAGAACATGTTCTTGAGTTTGAAAATTTAATTCAGTCTGATATGTTTGATGATTTGAAATATGTTGAGTCTCTTGAAAAAGAAATTGATGACCTTCAAAATGACAAATTAGAATTTTCAAACGAATATGATCTACTCTTAGAAGAATGTCTCTCCAAAGATATTTTGTGTGTTACTCTTCAATCTTGTGCTGATATCGATGAATATTCTGATGTTGCATGCAAATATCTTGATAAAATCAAAGAGTGTGAGCGTCTTGAACTTGAGCTCATAAAGAAAATGTTGATAAAAAGGCTTTTGAGTTACTTCAACACAAAACTGTTTTCCTTCAAAAACATTGTCATTCTCTTGAACTTGCTTTGCAAAAAGACGTTGGTAGTTTTCCACATAATAATAAATTGCAAGAAAAACTTTCCCAAACGTTTCGAGAAATGAACGAACAAAATTTGGAAATTAAAGGGTTGAAAGCTCAGTTACAAGACAGGGACAGAGCGATTGCAGTATTGCAGAAATTGGTTGCTAAGATGGGTGGGAAGATTGTGCAACCCAGTGTTAAGAAACCTGTTGTAAGACAACTCAATGCTCAAAAAGTGACTAGACCCTCTGTCTTGGGAAAACCATCTGTTTTCTCTAATTCTGCATTTGCAAAACCTGCGTTTGCCCCCAAGACGGATGGGAAGCATAGGTTACCACAAAACACTCCCAAAACACATATTCGATCACAAAGCATTAAGAACACAAATGTGGTTAAACTAGGGATGTATAGATTGGCCGCTAAACCCACACAAAACAAAGAAAGTCAATCACCTCAGACTTCTAGAAACACTAATAGACATGTGTATTTTACTACAGGAGTAGTCCCCACTGCTAGTGTTAGCCGGCCCCAGCTTAAGAGCACTCGCATGAATGAAAAGGTCTGGCAAAACAAAAGTCAAGGGAAGATGAAGGAAGTAGAAGACCACCCTAGGATTTTCAATGTTTCTAAGAATAAAACGTCTGTAATCGCATGTAATGACGATTTGAATGATTCGACTTTGAATGCTATGAAAGTTAAGTTTGTTTGTGTGAAATGTGGAAAGTGTGATAATGCTAATCATGCTATGTGTGTTTCGACTAATGCCAAAGGCGTAGAAACTAGAACTAAGAAGCAAACTGTGATGTGGATTAGTGCTAGAAAACCCAAACGCAAAGTGAACCATTCTGGTGCAACCCCCCATAAGAAAAGTATTGCATCAGACTCCACCACTAAGAACCCTAGAAGCAGAATTAGGGAATTATATGTGTCTGCTAGCAAGCCTTGGAAATGGTGGTTTGCTAATCAATGTCCTCCAGGATATAAATGGATGCCTAAGGTTAGGACAGAAAATGTGACTACGAGCGTTAGTGTGCCTCTAAGTGATGAAACTAGGGAAACTAATGAATCGGAAATCATAACTAACATGGAATCCAATTTAGAAAATGCTCCATCGTGTTCTAATTCTTCTGCAGGTGATCGAAATAATTCTCTTCATACTGGACTCCGGATGCACGAAGCACATGACGGGGAATCTCAAGCTTCTAATTAACTTCGTGGAGAAGTTCCTGGGTACGGTCTGATTCAGAAATGATCAATTTGCACCGATCCTAGGATATGGAGACTTGGTTCAGGGGAATATCACTATCAAAAGGGTTTACTACGTCGAAGGGCTCAATCATAATCTTTTCTTGGTTGGTCAATTCTGTGATGCGGATTTGGAGGTTGCTTTTAGAAAGAGGACATGTTTTGTTCGTGATTATGATGGGAATGACTTACTTACCGGAATACGGGGTACTGATCTCTACACTATTTCACTACAAGACTCCACATCTTCAACTCCAATCTGTTTCATGTCTAAAGCTTCAACGACTCAAGCTTGGTTATGGCATCAACGTTTATCTCATCTTAACTTTGACACCATCAACTTGCTTTCCAAGAAAGATATTGTGCGAGGCCTTCCTAACTTGAAATTCATCAAAGATCATCTTTGTTCTTCTTGTGAGCTTTGTAAAGCTAAACGGAGTAGTTTCAAGACAAAGACTACGCCGAGCTCTAAAGGACGGTTAGATCTTCTTCATATAGATTTGTGTGGTCCCATGCGTGTTCAAAGTATCAATGGGAAGAAATACGTTATGGTAATTGTCGATGACTACTCAAGGTACACCTGGACTCACTTCTTGAGGTCCAAGGATGAAACACCCGATGTTCTCATCAGCTTCCTTAAAGTGATACAACGAGGTCTTCAAGCTCAAGTTAAAGTGGTTCTTACTGATAGAGGTACATAATTTTTGAATTCACAACTGAGAAACTATTTTGAAGCCGAGGGAATTGAACATGAAACATCTATTTTTTTTGGGTAAAGGGTTTTACCCCGGTAAATGGTATTAATCACAAGAAAAAGATAAGTACAATGGAATGTGGCTAGAGTACCACATTAACCTCAAGACAAACTTGAACTACTCACAGTATGGACAACCCCATACGTGACAACCTACATCAACACAAAAAACCTAACACTTTAGCCATAGATCCTAAAAGTGGTAGGCATATTCCAACGTTCCAACAAAGAGTTTGCCGTAGTTGAATTCTTAAACTTGAAAGTTAGCAGCCGCAGCTGAACCGTGACAACAAGATGATCAAACAACTCACGAGGCGATCGTTTACCCTTCTTGAACAACCTATTATTCCGCTCAATCCACACAAAATAACATGAAGCCGCCAAAACCATTCTCCCAATAATACTTCGAGCTGTTCGTTGAGAAGCTAGAGGCTGAAGATACGCAATAATAACATCAAGAATAGGAGGCACATTTCCCATATCAGCAAGATCACGAGAAAGACTCCACACCTGCGAAGCATAAGTACATTCGAAAAATAAATGAGCATGAGAGTCCGGGACCATTTCACATAAAGGACACCGAAGAGAGAATAAGTCTATCTCATCCCCTACATCCCATTGCCTCAACCTATCCTGAGTTTTAAGGGATCTTCTCATTATTAACCATAGGTTAAAAGCATGACGTGGAATGCAATGCGAAAACCAAACAACACCACACCAAGGCACCACATTCCCTCTAGGTCGAAGGACTTCCCAGGCAGCGTTAACCGAAAACGGCTCCAACTCCCCTTGAATATTTCGCCATTTACACATGTCAGTCTTATTACTAAGTAATGGAATGGGAATAAGAGCAAGATTAGGTGCTTTAGCCAACCACTCCTGCGGCCAACCCCATGCTCCATTAGAGACCAAATCACCCACTGTATTACCTAGATTATATCCAGCCCTATATACGTCCCTAGGCGATAACAACCTTGATAAGGGACATCGAGTATCCCATGTATCATGAAATACCGATGTATTGTTACCATTTCCAATCACCTTCCACATATGAGGCCTAACAATGTCACGGAGTTGGAGAAGCTTCCTCCACCCCCAACTCATGTCCGATGTCTCCTGTATATCCCAAAAAGTTCGATTCTTGATTTTGAAAGTATGAATCCACCTCAACCATAACGACTCTTTATGAGAAATAATATTCCATATATGGGTAGTTAAAAGGGCCATATTAAATACATGAAGACTTTTAATCCCTAATCCGCCCTCTTGAACCGGAAGACAAATATCCTCCCAAGCTACCTTTGCCTTACCACGTTTGTACTCACCATTACACCATAAGAACCCTCTAATATATTGATGCATATCATAAATCACACCTTTAGGAATAAGGAGAACCGATGCCCAATACACATGCATAGAGGAAAGAACCGACTTACAAAGTTGAAGACGCCCCGCAAACGATAATGATTTGTTCTTCCAGTCCCCAATTCGGTTCTTGACCTTTTCCACAAGCACTTTACAATCCCTGTTAAGTAATCTAGATGAAATAAGCGGTACTCCAAGATACTTAACCGGTAAAGTCCCTTCTGAAAACGGCATAATATTGAGAATAGCAATTTTGACATGATTAAGCACATTACAAAAAAACGCCGTGCTCTTAGGGATACTTGGGACCAGCCCCGAAGCTAATTTAAATTCTTCAAGAGAGTCCATAACAAGTTTAGCTGAGTTAACGTCCCCCCGAGAAAAAATAAATAAGTCATCTGCAAAGCAAACATTAACAATTCCTAATTCCTCACAATACCTATGGTATCGAAAAGAATCAGAAATACGGACCCGTCTCTTCAAAATGAGAGTCAAAATCTCCATAACCAATGTAAATAGGTAAGGGGAAATAGGATCACCTTGCCTCAACCCTCGCTTTCCTTTGAAAAAACCATGAACATTACCATTAAGACATAAAGAGAACGAAGGAGATCTAATGCAAGCCATAATCCATTTAATCATCATTGGATGAAAACCGAACTTATAAAGAATACCTTTTAAAAACCGCCAGTCAACCGTATCATATGCCTTTTGGATATCCACCTTGAAGGCACATCGAGGAGGACCTCTATCAAGATGATAATTATGCATAAGCTCTTGAGTGACTAAAATATTATCAGATATTCTTCTACCCGGAACAAAAGCAGATTGATTCTCACTAACAACCTCCTTGATTCCATCAATGATACGATTTGTGAGGATTTTGCTAATACATTTATAAATCACATTACAACACGAAATCGGACGATAATCATTGATCTTGACTGGGGTTGAAACCTTCGGGATAAGAGCAAGGAAGGTATGGTTCACTTCTTTCAATAGCTGCCCATTATTAAAGAAGTCACGAACAGCATTACCTACATCGTCCCCCACCACACTCCAGCCATGTTTAAAGAAAGCCGACGTAAAACCATCCGGCCCCGGCGCTTTATCATCACCAATCCCGAACATAGCTGTCTTAATTTCATCATTAGTGACAAGACGAATCATATTACCACGAGTGGCATCCGAAACCTGCTTATCAAACAAATCAGTAGTATCCAGAACACTACAAGTACCTGCAACACCAAGAAACGATGTATAATGGTCAACAAAGGCCTGAGGAACAGCAGCTCCCATGATTTCTTGGTCCCCATCAATAAGAACTTCAATCCTACTCCTCTGATTTCTGCTCTTGACGGTCTTATGGAAATAAGAAGAATTAGTATCACCAAGGTTCAACCATTCAATCTTCGCCTTTTGTTTTAAAAACCGTTCTTCGTCCAGTTTAGCATCATTAAAAGCTTGAACATAAATCGCTTCTTCTTCACGCAATAAACGGTTTGAAGGATCAGCATCTAAAGCTTTTTGAACTTCATCTAGCTCGTGTCTAAGTCTCACGATCCGATCATGCAAGTTACCCTGGTCATACAAAAGATGACGAAGAGGAGTCTTCATGTTACGAAGGTTTTTGACCACCTTGTACATACTATAGCCCTCCATATCACTGTTCCAGTTAGCATCCAGCACCTCCGAGAACTTGGCCTTATGAACCAAGAAATTCGCGAATTTAAATGGCTTAGGCTTGTGAGCAACCAACGTAGGAATTTTTAGGACAGAAGGCGCATGATCCGAATTTCTATATGGCTGAAATATAACAAAAGCTCCTGGAAACGCATCCGTAAATTCCAAATTTCCCATAACCCGATCTAGCTTTTTAAGAATACCACCACTGCCTCTTGGTTTTTGGTTCCAAGTATAATGGAGCCCCGTACACGTAAGATCCAAAACTTCAATATTCGATACACAATCCTTAAATTCACACATAGCTGTTGTCATGGATGATGACCCAGCATGCGTGTCCTCAATATTTAAGGCAACGTTGAAATCACCCATGATAACCCACGGACAATCCCTAGTGACCTGTTTATGTAACCCCAATTCCTCCCACAACAGCCTTCGCACAATAGGACTGTTATCCGCATAAATAAAGGAACAAAACATAGAAGTATTAGTCTCACGATGGTAGATTTTGGTGTGAAGAGCTTGTCGCGTTTGAGCAACAACCATAACAGAGACAACATCAACGTTCCAACCTAACATAATACGACAACCTTTCGAACACAGACTGGCGTTAGACGTCCAATCCCACGTACGAAACACTTTAGCACAAACCGCCGCTAAACCCGAAACCTCCACATGCGACTCTAAAATAGCACAAACACTGAGACAATTTTCATTAACTATTTGCCGAACCTCAGTTTGTTTAGGGACTCGGTTCATGCCCCTTATATTCCATGAGGCCACACTAAACATCAAAAACATCATTCCTGGGAGTGCTTGCCCCCTGCGATGAGAAAATAGTTTCCGGTGTCTCCTCGACCTGACTGTCCTCCTCCACAATACAATCACTGGACTGCCGTTCCCTACTATTAGACGTTCCTGCTTGCCCGGTGTCACTAGTTTCCCCTACCTCCACACTATCAGAACACTCATCATCAACCTGAAGAACATCAAATTTATTCTTTGAAACTACATCATTCTTGTCATTAGAACTTAGAGGGGATTTGGCTTTCTCCCTCTGAAAGAGGAAGTTCACCTTAGGTTTATAAAGCTTAATACCCTCCACCTGCCTACCTTGAGACTTGTCCACCTTCTTATTTTTCCTCCGCCGGTTCGTAACAGTGGTAAACCCATCATTTCCAACCTGAGTAGGCTCTCTTTCCGTATCCACCTTCAGAAGGTTTGGGCATTGAGCACGAGAGTGTCCAAAAACTTTACAGTCCTCACACATGGGCGGCTTCCACTCATACTCAACTTGCATATGCCACTTAGCATGACCCGGTCCATCAATATTAGGAACAGCCATAACAACTTCCTCTTTGAGAGGTTGTACAGCAGTGACTTCAATTAGAGCCCGAGCATACCCCAAACGCCCCCATGCCTCCGTACACATGGAATTAGTGAAAGCATCTAACATAATTGGAGTACCAATTTGCGATCCAATGAGACTTAAACCATCAGCAGTATACGCAACCACAGGCACTTTATGTATCTTAACCCATACCGGCACCTTGACCACCTTGTCCCGAGATAGTACCAAATTCGGACTCCACTTCGTCAATATTAACGGTTGGTTTCTTATCATCCATGGTCCTTTTTCCATAACCTGCTCCAGCCCAGTTAACGAATTAAACTTGAAAAAGAACACACCGTCATCATCTTTCATAACTTTTTGAAGACCAAATTTTCCCCACGTGTTCACAACATAATTCTTCACAAGAGGGAAGGCAACCGTTTTTCCAACGAAAAAACCCACCAACGAGTTAGCAAAACGGTGTTGAGCTGCCAACACATTCTCAACAGGAAGAACAAAATCCGTATCTTTAATTTTTTCATCTTCATTAAACAGATATCTAAATGAGCCAGTAGGTTGTTTGGCTTCATTAGCAACCATCTCAGCAAATGATTTAACAGTTGATTCCGTAACATTTGGCCCCAACTTAGCATCTCTCAATCTGTCCATTCGAGCAGTAAACTCTTGTACATCAATTTGCGAATTGTCAAACACGTTCCCCTCAACCACCATCTCTCCAAAGCACACAAAAACACACAGCTAATAAAAAACTGCACCACCAAAAAAAAACAAACCCTAAAAAAATTAGGGTTTCAAAACGCCTCTTCACCTTCCCCTAACCGGCCTCCATAACAAAAACCAACAAAAACCCTAGCTATGTGTAGAAACCCACGATACCCCTAGATCCAATCCTAAAGAAACGTCGAATTAATTAAAACGAGATTAAAGGCAAATCAGGATTAAACCAATCCCCGGTTGCAAATGATCACAGTTAAAGAATAGGGAATGACGAATCACAAGCCTATCCCAACTCACAATCTACAGCGACAAGATCAGTTGAATACTAATAAGAAATAATCAAGCGTTAATCAATGATTGGTGTCTAACAGGATTGAAAAATTAAGGTTATGTGAATCGCCCACATAGAGAGAGAACTAGGGTTTTGGTATATATGAACGTAATTGTATATCTTCTTAATATATCTAATTAGTTCAGTGTTTTTTAATTTCCATTTTATGATTGGAACCTGAAAAAACATGAAACATCTATTGCTCGAACACCCGAACAAAACGGCGTTGTTGAAAGACGAAACCGTACTTTAGTTGAGGCTGCTCGAACATTATTATCCGCTTCAAAACTTCCACTATACTTTTGGGCCGAAGCCGTGTCAACCGCATGCTACACACAAAACCGCTCCTTAATTATCCCAAGACACGAAAAGACACCATATCACATAATTAATGATCGCAAACCTTCACTCAAACACCTTCATGTTTTTGGATGTACGTGTTACATTATTCGAGATGGTGAAAATCTGGACAAGATGAAAGAGAAAGGTGATGCATGCATTTTAGTGGGATATGCAACTCAGTCTAAGGGATACAGAGTATACAACAAGAGAACAAAACTGATAGTCGAGACTATTCATATCAGATTTGATGAATTACAAGAAATGACACTTGAACAAAGCAGTTTAAGTCCCGATCCACAACGACAAACGACTTCCGTTCACAACCGCACGGAACTCGGAACACAAGACCACAGCAATGAACCGTCAAGTTCAAAGCTGGTTCCTAAACATGTTCCTAGAGCAGATATGACAGTGGACACGACACTTGAAGAGTTGGAAATGTTATATGGACCAATGTATGATGAATATTTCACAGGGTAGAAACAAGTTGCATTGAAGTCTTCCGCTGTCACTCATGATAAGAATGATGATACCGTTCATCGTCCACAAAAGGATACAACTTCATCTACTTCAACACGGGTTGTTACAGATTTACCTCCTCAGAATATCACTTCAACAACCGATCCTACAACTACTGTCATTGCTCCAGAGAACACAAATCAAGCAGACGGTGCATTATCTGACGATGACGATTTTCACAACCCATTCGGTACACCGGTACACGAAACTGGAGAGTCTTCTACTCGCCATGTTGATCCGTCAAATATGCATACGTTCTATCAACGACATCCTTCAACACATCATTGGACTCAAGATCATCCTTTGGTTCACGTAATTGGAAACCCTTCACATCCCGTTCGTACTAGACGACAACTAGCCACCGATGGCGATGTTTGTATGTTCGCACTCGCCGTGAGTACTGCTGAACCGAAAAACATCAAAGAAGCCATGGCTGATCATGCTTGGATTGAATCAATGACGGATGAACTTCAAAAATTTGAAAGACTTAAAGTCTGGGAACTTGTTGACAGACCATACGATGTGACTCCATTAAATCTTCGTTGGATCTAGAAAAACAAGATGGATGAAGAGAATACGATCATCAAGAACAAAGCTAGGCTAGTAGCTAAGGGGTATGGCCAGAAAGAGGGAATTGATTTTGATGAATCATTTGCACCAGTTGCTCGCATGGAAGCGGTCAGGATTTTCCTTGCTTATGCTGCACATAAGGGATTCACTGTCTATCAAATGGACGTAAAGACGTCGTTTCTTAACGGTCCTTTGAAGGAAGATGTCTATGTCACGCAGCCGGAAGGATTTGTCAATCCTCATTATCCTGACAAGGTGTATTGTCTCCACAAGGCACTATATGGACTCAAGCAAGCTCCAAGGGCGTGGTACGACGAGCTCTCGAAATTTCTGGTATCCAAAGGTTTCTCAAAAGATTCCATTGATCTAACTTTGTTCACTTATAAATATGGGGATGACATTTTGCTTGTGCAAATTTATGTTGATGACATTATTTTCGGGTCTACAAACCCAAAACTTTCAAAATGGTTTGAAAAAGTAATGCACAGCAAATTTGAAATGTCAATGATGGGCGAACTAAAATTCTTTCTAGGAATTCAAGTTCACCAATCCCCAAGTGGTATCTTTATAAACCAAGCTAAGTATTGTCAAGAGATAATCAAAAAGCATGGTATGACTTCATGTGACCCCATTGGGACACCATTATCAACCACATCCCTAGATGCTGATTTGGAGGGAGTTGCTATAGATCAAACGAGATATCGTTCCATGATCGGCTCCCTCATGTACTTAACAGCAAGCCGACCAGATATATCACATGCTACGTGTTATTGTGCACGATATCAAGCACGACCCACTGAAAAGCACCTCAAGGAGGTTAAACGGATCTTTCGGTACCTCAAGAATACCATTCATTTGGGACTCTGGTATCCGAGGGAAACTGGTTTCTTTCTAACGACCTATTCAGATTCTGATCATGCAGGGTGTCTTGATACACGAAAAAGTACTTCTGGTGGTGCACAATTTCTAGGTCAAGATAAGCTTGTGGGATGGTCTTCCATGAAGCAGGATTGCACGTCACTTTCATCAGCCGAAGCAGAGTATGTGTCTCTATCTGCGTGTTGTGCTCAAGTTCTTTGGATGAGAACACAACTCACGGATTATGGCTTCCACTTTGATAAAGTACCTATGTACTGTGACTCAAAGTCGGCCATAGCCATCTCCTGCAATCCGATACAGCATTCCCGCACGAAGCACATCGATGTCAGATACCACTTCATAAAGGAACAAGTTGAAAGAGGTATCGTTGAATTATACTTTGTTGGAACGGATTACCAATTAGCCGACTTGTTTACGAAAGCTCTGTCGAAAGATAGGTTTGAGTACCTCGCTAGGCAAATTGGTATGAGATGTTTGACTCCAGCAGACCTGGAGATTCTGGCAAAGGTGCCTGCTTGATTTATCTATCAAACATCACATTGTAAATATCTTTGAAAAAGCAAAATACAAAAATATAAAACATATAAAAGCAAAACACAAAATTAAAAAACTTTCAAAATCCAAAAATATTCTTCTCGACATGTCTTTCAGTATCGATGATATGGACGTGCCTAGAAATGTCGCTCAATAACAACACGGGTGTGTACATAAAGCTCGAATGAAAGTTGTAAATATTTTTTAAAACATGTCATTTCTTCTTTTAATAAAGGGAATTGTCTATTTTGGACAAATATTTCCAAACAACGTGTAGAGCAATCTATCACGGGTTGAGCTTGTCACAAAACATTCAACGTTTTGAGCTCAACACAATGGCTTGTAATCACTTTCAGATTGCAACCCGGATCGCTATTCACGGGGGAGTGTACGATTTATTACTCTTACCCTCAGCAAAAGAAGAGAAATCTTCTTACACTTGAGCGGATTCATCAAGACATTCAAAGTCTATGAACTCAAGTTTATGCTTTAGAAAAATCTTTCGACAAAAAGAATTGATTTTTCAAAAAGCGTTGAACACAAATTTTTTCAAGATTTTTTCAATGATATTCAAAATCTTTCAAAAATTGTGTGTTCAACAACTCCCATCCTCAAAAAGCGAAATGTGGATCATATCCTCATAATGACAATTCAATTGGATCAATTTTTGAGGGGGAGCATTTTAAACTTCATGCAAAAGATTAACTCATCTTTCTCCCTGAGATTTCAAGACTATTTTTTCAAAATATATTTTAATCAAATTTAGTATCTCTAATATCTAAAGATTTTATATATTAGAGATAGGGGGAGAAAATGTGATTAAAATGTGATCTAATATAAGACTTAAGCACTTTAACTCTTACCTACATGTGCGAAACATTTTCGATTATCGATGCACATGTGAAGGGGGAGCATTTCTAAAACGACAAAACTAGCAAGGTGTTAAATGTTTTCCAAACACTTTGTTAGAATTTAAAGTGGTTTTCATGGTTACGATCAAATACCCACAACATCTTTAATTCACGACGTCATTGGTGTCAAAAGGGTGGTTAGGTTTAAGTCCTATGATCCAACCAGAACCGGAGGGATCTTCCCAAGGACAATCCAATAGACTATTAGAAGTCCTTAGGAAAGATGGAGTAGAATATGAACGTAGCTGAATGCCGACTAAGTACTGATGCTAGCACTGGAACAATCACAACAAGGTGCTAGTAATGATGTCTTGGTAAGCATTAAAGGGGTTGAAGAATGAAAAAGAAATGTAAGGATAAAGGGTGTAAAGAAAGAAGCCCTCCATACAACTTAGGCAGAAACCGGGTCAACTCATCATGAAGACAATCTCATCATGGACCCAGTGATGTGAAGCACAACCCTTTCCTAGCTACTCAGGCTTCTCTCAAAAGAAGTTTGTTTTATTGTCACGGAGATCAACACGACTTCTATTGACTTTCTCACTCCGAGATAGTTGATATTGAATAGGTGGCATCTGCTCCAGCCTCCGACCACTAAAAGTGCACAAATAGAGTCTAGAGCCAAGAGATCAATCAAATCTCGTTAGGACACACGGATGAAGATCAACAGAGTCCTACGCTATATCCTTGTGATATTGCTAGAACACTCAGAGTGATACTACTTAGTATTCACAATGATGAGTGGAAATCCTTCCAGTGTTAACATCAAACAGCACTGCGGTAGGTCATATGCAAGATTCTTTATAAATTGAACATGTGCAAAACTGAAAAGCAACAGTGGTTTGATTCTGAATTGATTCAAACTCGTTTCAAGTTTCTACGCAATATCTTTATGGTCTTGCCAGAACATTCAGAGTGATATTCATTAATATCCACAGTGACGAATGAAATCCTTCTAGCGTCAACATCAAACAGCGCTACGGTAGGTGACTTGTGAGATTCTTATGAATCAAACTTGTGTCAACTGGAAAGCAACAATTGTAAGATTCTTTACGAATCACACTTGTTCCAGGAATTTGAATTGACGACTTTAATCAAACGGATATCTATCCAATTGATTCACTCTTTATGTTCGCAGTCTTGCTTTGAGACGGTCGAGTAAAGAGAACGGCTAGTACAGCCGCGAAACCCTGTCAAGGAGATTCTTAATTGAATCTACCTGATCACAGGTACGATATTTAATATCGTATAACGGTCTTCAACGACCGGAGGTAAAACGCTACCGATTTAGGACGAATGTCAAAGTCATTCTGTCCGTGTCTACGTTTTGTCTCGAGAAGGTGGCGTCACGGTGTACTCAGCAAAGTCAATGATTCAGAAACCGCATACTCATGCCTAAAGACATATTCAACAATTAATAGTGTGAGCATGTGGATGAAGACACAAGATCGCAAGATGGCAAAGACAAGTCAAGGATGATTTGAAGATCTCGAGCTTAAAGACAAAGTCGAAAGACAACAACAAAGGCTCAAAGATCACAGCATGAAGGAACAAGACTACTATTACACGTTCAAGACTCATTTATGGCGAGATTAGTAATCTCTACAAATTTCCTAAATGACTAAGGTTTATGACCTCTCATTGGGGGAGATTGTTAGCCTCAAAATATTGTACCAAACAAGAATGCTCGGTCATATGTTTATTATGTATCGTATTTTAGAACGTTGTAATAGGTAGTATATTAGTCGTGTTATTACGGGCTTAACTTTAAGCTAAGGTTCATTAATAACTAACCGAAGCCCAAACGGAAAGCCCGGCCCATGATCATATAGCCCATTAAGCTACATGTAAGCAAAGGCTATATAAACCTCTCCTTGCATGTAAGGAGAGGTTGGTTGATCATTTCATTTTCTCCTTAATCTAATATTTCACATATTCACACACTTCTCTCTCTTTTCTCTCTCTAGTTTCTCTCTCTAAAATTCATCTCATTTCTACCTTTCTTTCTTCATTAATAGTATAGAATCATCACATACTAGGGACAACATTATCTCTTAATTCATCCAATTCATTCAATTGTATTTTCCGGTGATCTCCCGCGGTCTTCAAGTCAAAGTTTGCATGCTTAAGGGCCCAATATGCCTTGTGCTCCAACTCAATGGGCAAATGACAATTCTTCCCATAGACTAACTTATAAGGAGTGCAACCGATAGGTGTCTTATAAGCGGTCCTAAAGGCCCATAAAGCGTCATCAAGTTTGTCGGACCATGAAGCACGGTTTTCTCCAATTGACCTCTCTAAAATCCTCTTCAAAGCTCGGTTCGAAACCTCGACTTGCCCACTCGTTTGCGGGTGATAAGCCGTAGAAAGACGATGAGTAACTCCATATTTCTTTAGAACCTTTTCGAATTGGTCATTACAAAAATGGGTTCCACGATCGCTTATAATAGCACGAGGGGTTCCGAACCGAGAGAATAGTTGCTTCAAAAACTTCACTACCACACGAGCATCATTAGTAGGCAAAGCCTTAGCTTCCACCCACTTAGAAAGGTAGTCCACCGCGACGAGGATATATTTGTTGCCATGAGACGATGGGAACGGCCCCATAAAGTCTATTCCCCATATGTCGAAAATCTCACACACTTGAATTATGTTTTGCGGCATTTCATCACGTTGAGACGATTTTCCTTGACGTTGGCACGAATCACACGAATTCACAAGTGCGTGTGCATCACGATAGATAGAAGGCCAAAAGAAGCCAGCATCGAACACTTTCTTAGACGTGAGATTAGCACCGTGGTGACCACCCGTGGGTCCCTCGTGACAAGCTCTAAGGATATTAGAAGCTTCGGCACCAAACACACAACGTCGAACGAGTTGATCCGCACAAACCCGAAAGAGATAAGGGTCGTCCCAAAAATAGAACTTGACGTCACGAAAGAATTTTCGTTTTTGTTGTGTCGTCATACCCTTGATTATGAAATTGCCCGCATGGTAATTTGCAATGTCGGCAAACCATGGGGTGGTGTCTTTAGAATTCACTACACCGAGAGTCTCAAGAGGAAATGTTTCAGTGATTTCCTTGTTCTCGAAAACATCTTTGTGAGGATCTTCTAGACGAGAGAGATGATCGGCCGCTAGATTCTCGGCTCCTTTTTTGTCAATCACGGTGACATCAAATTCTTGGAGGAGGAGCATCCAACGAAGCAATCTTGGCTTAGTATCTTGCTTAGCTAAGAGATACTTGATAGCCGAATGGTCGGTATACACGATGCTTTTAATCAAGACGAGATAAGGTCGGAATTTCTCAAAAGCATAGACCACGGCAAGGAATTCCTTTTCCGTTGTGGTGTACTTTAATTGAGCCTCGGTCATCGTCTTACTAGCATAGTGGATAGGATGGAAATGCTTGTCATAACGTTGCCCTAAGACGGCCCCTATAGCATAATCACTTGCATCGCACATTATTTCAAAGGGTAATTCCCAATTAGGAGCAACAAGAATGGGAGCTTTGGTAAGTTTCCTTTTAAGAGTTTCGAAAGCTCTAACACAATCCTCATTGAAGTTAAAAGGAGCATCCTGCTCGAGAAGGTGTGTCATAGGTCGAGAGATTTTCGAAAAGTCCTTAATGAAACGACGATAAAAGCCCGCGTGGCCTAGGAAACTCCTAACTCCCTTAACGGTTTTGGGATGAGGTAACTTGGCGATGACGTCTACCTTAGCTTTATCGACCTCAATCCCCGCCTTCGACACCTTATGTCCTAAGAAGATTCCTTGTTTACACATAAAATGACATTTTTCCCAATTAAGCACAAGATTAGTTTCTTCACAACGTTTTAACATTTTCTCGAGATTAGATAAACACGACGTGATCGAATTGCCAAACACCGAGAAGTCATCCATAAATACTTCCATCGACTTCTCGATCATATCGTGAAAAATCACCATCATACACCGTTGAAACGTACCCGGTGCATTACAAAGTTCGAAAGGCATCCTACGATAAGCGAACGTTCCATAAGGACACGTAAACGTAGTCTTCTCTTGATCACGAGGGTCGATAGGGATTTGAAAGTAACCGGAAAAACCATCTAAAAAGCAATAGAATTCATTTCCCACAAGTCGCTCCAACATTTGATCCATGAAGGGCAAAGGAAAGTCGTCTTTACGAGTGGCGTCATTTAACTTTCGGTAGTCAATACACACCCTCCACCCGGTCACAACACGAGTGAGAATTAACTCGTTGTTTTCATTAGGCACCACGGTCATTCCTCCCTTTTTAGGGACACAATGGATTGGGCTCACCCATGGGCTATCAGATATATGATAAATCATTCCCGCGTCAAGGAGTTTAAGGACCTCCTTTTTAATGACATGGTAAATTTTGGGATTCACCCTTCTTTGACTTTGAATTGCGGGTTTGTAGTCCTCCTCCATTAAAATCTTGTGAGTACAAAATTTTGGGTCAATACCCTTAATGTCGGATATTTTCCACGCAATTGCCCCTTTATGAGCCTTAAAAACTTTCAAGAGCTCGGTTTTTTCATTATTGGCAAGACCTCTTGCAATAATAACCGGCAACTTGTCATCACCTTCCAAGAATGTGTATTCAAGGTGAGAAGGAAGATCTTTCAATTCAAGGATAGGTGGTTCCTCGATTGAAGATTTTGGTTCAACACTCATAACTTCCATCGGCGGAAGAAATGGTGGAATAGAAGTATCATCGCTAATCATCACCTCATCTTCATTGTCGATTTCATTTGAAGTGAGATCGCCTCCTTGCAATGGAGTGAGATTTGGTGTGGAATTAGCAAGAATCGGATCCAAAATAGTGGGATTGCCACTTGACGAGCTATCGGAAAAACATAACAATTCTTGTGAAAACTCATCGCAAACCACATCAACGATGTTGATTCACTACTAGAAAATAAGGCTAAAGCAACACTCCTAAAGTGTTGTATTAGGTCTAAAAAATGTTGCATAAAGCCTAATGCAACACTTTTTTAAGTGTTGCCTTAGGCTCTGTTGCCTTAGGCCTAAAGCAACACTTTTGCCATAATGTGCAACACTTTTGTCAAAGTGTTGCTCATGTTCATAAATGCAACACTTTTATATTGCAACACTTTGATAGTTACAAGCAACACTTCTTAATATTAAACACCAACCAATGACAACACTTTTAAGTATCATATGCAACACTTACAATCATCTAATACAACACTTCTTTTTCAACTTTAAGAATATTGACGCAACACTTTTTTGACTAGAGGCAACACTTTAGCAATTCCGTGTCGAATATTTTCTGTAGAAAATTCAAAAGCTAGGAATACAACCATTGTTATAATTAAATGTGGACACGTAAATTGTTTCATCAAAACAATGATATAATATCATTAATATGATCATATTCCAGGTACAAATTTATTAAATGTCAAACTACCATATAGTTCAGAACATAAGCAAAACATCTGCCAACTAAATTACTACTAATATCTTCTTCAACATGTATTCTCAAAAGACTTCCATTGCACTTGTAAATCTTGATTATCCGACATGTTATACTAAAGCAACCTGGAAGACATATAACCAAAGAATAAAATTAGTTTTCTTGAATTATGTGACACAAGGTGTTATCAAACACTAATTAAAGCCACTAAACTCATGATATCAATCCCCTTAAAAGACTTAACGTGGATCCTTTTGCTGTTTAATTTTGCTTCTTTGGTTTTTCACCTTATTATGGAATGAGACAAAACGCACACTATAGCAGTTGGCTATGGCGCGTTTACAATTTATAAGCACTTAACACACACTCAAAAACATATTCAAGAAACAATCAAATAATTACAAACAATAAAAATGGATGAACAGTAGCATCAAACTAGAGGTACTCCGACAAATTACAACTAATTAATAAGCCGACTTAAAAGCTATAAACCTCAAATATTTGTACAAACAGCAAAACTATGATACTTAATCTATTTGAATTCTGATTTGCAATACTTAAAACCTCAAAATAAAGAATCAAGAGCTGCTGGTGTTTTCATCATGAAACTTGGCCACATTTGGCCAAGTTAAGTGTTCGATCTCAAGCCTAAGTAATTTACGTTCCAACAAAACTATGCAAAACGGCTAAGAAACAATAACCAAACACAAATCAAGTTGAAACACACAGATAACAAATTAAGAGCGGAGAACAATGAAATTCAGAATTTGCACAAGTATGACCAGTAAATTCTAGAATAAAGCGCAAAAGGATGAATTTCGACTTTAGATTAAGCACTACTAATAAGGTCTAAATGATGAATTAACCTCACACATATTACAACTTATAACTAAACTACCAAACTACAGAATTGCGAGATCTCAATCCTAGTTACTAAGGAATAATATCTGGTAGTGTTTATGGGCTTCAAATATGAGTAAATGATGAACTAGTAGTGCCTGACTTCATGTAGTGAGCATCAAACCTACAAGTAAGGTACTACAATCCTAAACTAACATTCAAACATGTAAAATAAAACTCAAAGCAAGCAGAAACTACAAAACTTAAACACATTAGCAGATAGAGCATCAAGAGAGATAATCGGTTATGTTAAAACCATGCGAATCAAGCTTAACCTTATACCTAATCCTATGACAGATTCCAAGCTTTTCCAAACACTACTTAATAATCTGATATCCAACTTTTTCAAAACAAAAGTGATTATAACAACTCAAAACGGAAAGATCTTCACAACTGAGTATCTAATATCATCTAAAAAGTGGATTCCAACAAACATAAAGAAAATTTATGATAAATGTATATAACATACCTTTTACCAAAAGAGATAATCAGTTATGTTAAAACCATGCCAGCTACTTCAGGAGGCAGTTTTTCTAAGATTTTTCGCATCGTGTTTTCAACTATATTGGCACGCTCATTGTCAAATTCCTTTCTCATAAGTTCTAGTATCTTTTCATTGTCCTCCTTCAATTCAACAAGTTTCTGTTTGTAAACCTCTTCAATCTTTTGGTCCTTACCAGCATGTTGGCCATTTTCAGCTTCTAAATTGGTAGTACTTGATCGCACAATCTCGGATGTAGCCATATTAGAACCCCCATGAGCTTTAACCTTTTTTATCAACGTGTTGGTAACACCTCTACCAAAAAGTCTACGATGTCCATCGTATTCTTTGCTCATCACAACTTGAAAAGGATCTGTAGGAGCACTTTCATTTTCCGGAGGCTCGTAATTCTTCATTTTTTCCTTTAATAATTGTTTAGAAGTTAATAAATTACCCAATATAGAAGTAACAAATATTACATTTCATGTGTATATTAAGTACCAACTAGAAGTAGCAAATAATACTGGATATAGTATCTTACAATTTTCTCAGCTGTGTCATCATATGTGTCAACATATACATTTCCTTCAGTTCTTTCGTGTGTGCACTCAAACATTTTAGTCAAGGTAGGTGGTTCTTTGTTTGGGTCTTTATTCTTCTACATTCATGATTAAAAAAACAATCATCAACAAGTATTAATAAGATGGTTGAAATGAAAAAAAAACTATCACTAAGATAAGAAAAGCATATTACCAGGCCCTCACGAATCCTTGCAAAACTTATTGGACCAGCTGTGTGCATATTCTTTTGAGACATGCGTATATTTCTTAAGACCAAACACCGGTCCTACACAAAATTTAACCAAAAGTTCACAAATAGTGTAACTATGGACATTAAATAATAACGATATACAAAAGGTGTTTTAAATAAATATAATATACGTTGAATTACCGTCACTTCTTTCTTATTCCATAAAGTCAGTAACTTTGCAAATTCCTTCTGTGGAACTAATTTTGGTCGATTCGCCCATCTTGTTCTTGTATCCTTAAATTTATAGAAGTGCTTTTTCTTGATTCTACATTTATATACTCTCCAACAATCTCCAATCGATTTTAGCACCCACGATTTAGCAGCCTCAGGTACAATGTATTTGCCCTTATGAAAATGAAGTTTCTTAATTTGTAAATGAAGAAAAAGCTTCATAAAAAGGTATATAAACAAGTTTTAAAAGTTTACCAGTACATATTCCCACATCTTGTCCTTATGAGGTACTTTTCGCCATGAATTATAGGTTAAAGGTGCATAACTGTAGGTACGAGCTATTGTACCTAAAAACCGAGAGAATTTACCAACTGTATCTTTCTCCTCAGTCACAGGGCCAACAGGTTGTCCATACTCATTGCAGATGATTTCCTCACGTGCATCAGACATTCGTACATGAATATCGTGCATCATTGTTGGGCCTCTTTTCCTTGAAGTTGGAATAGCTATGAGAAATTCAATATACATAATAAGCAACAATTAGAATACATACATTTAAACAAAAAAATTGCAAAAATGTGACTATGTAAATCAAGTTAACCTGCTTTTTTCATGATAGAGCCATCAAATTGTGCTTCAACAAGTTCAACATCCTCATCCTCATTTTCTGAACGATCTTCACTACCATTCTCAGATTCTATTTCATTTTGATTATTCCCCAACATAAAATGCTCATTTTCATTATCCTCGTCGCTTTCACGACCATCTTCTAGTATTTCATCTTCGCTCATATCTGTAATAATATTAAGAAAGTTTACCTTGAATGAATTCTTATTTTTAAGTTCATTTTCTATTCAAATATAGTACTACCTAGAGATCCCACATCCTCTCCTTCAGGTCCATTATGACTACTTTTTAGTATTTCATTCTCTATCTCTTCAGTCTCATCATCGTGGGCACCATCATGTTCATTGTCAACTTCATTCACGTCTATAACCATTAAAAACATATATATTAAAAGCAAATATACAAACACTGTCTCATTTGTACAAATGAAACGCATATACCTTGAGATCTCACGGTATTCTCCCATTCATCATCATCAAGGGAAAATAGTTTTCTCCTTGGTCCACTAATGCTTGTTGTCTGAATATTACCTTTTCTTGAATTACATTTTGATTCAGATTGTTTCCCTAGTAACTCTTTCTTATTTAAGAGTAGTTCACGCATAGTAATTCCAGCCCTTTGTTGATTTCTTTTCCCTGCATTTGAATCCACCTTCTTTCCATTTTGTTCACCATCCACACATGGTATAACCCGAGAGATATTTGGAGCACTAACTCGTTGCTTTGATAAATTGGCATATCTATTCATGGACATTGGCGCAATATATTGCCGACGATGTACCTGTGACACATTAAAACTTATCATAAAGAGAAAAGTTGTACAAATTTGACGCAATGAAAGATTTCATATCTGGTTACCTTTTTGGGAGCTGGAACATGTGTAGTAACTTCTTGGTAATTTTCCTCACACTCACGGAACTCTTCAGGATTATACTCTACATCTTTGTCACTGGAAACCCTATCTTTCTTTTGCCTTTTCTTTGTATTTTCAGCCACTGCCAAACTTGTCAAAGAGTTAGCGATATTTTTAACACCTAACTCTCGTAGTCTTGCTTGGTTCTGTTGGACCCTCAACAGTTTGTTCTTCTCATAATCAGTCATAACGTTTTGGTCACCTTGATTATGCATTCGTTTGCTTCCCATCACTGATATTTTAAAAATCAAGCAACAACATTAAAAGTTATATTAATAACATCAGGTCCAGCTCATAAGTAAGGATCCTTATTCTTAAGTAATATTTTTAAAAACCATTTAATGAACTTGCTCAGTTTGTGGCATAGCAATATGAATATTGGTATCCACTTTGCACTATGAATTGGAAACTAATAAGAATACATGCAGTTAGATGTGCTCGTTGTTGTTACAAAGTCCAATACTTGTATTAGGATTTTGACTATTATGCCATTAGGGGTGTCATTCGGGTTATTGGGTCGGATTTGAGCCTTATCGGATCAAGTCTTATCGGGTTTTCAAAAATTAAAAACTTATCCGCAACCCGACCCTATAAAGAATCGGGTTTGTCGGGTTATCGGGTTCGGGTCTATCGGGTTATTGGTTCGGGCTTATCGGGTTATCGGATTAGATATGTTATCATTTACCATCTAATATTACACTCCTAAGTCCTAAGTCTGCGACGAAAATTTACAATGCAACATAGCAAACTCTGCTTTTTAATTCATCACTTATTAACGTAAAAATAACTTATTGACAAAATGACTAACATTCATTATCAGAACAATCTGTTAGTAACTTATTATCTAACCTCAAACCTCCATTGATGGTTTCTAGCCTTATCAAAAAACATGTTGCCACATTATCTTATCACGAATAGTAACCATGTATATGTGCGGAGTCGTGTTAAATATAAGTGATGATGGCAAGAATGAGTAATCTTAAGGGCTAAGGATGCTATGTATTTTCGTTTAAAAAGAAGTTGTAATTAGTTTTTGTACTTTTCAACAAACAGAAGTTCACACTAGTCTAAATGAAACCATAGCCTACCCACCAGGAGATACTTCTCCAATGATACTTAAATTTCGTGATTATATATAACATATATTCTAAATTTCGTGATTATATATAACATATATTCTAAATTTCGTGATTATATATAACATGTATTCTCAATATGATGTCATGACTGATTATCCTATATCTATATCCATAACAAACTCACAGTAGGGTAAGAACAAAAGTTAGGGGAGGTTTTTAGTGGGCATAATGGAATACTATGAAATGCAATTTATTTTGATATGAAATGCAAGTATCTAACCAATATTCATATTGAAATGCAACTTATTCTGATGTTGTAGCCATACTAGCATAACAAAGACACGTGTGTTTACACTAAAACTAAACTTTCAACTATCGCTTTTAAGCAAATATAAGATAATAGCGATATATACAAATACGAAAATAAACTTTCAAAATGAAAGGATCTTCAAGTCACCAACTAAAAAACACAACGCCAATATCGCTACACACAAAGCAGGCAGCGGCGCCATTTGATTGAATCTTTTTGGTACACCCGAAAGTTATCGTAGTTCCGGCGAAGTGTGAATGGAAATCCGCGTTTATATCTAAAGTTTGATGCTCGAATAAAAGAGATTGTTTGATTTTTTTTTATTTAAACTACTAAAATTAATAACAAAATATTGAGCGATATAAAAAGCGATAAGAATGAAAATTAAACTACAATTATAAAGCGAGATATATCTAAAAGAAATAAAAAAATAATAATAAAACAATAACGATGCTAAACTAAATGAGCATAATCAAAACTACTATAATCTTGATATTTAAAGTTAAACAAAAATAAGGAAACAATATAAAAGCTAACTAAATAACTACAAGGAAATAGATAGAGAAACGAACCCGAGCGAATAACCGGAGACGCCGAGCTAACATAAAACATAAAACGGTTAATGACAATAAAGTTAAAAGAAATTTTAAAATTCTCTAAAAACTATTTTTTTTAATTAAATCTAAATTCAATAAGCTATTTAAAAAATATTTTAAGAGATTTTTAAATTACATGCGATTGAAAAATTAAACTAATAATAAAAGTGATTACATAAGGCTGCGTCCTAATTAGCTCATTTCTAACACACATTAGTTAATTAGGTTATGAATATAATAACTAAAAAAATAACTTGTAGCAAATTAGTAGTAAATAAAGCATGGATACAATGGATCAAGAGTGCAGTTCCTAAAGCCAGGCGTCAAACTACAATATTTTACTTTTCCCACATAAGACACAATCATTAATCTACTAAATCAGCATTTTATAGCATAAACAAAAGAAATGGAAAGGAAGAAAGAAATCAGTTTCAATATTGAACAAATCTTATAACGAATCAATCTCATATACCGAATCCAAATATTAACCGAAAACATCATCAACCCACAATAATATTGTAACAATATACACATCGAAAAATCATTCAAAAACTGAATCAAATCATCAAACTAATCAAACTGCTATATCATCGAATCACAAATAATCGAAACTTCAACAAATTAAATAACAAACTTCAAACGACACAAACACCGAAACAGCATCTAATTTCTACCGAAAATACCCAAATCTAACCTCTTCTATATGAATAACAGTAACATCAAACAAATTCTAAAATATTATCCAAGCGCATCTAATCCAGAAATCCAAATCAAACTCGAATCGAAACAACTTACAACCGAATCAAATATAATTATTATGAAATGAAGCTAAGATTGAATTTTTATATAAAACTGAATTTAAATTGTAACAAGTCCTACACCTAAAAAAAACGAAGGAAGGAGATAAATTAAACAGAAAGAGAAAAAAAAATTGAAAGCTATCCTACTTCTACCTAAAAAAAATACGCCGGATGAAAAAAAGAGAATGATAAAAATAATGAGATGGAATGTTTTTTTTTTTTGCTTCTTATACGCAGGTCCACCACCCCTGCTTTAATTCTACGCAACTCTTTTTCTTCTTTCCTGGGCTGTATGGGCTTTGCTCCGTAATGAGCTGTTGGGCCTGCAGCGTGAATTGGGCCAGGAGGGCTGTCTTGATACTGGGCTGCCTTGATACTGGGCTGTGTCCTTTTGGGCCAGCAGACTATTGCTGAGTATTTTGGGCTGCAATAGTGTATTAATGGGTCGGTTCGACCCATTTAAATGGTGTTGGGTCGGCCCATTAAAAGATAGAGGCACCATCGGACTTGATTTTCTGTCTTCTTTCCATTTCTCGTGCTAATTTTTTTGGCTCTTTGGCTTCGTTTTTGCTCCTTTTCTTCATATCCGTACCTACAATAATAAATAACACATTTAAACGATATATGCACTAAAAATACACGTTTTGCTATTTATTATGTCATAAATGAAGGGATATTACTACTAAAAACACGAATAATTACGTGTCTAACACACCCCAACACTTAAGACGTTGCTTGCCCCCAAGCAACTATTATCACAAACGTTAAATCCAAAAACAATTTAAAACTACTTTATTTGAAATTGCTCTTAAAAATAAAGACTCATAGTGACCCGCCATGTTCGACTCTTTATTCAAGGTATAAGGATCATAGAACGAGAAACACGCAAACTGGGTGTCGCCAGGGAATAAAGATCGTCATCCTCTTTTTATTACTCCCAACTAAGCTAAGACTCCTTGTGCAAACGTTTTGTTAAAATGCTAACACTACTTATACTAATAACCTATGTAAATATAACTTTTCACTCCTATAATTATAAAAGACTAGGCAAGTGTGTTCTTTTTCAAAAGTTTGATCGTTCAAATCGACATTTGTTATGGTTGCTAATCATCTAAGTGGAATATTAAACTCACCGAAAATGACGAGATTTGAGATTCAAAAATGGCCTTTCCCATGTAGCGGCTTTCTTCTCGGAACGTCCCAACCTAATCGGTTAAGTGCCCGGGCTTTTGACACCCCACGGAGAATAGTACCGGGATTGGCGGGATTTTGAATCAAATATCTTGAAATCACCGCTAAGCTAATAAAAGACACTTAGATGAAAAACAACGACGGTAATTAGAGAAGGAAGATTCAAAGGAGAGATCACTCCATGTAGCGACTTTCCTCTCAGCTTGTCCTTTAGCAAAGATTAGGAGGCTAGGTTTTTACACCCTCGAGAATCGTATCGGAGCTCACGGGACCTTTGACTTCTACATTCTCAATTACCGTCTAAACTCTTATACAAAACTGACGAATTCTAGTTCAACTTCGGATTTAAATTTAAGAAAAAGCAAGTTTCTCACAATTATAATTGAAGCAACAAAAACATAAAACTCTTATTCATATTTTTTTTTATTCTTTTTTTTCTTTTTTTTCAAATATATTTTTTTCTCTTTTTTTTTCTATTCTTCTTTTTTTTTCAATTTTTTTTTCAACATATTTCTTCACGCAACATTATTTCAAATTTAAGAAAGTATGCTTTCACTCAAATTTAAATAAAAAGTTGAACTAGGACTCTATATCAAAATTGCATAAGAATTTATTTTTTTACATAACAACATAATTTTTAACGTTCAAAGGCTTGAAAAAAAACACACTTATTTAATCTAGTTATAATCTAGGAGGAAAAGCCATAGGTTACTCATATAAGCTCTAAAGAGAACCAACTACTCCACGTTTAGCATTTTTATTTGCACAATTCCTAAAAGCTTAGTCTAAAAGTTAAGGGTGTAGCCAGATCAATACTCAGGCAGAGTCAGGATCCCCTTTGTTCTAGCCTACGGGACAAGTCAATCACGCACGGTCAAAAACGTTTTATTATTTTTAATAAAATAAAATAAAAACAAACAAACATTTGATCAAAATAGGATGCAAGAGGGCAAACAAGTAGGCATGAATATGATCCATATGATATAAAACCCCCCTACACTTAGAACCGAACATTGGCCTCAATGTTCAAAAGTGATAAGGTGTTACCCCTACACTTAAGAACACAAAAGGCTAATGCTAGAATTCCAAGTGTAAGAAGGAGAACACAATCAGATATGCAAGGATAAAGATGAGAACTGAGTACTACCCTGATATAGACATGAAGATCGATCGGAGACTGAATGAAGAAGATGATGGAAAACAGCAACATCAACCCTCTGAAAGTCTTCTCGATCCAAGGGAACCTGCACACAAAAACAAAAACCAACAAGCACACATGGAGAGAAGCACATGCCCCTACACTTATGTTAGAAAAAAATAAAAAGGATAGATCATCGGGTTGCCTCCCGAGAAGCGCTTGTTTTTATTAACCGAGTCACGAGCCTGAATCGACCCCGAATTAAATGGTCCATGGGGGAGCAAGAGAATCACCACTGGCTCAAAACAGATATGCCAGGGTCAAAAATCTTATCCTCATTACCGGATGAGAATAAAGAAGATGAATCCACAGTATAAGTGAAGAAAAGTAGAAGGATTCTTATAACATACGAGAAATAGGTATAAAGGCGATCCTTAAGAATACTCGTCTTTGCCAAGGGCGGGAGGGTGGGAGAAAAAGATATCAAAGTGTCACCCGAGGACACTTGATAGAAACTCAAAGCAAGAGTCGATGGGGTAACTGGTAAAACATCACAAGTAATAGCAACATCAACGTCTCCTCCAGGATCAAAACACTCATCCTCATTTCCCGGTATGAAATGAGGCGAGTAAAAGCGATACGTCACCTGCTTGGGTATGTACGCAGTAGGACGGGGTGGCAACATAATATGAGAAATATCAGAAGAAATATCGACCACCCGCGTCACCTCTCCAGACCGAATCAAACGGAAGGTAGGGTCAAATCTCTCCACCTCCTCTACGATGGGAGGTGGCATGGCTAACAACGAATGCTCATCAATAGCAGGAGAGTCGGAGCTATCAATGTCCTCAATCCCCTCTTCAAAGAGAGGATTCACCTCACTAGAGATGTAGGCGTCATCAAAATCAAATAAAGGGTTCGAATAAATCTTGAAATTTTCCTTCTGAACGTCTTCATCGGATAGTGACTCGTCATCACTAGAAGTAAAATCATCATCGAGATCAAAGAGAGGATTAGAGAAAGCCAAAGAATCGTCTCCCAAGATGTCGGTGGGAGGTAATGAGTCATCACTAGAAAAAGATTCACACTCATCGTCACTGTCGGAAGCAACCGTAGGCTCACTTTGGATTTGAATAAGAATTTCATCGCAAGGAATAGTGATAAGACCCTCATCCCCCATGATGAGAGAGGCATCGGTCTCCGTAGTGGAAGAATCGAGAATAGGAGTGGTTGAATCCTTAGGCTCGAGAGCCGACAAGTCGAGAGAAGGAATTACAATTGCACTAGGACATTGAGCACAAAGATCATTCCAAGAAATAGAATTCTCATCGTCATCATCATCATAATATTAAGAACGCACAAGAGGAGGAGTATAATCACTAAGATTAGATACTTGCTCTTGTCGTTGTCGTTGTCGCTTTTCCTCCTCCTTTGCTTCTTTTAGAAGAACAACGGCATCTTGAAGTTGCAAAATAATGGCGTGTGTTTCGTCATTCAAAGCATTGAGTTGTTGAATTCTCTGAGAGGATTGATGATTGAGGGTGGGATGTGGGGGCTCACAGTTATGAAAACCAGGATTATAGCACGGATGTGGCTCATAGGAAGTCATCGGTTGAGAAGAATTATAACACGGATTTGGTTCATAATAATCCATCGGTGAAGAAAAATGAGGACACGGATTTGGCTTAAAATAATTCATTGGCTGACAATACGAAGTATCCTAAGGGCCCCCACAATAATTGCAACACGGGTATTGAGAAAAACCCGGTGCATGTTGCGGATAGGGATTGTCATAGACGGGAGGGGGTGAGAAAGTATTGTAAGAGGAAAAGTATGAATTTGTTGAATTGCAAAATGGACAAAATCCAAATTGTGTATTGTCGATATCAAAACCGCACCGCTCACAAGTACACCATTGACATGTTTGAAAACCATGCCATGGTCTCCCACACCGTACGCAAGACGAATCCATGAAGAATTAAAAATAAGAGGGGTTGAGAAAAAGAATTAAACACGATAGAAGATAAAGAATAATATTTTTTTTTAAGTTTTTTATTTTTTTTATTTATATATATATATATATATATATATATATATATATATATATATATATATATATATATATATATATATATATATAAATATATATATATATATATATATATATATATATATGATATATATAGTAATAAAGAAAATAAAATAAAATAAGAAAATATTTTTGATTTTTATAAATTTTTTTGGATTTTAAAATTTTTTTTTTATTATATATATATACAAATACGAAAATAAACTTTCAAAATGAAAGGATCTTCAAGTCACCAACTAAAAAACACAACGCCAATATCGCTACACACAAAGCAGGCAGCGGCGCCATTTGATTGAATCTTTTTGGTACACCCGAAAGTTATCGTAGTTCCGGCGAAGTGTGAATGGAAATCCGCGTTTATATCTAAAGTTTGATGCTCGAATAAAAGAGATTGTTTGATTTTTTTTATTTAAACTTCTAAAATTAATAACAAAATATTGAGCGATATAAAAAGCGATAAGAATGAAAATTAAACTACAATTATAAAGCGAGATATATCTAAAAGAAATAAAAAAATAATAATAAAACAATAACGATGGTAAACTAAATGAGCATAATCAAAACTACTATAATCTCGATATTTAAAGTTAAACAAAAATAAGGCAACAATATAAAAGCTAACTAAATAACGACAAGGAAATAGATAGAGAAACGAACCCGAGCGAATAACCGGAGACGCCGAGCTAACATAAAACATAAAACGGTTAACGACAATAAAGCTAAACGACATTTTAAAATTCTCTAAAAACTATTTTTTTAATTAAATCTAAATTCAATAAGCTATTTAAAAAATATTTTAAGAGATTTTCAAATTACATGCGATTGAAAAATTAAACTAATAATAAAAGTGATTACATAAGGCTGCGTCCTAATTAGCTCATTTCTAACACACATTAGTTAATTAGGTTATGAATATAATAACTAAAAAAATAACTTGTAGCAAATTAGTAGTAAATAAAGCATGGATACAATGGATCAAGAGTGCAGTTCCTAAAGCCAGGCGTCAAACTACAATATTTTACTTTTCCCACATAAGACACAATCATTAATCTACTAAATGAGCATTTTATAGCATAAACAAAAGAAATGAAAAGGAAGAAAGAAATCAGTTTCAATATTGAACAAATCTTATAACGAATCAATCTCATATACCGAATCCAAATATTAACCGAAAACATCATCAACCCACAATAATATTGTAACAATATACACATTGAAAAATCATTCAAAAACTGAATCAAATCATCAAACTAATCAAACTGCTATAACATCGAATCACAAATAATCGAAACTTCAACAAATTAAATAACAAACTTCAAACGACACAAACACCGAAACAGCATCTAATTTCTACCGAAAATACCCAAATCTAACCTCTTCTATATGAATAACAGTAACATCAAACAAATTCCAAAATATTATCCAAGCGCATCTAATCCAGAAATCCAAATCAAACTCGAATCGAAACAACTTACAACCGAATCAAATATAATTATTATGAAATGAAGCTAAGATTGAATTTTTATATAAAACTAAATTTAAATTGTAACAAGTCCTACACCTAAAAAAAACGAAGGAAGGAGATAAATTAAACAGAAAGGGAAAAAAAATTTGAAAGCTATCCTACTTCTACCTAAAAAAAAATACGCCGGATGAAAAAAAGAGAATGATAAAAAAATGAGATGGAATGTTTTTTTTTTGCTTCTTGTACGCAGGTCTACCACCCCTGCTTTCATTATACGCAACTCTTTTTCTTCTTTCCTGGGCTGTATGGGCTTTGCTCCGTAATGAGCTGTTGGGCTTGCAGCGTGAATTGGGCCAGGAGGGCTGTCTTGATACTGGGCTGCCTTGATACTGGGATGCGTCCTTTTGGGCCAGCAGACTATTGCTGAGTATTTTGGGCTGCAATAGTGTATTAATGGGTCGGTTCGACCCATTTAAATGGTGTTGGGTCGGCCCATTAAAAGATAGAGGCACCATCGGACTTGATTTTCCGTCTTCTTTCCATTTCTCGTGCTAATTTTTTGGCTCTTTGGCTTCGTTTTTGCTTCTTTTCTTCATATCCGTACCTACAATAATAAATAACACATTTAAACGATATATGCACTAAAAATACACGTTTTGCTATTTATTATGTCATAAATGAAGGGATATTACTACTAAAAACACGAATAATTACGTGTCTAACAGATGTCAATGTGATTGATCATAGCGATTGCATAAACATGAGAAGGTTTCGAGTTTTGAGTAGCGTTTATAACAAGTTCCTCTTCGTTGAATCTCAAAGTGATAGTTATCGCATGAACATCGATAAGCGATCTCGAAGTGTCTAAAAATGAACGACCTAAAATTAGAGGAACTTGAGGATCCGCGGGGATGTCAACTACTATAAAATCAACGGGATAGTAGAACTTCCCCACTTTCACGAAAACATCTTCGGCTACTCCACATGCTAAAATCGTAGAATGATCGGCCATCTCGATAGACATGTTCGAAGGAATAAGAGCCGGAAGCGAAAGCGATTTCCAAATGGAAAATGACATCAAATTAATGCTCGCACCAAGATCGGCCAAGGCGAGGCATTCTTTCATATCTTGTATGTCACAAGGAATGAGAAACTTTCCGGGATCACCAACTTTTTCCGGTATGCGGTTAAGATAAACCGAAGAACAATTAGCAAGCTTTGAAAGCTTTTCCTTATCGCTCATCATACTTTTAAAAGTGGAAGCGAAACGAGGCATATACAACAACGCGTCGGCTAAACTTACATCAAAATGCACTTGTTGAAACATCTTTATAAAAAGCTCGATTTGTTGTTTGTTACGTTCTTGCAATTTCTCTTTGTTTCGTCTCGAAGGGTAGGGTAAAGGTGGTGTGGGTTGGTCATTAGGCAACGGCCTTGGAAACTCGGGTTCCACAATTGGTATTGGTTCAACCGTAGGTGTGGTTTGAGCGGTACTTTGTGGGATTGTAATGTGCTCCTTTTCGACCATCACCTCGGGTTCTTTCTCGAGTTCCTTCTCCGTAGAAGTACTTGGACGAGAGATTGGTTCCTTGAAAGTTTTACCACTTCGCGTAGTAATAACCTTCATTTCTCCCTTCGGGTTTCCAATGGTATCACTAGGAAGACCACCCGAGGAAGAGAGTTTACACATGATTGCTTCAAACATCTTAGCCATTCGGTCCTCAAATTTTGATTGCCTAGCATCCGCTTTTAATAACTCTTGCTTAATCTCATGTTGTCCTAATTCCATCTTTTGTTGATTTTGTTGAAGACGTTGGACATTTCCTTCCATTTTGTTTTCATGAGTTTTAAGTTCATTTTTTAGCTCGTTTTTCAACTCGGATCTTAAGCTAATCATCTCACGTTGCATGTTATCAAATTTAGCATCATTTGCTTTAGCATAATCCAAAAATTCTCCTTGAAGATTTTTAGTGTGAGCATTTTGAAACCTTGTGTAGTGTTTTGAAAATCACGGTTTTGGTTTTGATTAGTGACTTGTCCATTCCCATTTTGATAATTCCCCTTGTTGTAGTTACGTGAATTGCCTTGGTAATTACCACCTTGGTTGTTGTTTCGATAATTATTAGCATTTTGATTTGGTGGAGCTTGATTTTGGCGGGAACCTTGACCGTTTTGGTTGTAAGTTCCCGTTGCTACATAAGCACTCGAAGTGTTACCATCCGCGGTAATGCACTCGGAAAGATCATGAGCTCCACCACAAGACAAACAACTCTTAGCAACCGCTTTAACCGAAGCGGAATTTGAAGCTTCTTGAGCTTTCCAATGGGACATAAGATTAGCAAATCTATCAAAAAACCGATTTTCCTCATTAGCTTCATTTTGTAAGGCATTAATGCTACGAGACGATGACGATGATGATGAACCCAAATTGGCAACACTCGGTGTGTTACGAGGGCTATAAACCTTAGATCTATTCTCGATGATTTTCAAAGCCTCATTTGTCGTCTTGCACAAAAAATTACCACCCGCGGCGGCATTCAAATAATCTCGTTCATGATCATTAAGCCCATTATAAAAAGTATCAATTTGATGCAATTCCGAAAAATCATGGTGTGGACATTCATGTAACATTTCTTTAAAGCGTTCCCATGCCATTGAAAAACTTTCATTATTTCTTTGCACAAATCGTGAAATCTCATTTTTCAAATGTGTTGTTTTAGATGGTGGAAAAAACTTGTTCACAAACTTAGAAACGAGATCGGCCCATGTCAAAATCGAATTTGGCGATTCTTTCTCAAGCCAAATTTTTGCGGGTCCATCTAAAAAGTATGGAAACAACATCATCTTAATGGCGTCAGGTGGAACATCCTTAAACTTGCTAGTAGCGGTGAGACGGTTAAAATTCCTAATGTGATAGTGCGGGTTGTCTTTCTCATGACCTCTAAACTTATTTGCTTGCAACATCGACATTAAACCCGTCTTAATCTCGAAATTATCCGCAAGGATGGCGGGAATCACAATAGCCTCTCCAAAACCCTCGGTGGGTGCTTGTAGCAACTCCATCATAGTACGATTAGCCATGACGACTTCTTGTTCTACAATAGGTTCAACAATTGGAGGTTGTTCTTCAATCAACGTCTCTTGATTGGCTTGCTTTTGAAGACGTTTACGAGCTCGTTTTGCTTGATTACGAGTGATCATAAACTTCACGAAGAATGGGAGGTGAGCAAAGAAGATTCTTTTTGGGTGTTTTATGAATTTTCAATTTTTTTGTGTTTTTTATTGTATTTAATTTTTTTGGATTTTGGTGTATCTTCGTAGACAACAATCTACAAAATCTCTCCTCGAATCAAACTCTTGATTAAAGAAGCCTCAAAGGAATGAAAACGATCACGTGGAGTGAACGCCTTCGAATGACTTTAGAACTTTGGTGAAAACCAAATTGTTCAAGAGGTTTTAATCACAAAGAAACCAAGCAAATATATTATACGTAACAATACTTTGGGCGGCAAAACCCTCGATTAGCCTTCAATCTCAAAATACTCACAAGCAAGCGGGGAAACGAGGCGGTGCGAACCACTTAAGAGCCTTTTTCCTTAGGGTATATTTTATAATACCCGCCTTATACCCACCTTATAGTTCGTATTTTTCAAAAACGAGCTTCACGAAAGTATTTATCTATTTTTGCCTTTTTCTTTTTGTTTGAGATTCGAATACAATAATTGAGTGATGAAATCCCAATTAAGGTTGTGTTTTCACACTTTTGGAGATATTGTTTATTTGTTGTGATACTTAATACAATATAGTAATAATATTTTCACAAGAAAAACCAAGAAAACCGATAATACGTATTAGTAAAGTTCTACTAATACAAATACTATTTAGTTAATATTAAAAACAACAATGCAAATTAATCACGACACACATCCCCGGAAGCGGCGCCAAAATGATTGTGGTAAATTACGACCTTTAGGAAAAGGGGCGTAAAAGCGGTAAGTATTAAGTGTACGTTTAGGAAAACGTAAACACTAATGACCCTTGTGGTGTGAAAGTTCGTTTCCCAAGGAGGTATATGTAGATTTGTAAATCTATGCTTATGTTTTTAGAGAGAGAAAGAGATAGAAAGATGGTGGATTTCACACTTTAGAGAGAGAAACTAAGAAAGAACTATGTGTAAATAATGAAACCACACCCCTCTCCATCAAAGGAGAGGGTTTATATATACCCAAGCCTTGTAATGGGCTTGGGCTTACACTTTTGGGCCGGCCTACACATGTTGTAGGCTAGGCTTGGACTTGTTTGATAAGTAAAGAAGATTAACTAAACTACGAGCTATTACATGGACTATCGTTGGAGTGACCGATCCTTCTTAATACGTAAAATTTATTTCCAACAATCTCCCCCTAAGGGAGGTCACTCCAAACAAGGGCGTTACCCAATTTACAATAATAAAATAAACCTAGCATACTATGCTTGTCTTGAGCTCGTAGTCTTCGTCTTTCTTTTTCTTTTTCTTTTCTGGTGAACATGCTGATGTGATCTTTGATATCAATCTTTGAACATCAATCTCTTGCCTTGATCTCGTGCATCCATCACTTGTGATCTTCGCCTCTTCGTGACCTCACGTCCCACATACTTATATCTTCGTAATTCTTGAAAGCTTCAGAGTTTGAAACAGCGGAAGACTTAACTTTTAGGCTTTCTTGAATTAGATGAGATATTAAGTGCATAAAGTATAAGCATGCGGGGACGACTTCTTCTTGGATCCCGCAACGCCACCGTCTTCAAATGCCGCAACATAAGTAGACACGAACGAAATGGCTTTGAACATTTCATTCTAATTCGGTAGCATTTTACCTCCGGTCGGTGAAGACCGTTGGACGATATTAGATATCGTACCCGTGACGGATAGTTTCAATTAAGTAACTTCCTGACAGGATTCCGCGGGTAAACCCGTTCTCTTTATTCGACCGTCCAAAGCTGACTGCGAACATAAAGAGTGAATCATTTGGATAATAATATCCGCATGATTTGAAGCCGTCAATTCATGTTCCTGGAACAAGTGAAATTCAATTAAGAACCGCACCATCGTTGCTTTCCAGTTGTCACGAGCTTGATTCGTATAGAATCTTGCAAGTTACCTACCAAGTGCTGTTTGAGGTTAACACTAGAAGGATTTCCACTCATCACTGTGAACACTAAGGTATCACTCTGAGTGTTCTGGCAAGATCACAAAGATATTGAGTAGAGGCCTGGAACGAGTTTAAATTCAGTTAAGAATTAAACAGCTGTTGCTTTCCAGTTATCACAAGTTTGATTCATAAAGAATCGCACAAGTCACCTACCATGAGCTTTTTGATGTTCGCTCAAGAAGGATTTCCATCTTCATTGTAAATACTTTCGTATTACTCGGATGTTCAGGCAAGATCATGAAGATTTTGCGTAGGACTCTTAAAATCTTTCTTACTTTTCACAGTGTGTGAAGAAGCAAGGAAATATGAAAGTGTATCCTAGTGAGATATTTGATGATCTCAAATGGCTCTAGACTCGATCGTGCACGTTGGATTTTAGTGATCGGAGGCTAGAGAGGAGTGCCACCATTTCAATACCAATTTATTCGGAGTGAATAAATCGATAGATAACGTGTTGTCTCCGTGTGATTAAAACAAATACCTTTTGAGAGATATCTGAGTTAGTTGGGATGGGTTGTGCATTGCATCACTGGGTCCATGATGTCTGTCTTCAATATCAAGATTCATTAAAATGATCTCAATAGCATATGTATTGACCCGGTTTCTGCCTAAAGTTGTAAGGAGGGCTTCTTTCTTTACACCCTTTATCTTTACAATTCTTTTTCATTCTTCAACCCCTTCAATGCTTACCAATACGTCATAACTAGCACCTTGTTGTGATTGTTCCAGTGCTAACTTAAGTACTTGGTCGGCATTCAGCTACGTTCACATTCTTTCTCCACATTTCCTAAGGACTACTATTTCTAGCTATGGAATGTCCTTGGGAAGATTCCTCCGGTTCTGGAAGAATCATAGGACTTAACCTATCCTACCATCCTTATGTCACCACAATCTTCATGGTCGTGAAATAAATGGGTTTTGGGTAAGTATATGTCACCATGAAAATCTATTTTGATATAGAAAATCCATTTTGCTCCCCCTTAACATATGCCACGATATTCGAAAACATTTCGCATATGTAGAGATGAGCCAGCACATTAAGTCAAACCATTTGTGATAATATCCCATATTAAATCACATTTTCTCCCCCATATTAAAAATATTAACCCAATCGATGTTTTTAATATCAATTGATTTAATGAAGTTTTAACAAAGGTTTTGGGAAGAAAAATGCGAGTCTGTTTTATCTTCATGATATCAAACACATGAGATATGATACCGATTTGTAACATGATCACATATTCACCATATTATAAAAGAATTGACAAGGTTGGACCTGATAGATGAGAACATCATATGATAAGATCAAATGGTTCTTGGCAGCATATGTTGGTCGCCTCGTCACGTCTGAAGTCATCTCTTGACACCACATGTACGATTGGTATTGTTGTCTTGACACCAACTTGTGAACTTGACACGTTCGGCATCGAAGATTCTGAATGCTTGACAATTGCTCCCCCTCAATGGTTGACCCGTGTTCTATTGAAAGAGCTGTAGTCGTCGGTTGAGTAGTCGCATCATCGAGTATGTAGATACCAATTGTAGATTGCTATGGTTGTAGAGATGAGGGCTTCATAAAAACAAGACTTCTCTTGTTTTAACAAATAAATGCACTGAAACGTACATTGATTTGTGTTAGACCAAGTTATAAAGTAAACTTGATCCCTTACAAGGTTTTAGAGTAAACCTTGCCCGAGAAAATTAATTCCCGTTGTGAGGCAAAGCTTTCATAAGAAATACTTGACTTTAATGTGAAAACCGGGTTGCAGTCTGAAATAACTACAAGCCATGAGGGCATGTTTTATGAAATATTTACAACTTTTGTACGTACTCTATTTATGGCGCCGTGTCAATATTAATCAACATTTCTAAGGCCGTAAATATTATCGTACCAAAAGACATGCCTTTGAAAAATAAAGTAAAATATTTTTGGATTTTTTAGATTTTTCAATTTTTATGGTTTTTATATGGTTTTATATTTTTGTATTTTGCTTTTGTGGATAAAAATATAAACAATATATACAAATGATCACCAAAGATACGGAGAATAGTTTTACCAAGACTATTCTTTCGCTTCATCTGCTAGTTCCTTTAGAGTCTCAGGCGAGAAGGTTCTCATTCCTAGCTTGTCGGCCAAAAATTCAATTCGAGCTCGATCTAAAGCCTTCGTGAAAATATCTGCCAATTGATACTCAGATCGAACAAAGTAAAGCTCGATTATTCCATTTTCCACTTGCTCCTTGATGAAGTGGTAGCGAATGTCAATATGCTTCGACCGGGAGAATTGAACGTTGTTGCAGCATAAGGAAATTGCACTCTTGTTGTCACAATACATCGGAATCTTGTTGAAGCCTAGACCATAGTCGGTTAATTGCGATCTCATCCAAACAATTTGAGCACAGCAACCGGACATAGCTATGTATTCTGCTTCCGTACTTGAAATTGCAGCGCTTTTCTGCCTTTTCGATGCCCAACTGATTAGTCGATCTCCTAGTAGTTGCAAAGTTCCACTCGTGCTACGCCTTGTATCTTGACAACCCGCGTGATCCGCATCTGCATATGCCATTAGTGCAATAGAGGAGTCCTTCGAATACCAAAGTCCCCGATTAATGGTTCCTTTAAGATATCGAAAGATCCTTTTAACAGTAGCTAAGTGTAACTCAGTAGGCCTAGTTTGATACCTGGCACACATACATATAGCAAACTGAAGATCAGGGCGACTGGCTGTGATATACAGAAGAGTACCGATCATTCCACGATAAAGTGTCGGATCAACGGCAACTCCATGTGGATCTGCATCAAGCTTAGATTTCTCCACCATTGGAGTGTCCACGGGGTCGCAAGATTCCATCTTATATTTCTTATGCGATTCAAGGGCATATTTGGATTGATTAATAAAGATGCCTCTGGGACTCTGAGATATCTGAAGACCTAAGAAGAATGATACCTTGCCCATCATTGACATCTTAAACTTGGAAGACATGAGTGTCCCAAACTCATCCGATAAGGTTTGGGTCGAGGCTGCAAATATAATATCATCAACATATATTTGTACCATAATCATATCTGTACCTCGTTTCTGAATGAACAGCGTGGGATCCACCTTGCCTTTTGCGAAGCCTTGAGTAATGAGGAATTGTGACAATAGATCATACCATGCGCGTGGAGCTTGCTTCAACCCATAGAGAGACTTCTTAAGCTTGTACACATGATTAGGATAATTAGGATTCACAAAACCATCCGGCTGTTGAACATAGACTTCTTCCTTGATTTCACCATTAAGAAATGCCGTCTTCACATCCATCTGATAGACGATCATATTCCTATGGGCTGCATAAGCGAGGAATAGTCGAATAGCTTCCAAACGGGCAACAGGTGCAAAGGATTCCATAAAGTCGACGCCCAATAATTGCTTTTATCCACGAGCTACTAGTCGAGCTTTGTTTTTCAATATTCCGCCTAACTCATCGAGTTTCACCTTGTAAACCCATTTCAAAGTGAGTAACTGCACTTGATCCGGGCATGGGACAAGTTCCCATACTTCAAGACGTATAAACTCATTAAGTTCTTCTTGCATAGCTTCTATCCAACAGGATTGAGTAAAAGCTTCTTTCCATGTCTTAGGTTCAACTTCAGTGAGAAAAGCATCAAAGTGACAAAACATTGCACTTTCTTGTAACTGACTTCGTGTGGATACCGGACGATTAGGGTCACCAATAATAGAATCTATAGGATGATCCTTTGTCCACTTGCTGTCATGTTCACGAATCCGTGGATTGGAGTAAACTGTAGAAGGAGCTTCCTCTGAGGTGGACGACCCGGCTTGATTAGGGTCGGGAATAGGTACACCAAATAATGGAAGTTCACGCATTTGAGCGAATTCCAAATCGTGATCATCATCATCCTCTTCATCATCAATAGGCATGACGTGGGTAGTTGTTACATGTGTTGGTTGAGAATTACTCGTTGAAGGTATATCTTGACCAATTGTAGGTGCAGATGTATCAGATTGTGCTTCGGTTGTTGGAGCGACAACTTCGGTTACCGGAGCTATTACCTCAGGTTCTGGAGCAACAATAGTTGGAGGAGTAAAGAATTCATCAAAGAACGGTTGAAACAACGTATCCCATTCATTCCTAGTAGGTGGTGATGAAGTAGGGTTGTTTGGGACAAGACCAGAACTAATATTACTGGGTCCCATTTCATGAAGTGCGGGTTCAGAGCTGCTTTGCTCAGAAGCCATTGCTGTCAGCTCATCAAAATCAACATTCATAGTTTCAAGGATTTTGCGAGAGTTACGGTTGTAGATTCGGTATGCCTTCTTTGCGGGTGCTTAACCAATGAAAATACCAATATCGGCCTTTGGTTGAAGTTTTCCCAAATTGTCACCATCATTATTTGGATAGCAAAGAGAACCAAATACATGAAGATATGATAAATCTGGTACTTTTCCATGGAGAAGCTCATAAGGTGTTTTACCATGGCGTTTACGAATTAGTGACCGGTTTTGGGTGTACACTGCTGTAGATACTGCTTCTGCCCATAAAAACAATAGAGCCTTTGCGTAAATTAACATCGTTCGAGCAGCTTCCATAAGTGTGCGATTTCGCCTTTCAACGACACCGTTTTGTTGTGGAGTGCGTGCAACGGATGTTTCATGAGATATGCCAACTTCTTCATAATAGTCACGCAAAATTTGATTCACAAATTCGGTTCCATTATCTGTACGAATGCGTCGGACAGTAGTGTTGAGACGCACTTGAATCATCTTGAGAAATCTGATGATGAATTTAGGTGCTTCATTTTTTGCTTTAAGAAATTTCACCCATGTAAACCGAGAGTAATCATCGACAATGACGAGGATGTACTTTTTGCCACTAAGACTTTCAACACGCATTGGCCCACAAAGATCCATATGCAACAGATAAAGTTTCTCTTGGTTGGTGTCTTCAGTCTTGGGTTTGTAAGACTTCTTAGTGCTTTTCCCCATTGTACACGCGGAACACAAATGATCCTTGTGAAATGATAGTTTAGGAAGACCACGAACAAGTTCGTTTTTCGCCAAGTGATTAATAGCGTCAAAGTTAAGATGAGATAACCGTCGATGCCATAACCATGACTTAGTCTTCGATGCTTTGGAGAGAAGACATACGGGATAAGCGGCCATCATGTCGTGTAGAGACAAAGTATACAAATTATTCCCTCGAGTACCTTTCAATAAATCAACCCCTTCCAAATTACGAATGAAGCAGGTATGCTCTCGAAAAGCAACTTCTAGGTTTGCATCACAAAATTGTCCCACAGAAAATAAGTTGTGACCGAGACCTTCCACGTAATACACTCTTGAAATTATAACATTCCCAATATGATATTCACCATAACCCATTATTTTTGCAATATGATCATTTCCAAATCGAACCGTACCAAGAAACTTGCTGACGAAATTTCTGAGCTGAGAGCGATCTCCGGTCATATGCTTGGAGCAACCAGAGTCCAAATACCAGAGAACAATTTGGACCACCTGTTTTCAATAACAACAGTAGACAATGCATTGGAAACTATTGGTTCCGGAGTGTTAGCAGATATAGATATAGAATTATCAGAATTGCTAACAATTTTGAGACCCTTAGATTTCCTGCGTTTTCTAATGTGAGTTTTAGCACTAACAGGTTTTACTGTTCCAACTTTCTTAGGTTTTGGATTATTCGCTGGCACTACAGTAGGAGTAGACCTATTTAAATGGTACTTGGTTCCTTCAGTAGTGTCGGTGTTCCTAGTTAAAGGACACGCTTGTGTTTTGGTAGCCTTGGTACTCCTAGTTAAAGGGCACGCTTTCTTCGCTTTAGTGGGAGTGATCCTAGTCAAAGGGCACGTATTTCCTACTATAGTGAAAGTTCTACCAGTGGGGCGCCACATCCAACCAACTTGGGTTAACACTTTCCCAGTCGGTTTCCATTCTAATCCATTTTTCCGGGCATGCATCTCATTCACATGGTTAATAAGGCAAGAATCATGACGACTAGAAAACATACATTCATTGCAATTCCAACATTTCAAATTAGAATTCACAGTAGGCTTAGAACGCTGCACAACCGCAGAGCCTTTAGGTTTAGCTACATGATTCTTTTTATTCAAAACAGAAATAACATTCCTAGGATGGGCTTCTACTTTCTTCTTCACTTGACTACTAGATGGGGGCAAGATCCTATCATTCTTATTGTTTCTCTTAAGCTTAGATCTTTGAGCCTTAGTAGTGGTGCTTACTCCTGTAGAAGGCAACATGGGAATATTAGAAGCTGGTTTTGATTCTGCCTTATCTTTAGTGACCAAAGTTTGAGATGGTTTAGTCCTAGGGCCCTTGTTAAGTGGTGTGACGACAATAAGGGTTCTTTTGATTGCACTAGAGGACGATGCTGAAATAGGGCTGCGTTGTCCACAACATTCTTACCTTTTAGAGTACGAAGTGTTTCCTTTAACTCAGCCAAGACCAGATTCTTATCACAAATTTGTTCCCTTAAAACAGATATTTCCATCGACTTTCGATTCAATTGTTCAATCAATGATTGATTCTGTGCAGTGGTATTAGCACATGCGGGCTTTACTGAATCAAAGAGTCGTGTATTTTTCTGTTTTAAGTTATCAACTTTGGACAAAATCTTGGAAACTCGATTATCTAGATCAAGTTTAAGATTCTCAGCGGCCTCAAGTACGTTCACACAGTTAAGCTCCTTAGATTTCTCTATTTCCATCGGCAGAGAGTTAGCAACTTTGTCACTTGGCTGACGCTGTTTTGATTGTAAATTCAATCGAAAATTCTTTTCAAAATTTGCATCATCGATATTAACACCTTCGAATGACGTTTCAAAGATTTCTTGAATAAATTGTTGCTTGCATTCAAGCGAAATACAATGTGTTTGAATCTCATCAAAACGTTTTGAAAGCGATGAATATGAATCTTGAAGCTTTAAAAATTCAGCGTCAGATTCGTGACAAGTACTATCTACCACAGTATCCACAGATTCAACATTATGCACAATAGAATCATTATCAACACTTGTATTCACACAGACAGAAACTATATCATGAGACATCACTTGATTCAGAAGCAGATCATTATGGCGTGAGACTCGTTCTATTTCAAGTAAACTGTTTTCATAAGCATCTTCCATTTCATTGAAAACACGTCTAACTTCTTCTATTTCCAAAAACAAATCTTGATCAATATTACGAAGACAAGCTTTAACATTGTTTACAAACGGAACAATTTCATCTCGAAATGCAGCTCTAGTGTGCTCAAAGTTCCATTCACCTTCCGTTATGGCCGTGGCCGTCGTACGTTCCAAAATGACCTTGTCAAAATCGGCTAAGTGTTGGTGAACCGTATTTAAGTTAACGGACGCCTTACTTACCGGTGGAATTAACTTTGTTAAATCCTTTTTGACGAGTGTAGGAGACGTACTAGGAAGGTTTTCACTTGACAAACTTTGGGGCACAAGAACTGTTAATTCTGCTAATTCCTTTTGTAAGCGAATGCGTGTCTTTTTCGAAAATTGATCTTTGTTATGTTGATCATAATCAATTGTATGGAATTTTGAAAGCATTTTAGAATGAGTTTCATCCCCAAGTGATTGTGTCTCCTCAGTACTACGAACAAAAGGTGCTTCTTTCGATTTTCCAATTATGGTCATATCATAAAGACCGGGAATATATTCCTGAGCTTGTCTTGCATAACCGGGATTAGGTGGTAAATCTTGAAGACGTTTAAGTTCGAGTTATTTAAATGATTTAGTTAAAAGATGAACCTTTTCTGTGGAAGCGTATTGTTTTAAAAGCTGTTGTTCTTTGAATTTAAGAAGTTTGGTAGCATTAATTTCTGATTCAACCTTTTTAGACTCGAGAGTTTCGAAATCCATTTTAAGTTTCTGAAAATCATTGACAACCGACTCCTTTTCTTTTAATTCATTAGAAAGATTAGCTTTTAATGATTCTATTTCTTTCAAGTGTTCAATCTTTTCAAAACGAAATTGGTCAAATTCAGAACATGTTATTTTCTCTTCTTGAGGGACCATTTCAAAAGTTTTGACCTTTTCTTTATGCAACGCAAGCTCAGCAATTAGGGTGGAATTCGTATCTACGGATTGTCTGAGGGCCATATGCATTTGATCAATAATATGTTTAGGCACCATGACCAAATCATGTTGAGCATAAGATTTCATACCCGTCGTAGCATTTGGTTGAGGTTCACTCAAATGTGTTGGGTTGGGTACCACATCATTTGAGTTACTAGTCCCCGAATGCTGTTCGAGGTTGTCATTTTCATGCCCAACTTGATGTTGGTTTTCATCAATATTATTAGATGTGGTTGGTACCTCACTGATGACATCAGAACCGTAGTGAGAGAGATTAGCAACGAGAGCAGCTTGGGCAGAGTGAATGTCATCACAATCCGAATCGTATGCATCAAGATCGTCCGCTTGATAAGCTGCATTAGAAGTGGAAACAACTGCAATGCCTTCAGTATCTGCTGCCCCTGGGTCTGCCAGAAATGCCAACTCCTCTGAATCCAAAATCTTCCCCTTAGACTGAGCATCAACCAAATACATCTTCTCACGAAACCATGCATCATCCCTTCTCCTTTTCGGCTGAGTTCATTCCCTAGCCATATGACCTTGTCCTCGACAATTGTAGCAAGTCACAACCTTCTTCGGACCAATAGGACTCCCATTTCCACTAGCTTGAGAATTCACAGCTTGATTGTTCCCAGTCCTTGTAGGAGGTCCATATGAATTTTGCCTTCCCTGAATAGGTTGCACCGACACTTGACCATCTTGAACAGTGGCTTGTTGTCGAGGATTTGATGAGGTGCGGAGCTGATTGTTTGTTGGTGGAAATCCTCTAGTTGCAACAAGTTTTGACAAGTAAGCAAAGAGATGGTTTAGTACATCAGTCGGCGTATCATTTGGGGTAAAGACCGGTGCTTGAATTGGTGGAAGTTCATTAGAGTAGAAAGCTTGTGCTGATTGTGCTTCTATTGGAAAATATCCTTGCTGAGGAGTATAGCCCAATGGAGAAGTGTTGGCTTGTGATGGTGATGTTTGATATGGTGGTTGCTGTTGAAAAGATTGTTGATGAATACTTTGTTGATATGCTTGCTGTGGTATCATTGGTGGTTGATAAGATGGTTGTTGTGGTTGCTGATAGATGTGTGGTGGTGGCTGCTGCAAGTATGATGGTTGTGATAAGTAAAAGCCATGTTTTGTTGAGAAGCATACATTGCAAGTGGATCATGAACTTGAGGTGTAGACAACCGAGCCTCGATCACATGGCATTCGTGTTGTTGAAGAAAGGCTTGAAGTTGATCCACATTGGTGTTATGCAAGTCCTTAGCCAATTTAACATCCGTCACGTATTTTTTCCATTCTGGAGGAAGAGTGTTCAAATACTTGGTGTTCAATTGAAAGGTAGGAATTGCCATGCCATATATATTTAGCTCATTCAACAATAGGGTAAATCTCAGATAGTAGTCATTGAGAGTCTCCCCTGGCACATAGGCAAACTTATCAAAAGTATCATAAAGCTTACACTCTCGTTCTTGTTTAGTTAACGAGGTGCCTTGCATTAGAACACGAATTCTATCCCATAACTCTTTGGCAACTTTATGTTTGCTGACGAGTTTGTAGACATCTGGAGGAAGGGCTTGGAGAATGATGTTTGTAGCATACTTATCACATTTATCTTGAATCTTCATATCTCCAGTCAACTCACCCGTTGTGCGAGGACGAGTGGTCGTACCTTCCGTCACAGTACCATAATCTAATGGTCCATTGAGCACCGATGCCCAAATTAGATGTCCATTCTCCTTGTTCAACATATAAAGTTCCATTCGGGAAGCCCATTCCTCATACATAGTCTTCACCAACATTGGTGGACGATTATCCGTACCCGAGAGGATGGACTTATCCGTAAGAGATGTATACTCCATTTCAATAAGTTAAGATTTACAAAGTTGATCGAACAATGAAATAAGGTTAAGTATTTTTGTGTTGTTGTGAGTTAGAATCGAGAAACAATGTTAAAATCTCCTAAAATATGTTCTCGAAATTTTTTATGGAATAATTTTTGGTTTGTCGGAATGTCTAGATCGGAATGCCAGATCGGAATGTCAGATCGTAATACCAGATCGTAATACCAGATCGTAATGTAACACTGTCGGAATGATGATGGTATCGGAATGCCTAGATCGCAATGCAGAGCGGTCGAAATGTTCAGATCGCAAAGAGCTATCGTAATACTCAGATCGCAAAAACTATCGCAAAGATTCAGATCGCAATGCAATGTCTATCGGAATGCTTCAGATCGCAATAGCTATCGGAATGATTCAGATCGCAAAGTGGCTGACAAAATTTAAGCAGAGTAACGACTTAACACACCTTCCTTATACCCGTCGGAATCTCAGATAGCAATAGCTATCGGAATGATTCAGATTGGAATAAGTGATAAAAATCCAGCGATCGCAATGTAGAAACCTAACCCTTTCCGATGGTTAAGTTATTGCGATGGAGGCCCAAGTACAGTTTGTACTTTCCGATGGATCTTTCTGCTAGAATTTCGGAATGAAGAACACCAACTTTTTTGCACTTTTGATCCAAGAAAACTGATGTTTTAATGAAAACCAAGATACCAAGAACACTCTTAAACACGAATCCCTATGTTACACTACTTTAAACTTCGATCCAACACAAAAAAAATTTGAAGATTCGGCTCAAAACAAACCAACAATCTACGAAATGTTTAGAACACAAAAACAAACCTATATTTCATCCCAAGCTCTTGATACCATTTGTAGATTTGTAAATCTATGCTTATGTTTTTAGAGAGAGAAAGAGATAGAAAGATGGTGGATTTCACACTTTAGAGAGAGAAACTAAGAAAGAACTATGTGTAAATAATGAAACCACACCCCTCTCCATCAAAGGAGAGGGTTTATATATACCCAAGCCTTGTAATGGGCTTGGGCTTACACTTTTGGGCCGGCCTACACATGTTGTAGGCTAGGCTTGGACTTGTTTGATAAGTAAAGAAGATTAACTAAACTACGAACTATTACATGGACTATCGTTGGAGTGACCGATCCTTCTTAATACGTAAAACGTATTTCCAACAGTATATGTGTGTGAAAAACTTGTTAAATGTTTGTGAATAATGATTGGTTTAGAAGGGGAGGAGAAAAGAAGATGACGAAGACGTGAAAATTACTACTAGAATGATAGAACGTAAAACCGTAAAAACTACAAAAATAAAAATTAATTCTAAAAATTACCAAAAATTCACCAAAAATCAAAATTAATAAACTAAGAGTTTACCAATGATCAAAACTTTTTCAAACCTTTTAAATAATTAAATATTCAATTTTTAAATGCTAATTAAAGCCCTAAAAATTAAATAAATTATCAAAAAGCCCAAATAAAGGTTATTCAATTGGTAAACCTCTAAAATGACCTAAAAAGATTAAAAACTATTTTTAGAAAATTTTAAACTAACAAAAACTATTTAAAATGATTTAAAAACTATTAAAACTTAAAATAATTATAAAAATTAATCTAAAAGTGATAAAATTATTCTAAAAGTTGCTAAATTCCTATTTTAATGTATTTAAGCTAAGAAAAATGTAAAAAGTTGGAAAATGTGGAATTTGAAAAATAATAAAAAAATAATATTAAAATAATATTTAAAATCTAAAAATTATAAAAAATTCTAAAAACTTGCAAACTAGTTTATTTTAACCTAAATAATCAGAAAATCAAAGTGAAATGACCAGAATACCCCTATTGGGCCCTCAAATGGGCCAAAATCAAAAACAGTCAACCTAAATGGGCTTTTGGGCCCAAAAAGTCAAACTTGGCCCAATTGACTTGGAAAAGCCCAATCTGATTCAAAATTTAATTCTAAACACAAAACTCTAAAGGCCCAAAAGCTGAATGTGAGCTTATCACAGCTTAATAAGCAGGCAGCTTATTCTTATTGGGCTTTTCAGCCCATTAAGCAATAAGCCAATACCATAAGCTCTAATTTGAGACACAACCTTCTTTTGGGATGCTTATGATATCTGTAAAAAGAAATTTTGAAAAAGCACACTCAATAAGCCAGAAATAAGCAAAGTAAAAATCCACAAAACGACAAAATAGTCGGGTTTGAGATCTAGGGCACCTAAGAAGCTCTAGTTTGTTGCAAAAGCTCACAAATAGCTTAACTAAGAATAATCAATCAAGAAAATCATAAAATGCCAAGTAGAATAAGCTGTAAGAGAAAATAAGCTGGCTGAAAAAGCCAAATAAGCTAGTTTTCTAGCAAAAGCTTAACCAAAAGACTTGTAAACTTCCAGATTTGTTATTAAGCTAATAAAAATGATTTCTATTACAAAAGCCAAGTTGTTGCATGTGCCAATAAGCAGTTCTAAAAAATAAGCCAATTTGTGCTTATTTGACCAAAATTCAAAGTACTCCAAAGTTCACCAAATGATCAGGAATGGTATAAGGGCTTGTTATAAGCAAATTTTGTGAAGGACTCAAGGAGGAGGCCTTGTGAATCAAGAGGTCAGTTGACCTTTTGATGGCAAATTTTGGCAATAAGGGCTTAAAAAGCCAGTTAGCTTATAAGCCAGATACAAAGCACACCTGATAGGTGTGTAAACACCCATCCTTTTACCACTTAATTCTGGCTAAAACAAGACCAAAACACGTATTTAATATCATTTGTTTGGAATTATGCGTGGTTTTTGTGTTTATTGTATTTTCAGAGCCAACCGGATGAATATTGAAGAAAACATGGGATTGCACGGGTTTTACCGAAGAAAAAGACTCAAGATAAAGTCTATTGTCCAAGAGATGCAAAAGATTTGAAGTCACTGGGCCTATTCGAAGATTTATCGAAGAAAAGGACCAAAGATGGAAGATTTACATAAGTCGAAGAAACTCAAGTCTATTAAACGAAGAAATTAAAAGACGAGTTGAATTTAATCGACGACAAATCCCGAATCAGAATCAAAAACGTCAACTTTTCTGAAAAGACGAGAAGACAAGAAGAACGGGAGAAAGCCCACTCACCAACCAAAGGGGACACCTATATAAAGGGACCCCCTCACACTTTCCATCCAGTTTTTTAGTTTTTCTTTCCTCCACTTTTTTCTCTCTTCTTGTTCGTAGCATCACCAACACCACTAGGGTGTTTGGTGATTTTGATCTTTGTTCTTCAAATCTTATAATTTTAATCTTTGTTTTGTGATTGTTAAAACATTAATCATCAATACAAGTTCTTGTTTAATCTTTCCATTTCATCTTGTTCATCATCATCTTTTATTTCAAGTTCTTAAGTTCTTATTTGAGTGATTTGATCTTCAAAAGTTGTTGGGTTTCATGTTTTTATTGATGGGATTTGTAGTTATTGGTTAGTATATCATTTGTGTTTAGTTTTATTTAAGTTTTGGTGAAAAACTTGGTGATTTTTGGCTTAAAATTGATTTCCCTGTTCTTCGGCTTAAGTTTCTGTATTTGAGTTCCCCAGGTTCCAAATGAACCAAATGTTCCGGATGAACACCAAAGTTCCGGATGAACTAGAAAGTTCCGAATGAGCTGAAAGTTCCGGATGAACAAATCTTCCGAATGAACTGAAAGTTCCGAATGAGTTTAAAGTTCCGAATGAATGTGTTTTTGAAAAGTTCCGAATAAACTTCCGCATGAACAAAAGTTCCGGATGAATGTCATTTTTAAAAGTTCCGAATGAGTTTTTCCTTTAAAAGTTCCGAATGAATTTTTCCTTTAAAAGTTCCGAATGAGCAATAAGTTCCGGATGAACAAAACTTCCGAATGAGTTCCGAATAAAATTCCGAATCAAAGTTCCGCATAAAGATCCGAGTGAAGTTCCGAACGAAGTTCCGGATCAAGAGTTCCGAACCAAGTTCCGAGTGAAAAGTTCCGAATGAAGGTTAACTTCTGAATCAGTTTTCTTTTGAGCATCTTTAATTGTTACTGTTTCTTTAGTATTACTGTTTCTTCATTTCTATTTCATAGTTTAATTCTAGTTTTAATTAACTGTTATTAATATAATTGCCTTTAAATTTAAGTTTACACTTTCATGCATTTAACTTTTTAGTAGATTAGAAAACTAAACCCCCTTTTTAGTAACCAAGAACAATCATTCCACTTAGAACCAAGATCAATTCGAGAGGATATCAAGAGACTTAATTGAACCCAATCAAAATGCTAGTATCAAATGGCGCCGCTGCCGGCTCTTCTCGTTAAGATCAAAAGTTTTTTGTGAGAACTTGGATTTTGGGATCCGTTCCCCGTGAACGTTACTTTTTCATAAAAATTTTCAAAAAATCCTAAAAAATATAAAATTTTCAAAAATACAAAAAAAATTAAAAAACATAAAAACCAAAAATATTTTTGCTTTGTTTTTCTCTTGTTAGTTCTTTTGCAGGTGTATGCGCACTCGATCCACGTCTTATCAAGAGCCCGAGCCTCTCGATAACTTAGACATGGCCGGTGTACAAAACAACAACAACATACCACCTCCAAACAACAATAATAACAACAACAACCCACCTTTCAACAACATGAATAACAACAACAATGAGCCTCAACCGGATAATCGCCCGATGATTAAATTGCTGCAAGCTCATGTAGATGGCAACACTGATCCAATTGTTATACCAGCAATTGCAGCCAACAACTTTGAGCTAAAATCAGGCTTTATCCAGATGGTCTCCGCTCAACCATTCTTGGGGCGTACCATTGATGATCCACACGACCACATCAAGAGATTCTTGCAACTCACTAACACGGTCAAGTTCAATGGTGTTCCACAAGAGGTTATCAGGTTACAACTTTTTCCCTTTTCTTTAGAGGGACAAGCCCGACATTGGCTTGCTAAGGAACCGCCACAGAGTATTCTCTCGTGGACGGATTTGGAAACCAAGTTTATCAATTACTTTTTCCCACCCTCTCGTACTACCGCTTTGCGGAATGAAATCATAAATTTTGAACAAAAGTACGATGAGTCGTTCAGTGAATCTTGGGATCGTTTCAAAGATCTTTTAAGAAAATGCCCACAACATGGTTTTACCAAAGTACATCAAATTAATACTTTTTACAATGGTTTAAGCATGTGTGACCAAGATTCACTAAACAGTGCCTCGGGGGGTAATCTTTTGGCTAAGACATCCAATGCTGCTTGGGATATCATTGAGAATAAGTCTCGTGTGCAAACCAAGAGTGTTCGGACCAATGTCGCTAGTGCTAGCACTAGTGACAGCGACAAGCGACTGGACAAAATCACTACGCTTCTTGAATCGCTTGTTACCCACACCGTAAGCAACACCAACAGCATCAACTCTAGAAACGCTAAAGACGCTCAAGTCAATGCTGTTAGCCAACCATGCGAGATATGCGGTGGTCCTCACTCTTACACCACTTGTACCGCCACCCAAGACTACCCTGCTGAGAATGTGAATGCAGCATATGGCACCTATCCTCAACCTGCTTATCAAGCTAGACCTCAAGGTGACCGTAATTTGCTTAGCTACCGCTCCAACAACTACCTCTCACCACCCGGTTTTCCTCCAAACAACCCAAACCAACAACAAAACCTCAATCGCCCTCCTCAACAACAACAACAACCTCGCACACCATACATCCCACCTCATAAGCAGCAACAACCACCTCAACGAACCAACCAAGTCTACCAACCACCTGCTTATCAACCACCCGCATACAATGCTCCTCCCAACCAACCCACCGCTCTTCACCAAGAAGTGGAAACTTATATGAGGACTAACGATGTGATAGTGGGAAATCTTCAGAGAGAAGTGCTCAACCTGAAAGCAGACTTGGTCAAACAAGGGAACGATTTGAGAGCTGACATGAGAAACACGTTGGATAGTCAAACGAATGACTTGAAGAACATGATGGCTAGTTTCTTCCAAGGTAATCAACCCTCTTCTTCGGGTACTCTTCCGAGTAACACCGTTGCGAATCCAAGAGGGGAGATGAAAGAAATCACCACTCGCAGTGGTAAAGGTACCAAGGAACCCGAGCTTCCTATACCTCCACCGGTGGTTGTGACTAAGGAGAACGAGTCACCTGCTCCTATTCCTCATCCTTCTCCTTCCCCAATTTCTCCACCTCTTCCTTCTACCCCTCCTCCACCCAAGGATGTGAGTGATCCTATTCTTCCAAAGCCTTCCTCTTCTTCCAATATACCTTATCCATCTAGGTTGAGGAAAGAGAAGCTCAAAAGCAAGGATAATATTCAGGTTTCGAACTTCCTTAAAATGTTCAAACAATTGAATTTTAACATCTCCTCGTTGAGGCTCTCGCTCACATGCCAAAGTACGAGAAAATGTTTAAAGATCTTCTGAGTGACAAGGAAAAACTTCTTGATATTTCCAACACCCAACTTAATGAGAATTGCTCTGCAGTGCTCTTAAGGCAATTGCCAACCAAGCTTGGTGACTCGGGTCGTTTCTTAATCCCTTGCAATTTCCCGGGAGTAGAGAATTGCATGGCCCTAGCCGATCTAGGTTCCAGTATTAATCTTATGCCTCTAAGCGTTTGGAAGCAATTATCTCTCCCAGAGCTAGTCCCCACCAAAATGACTTTGGAATTAGCTAACCGCACGGTTGCTTATCCAGTCGGGATAGCCGAAGACGTCTTTGTAGGAGTCGACAAATTCACTTTTCCTACCGATTTCGTCGTCGTCGACTACGAGATGGACCCTCGTGTTCCCTTGATCGTGGGTCGTCCATCCCTGAGGACCGGTCGCACTCTTATCGATGTTGAAGCCGGTGAGCTTATCATGCGAGTGGGTGACGATAAAATCGTCTTCAACATGGGAAAGTTGTCTAAACAACCTTATTCCAACGAGAGTGTTAATTGTATTGACGTTCTGGATGAGGCTTGTGAAGAACACTTCAAAGATGCTTGTAAAAGTATTCTTACCTCTCTTCCCAATGTTGAAACCGTTTCCTCTATTGATTCATCATTGTCTCTATTTGGAGATAGTGATTTGTTTTGGAACAATCTTGATGACACCATGGGGGATGTGAATTTAACTACTAATGATTCTCCCACCGATGGGGATGAAGACATGCATTTCTTTGACAACCTTCTCAACGAAGACAATCCCTCCCCTCCATCCCCCACGGTTATTGCTATCGATACTCCGACTTTGAAAACGCCTCCTGTCGAAAATCCTCCGGATTTAGAACTTAAGGAGTTGCCGCCCCATCTCGAGTATGTATTCCTTGAAGAAGAGAAGAAGTCGCCAGTCATCATTGCTAAGGACCTAAAGGAAGAAGAAAAATCTCGCCTCATCGCCGTGCTTAAAGATCACAAAAAGGCTATTGCTTGGAAAATCTCGGATATTCGTGGAATTGATCCTCACTTCTACACACACAAAATTCTCATGGAGGACGACTTTAAGCCCACAATTCAAAGCCAACGAAGGGTAAATCTAAAAATACATGAAGTCATCAAAACAGAGGTTATCAAACTTCTTGATGCGGGTATGATTTACCCTATTTCGGATTCCCCATAGGTTAGTCCAATCCATTGTGTGCCCAAGAAGGGCGGAATAACCGTTGTTCCCAATGAACACAACGAGTTAATTTCCACTCGTCTCGTTACTGGGTAGAGAGTTTGTATAGACTACCGCAAACTCAATGATGCCACGAGAAAGGATCATTTCCCTCTACCCTTTATGGACAAAATGCTTGAACGCTTAGCGGGTAATGAATATTACTGCTTTCTTGATGGTTTCTCGGGTTATTTCCAAATACCCATCGATCCCCAAGATCAAGAGAAGACAACATTCACTTGTCCCTATGGCACATTTGCTTACAAAAGAATGCCTTTTGGCTTATGTAATGCCCCCGGGACTTTCCAAAGGTGCATGTTAGATATCTTCTATGACATGGTTGAACAAACCATGGAAGTCTTCATGGATGATTTCTCGGTCTTCGGGATTCCTTCTCTTCTTGCCTTGCCAATTTGGAACGTATGCTTAAGCGGTGCGAAGACACTCGCCTTGTTCTGAATTGGGAAAAATGCCATTTTATGGTAAAAGAAGGCATCGTGCTGGGACACAAAATTTCCAAAGCCGGTCTTGAAGTAGACCGTGCTAAAGTTGATGTTATCGCCAAGTTGCCTCCACCTTCAACCGTGAAGGGTGTGAGAAGTTTTCTGGGTTATGCGGGCTTCTACCGTCGATTCATCAAAGATTTTTCTCAAATCTCTCGCCCGATGACCCACCTCTTGGAAAAAGATACTCCTTTTATCTTTTCCAAAGAGTGTCTTGAAGCCTTCAACTCGCTTAAGGATAAGCTAACTAAGGCACCCGTCTTGGTTACCCCTAATTGGGAGCTTCCCTTAGAGTTGATGTGCGATGCTAGTGATTTTGCTATTGGAGCGGTTCTGGGACAAAGAGTGAACAAACACTTCCAACCAATCCATTACGCTAGCAAGACAATGACGGGGGCACAATTGCATTATACGACAATAGAAAAAGAGCTTTTAGCTGTTGTCTATGCTTTTGAAAAATTCCGCCCCTATCTTGTCCTTTCTACAACAATTGTGTACACCAATCATTCCGCGTTGAAGTACTTGTTGACAAAGCAAGATTCCAAACCAAGACTTCTTCGCTGGGTTTTGCTGCTCCAGGAATTCAAAATCGAAATTCGCGATAAAAAAGGAGCTGAAAACCTAGCCGCGGATCATCTCAGCAGACTTGAGGATCCTTACCAAGGGGATCATCCGAACAAAGAAATCAATGATTCTTTTCCTTTGGAGACCTTAATGTCTATAAATTCGAATTCTGATGAAACCCCGTGGTTTGCGGACTTTGCAAACTACTTGGCGGGTGGAATTCTCAAGGAAGGGTTGACGTCTCAACAAAAGAAAAAGTTCTTCACCGACATTAAGACTTACTTTTGGGACGACCCTTACCTATTCAAACAATGTGCCGACCAGGTTATTCGCTGATGTGTTGATGGACCGGCAGCTTTGAAAATCCTTGATGCTTGCCACAAAGGACCCACCGGTGGTCACTTTGGTCCCAACTACACCGCCAAAAAAGTGTTTGACTCGGGATTTTATTGGCCCTCCATATATCGTGACGCTCACAATATGGTTAAACGATGTGATGTTTGCCAAAAACAAGGCACGATCACACATAAAGACGAGATGCCTCAGAATTTCATTCAAGAATGTGAAATCTTTGATGTTTGGGGTATCGACTTTATGGGGCCATTCCCTTCTTCTAAAGGAAACAAATACATCCTTGTAGCCGTTGACTACGTCTCCAAATGTGTTGAAGCCAAAGCTTTACCCACTAATGACGCAAGGGTGGTTTGTAACTTTTTGAAAGCTCTATTCGCTAGATTTGGTGTGCCTCGTGCCATTATTAGTGATCGTGGGACTCATTTTTGCAATGACCAATTTGATAGAGTCATGGCTAAGTACGGTGTAAATCATCGTCTTTCCACAGCCTACCACCCACAAACTAATGGCCAGGCTAAAATATCCAACCGAGGATTAAAGCGAATTCTTGAAAGGACCGTGGGAGAGCATCGTGCCTCATGGGCTGATAAACTTGATGATGCTTTGTGGGCTTTTCGTACTGCATACAAGACCCCGATTGGTTGTACACCATATCGTCTCGTGTACGGGAAAGCGTGCCACCTCCCCATTGAGTTGGAGCACAAGGCTTACTGGGCCTTGAAGTGGGCTAATTTTGATATCAACAAAGCCGGTGACCTACGCAAGATCCAACTCAATGAGCTCAATGAACTCCGTAATGAGGCTTATGAAAATTCTTTGATCTATAAGGAAAGGACTAAGCTCATTCACGACTCTAAGATTAAGAACCGAGAGTTCCATGTTGGAGACAAAGTCTTACTTTTTAACTCTCGGTTGAAAATCTTTTCGGGCAAGCTCAAATCTCGTTGGTCCGGGCCATTCACCATTGCCCAAATTTTTCCATATGGTACTCTCGAGCTCGCTCAACCTGATGGACCTAATTTTAAGGTGAATGGCCAACGAGTAAAGTTGTACTTTGGTGAGGACACCTCTCAGGAGGTGATTCCATCCCTCACCACGTTCCCCATGAACTAATCTTGGGTCGAGTCAGGCTCGTGACTCGGTTATAAAAAACAAGCGCTCCTCGGGAGGCAGCCCGAGTATCTATCCTTTTCTGTTTTTACCTCCTAAGTGTAGGGGGACCTCTATAGGATGTTTGTTTTTGTGTGGTGATGTGATTACAGGGATAAGGGCACTCTTGGAATCCTTGAAGAACCGTGCTCCCATGTTATCCGAAATCCGGTTCTATATCTCAACTATCGTGATTCAATTTTCTTCATACTCACATTTGAAATTGATCACTTTAGTCGTCTCTTCCTTAACTTGAGTTAACCAACGTGCACAATGTCATAAGTGTAGGGGAAACTTTTCTCACATGCTTAAACATTGAGGAAAATGTTTATCTTAAGTGTAGGGGGGACTTCTATCGAAGTTTTAAGTGGACTTTTCCATGAAAATGCCTTCATTTAACCGAAAAATCATCTTTTTCAACATTTTTCAAATTTTTTATTAACTTTGGCCATTTTGTCGTAATTTTTAAATTTTTATCGTTGCTTTCATATGTATATATCCCGAAATAAAGTCAAAAATATTAATAAAGTGGTGTAGCTAGTTAAGAAATCTTTGACATATTAGGCCCGTTGCGTTTATTTTGACTCAACCCGAATAGACTTACCCAAGTTTATTCTAGCTAGTATCCTTAACCATGTAGACCTTAATTGGTTTATTAGGCTAAGCATCCACGAGTCTCATTACTTGAGATTTTAAATTGTGGAGGACGAGAAATGATAGAGTCAATTATAAGTCGGTATTCTTGCACAAGCTCACTTGGTGTAATTATTTGCCTATTCTCCCATCACTTGCTAATAATTTATCTGCAATAAGTAAGGTCGTACGATTTGAAAAGTTACTTAGCTTCTAGCCCAAGATCGTTTAAAAGTTGCTCGGTAACGATAAGAGTTCATAGCCAAGGCATAACTTATGAAGCGGGGCGCGAAGATTGGCGAGTCCGAAAAGGCCCTAACAAGGCATGAGGATTCCATTTTATTGCTAAAGATCCAAGGTGATGTGAAAAGCATTATTCCTAAAGTCAATATGAAGGATCAAGACTCACGACGAAAAGCAATCAACTCCCATAAAGATGATGGAGAAGTCTATCCGAAAAGACCCTAACAAGGTATGAGGATAAATAGATCCAAGTCCGAAAAGGAGGCGGATCGTTGTATCTCAAAATCCCAAATAGAGATTGAAGAAATAATCATGAAGTCGTGGTCAACAAAGTTGGAGTACCCCTCAAAAGTCTCCAAGTGAAGAAACTCTATTACGATGAGAAGACCATTATCTCAAGCACGTCTCTCAAGATATGAAGTAGGAAGTACATGCCAAATATCGGCCCGAGAAAGGTCTCAAATCGTGAACCGAGTTATGCCAAGATATGAACTTTTTAATATCCCGAGAAGCAGTTTTAAGAGATTTTGTCCTTTAGCTAACTATTGATCAAATCGTCCTACTTTGCTTTCAGCCTAAATAAACTATCGAAATAAGTCCAAAAATGCATCTTCATGATCATTCTAAGACAAAAATAAAATATAAGTGATACATCTAGGAATAAGGGAGTTTCAGCATATAATTAAGCCATGTGTGTAAGTGTTTGATTTACTAACTTATAATAACAATGATCTCGTTTTTAAGCTTAGTTTGGGGAACGTGAAACTTGAGGGTGATAAATCTTCGCAGCACCAAAGCCCTAATGTAAGTCATTGATCTCTTTGCAAGTTATTTCCATACAGCTATTTTCAAGTGAAAATGGTTTTGTATCCTTTTGTTTCCTTTAAAGTTTAATTTCTTTTAAGTACTTTAATTTTTGTTTAGTAGTATTTGAATAAGGCCAAAGTCGATTAATTATGAGAAAAGTGTAAAATTGCTTCACTAAGCATTGCATGAGGGCATGGCAATGGTTAAGTGTAGGGGATTTGATAGGTGTGTAAACACCCATCCTTTTACCACTTAATTCTGGCTAAAACGAGACCAAAACACGTATTTAATATCATTTGTTTGGAATTATGCGTGGTTTTTGTGTTTATTGTATTTTCAGAGCCAACCGGATGAATATTGAAGAAAACATGGGATTGCACGGGTTTTACCGAAGAAAAAGACTCAAGATAAAGTCTATTGTCCAAGAGATGCAAAAGATTTGAAGTCACTGGGCCTATTCGAAGATTTATCGAAGAAAAGGACCAAAGATGGAAGATTTACATAAATCGAAGAAACTCAAGTCTATTAAACGAAGAAATTAAAAGACGAGTTGAATTTAATCGACGACGAATCCCGAATCAGAATCGAAAACGTCAACTTTTCTGAAAAGACGAGAAGACAAGAAGAACGGGAGAAAGCCCACTCACCAACCAAAGGGGACACCTATATAAAGGGATCCCCTCACACTTTCCATCCAGTTTTTTAGTTTTTCTTTCCTCCACTTTTTTCTCTCTTCTTGTTCGTAGCATCACCAACACCACTAGGGTGTTTGGTGATTTTGATCTTTGTTCTTCAAATCTTATAATTTTAATCTTTGTTTTGTGATTGTTAAAACATTAATCATCAATACAAGTTCTTGTTTAATCTTTCCATTTCATCTTGTTCATCATCATCTTTTATTTCAAGTTCTTAAGTTCTTATTTGAGTGATTTGATCTTCAAAAGTTGTTGGGTTTCATGTTTTTATTGATGGGATTTGTAGTTATTGGTTAGTATATCATTTGTGTTTAGTTTTATTTAAGTTTTGGTGAAAAACTTGGTGATTTTTGGCTTAAAATTGATTTCCCTGTTCTTCGGCTTAAGTTTCTGTATTTGAGTTCCCCAGGTTCCGAATGAACCAAATGTTCCGGATGAACACCAAAGTTCCGGATGAACTAGAAAGTTCCGAATGAGCTGAAAGTTCCGGATGAACAAATCTTCCGAATGAACTGAAAGTTCCGAATGAGTTTAAAGTTCCGAATGAATGTGTTTTTGAAAAGTTCCGAATAAACTTCCGCATGAACAAAAGTTCTGGATGAATGTCATTTTTAAAAGTTCCGAATGAGTTTTTCCTTTAAAAGTTCCGAATGAATTTTTCCTTTAAAAGTTCCGAATGAGCAATAAGTTCTGGATGAACAAAACTTCCGAATGAGTTCCAAATAAACTTCCGAATCAAAGTTCCGCATAAAGATCCGAGTAAAGTTCCGAACGAAGTTCCGGATCAAGAGTTCCGAACCAAGTTCCGAGTGAAAAGTTCCGAATCAAGGTTAACTTCTGAATCAGTTTTCTTTTGAGCATCTTTAATTGTTACTATGTCTTTAGTATTACTGTTTCTTCATTTCTATTTCATAGTTTAATTCTAGTTTTAATTAACTGTTATTAATATAATTGCCTTTAAATTTAAGTTTACACTTTCATGCATTTAACTTTTTAGTAGATTAGAAAACTAAACCCCCTTTTTTAGTAACCAAGAACAATCATTCCACTTAGAACCAAGATCAATTCGAGAGGATATCGAGAGACTTAATTGAACCCAATCAAAATGCTAGTATCAACACCAAATAGCAAAATCCACTCACAAGCAGCACATAAACAAGTTCCAAGCAGCAAAATCACAAGGCATACAATAGGATAACAAATGCAAGCACAAAATGAGGTGGTCACTTTGCTGATGCAAATGACCACTTCAGCAAACTTTGATAAGCTATAGCAATCACAATAAGCCACCAAATTCAACAACCAGATAACCAATAGATAGCTTATCACCCAAACTATTCCCAAACCTGATTTCAGACCTTAGATCCAAGTAACAAAGAAGTTATTGGATCTGATGTGTTTGACCAATTCCAAAACCACTTTTATCAGATTTTTGCAAAACTTCAAATCCCTTTTCCAAACTTTCAGAAAGTAAACCAATGACTAAAACTTGTATATTAAGACTTGTTTAGACTTCCTAAACCCTAAGAACCAAGGGCTCAAGGCCACAAGGCCTTATGAACCAGTAATCCCAAACAATCCTTTATCAACCACTTTTCAAACAAACTTCTGATTTTCAAACACAACCTACTGATTTTAATGATCAAATAGCTACACTAGGTGACAACTAACAAATTACAACCATAAAACACAAAGCACAAACACAGGATCACCAAATCATATACCAAAATGCAAAACAGGCAGTAACATATGATTTTTGAGAGGAATCTTAACAAGAGGTTATACCTGCCCTCCACAACATCCTAGGAGGGCCAGCTATGCTCCTTGGACCTTGTTCAACAACTAGAACAAGACCAAGGTACTTCAACAAAGGAGATGCAAGACTGCCTTGGTTGATGGTTCAAAGTAGAACCTCAAGGACTTGATTTCTTCAACACAAGCAGCAAACAACTCAACCAAGGGCTCTAATCCCTTCACAAGCTTGGTGTAAACAAGCTTGCAAGAGCTTATAGCTTATGGCTAAGGGTTAGTACACAAAAATAAGCAAAATCAGAACATCTTTTCATGATTTTTCAAACTTGAAAAACCTTACCAAACATAAACGTCCTTGAACCAAATGATTCAAGCACACTTATAACAATCAATGGAACTCAGAATCACCTTTAAACAATACCAACTTTCAAAAACATAAAAAGGAATTACAATTTTCTCAAAATACCAACTTTTATAAATTTTAAAAAGGAATTACAAGTTTTAAAGGTAAAGACTGGAACAAAGGGACTCTCACATGTTGAGGTCTCCTTTTATAGGCAAATGCCTGGCTACACTATTCACAAACCCTAGAAGTAAATTCTCTAAAATGCCCTTGAGCTCTTGAGGCAGTTTGTTGTTGATGAGCTGTCCAAAATGATCCCAAACGTTCATTTTAGCTTTGTGATGAAGAAAAGGCTCTCAGCTGTTGATCTTGACACGTGGCATGACTTGGAGGGCAAGTAGTCACATGATAGGTGAACGGGTATTTGGGGGTGGGGTCCATTGTGAGTGGGAGTGAGGGTTTTGAGGTTGGGATGGTTTTCTGCATGTGTGAATCACACATGTGCCAGGGTAATTGAAAATTACCCTTTGTTTTAAGTGAGGTAATTCTGGGTGGTGAAAAGGTGAATAGTAGTGTGTTTGATCCGAAATTGGGGGAAGTTGTGGTGTTTGGCGCAATTTTCATGTTTAAATGTTTCAATAGCACACATTTGGACCTTGTTCTTCTTCTTTTCTTTCATTTGTGTTTTAAAACGTGTCAGCGCCCATTTCCTTTGTTGTCAACTTTCAAGACTTGACAATTTTGGCACAAAACTTTCCAACAAGGTTTATAAGGATTATTTTTGCCATTTTGAGATATTTCAAGGGCTGATCTTGGACATTCTTGATCTTAAAAGGTCTTCAATGTATCTTTGGCTTGATGAGAGACCATAACTGACAATTTGGAATTGTTGAGGGACTAATCTTGCCATTTCTTCAAAGTAGAAGGACCTTTTGTGTAATTTTGACAAACTTAAGGGACCAAACTTGTAATTATCAATATACAAGGGTTTTAAGTGTCATTTCTTCAATAAATGAGGATCAATCTTGTATGTCTTCAAGTCTTCAAGGGTATTTGTTGAATATTCCATGAATTAGGGCCTGGTTCTTTGTACGGCTTCGTTTCTCGTGTCCATTTTTCCTTGTATCTTGTGATCTTTTGTCTTTTCACGATATCCATACTTAAAATACACAAGTAAACAAACACAAGCATATATATGGTATATTATGACATTTTTATGCATTAAAAGCCCGAAAAGAACGATGAGATCATGTATAAATGCCATCTCATCAATGACATTTATTGAAATGTAAATTTAAATAAACTACTACATGTGTTTTAGACATAATGTATTGTTTTTATTGCAAAATGGGAAGTGTAGGATCATTAAATAAGAACACGTGAATGCTTCGTTAGAAATGATTTCGTCGTCCTCGATTTTCACCCAATTCCATGCTAAGCGTGAAACAAGATCATTGTCATTATAAGTTAGTAATGTTAACACTACTCATATGCTCTAATAACGTACTTAGACTTCCTTATTCCTACTTGGTATCTCTTATATTTTATTTTTGTCTTAATGATCACGAGGATACATTTCTGACTTATGCGTGAATAGAGATTAGGTCCAAAAATAGAGTCTTAACGGTGTAACCAAAATCATCAAATTAATAATTTATCCTAATAGACAACGATGTCAAAAAATAGTCAACCAAAAGGATCGATAAACACGGTTTTATAATGGTTTTGAATATGAGACTTATTACCAATTTGGAATTGGTTTACCGCCACCTTTTATTGAACTTCGCCATGAAGTGTTTATTATGGCTTTTCTCTTGCCCTCGTCTTTTATTTAACCTTTCCATGCGGTGTTTATTATGACTTGACGTATATCCTCACGCTAAGGCGAATTTTGGATCTTTAAGGCTTAAAGATTTAAGACATTCACTTTCATTTTTGCATAGATTTTTCGGCCTTGTGAGCTTCGAATTTTTGCTTGATTTAGGTGAAGAGGAACTTAAATTATTATTGGGGGAAGCCTTTGATTATTCGGGTTGCCAATACTTCAAAACCGTGACGCTGGCGATACCTTAGTGTTTTCCCAATTTAATTACATGGAAGCTACTAAAATAAATTACAAACCAACAATATAGACTAAACCGCTAAATCAATATTTATTAACAATTTATTAATAAAAGCGTAGGGAGAATAAGCAAATAATTAGGACACATGAGTTTTTGAAAGGATACGAATACTCTATGTTAAGCATAGTAACTTATAATTAACGCTATCATTTCTCGTCCTCAATTTAATGAGACTTAGCCTAAAATAGTTAAGGAATCGAAGCTAAGTGCTCAACACGCACGGTCGAGTAAAAAATTACTCTTATTCTCACCATCGGAAAACCTACATTCGTGTCTTAAACACTTATGAAAAATGAGAAAATTTTTAAAATTTGGCCATTTTTAGCCTTATTTTGCAACAAAAAGATGAATTTTGGATTGCGTGATGACGTAAGCACGGTGAAGTATCTATTCACCCCCCGTACTAAAACTAAACATTGTTCTCAATGTATCGAGTCTAAGGGTGAAACACCCCCATACTAGAGATGAAAAGTCGAATGCTTAATGTCGAGCATGGAAAGGGTAAAGCGAATAACCTAAAATACGTTTATGAATTATGCTAATAAGATAATCGTTAGAACATAAAAGGATATCATCGGATATCGGAACCTTCAAAGGCAACGATCGAAGTTGGAGTGATACGTAAAACGAACACGAGAGGCTTCAATGATGACGATGAACCTAATAAATCACAATCACAAACAAGCACGAAACAAAGGTTGGAAAGAGCACAAGTCCCCGCATTAACTAATTAGAAAGTAATAATATTTACAAGGATAAGCATGAGAATCCCCCACGAGGCACCTTGTTTTTCATAACCCAGTCAATAGCTCGACTCGAATCCCCATAACTGTGATCATTTAGGGATTATAATGGTATGGTCATTTTTGTGGGGCTTACATGATAAACAATGCCCAAAAAGCAACCAATATTAAGGACTAAGTCCTTTGATGATGCAAAATACCAGGATCGAAGATGACGTCCTCGTTGTCATGGGATAAACGAAACAAAGCCCCTTCAACATGTGCCGAAACCTCAAAGAGGTAAAACAAAATAGGTGAGAAATAGAAGGGTGGGACAATGGGTGGGGCAATACAATGAGCTAGTCGAGGTAGACTCACACCAAGCAAATAGATATGATTTCTGTTTATTGCATCGGTGGAAGACCAAGATTTCCCTAAAAATACGATTCCGGGATCGAATATCTCGTCCTCGGTGGTAAAGTGTGAAGGAACATAAGGGGCTTCCGCCACACTAAAACCACACAAATCATCGTCAAAAGGAATAGACGAGCTTGTAGCACTCAAATAACGATGTGATGACGGAGTTAAACTTGTAGAAAAATCATTTAAATCAATTTTAAAATCCTTTCCTTTTCATCGTTTTTTAACTCTTTATGAAAACCCGATTTTATGATGTCGAAAAAATTTGGCGTTTCTAAGACGATGTTAGGCACACTAAAAAATCTCACATTTATGTCGTGGTTAGGGGGTGGTGGATTGTATAAGTTCTCAAAACATTGATAAAAAAAGAACACCGCCCCCTCGGGGTCAACATATTCGTCATCCTCATGAACGTTAATCTCTTTGATTTCTTCATTATAGATAGGCTTGTCAAACCAAGGTTTGTCGTTCCCCTCATTGAGGATTTTAGAAACTCTCTCGAAAAGATCACGATCAAGCACAAAACCATCATTCTTTTGTGGGGATCGTTGATAAGTTAGATCCTCACGAATGTGGTAAACGTCATTCTCATTTGAGGAGCGTTGATTAGGTAACTCCTCGAGAATAGGATTTTTGGTCATGTGAGTTGGTTCGTCATTATTAAAAATAAGACGTTCCAACTCATCAAGTTCGGCCTCGACAATGGAAAAATCAATCTCACTTGTAGGTGGAAGTGGAGGTAAAAGAGCAAGCTCTCGTTCAATAATTTCCTCAATCTCGGGCTCGAAGACGAAATCATCATACTCACCACGCGTAGAATTCTTTTTGGGAGAATCAAAAATAGCTTATGTATTTTTGAGTATGTGATCAATTTCGGCAAAAATTGTCCTCATCGTCATTGTCAAAGAAAGTGTCGATGTGAGAACTCGCAACCATGGTCTTACAAGTCGAATGACTATGATTAGGTGACATTTGAATGACGAGAGGATCGATATCGATAAAACCTTTAGCCTCAATGGATATTGGGCTAGGAAATGGAGGCACCTCAATGTAATTAGAAGTTGAAGCCTCAAGACGTGGTCCTTCGAAGGTGGTGAAAACGAGTCCATATTGGTCATTGTCGTGATGGCACTAACGTCTCCCTTCGGAATTGGTTGTTCACTTGTTTCACCGAATATATCCCAAAATGATTTTCACCTATAAATTTACGAATACCCTTTTGAATTAAGTAAACGTATTCTTTATCGTTTAAATCCTCATCTTTAAAACCGTTCACTTTCATCTTTCAAAACATGCATCTAGCCTCATTTTTTCCGCTAAAGTATGAGCTTTGATATTATCAAATTTTGAAATATCGGTTCTAGGAACCTCGGTTTTATCATGATCATTTGAAATTTAGGATCTACTCGCGAAAAAGTCCATTTTATCCTCCCCATATTTCATAGTTAATTTTCCACCGTGAACGTCGATTATGGCCCGAGCCGTCGATAAAAAGGGTCGACCTAAAATAATAGGACATTTAGGATCACACTCGTAATTGGAAATGATAAAGCCCACAGGAAAAATAAACTCTCCAATTTTAACATAAAAATCCTCGGCTATTCCAATTGGTTTTAATGGTGTACAATTTGCTAGCTCGATTGTCATTTGTGGGGGTAAGTCTAGGCAATTTCATCAATTTCCAAAGCGAATGAGGCATGAGATTGATGCTAGCACCTAGATCAGAAAGGGCTAAACATCCCTCAATCTCGGAAAAATCACAAGGTAAAAGAAATTGGCCTGGATCCTCTTCCTTTCTCGGCATACGCCTTTTGGGTTTTTTAAGAAGGATCGAAGCACAAGTTTCCTCAAGGGTCACTTTGGTAAGGTCGATAAAGCTCTCTTTTTGAACCATGGATGGAATTTGAGGTACACGAGGATGTGCACCCTTCTCCTTGGTCACCACGTTCACCCCCTCAACTTTAGAACATGAAGGCATTTTAGAAGTCGAGGGTTGAGAGGAAGGAACAACTCTAAATCCATCAAGGTTTGCGGTAATCACACGACTTTTTCCAATAGATTAGGCGTCTTTAACATGTTCCTTCGGATTTGGTACGGTGTTTCTATGTAACGTACTCGAAGACGAACTCGCTTGATTGCTCATAATTTCCGAAAACATCTTTTTTTAATCTCACTTTGACCTTGATCGATTTTATTATTTTGACCTCTCAAAGTGTTGGAAAAATCATTTCTCATCTCACCAATTTGCGTTTCTAATCTCTTCATATTAGCGTCATTTGATTTAACGTAATTTTGAAAATCATTAGCCATTAAAATTTTGATTGAAACCTTGGTTTTGATTCCCTTGAAAATTGTTTCCTTGATTAGCGTTGTTCGAAAAGTTTGAATTTTGCCCATTGTTAAACTTCCGGTTTCGATTGTTGTTGTTAAAACCTCGATTTTGCCAATTCAAATTTTGACCTTGATTATAATCACCTCGATTTCCTTGTTGATTTTGAAAATTGTTTCCACGATTATAATTATTGCATTGATTGCTGTTGTTCGTTTGTTGCGATGGACCAGCGTTATTTTGATTTTGATTTTGAAAATTCCCATTTAACGCGTTAACACTCGACGTTTGGCCATCCGTAGCCGCACACTCGTAATAATTATGTGGTCCACCGCAAAACGTACACGAAGCCTCAACCGCTTTCACCGTAGCGGGAGCGTTTTCCATCTCGATAAAAAACAACGTAAAAGCATTCGTTAATTTGTTGACTGTCGCATCAACCCTCTCAATATCGCGATTAGCATAGCTAACATTAGCGACATTGGCAACACTCAGTGTGTTATGGAGTTGGTAACCTTGGAACGATTTCGATAATCAATAAGGCGTCCCTAGGAGTTTTACACAAAAAGTTGCCACCGACGACGGAATTTAACGAATCTTGTTCTTGAAAACTAAGACCGTTATAAAACGTATCAATTTGGTGTAGCTAGGAAAATCCATGGTGAGGACATTGCCTAAGAAATTCCTTAAAACGATCCCACGCGTCTCTAAACGATTCATTTGACTTTTGTTTAAATCTCGTAATCTCGTTTTTGAAAAACATCGTCTTAGACGGTGGGAAAAATGATTAACGAATATAGATACGAGATCGTCCCACGTAGCTATGGAGTTAGGTGGTTCTTTCTCGTACCAATCCTTGGCGGAGCTATCGAGTCAGTATGGAAAAAGCATAAGCTTGATGACATCGATGTCAAAGTTTTTTTGTACTTGCTTGTAGCTAAAAGTCGATTGAAATTCCGAATGTGATCATGAGGATTATCCGCCTCACGACCTAAAAACTTAGTTGCTTGAATCAACACAACATTCCGCTTTTGATTCAAAATTCTCCGCATCGATTGCGGGAATGAGGATCGCGTCTCCATAACCCTCGGTGGGTGCTTGGAGTAATTTCATCATCGTACGATTGTCGGACATCTCGTTGTTAGTTTCTAAATCACGTCTTCGTCGTCGATTCCTTCGATTTCGATTGCGTCGATTCGAAACGTCGCTAGAATTAGAATAATCATTCGATCGAGTGCCATGCACTAACGTAGAGAATGGGGGTAGCAAAGAAGATTCTTTTTGGGGTTTTTCGTTTTTCAAATTTTTTTTTGGTTTTTGATTGTTTTTCATTTTTTTTGGATTTTTGGTATATTACGTAGATAATTAAATCCACAAAAACGTATCCAATAATCAAAGGTCTTGATTAATGAATCCAAGAAGAATGAAGGAATTTACGTCAAGTAAAAACCCTCGTCGACTTTGAAACGTTGGCGGAACGCCAAAACGTTTTGAGGTTCAATAATTAAAGATCACAAAAATAGATGTATTAATACTTGAGTGGCAAACCCTTAATCAGTCGTCACTAAACCGATACGCACAAGCAAGCGGAGAAACGAGACGGCGCGAAGCACTTAAGAGCCTTTTTCTTTAGGGTGTATTTTATAACACCCGCCTTATACCCACCTTATAGTTTGTATCAATTGAGATCAAATCTTTTAAGAGTATTTAACTATTTTTCCCTTTGATTTTTTTGTTTTGGATTCGAATACAATAATTGAGTGATGAAATCCCAATTAAGGTTGCGTTTTCACGCTTTTGGATACTATTGTTTATTAATTGTGCGACGTAATATAATATAGTATTCACAAAAAGAAAACGAAAACGATAAAATGAAAAAGATTGTTGTGTGTTTATATGAGGACAACTAAACACGATTTATTTGGAGACTCTACAATATAGTAAAAAAAATAAAAATGAGTATGTACGATATTTACGCTTTCCAAAAATGAAAAGCAAAAACGCACTACTCACTCAAACACGATATATATAAGGCACTAACAACACCTCCTCGACAGCGGCGCCAAAATTTGATGTAGTAAAAATCGTAAACGTTTTAGGATAAACGCGTATAATCGGCAAGTAATAAATTCTACGATTTAGGAAAACCGTAAAACCGAATAAGTGTGAGTTCGTTCTCGAAGGAGGTGTATGTGTTATGTGCCAGTATGTATAAAAAAATGTTTGGATTAGTGATCTTTTTTGGATGAGAAAGATTTAAAATTAAAGACGAATTACGCTAAAAGTTATACTACGACGGTTAAAATGCGAAACCGTAAAATTCGACGAAAAATGGAACTTCACTAAAAATTACCAAAACTTTAAACTAAGTTAAGGAAAATATAATTAAAACAAAAGTGAAAACCAAAATTTCCAAAACTTTTTTAATTAATTTATAATAAACTACGACAAAAATTAAACGTATACGTAAAAACGTAAAGCGTGACGAAAATAAAAATTTAATCTAAAAATTAATTAAAACTCAAAATTAAGTTTAAAATAATATAAATAAGAATAAAAATTCAATAAATAAACTTTAAAACTTATTATTAATTAAATATTTAATTTTAAATGCTAATTAAAATCCTAAAATTAAATATAATTAACAAAAAGTCCAAAATTATAATTTATCAAACTAAAATCTTACTTATATTTGTTAAAAACTAAAAATTATTTTCTCTAAATTTTTAAAACAATTTTTCTTTTTTTAATTAGCTAAAAATGATTTTTAATTAAAATATTGCTAAAAAATAATAAAATATTCAGAAAAATAAAATTTCTTTTTTGAAAATTCTAAAATAAATAAATAAACAGGGGAAAAATAAAATTGCAAGAAAAAAGTGATAAAATGCCTAATAAGACAAAGAACTAAAAATCTGATAGTGACACGTTGAATTCTTTGTTTGTGCAGCAATGGGAAAAATTGCTTGTCAGTGGGAACTTTGTTCCCACTGCTTGTTCACAGAAAAACGACTGGGCAAGTTTGGATAGTTTGAAGCTTTTATGTTGGGTTTTTTTATACAATGGGCACCCCCACAACCAGTTGGGTTGTGGGGAGTCACACAAACACACAAACACAAACAATAAACACAAATTAGGCCTCAATCAATCAAGAACCAGCAGACTAATATAGAACCTAGGGGTCTGGTGGTTTATATGTAATAACAATGACCTATGAAGCAATATCACCCGCCAAATCCTATTAAACCTGTTATTATCTATCTAATACAACCTAAGATATACTAATGTGACCAATTCCAAATCTCCAAATCCTAATTCAAGCTTAGGTTCCTACTTGTTGTATGCTTGGTAAAATGTGAAAGGTATTATGCTGGTATGTTTGACTGTTAGGGGAATTTCAAACCACCACAACTTGAGACTAAACAAACCTGGCCACAAATTACCAATAATTAATCCTACATAAACCTACAAACTAAGATGTGTCTAGATTACAAACCATAAAACACTTCATCAAAGATTAAAATGGGCCTATAGTTTTATATGTAGATTTTAAGCAAGAACTTACAAACCAAAACTTGCACCTTATGAAACTTTTCTTTCAAATACACAGAAAACTTCAATCCTGAGCTAAATAGAGATGTCTAGATTGCTTATAGTGAACCATGTGTCACCCACAGCCCAGCATACACAGGACCAAACACCCCTTAAAGTACTTATGTGCAAGATTTTTTAAACAAACTTGCTGTAAATCAAATAAAAAACATTCTAATCCTACTATAACATGCATCTTAACATTAAGAACATGAATTAAACATGGAATTTGCACAAAGAACACATATAGAAAAACTTTTCAATAAGCAAAAAAGTAAAAGATAAGCAAAGAGAAAAGGGGGTTCAAGGTCAAGACCTGATGCCACCAGCTTTGATGATTGCTCAGCTGCACTCAAAGGCTCATGGGAAATGGTAATAGCTATGATGAAGGTTCTTGTTGTTGGTTCTACAACAGAACCCAAGAATTGGTATATTGATAGTAGTATTTTTACACTTATTTAGGAAAACAAAGCGTAAATGAAGCGGTAAGTATTAAAGGAATCGATTTAGGAAAATTAACACCCTTATGACCCTTTTGTGAGTTCGTTCTCGAGGAGGATTAATGTGTGTGTTAAACTTGATGATGATAAAAATGCTGACGGTTACGATTAAGATTAAACTACGACGAATGATAAAACGTAAAACGTAAAAACGTGACGAAATTAAAAATTACTCTAAAAATTCCCAAAAAATCACAAAAAATTCCTAAAAATCCAATTAGGGTTTACAAATGATCAAAACGTTTTCAAACCTTTTATTTAATTAATATTTAATTTTTTAATGCTAATGAAAGCTCTAAAAATCAAATAAATTAATAACAAGCCCAAATAAAGATTTTTCAATTTGTAAAAAAAATGACTTGATTAAACTAAAAAGTATTTTTCCAAAATTAAAAACCTATTAAAACTATTTAAAATGATTAAAAACAAAAAATAAATATTAGAGATTCAAAATTTATAAAAACTTCTAAAAACTTGCAAACTAGTTTAGTTTAACTTAATTAAACAAGAAATGAAAGTGAAATGACCTAAATACCCCTATTAGGCCCTCAAATGGGCGAAAATCACAAACAATCCAAGTTAATGGGCTGTTTGGCCCAATAAGAAAAAAGTCAACCAATTTAGCCCAAAATCTCCAGTCTAGCTTAAAATTTGATTTTAATCAAAAAACTCTAAAGGCCCAAAAGCTGAAAGTGAGCTTATCACAGCTTAATAAGCACTCAGCTTATTCTTAATGAGCTTTTTGGCCCATTAAGCCATAAGCTAATGCCGTAAGCTGAAAATTGACACACATCCTTCTCTTGTGACTATAAAGCTGTTTGTAAAAAGAAAATTTGAAGAAGCTCAATAAATAAGCCTGAAATAAGCCAAAGCTCTCTACAGAAAACGACAAAATAGTCGTTTTTGAGTTTTAGGCTGATTCAAGAGCTGATTCAACTTGAAAAATGTTTTAAATCACCTAATTAAGACAAATCAATCACAAAATATCCAATAAGCACAGCCAAGTAAGCATAATGAGTTGATAAGCACTTTGGAAAAAGACAAAGGAGTTCATTTTCTAGTAAAATCTTTAAGCCAAAAGCTATAACCTTCCAGACTAGCTAATTAGATGAAATGAGTAAGATTGGTTACAAAATTGAAGTTGTTGCACAAAGAAATAAGCCAGATTAGCTTATAAATAAACTGGACAATAATTATAACTATCAGAGGCAAGCAGCAGTGGGAAAGGAGTTCCCACTGCTTGAAACAAGAATGTCGATTTTAGCCTGTTTTAGTGGATGTTTTTGGACAATCAAGGCACCCTACGACCAGTGAGTTGTAGGGAGTCAAGAACAAGAAATAAACACACAAATAACACAACCAAAAGATATAGTTTAATCAACAAATGCTCAGATATGCAAGAACTAAAGATGATGTACTCTTTCTGATGCAATTGACACTTTGGCGAATTTTGAAGGCTCAAAACTAACAACCTAGTATTCAAAAATCCAAACTAAGAGCATACAAACCTAGTTTAGCATGATATCTAAATGGTGACCAAGTTTCAGTTCATAAAAACCTAAAACAACCTTGTTTTTAGCAGAGATTCAGTTCAAGTGTTTCAAGTCACAAGTTATGCAGATTTCGATACTAAACATACCAATTCAACACCAAACACAAGAGTAACCTTAAATACCTACTCAGTTTCTATTAACACCCATAAAACATGCAATCCCAAACACCCTTTTTAAAACTAAAATCCAATTTTAACAAAGCCAAAGTGTTTAACAACCCTTAAAAAACCTAGATAAGCACAAATCTATGACTAATGACATGTAAGAAACAAGTTTCCTGCATCACACACCATCATATAGCAGTAGACACCAATTTCACTTAGCACCAATTTTTCTTGAAAAGTCTGAAAAAAGAGAAGTAGGGCAAACCTCAGGGATGTACTATCCACACCCCTGAATTTTTGAGCTTATGTGATAGCTTGAAAAATCACAAGCATCCAACAAGACCACCCTACTAAGAAAGAACAACCACAAAGTATGGCTTTAGCCTTGGTGACTTTTATGAAATCCCACAAGTTTGTAGCCCAAACTTATGTACCCACTACACCCAGATTTTCTCAATCTTGGTGCTATGGTCATACATATGCCTCAACTTCAAAGCAAGGGACCATTTTCTTTCAACCAAAGACCTCAGCAAAGATTAAAACATAACTTGAGAAAACAAAAGTGAAAACTGAAAACTTTTTGGAAGAAGCTTAAGTAAGATCGAATTTGGAAGCAGGAAACTTAAGCAAAACAATAACAATAATTGGGACTTGGTTTTCTTGTCATCAAAACAACACTCACTTTTCATTCATTAAATGAGATTTACAATGTTTGTGACCAAACTTAGAAAAACCAAGAACAAGAACAAAAACTATCACTAAGTCCCTTTATATAGAGGGTTACATGATTCTAAAAATAAACGGAAAAGATGTAAACCCTAATGCTAAAGTTCTAGAAATGCCCTTGGCGTTTGAATTAAGCTTGAACCCATGTGATGTTTTTGGACGTGTGTTGAGATGCCAGAAGGTGTAGATACAATCTCTAACGTTTATTTGATGCTAGTTCATCCTAACCATTCTTTATGTGCCAGGATTCTTCAACCCGTGACTTTTGTGGGGCAGGGGAGGGTTTGGTAGGGTTGGTGAGTGATGATGTGGAGGTTTTGCAAGTGTAAACATGTTTAGGTGAAAGTTAATTAAAATTCTGGAGCTAATTAAACAAAACCCCCTTGGTTTAATTAAGAAACGAGATTAGGGTTTATGGGCTTAAGAACAGCCTGTTAGATCGAGTTTAGGGGTAAAGTTTATGTTTGGCGCCATGTTTAGTGTTTTAATAATCAGTTTAAAAACTGATTATATAAATCAGTTAGTGGGAGTGTGAGGTGGCATGGAGGTGAGATCTGATTGGTTGATGGGGTGAGTGGGTGACGTGGCAAGTGGTGATTGGTCTAGGTAAGGTTTCTTGTCTGCCAACTTTAGTCCATATATTCCCATCTTGTGTGCATATTAATCTTTGGCAGATTTCCCTTTATATAGAAGTTTCAAACTTAATACTTTGGCCACAAATATTTTTTCAAAGTATTTCCAAGGGTGTATTTTGCCATTTCTGGATTCTTGAAGGGCTATACTTGACATGTATTCAACTTTGAAGGTTTATTATTGTATTCTTGACTTTGTGGAGGACTAATAGTGACAAGTCTTCATTTTGTAAGGACCATTCTTGCCAATTCTTCAAATTTGAGGGTCCTTTTTGTAATATTGACAAACTTTAGGGACCAAACTTGTAATTATGAATATACAAGGGTATAAAGTGTCATTTATTCAATGATGAAGTACCTTTCTTATACATCTTCAATTCTTCAAGGACTTTTCTTGGAAATTCAACACTAGGGTACGGTTCATTGTGCGGTTTCGTTTCCCGTGTTCGTTTTTTAATTGATTCTAGTGATATATTATCATTTTCCCGATATCCGTACGTAAAATACACATTGAGCAAACACAAGCATATTTATAGCACTTTTTATGACATTTTTTCCATTTTAAGCCCGTTTTGGACGATGAGACTATGTATAAAAGCAGTCTCATCACTCCCCCATACTAAACCATTGCCGTGCCTTCACGCAATGCTAGAATAAAGTATCTAAGCATCTCCAAAATTCATTTTTCTCAACTTTTATTGAACTTTAAACTTACTACACTACTACTACTTGTGTTTTAGACATAATGTATGATTTCCATCACAAAATGGGACGTGTAGGTTCATAGAATAAGAACATGTGAGTGCCTCATAGAGATAAATTCGTCGTCCTAGATTTTCACCCAATTCCATGCCAAGCGTGTAACGAGATCATTGTTATTATAACTTACTAAAGCTAACACTACTCATATGCCCTAATAATGTACTTAGACTCCCATAATCCTAAGTGGTATCTCTTGTATTTTATTCTTGTCTTAATGATCCCGATGATACATCATTGACTTATGCGATAATAGAGATTAAGGTCCAAAAATAGAGTCATAACGGTGTAACCAAAACCATCTAATTAATAACCTCCCCTAATAGACAACGATGTAAAAAAATTAAGTGAACAAGTGACATTCGATAAACACGGTTTTATAACGGTTTTGAACATGAGACTTCTTACCAAGACTTTTATACGCCCCTACCGGATGAGCCTTATTATCATAGGTTTACCTCCACTTTTTAGGGCTTCGGTCTTGCCTTGCCTTTTATTTAACCTCGCCATGATGTGTTTATTATGGACAAAGACGTATATCCTCAACGTAAAACGTAATTTTGGATCTTTAAAGCTTCAAAGTTTAAGGCTTTCACTTTCAATTTTTGCATAGATTTTTCGGCATTGTGAGCTTCGAGTTTTTCCTTGATTTAGGTGAGGGAGCACTTAAAATTATTATTGGTGAAGCTTTTGATTATTTGGGGTGGAATACTTCAAAACCGTGACGCTGGCGATTCTCAAATGTTTTCCCAATTTAATTACATGGAAACTACTAGAATAAGCTAGGAACCAACAATCAAGACTAAACCACTAAATCAATATTTATTAGCAAAATTTATATACAAGCGAAAGGAGAATAACAAACAATTAGAACACATGAGTTTTTGAAAGAATACGAGTACTCTATGCTTAGCATAGTAACTTATAATTAACTCGATCACTTCTCGCCTCATTTAAGAGACTTAGCCTAATAAAAGTTAAGGAATTGAAGCTAAGTGCTCAACACGCACGGTCGAGTAAAAAATTACTCTTATTCTCGCCATCAGAAAATCTACATTCGTGTCTTAAACACCTATGAAAACATGAGAAATTTTTTTAAATTGGCCATTTTTAGCCTTATTTTGCAACAAAACAATAAACAAAAAGATGAAAGTTGGAAAGCGTGAAGGTTTAGCAAGGCAAGTATCTATTCACCCCCATACTAAAGTTAAACATTGTCCTTAATGTTTCGAGTCTAAGGGTGAGATACCCCCATACTAGAGACGAAGTGGAATGCCTAATCTAGCATGGAAACGGTGGAACCATTAAATCTAAAGCCGTTTATGAGGTGTGCTAAAAGACCTAAGGTAAGAACATCAAAGGATATATCATTGGATATCGAGAAATTCTTCCAAGCAAACGATCGAGTGCTCACGTAAAACGAGCACGAGAGGCTCCAGTCGTGAAGATGATGATCTAATTAACCACAATTCATAAACAACTACGGAACAAAGTTTGGAAGGGCACAAATCCCCTCACATTAGCTACATTAGAGAGCGATAATATGTACATGGATAATCATGGGAACTCCCCCACGAGCCACCTCGTTTTTGATTACCGAGTCATGAGCTCGACTCGATCCCCTCAATACTAATTATCATTGGGAAGGTGACTTGGTCGAGGTTGTACAAAGAAGGGACTTCCCCACCAAAGTACTGCTTAACCCTATGACCATTCACCTTGAAATTAGGACCATCATTTTGTGCTAGCTCGATGGTCCCATAAGGAAATACTTGGGTGATGGTGAATGGTCCGGACCAACGGGATTTCAACTTGCCGGAAAATATTTTCAATCTTGAGTTAAAAAGCAACACTTGATCTCCAATGTTAAAAACCTGGTTTTCAATTTTAGAATCATGAAACTTTTTAGTTCGCTCTTTGTAAATCAATGAATTTTCATAAGCAATATCCCTCAATTCATCTTATTCATTCAATTGCCTTTTCTGGTGTTTTCTCGCTGTCTCAATGTCATCATTGCAATGCTTTAGGGCCCAATAAGCCTTGTGTTCGAGTTCAATTGGCAAGTGACAATTCTTCGCATACACGAGCTTAAAAGGAGTGCACCCAATGGGCGTCTTATAGGCGGTACGAAAGGCCCATTAAGTATCGTCTAACTTATCCGACCAAGATTGTCGGTTCTCTCCTATTGACCTCTCCAAAATCCTTTTCAAAGCTCGGTTTGAAACCTCGACTTGCCCACTTGTTTGTGGGTGATAAGCCATAGAAAGCCGATGTGTAACCCCATATTTCTTTAAAACTTTTTTAAATTGGTCCTTGCAAAAATGGGTTCCACGATCGCATATGATTGCACGAGGGGTTCCAAACCGAGAGACCAATTTTTTCAAGAACTTGACTACCACACGAGCATCATTCGTGGGTAAAGCCTTAGCTTCAACCCACTTGGATAGGTAGTCAACGACGAAAAGGATGTACTTATTACCACGAGATGATGGGAACGACCCCATAAAACCAATGCCCCATACGTCAAAGATCTTACATACTTGGATGATATTTTGTGGCATTTCATCGTTTTGTGAGGCTTTTCCTTGACGTTAGCACGAGTCACACGACTTGATAAGTACGTGCACATCTTGGTAAATAGTAGGCCAAAAGAAACCGGCATCAAAAACCTTCTTTTCCGTGAGATTAGCACCATGGTGACCACCCGTGGGTCCCCCTCGTGACAAGCTCTAAGGATATTAGTAGCTTCGGTGCCAAACACACATCGTCGAATAATTTGATCCGCACAAGTCCGAAAGAGATAAGGGTTGTCCCGAAAATAGAACTTGACGTCACGAAAGAATTTTCGTTTTTGTTGTGTCATCATACCCTTAATGATGAAATTCCCCGCTTGGTAATTTGCAATGTCCACAAACCATGGGGTAGAAGAATCTTCCTTGGAATTCACTACACCAAGTATCTCGAGAGGGAATGTTTCGGTGATTTCCTTGTTCTCGTACACACTTTGGTGAGGATCTTCTAATTGAGAGAGGTGATCGGCCACAAGATTCTCGGCTCCTTTTTTGTCAAGTATTGTGACATCAAATTCTTGTAGGAGGAGAATCCAACAAAGCAATCTCGGCTTAGCATCTTGTTTAGATAAGAGGAACTTGATGGTTGAATAATCCGTATACACTGTGCTTTTAGTCAAGACGAGATAAGGTCGGTGTAAAACCCGCAATTTAAAAAGGTATACGAACATTAATTACGTACAGTTACAAATTTAATTTAAACGTTACGTAACTATTATTCAGATAATTAAATAACAGTATAAATTTAGATATTACGCGAATATTAATTATTCAGGAAATAAATAATCCATATCAGAATATATCACGAGGATTAATATAAATTCACACAATCTTAGTTTTATTTAAAAATGTTACGTAGTTAATTATTCAGAAAATAATTCAGAAAATAATTCAGAAAATGATTATTCAGTATTACGTACGTATTCATTTCAGTAAAATAAACAGATACAACGTACGTATTCATTTCAGTAAAATAAACAAATACATGACGGGATTCTAAAACGTGAAAGAGGTAGTTAAATGTTAAATTGAACAAAAGTATTAGACAATTGATGTTGGGTTCTCTTTGGGCTGCGGCTAGAAACAAAAAAAAAAGAGAAGGACAGATGGGCTTTAAGCCCAACAAGACTTAAGAAAAAAATGGGGCATACCCCCTTGTTGTCAACGAGTAGCACAAAAAAAGGGAACTAGGGTTTCTATCCCTTGGTAGCCGCTGGCTAGGAGGAACCAAAGAAGGGTTTCGGGTTTTGATAATTGGCGTTCGATTCGTATATGTTCAACCATTGTTCTTAATCATCGTAGCGGTATCACCTTCGTCTCTTAATTTTGTTTTACGTCAAGAATTTAATTGTTTAAATCCTCCAAAGATTGGAAATCAGTACATAGTTATAAAGGGGGTCGGGTTGGTATGTAACCGAGACTTAAAAGTCTCGGTTTGTTATTCTTTGGCCAGTCGTGACCCAAGCAGGTCGGCGTGGCGTTTCCTTGGCCCTGCCGAGAGCAGGTAACCCCAAACAGGGGTGTCGGGTTTTGCTTGGTTAAGGAAACCGAGACCCTAAGGTCTCAGTGTGTTGTTGTTTCGACCAAACAGCAAAGGGGAGTGTTGGATTCAGTCGGCCTTGTCAGGAAACCACAAAGAGAGTGTTTAGATATGTAAACAAGGGGTGTTTGGTTGGCTCACAGCAAAGGGTGTGTTTGGGTTAGTAAAAAACAGTGGGAACTTTATAAAATCAGTTGGAACAGTATAAGTAATCAGCGGGTAAGTTTACAGAAAAATGATGATTTTTAGATGAGATTAGCGACGGTTTAGTTACTCTAAACTCTGTCACAGAATAGTTTATGACAGTTTTATTGACAGTTTTAAAAACTCAGCTTTTGGTCACACTTTTAGTGACAGATTTTCTATCGCTAAATCTAATAGGCAGATTTAACATATATATATATATATATATATATATATATATATATATATACATACATATATATATATATATATATATATATATATATATATATATATATATATATATATATATATATATATATATATATATATATATATATATATATATATATATATATATATATATATATATATATATATATATATATATATATATATATATATATATATATATATATATATATATATATATATATATATATATGTATGTATATATATATATATATATATATTATATATGTATATATATATATATATATATATATATATATATATATATATATATATATATATATATATATATATATATATATATATATATATATATATGTATATATATATATATATATATATATATATATATATATATATATATATATATATATATATATATATATATATATATATATATATATATATATATATATATATATATGTATAAATATATATATATACTAGTGGCAAAACCCGTCCGATGGACGGGTATGACTTCTAATTGTCGTTTATCTTGTTTTTTTATTGTCGCTTATCTTGTTTTTTTGTTAAAAGTTTAATTCTTCTATTTTTTTGTTTTAATTTATTTTCGAAAAAAATGTTTTCTTTTTCAAAAAAAAAATGAGATTAATTTTCTTTTCGAAAAAAGTTTATAATTGTATAAACATTTAAATTTAAAATTTTAATTTTTTTAACAAATAAACGTTTATCTTTTCAAAAATATAAAATTGTTTTAATTTTTTATCGTTTCTTAAGATAAAAGTCGTTATTTTTAATATAATAGTTTAATAATTATTGTATGTTTTATATTTTATTTTAAATGTTAAAAGATTTATCTTTTATTTTGAGAAAAATAAAACTATTTTTAAAAATTCTAAAATTTTAATCTTTTTGGAAGAAAAAAATTTAGCCTTTTGAAAAAAACATGAAGAAAACAGTTAAATTTTTTAAAAACGTTTTTAACTTTAAAAATTTTAAATATAAATGTTTAATACAATTTTAAAACTTTTTTCGAAAAGAAATTGAAGCTCATTTTTTGGGAAAAAATTGAAATAAAACAAAAAAAAAATTCGAAAACTTTAATTTTTTTGCAAAATTAATCCCTCGTAAAAAGATAACGAAAATATTTTTATTGTTAGTCCTGTGGGATGATGTATTATGGCAAACGTTTTCTTAACGGGTGGTATATAATGCCAATACTTTTAGCGAGTTATGTATTATGTGAAAAAGTTCAAACCAAATAAATATATTTTGTAGTTTACTGTTATTTTATTCCTAATATGCCTGTAGTTATAAATATCTCTTTTGGTTAATCTTTGTTTAAGTTCGATGAATTATTTGGGTTATTCTTTGTTACAGTTTAGTATTATGCAAATGGGTTTTCAATAAATATAGTGTGTTCTTTTTGAAAAATTCTACTATATAAATTTCTTATGTTTCTTGTATATTTTTTCTTTGAGAGGGTGATTATCTATATCTATAACTATCTATAATCTATAATCTATAATCTATAATTAAATTATAAATCATTTAGGATCTTCTCAAAATAGCAAGGCTGAATATTTATATTTTTTTACCTACTTAATAAAGCAAGTTATTGATATTTTCATCTAATATTATATATTATAACTTTTTATAAACATTTTTTAGCCAACTTTTGTAAAAACCTATTAAAATAATATCTTTTCTTTTAAATGAAACATCTTTTTATTTATTTATTATTTTTAAAATTTATTTTCACCATAATTTCTATAATTTTGTGTTTTTTAATTCAATATCTATTTTGATATATACTTTTACTAAAAACGAAAAAGACTAAAAGTCTGTCTTTTTTTGTTTTAGTAGATTTTTTTAAGGGGAAAGTGAGTGTGTGGCTGTTGTGTAGCTAAGCTTGGGTATAGAACCTTAAAAACGACTGTATTTAATACCAACCCAACAAAATCAAGGCTACCCCAAAATCAATTCTTCCACCTTTCATTTTTTCCTCTTCTCAGAGTTCATTTTTTTTTCTTCATTGATGTTCTAAAAGTTAGTCACACAAATAATTTTGGTTGTAATTTACTCCTTCTAAATTGATCTATAATTCCATGATATGTCATTCACTTTTACTCCTTCAAAATCTCCCTATATTTGTGAGTTTTTGATTGCCAAACGTTTCCACTATGAAAACACATAAGTGCCTACCACATGTTTGATAAAATGTGTTGGTGAAGATCTTTAGCCATAGCTTATGTTAAGTGATTCTTATGTAGCTGGTGCACGGATACTCTTGGTGTAGTTTCAGTTGTAATTTCCTTACGTTGGATCCTAAATATATTTAGTGATTCTTACGGTTGTTGCTGATTTGAAATGATCATTGAATAAAAATGGATCTTACTTGTTTATAGATGCGATCAAATTGGTATCGTGTGTAGAATCTAGCTAACTTGATCCGTGAAATGATACAAATACAAGGAATAACAAATTGGTATCGTGTAAACAATTATGTTGCAATTCCCATTTCAAAGATATTTTGAACTAAAGTGAAATGAGACAAATAGAAAGAACATTAGAGAACTAAGTTACAGAATAATACATGTAAAGTCCATTGAACTACTTTTGACAAATAACAACCAACCAACTGCATCTGTTACAAAAGTACTCTGAGGCATTCGGTAAACATGCTCATTTACTCAAATTCATTTGTTAGAAGCTCCAAGATAATTTCGAATTTCATTTACTAGAGAAATCCTATGGTAAAAAGAAGGAAAAACAGGTAAAAAAACAAACTGGTGATCATTAAAGAACACTCATGCATTTCCTCAAACTCATAGTATTTATTTATTGCGTTAAAAACTGCTTATCATTCATAAAAAACCGGAATCATTACGTTATTCGTATTACATATGCAGTTTTCTTAATTGGAATATCTAAGAACCTCACGAAATTAGTAACAAAAACGTTTATTGTAACCTTGTGTCATAAGTGTTGAATCAAAGAGTGAGGACTTTTGGTTGATTTTTTGGGGCAGTCAATATACAACAGATGATATGATAAGGAAGGAAGAACAAAAGGTGAATTTGTTATATGTCATAATCAAAAGGACGTAGTATTGGATGGTTCTATACCCAAGCTTGGCTACACAACAACCACACACTCACTTTCCCCCTTTTTTTAATTCGATGTTTTACCAATTTGACAACACAAAGTTAATGGTTAAGAGATCAATATTTGTTAACCTCAAAAAATTCGTCACTGAGTATCCGTCGCCGCAGTGCGTAGGTACCATGCTAGTCTATATAATTTATTAAAGCCAACTACATCCACTGATTAACGTCTAAGGTATTTATTTAATTCAAGTATAACGACTCTCAGTCTCATCTTGCTCTATGAGACAGAGTAAAACTTTCATAAAGCCCCTAAATTTCTTTGAAGCCTTTGCTTCTATATTTTACATAAAAGCGTTACGATATGATGATGTTTTTAAACAAGTAATTAGAACTTGGGATAACACAATGATAATCACCAAATACATTATTTATATGGAGTACATAAATGAGAAGAAAAGACTTGATACAAAGCAAGTAAAATTTTGCCGTTGTAGCAACTCCAGTTTATTTAATGATCAAACAATCCGTAGACCACGATTTACATAACGTACATCATCCGGAAACTAAGCAGTTGGAACTACTGGATTTGGAGCATGTTTTATGATGAATCTAATGATACCTTCTTTATCAGCACCCACAATCTTTTCTACCACTTCACCATTCTTAAAAATTGGAAATGTTGGCATTGCATCCAGTGAGAACTCCTTAGCAACACTCTACGCACGATCAAGTTATTAGTATGAGTTAAAAGCCACAAGTCAGGAATCTGAATATAGAGACCAGTTTAGAAACTTTTACCAGAAGTTCATCCACATCAACCATAAGGAAGACAACATGGGGTAAACTTTTATAAACTCGGTAAAGATTGGTCAAAAAACAGCAAGGTGGACACCATCTAACAATGAAATTCACAACCCCTGTCAATATGAATATTCATCATATATGCAGAATCTAATCAAACCATTCTACCAACTGGCTTATAGCATAGTGGTACCCATGTGGTCCATCAACCGCAAGGTTGTGGATTCAAGTTCGGTTGTGGATAATATGGATTAAAAGGTTTAGATTAGGTATGAGTGGTGTGCTCGTAACCTTTTCTTTTCAAAAATATAAAAGCATTCTAAAACTAATACTAACATCCCATATATCTAACATGAAATTATTCTTTTACCAACAATCCAGAAGCATCAAATTTCTCTTTCTACGTCATACACTCAGCATCGGTGTGGACACTAATTACTTGACGTCCCCATGACAACATTTTTCCCCAATGTAGTCTGATTGAAGTCACAAATGTCATTTGATATTGTAACTTCCAGTATGAAGGTTGTGCAGTACCAAATGCTTGTATATATAGGCAGTTAGGCATGAAATGAATCTCATTAATTGCCATAATAGCAAAATGCCCAACAAATGATAGGTCTGCTTTCAAACAATTGCTAGTTTATGACTATATTACCCACTATAATGACAACACATCGCCTTTAAGTGCCAAAAAAACCCAACATCAATATAATTGGACCTTTTATATAGACTGATCAGTTGAATAGCAATAGAATATAACATAAAACTTTAAAAAATAAATATACTGGAAGGGTTCTTTTTATCTGATTTTGTGAGTGTTACCTGCTTGTTTTAGAAGTTTACAACTGTACAGCCTGTCGGTAATGGGTCCATAGGATTTTGAGTAATCCACTTACGACATACTTTCATTTCTGTCGTCTTGTTTTTGTGCCTTGGCTTTAGATCAGTAGCTTTACTCTGTGCAATCCTGGTTACGACATGATTAGACACATTTAGTATATACAGTAGAGTGTGTATATGAATGTATAGTTGTTAGATAAGATGGCAGAAATAATAAGATTAGCTATAGTAGCAATGTTGAACAATATGATTTGATACGTAAAAGAAAACGTAAAAGAAAGCAACCTGTGTGTTCTCGATCTTTGTTAAGAAGTCCTTATATACTATGTTCTTCTTGCTTGCTATCCACTTCATACACGTTTGCGGTTATTATTTTGTTTCGGATCGTTAGTTTTAATTCACAAATCCGGTATGACCTATTATGTATGTAGTATGAGAGTAAAAGTTCTATTCTTAGCAACAAATGATGGGCGGTGGCCTTGTCGAGACTCTGAGAAATATTGTCCTAAAATAGCATAAAGAAACTCATTAGCGAGAACATATTCTATAGCTCCAAATCGTAGCATGCAGAGTTCAACCATTACCTGCATAATTAAATCCCTCAGTTTGGTTACCCATGAATTTCTCTATTTAACTGTAAAATGATGTAAATTTCACCTTTTTTGGTAGCTTGTAATTTACAAAGTATATCCTTATCAAGAGCCGCAATAGATACACCACGAGGAATGTAGGCTTCACCTGGTATTCTTGCAATTGTTTACAAAGGCCTCTGAATACATATGATAGACATCAGTTGGTACCTTTTGACAAAAAAAGTAATATAGTATACTTAAGTTGATAAAAATGTAAAAACAAAAAGTGTATAAACGTGGATACCCTCAAATATAGTCAGAGGTTGCAAGACATAAGAGTAATTACATTAAGCAGGTTTAAAATTATAGCAATTTCAAAAGGAGTTATACTATGTAAAAGCATGCTTTGCATGTCCGAATAATCCATGATGTCGTTTTAGTAGCGAGTAACACCGCAAATGCTTTTAGGATGGGTGGCCAATAACTTTTTAGAATCCGGATTTTTGTGGACCATGTGTGTCTAATTTCATTAACTAACATATATATGAGCAGCCTAACTGCAGCCATTATCTCAGCACTCAAACCATCAAGTGTAGCCTCATTTCCCTCGTTTCAGTGTTCCAAACCCACCCTTTTCTACACCACAAAGTCACCCGTTCCAGACCCTCATTTCAGCACTCCAAACTCGCCTATCGCATCACCTAAATGCGCCTGTTTAAGCTCATGTTTCAGCATTAAACCCCACACATTCAACACCTAATTCAGAAACTAACATATATATCAGCAGCCTAACTACAACCCTTATTTCAATACTAAAAAATTTGTGATGTCAAATATTTTGCCATCAACATATAAAAACGACGACACCTGCTAATACATTCACGTCAATATTATATCCGAGATTGTATGTCCATTGCTTGGTACGACATCCATATATTCTAAATTAGACTATCCCAAGCTTGCCTAATTATAATTTGTAGGTTGGTTGTGTCGATAATATATAACAATGGGTAGCAGTACAAATAACCTAATCTAGATAGATTTTTGAACTTTATATATCAAAACTCATCGGATAATAATGGGGTAGAACAAACAATTATTTAAAAAATATCTTAAATGGGTCGCATCTAATTTTTTCGCATCTAATTATCATATGTATTTCATCAAAATGAATTCAGGCTCAATTATCTAGAAACTCACGTGAAAGGGCAGATCTTGGGTGTCACCATCTCTAACTGTTTTAGAGATCCATTTTATTATCTGGTACAAAATTATATTTAGCGGATGCAATAGCAATATATATGTTTCATTTTATCACTCTTTATTTATAGAGAAAAAGGAGTTTTAAGGAGAAATGTTCAAACTTGTAGAGTTTCAACTAAGCCTTTGTAAAGTGCTACTAAATGGGATGTGTGATCGGCATCCCTAGAAGCCAATGTATTGATTTTTATTATGATCATGTTGGCAATTGGTATTTCTGACGCCTATATAAAATTGCAGCCAATACTTGTGCCAAAAGTCAAAATATTGCTCCTATTGCCAGAAAATTAATGTCACCTGTACCTGCGGGGTACAAACACAAGCTATTGCAGAAAATATTAGAACTATTGCTAGATATATAGAAAGTTGAAAATATTAGGAAACAAATACGGAGAATATGTTTACTAAAAGCAATTAAAAGGAGAGTCGATATGGATGTAAGGAGTTATGTGGGAGTTTATGTACTAAACTATGATGGATTATGTACAAATTCACTAACCTCCAGACTTGATAGTTGATGATTGCATACTTTGATGACTATACTTTTGGTCCGCATTAGGAAATTATATGAATGAAAACAAAATAATTTACTATTACCACCCAGATAGAGATCCAAATGACGTTCTCAGTAACTATAAACTAAAAGCACACATTTTTGCTGTATGTATGGAATTTCCTGTTGAAAAACTGGAATCACACGGCTGCAAGAAGATGCAGAATTGGATGGCGTTGATTGAGTTTTCAAATGGTTAACCCGATCATTGAATTTTTGCTTTGGACTTGGTGGAACCTAGGAGTTCTGTTCTAGGAAGTTTATGTAGAATGACCTCGAGCTTAAGCATCCCATCTCACCTTGAACTGAATCAATCAAAAAGTTCGAGCTTTTTCAATCAATGTCTTGCTTTTTTGATCAACTTCTATCTTCTACATAAAACAAAATCATCGAGTTGCTCAGATATGACTAAGCTTACTATTGCATAGGATGTACAAAACCTCTTGTAACAATCTGTAAATAAGAGTACATATAATATGATTTGACTGCTAAACAGAATGTTAAATGATCTCCTAGAAAACTTGATCAGGAAACATTAGTATTCGAATTCGTATTTGATACCGATATGCATGTTAATCAACTGTTTTTATTTTACATTTGTCATTCTTAACTGCACATACTAATTCAAACGGAAACTTATAGTGTAGGTCAGAACTTGTCAGGTAAAACTTGTTATAGGGGAGATTCAATACGACAAAGATTTACAAAAATGGGACACTTGCAATGAAAATGTACAGGATAATAAACAAAAGATGCAGATAATGTCCCTTACCTTAAGATCAATTGACTTCAGGTATGCATAACTACATCAGACAGTTACTTGGTCTGCACTACTGGTTTTCGGTTTGGATAACACTTGTTAATTTGAAAATGGTATCGTAAAGCACATAGATAAGATGGGTTCATTTTTTGTTCCTTGGTATGCACTACTATTTTCAACAGTGCCTGGTCTGCACTTCTGGTATGCGTAGCTACCGCGGGGCTTGTAGGTTTTTCAGGATCCTATATTGGAGAAAGCTTCATATGGTCGTTTATGTATGGAACCCAAACTTCAGTAGCAGATGTTTAAAATTATGCACTTAGTTTTAAGTCGGAAGCCCATAATTCAGTAACATGAAACTAAAGAACATGGCTGAAGGATGTTTTCGCATAACTAAATTTCACACCGCACTAACAACAACCTTTTCTTTTACACAAAGAGTGGCAATTTTCCAGCTTAAAAGTAGAGTGTAACGTTTGATCTAGCACAAATTTATACCATATATTGATGGATGATGGATCATTTTTTACAAAAGGATAACCTTTACTCATAGTATTAGATAAATATTGAAGGATAATGATGTATCAAGGCTTAGATTATGTGAAACTTACTTTCTAACGTTTTCCTGTATCTCTAGAATTTTGACCGACTTAATTAAGGTATTAGTATAATTATACCCAAAACAATCGTTCCAGTAACGGATGCCGCGATAACTGCAGTCTTGGATAGTCTTGGATGCTTCGTTAGTTAGGACTTTACTCCATCGATGAATTATGGATGGTTATTTTTCCCACGAGCTAAATCTTTGTATACTGAAATTAGTATGTTTCATATAGTTAAAAATAAAAACCTGCTGTAATTAATTGAAAATAAGTAAGATACCATACAGCCGTGCATGAAACATTCAAGACTGAATGGTTGTCTTTCTGATTCTCAACGATTTCCTACAAAATGTTAAGTACAAATAAGTGGTGGTATCCAAACATTCCAAACTAATTACTTATTCTTAAGAAATCGAACTTTTGTAACGCAATCTGAAACAACCGAACCAATATCACTTACAATACACTAACTAAAGCTTCTGTGTCAATGGCAACATAAATAAAACAAATGGTGCGTTGGTGTTTACCTGTTTATCTTCTTTTTAGTCGTGTTCCGCAATATCAACAATGCTTTTTGTGCCAAAGATGCTAGTAAGATTATTATAAACCTGCAAAGTTCATAAATAACCTAATAGAAGAAACCAAACAATGAATCAAAAGGGTCATATTTAACAACCTTTAAAAAAATCGATTAACAATATCTTTTTTCAGTGTTTTTTGAATAATGTAGGATTATGATTGATTGATGAAGAATTAGGGTTTTTGTGAATCGTTGTCAGATCTAAATGTATGAGAATCAATAGGTCATTATTTTACGGAGTTTTATTTTCAGCCCATGATTTTTTTAGGGCTAAGTACAAAAAGGCCCAAAAAGGACACCATGTTATCCCAAGTAGGACAACTTTTTTTTTTCTTCCAAAATGAGACATGTACTTTTGATCAACCGATCAACTAAGTTTGTTGTGTGACACGTGTCCATCTGATCAACCCACTTTCTTTTATTTTATTAATATCTTCTCCCAAGGTTTGACCTATACATGACCCCACCCACTGATAAACCGACGGCTGATCAACCACTTTTGATCAACCACAGTACTTTTTTATTAATATTTTTTCCCGAGGTTTGACCTACACTTGTCCCCACCTACTGATCAACCGACGGCTGATCAACCACTTTTGATCAACTAAAAGTACTTTTTTCTGGAAAATTGAAAAAGTAACAAATAAAAAAAAAAATTTGTTCTATTATTTTGTACACACACTAATACACACTAACACAAACACACTTAATCAAAATGGTGGTTCATTGATTTTTCCGTTGCCATTCAATATAATCTTTCATTCGGTCGCCCAGATTCATCAATATTTCAAACATTATACGCAATCTATGGAATCCCGATTAAGAGTAAGTTTTTTAATTATATAATTTAATTTTAATTTAATCTGTTAATGATATACTGTAATTTATTATTGTTAATTGATAACGGCCATTGCATTAGTTGATTAAGTATAGGTTAGGTGATAGTTGGTTTTTGAATGAATGATCGTAATGAACTAATCGTCCATCCCTTTATTAATTTATAAATTAGTTGATAAAATGATAAAAGTTTTGATAAATTGGATGCTTATCATTATTATTGTTAATCCTCTCGGCCCATACTATCCCTTAGTATCAATGTTTTAGATACATTTTCTGTTAGTATCAATGTTTTTATGCAATCTTATACAGTATAATTTTGGTTGGGCTATGATTGTTTGCTTCAGTTAGTAGTGTTGGCTAATAATAGTAAGATAAGCTGTGGAAGTAAAAGAGAAAGCCGCTGAAGAAGTGAAAGAGAAAGCTGCTGAAGGCTGCTCAGATATTCTGTCAAAGGTGGACGAGCTGAAGCAGGCACTTATTCGGGCAAAAGAAGCTAATGATATGGTACTTTACTTCTCTTTTTCTGTAATTTGGTCTTCTAATTGTTTGTGTATGTGCTAAACTTTGGTATTTTTACAGCATGCTGGAGAAGTATGTGCAGAGAAGGCTATTTTATCAACTGAGTTGAAAGAGCTTCAGCTTCGCCTGTTTACTATGTCTGATGAGACTAACAAATCTCTTGCAATTCTTGATGAGGTATTAGTTCAACCCTTTTACTATAGAGGCTGCAGTGTCAAGCCACTTACTTATGAATGGGTTGATTTGGGTTTTGCTTACTTTAATATCTAACTTAATAAAAGAATTTACCATTTGGAACTTTTTTTTTGTTAAGGTTAAAAATGGGATGATTCATTCCAAAGCTTGATATGAAATTATAAAACTCTAAAAATAATTTTAGTTCAATATAAGTACGTGTTTATAGTTTTAATGGTATTTATTCTATGTACAAGTATAAAACATACATTTGTGATAAGATGCTTAATTCATCAAGTTTTGCTGTGCAGGATTAGTTGATATTGAAAAATGGGGTTTAGTGCAGTGTATAAGACATTACAGGATGTTTTCCCTCAGGTATGGTTCTTCATGTTTTAAGTAACTTCATTAGTGTTTTGTCACATTAGTAGTTTGGGCACGGTTTATTAGTGTTTTGCCTAGATTCTTTACATCTTAATAAATTAAATGTCACTCACAGATATACATATAATGATACTTTCGAATATCTACCGGGTGCACGTTTAAATGCGGTGTTTAATGTGGGTAGAGAATTTGGTTGCATGATTATGTGCTAGACTTCATAATGATTATCGTAGCTGATGACTAATGTTGGAGAAAGTTACTTACATACCCAATTGAATCTGTATCTTAGCTAAATTAATTAGAGAATTTCCCAAGCACCATTCCGTTTACCATGTTGTTTAAAATAAATACCACTTTATAGTGTTGTTTGAGTACCATTGTAAGCAATATACTACTTTTATTTCAGGTGGATTCTCGCTTACTGAAAGCTTGTGCTATTGAGCACTCGAAAGATGTTGATGTAGCTGTGCAAGTTGTTCTTAGTGAGATTATCCCGACTCTCCCTGCAAAACAGCCTAAAGTTAGCTCTCCAAAAAACAGCAATAGTACCTTCAAAATATCTGAAGGTAATTGGTTTTCTTGAACATGTACTTCTAAACAATGTTTAATGTAGTATTTTTTGCTTTTGTATCATGATTTGTAAGTGTGTATATAACTAATGTCTTTGGTGTGTTTTTCTTAATTTAGTGGCTGTAGATGATGGCAAAACAGGTCAGCCCCAAACGTATCCTGCCGTTAACCAGTCAACTAAATCTGATCGGTTGGCTCCTCGTTTTTTTATTCCTCGTTCGTTTCCAGGTATTATATTCTTTTCAGACGTTACCTTTGTTTTAGCGTATTTTATCGGAATTTGGATTTGCATGATTTTAGAGTATAACTTGGCATATCAAATTTTCAGAATCCTCATATGATAATAATCGTCTGAAACTTAGAGAGCCTGAAGTTTCAGTACCGATTGTCACATATCCTTCTCTTGATGCGGATAATGAAAGTGACGATGAGCTGATTGTGTTGAAGAAACGGGTAGTTAACCGTAGTGATAATCCTGATACTACATCTGTTTTAGTCAGTGAAATGAATGCTAATGATAACCATGATCAAGGTTTTGTCAAAATTGGAGGTGAAAATGTTGTATCACTTGGTGCATCTGAAAAAGATGCTTTTGCAGAATCTTTTGAACAAGAAGATGGGTCTACCATGTCTTCGGTGCTAACCGAGTCAAATCAAGGTTGCAGCACTGATCTCCTTGAGCAAATTATTAAAGAGGCCAAGAATAACAAGGTATGTTTTACCCATCTATGTCATCATATGCAGCTTTCCTGCCTCAAGAGCTCAATAAAACAAGATATTTTCATTATTTTTTTCTTTATACCCAACTCGACATTGCGAGCCGACTAATCCCAGGGCGATTAGTTTTCTCTCCGTAGCCAATGGGGGATTATTTTTCTCCCCTTGCGTGCCCATATACATCTTTTATGTGTTTGATTCAGAAATTACTTGGTTTCTGGAAAATGATTATCGGTTTTCATTGGAAACTAGTACATACCCAGGAGTTAGGAATTTATACATAGTTGGAGTTAACAAACTTTCTGTAAATTCACACACTGGTTAATGGTTATGTACTAATAGGTAGTTGTTGTTTGTGCTCATACAGTTTGTTTTTTCTAGCTTAAGTCTTTTTGGGTTTGGCTTTTCAGACGTATTGACTTTTGATATGCATTATATTGCAGCAAACTCTCGTGCTAGCGATGAATTCGGTCGTTGACCTTATGAAAGAAGTGGAAGTAAAAGAGAAAGCCGCTGAAGAAGTGAAAGAGAAAGCTGCTGAAGGCTGCTCAGATATTCTGTCAAAGGTGGACGAGCTGAAGCAGGCACTTATTCGGGCAAAAGAAGCTAATGATATGGTACTTTACTTTTCTTTTTCTGTAATTTGGTCTTCTAATTGTTTGTGTATGTGCTAAACTTTGGTATTTTTACAGCATGCTGGAGAAGTATGTGCAGAGAAGGCTATTTTATCAACTGAGTTGAAAGAGCTTCAGCTTCGCCTGTTTACTATGTCTGATGAGACTAACAAATCTCTTGCAATTCTTGATGAGGTATTAGTTCAACCCTTTTACTATAGAGGCTGCAGTGTCAAGCCACTTACTTATGAATGGGTTGATTTGGGTTTTGCTTACTTTAATATCTAACTTTAATAAAAGAATTTACCATTTGGAACTTTTTTTTTGTTAAGGTTAAAAATGGGATGATTCATTCCAAAGCTTGATATTAAATTATAAAACTCTAAAAATAATTTTAGTTCAATATAAGTACGTGTTTATAGTTTTAATGGTATTTATTCTATGTACAAGTATAAAACATACATTTGTGATAAGATGCTTAATTCATCTCATGCATTGTGTCTTGCTGTGCATAAGCTAATAAGCTGTTTTATAGATATGCATAAGCTAACAAGTTTTTATACATAAGCTATTTTTTTAGATGAGCATAGATGTGTTTTCAGGGTAATTATTTCGATTGTTTTCTATTCACTCACATCAGTTATGTTTTCAACTTGTATGCAGTTAGGAATCAGTCCGGGTCTCAATAACTATTGAGCTGAATTCTGAAACTTGTCTTTTAGTACGATAATGCAGGCATCTAACCAGCAGTATTACTGGACGACGCCTACGCAGCATCACATAAATCAGAATCCATACGCAGGTGATGTAAGCCAAGTAAGCCACTTTTCTGAACAGATGCAGGAACTCGCCAACAATTCTTATTCTTCTGTTAGCTTCTCCCCAAATGGCAGTCCAATATCATTGCAAGATTCTCACTCCTTCCAACCTGACCAGTACCATTCACCTGCCCAGTTTGAAGGCGTCGTGGAGAAACGGATAATAGACATGCACAACTACCTCTGCCAGTGTTTACGAACTCATTTATATGGGTATAAGGAGGCATTCATGCAGAGATACGGGTCATGATTACAAGAGTTACCACCTTGAATCTTAAGTACATTTTTATTCCTCAAATGAACAACCAGAAAAGATGTAATGAACCAGCTTGAATACTTGATTGATTATAACTTTCACATGATAGATGTATAATGCTGAGAAAATAAAACAATTTTACTTGATCAAAACTTTCACTGTCTATACACTTAACTTAATTTTCTATAGTGACGTTTACCCTTTTCCTGGAAGACCGAAGATGGATCGCAAGCATAGATAGGCGCAAATCTTAGAACCATCATTTTGAAGAGTGTGCCTAAATCATATTCCCACTTATTTTTACCGAGGCTCAAACGTTGGTAGACCCGTTTTCTAAGTCCATTTGTTTCTATTCGTATATTATATCTAAATAAATCTTAAGTGCTGATATATCAAAAAAAAAAAAAAAAAAAAAGGCAAGGAAAATAAAGGTAAACATAAAAAAGAAATTTAGAGAAATGTTCAATCTTAGAAAATCATACTAGAACTTAACAAGTTTTACACTTACAAAAGAACAAAATAAGACCAGGTTTTAATCATCTTCACAGAAAATCCATGAGGCTTTTGCATCTAAAATGAATGGCAGATCCACAAATCTGCTGGTTGTTTTCCTATGTCTTCTTGATAACGTACCCAATCACAAAACTTATTATACCAATAAGCGCTATAAATAATACGGAATAACCACCCGAACGGCTTTTCACAGCTTCTTTTCTCAGTAATTCCTGTTCAAATGAAAGCAGCAAAATGAAGTTTAGAACAATAGCTAAAAAAGGATTAGAATTTAGGTGTATGTCTTGGTCTTCACTGTTTCTTGGTCTTTTAAACATTGTGACTGGATACTTGCATATGTATGACCAAAAATGGAATTTTTATGTATTAAGCAGAATGATCAAGCATCCTTTTGGAAAAAAAGATACCAAAAACACGTACCAGTTCCTGTTGGAGCTTCTGACTTTGTTTAAGAGCTTCTGTTTTCTCATCTGTCAATCTCGATATCGCAGATAAAGCCTGTGACATAATGATACATTTGTTACAAGACAGCCATCATTATATAAATAATCAAACTAAACACCCATCATCGTTAGGTTACTAGATATATCGATAGTATCAATTTAGATCCACAAGAATGTTCGATTTTATTTTAATTTCTATTAATTGGTATTTTAGGAAGGTAAGAGTTCAAACGAAACCATGGTCAAGTCAAACAATGGGGAGTTTGATTTAGTGGACGCGTATCTCTTTTAAGAATTACACAAAATATAATAAAAAATAATCACCGTGCTCTGATTGCAATCTTGAAACGTAAATGAACTATATGGTGCTATAACTATGACAGATGGTAGTTGGTACAAATGATAACTATTATTAGCTTTAAACATTTCATCTATTATTTCATCTACTCATCATAAGTTGGTACTTCATAGGAATCGGGTAAGATATGCCAATTATGTGAGTGAAGTAGTTTTAAATCTATATCACACATACACAACTGCATGATATGTAAAACGGATATGGTTTTCCCATGTTCAGGTTACCCAGGGAGGGCGAGCATTTTGACCCAGATGTATGCGGTCTCACCGGTTTAATCCAGGACCGCGTTCCAGCCCTTCCCTGACCACACCCAAATGTACACACCTAGGTTTGAACCCCAGACCTCTTGTTTTAGAGTCAAGGAGATATTACGAGTCATAAGTTTCTATATGATTAATACAAGGATGTACCATGTGTGTGTGTGTGTATACAGAAATCTAAAACCAAACCGATAGAACAAATAATCGATTTCATTACATATAAATTAAATAAACTAACCAACTACCTTAGGGCACCAACTACCGTAAAAGCACGCAGTTGACCAAGTCAAGCGAAAGGGTGGGGGTTCGAATACGGGCCCCGGCTTGGTCAGCCAGTGTTGCCTAGGTAATTTACCGGGATATGCCTTCCTTGTTGGGTGGGGGTTCGGTACCAAAAAGGAACACGGACTTAAGATAGTTCCGCCAAATACCATTTTTTTTTATAAATTAAATAAACTAGCAAAGTACTTCGGCAAAGCATTGGACATCAAATAGTTTCCAGCAATTTTTTAGTTTTTGGTGGTTTCCAGCGTTGGTGTTGTATGAGCGGGGGAGACTTATGTGTCACATTTCAATTGGACTGGGAAAGAGAGTGATATACTGATATGTCACATTCTAGATATCTGGCAGATTTTAGTGAGGTTTGGAAGATCATTTTAAGATGGGAGTTAGGTTATGGATATGCATGCTTTATAAGACTAATCTATAATATTTCATAAGTCACTGTTTGCATTTCTATTAGCCTCGTTCAAGAAGATTAGCAAACATTTATCAAGGACAACTACCAGTATTGCCAAGCACAAAATAAGCAAATCAAATAATCAAAAAATAAATCAAATAAGTGCAAGAAAAGTTTTATTCACCTCTGGGGACAGTTTCCCTCTGTGCTCAACGGATCTTGTTGCCTAGCATTTGAATAAATCAAATAAATGCTCAACATTGTAGAATCACAACCTGATGTATGTGAAAAAAGAGCGAATCTAAAGCAAAATACTTACAACATCAGGCCCTGAAGAATTCTGACTTCCGTCTTCAGCCCTTGGAGAAGAACCTTCTTCGGATTCTTCTGGTACGGGTGAGGGAGGATTAGCGGGAATGTATACTACCCTTAATTTGAACTCCTCAATAACCTTACTCTCCTCCTTGTTAAACTGTAAAACACAAGGACTGAATACACAGAAGACATTGATTTGTATTAGAGCAAAAAGTTCATGAAAAGATGACTTACCATGTCAGCAGTTACGTCCTTAATAGTTGTACCGTTAGGTGCAAGAACTGCCTGCAGGAGGAACTTGTCTTTGCACTGCATATCAATTGGTGCCTCTTTTTGTGCTTGCATTGTAACTATAAAAGTCAGGAGTTTTCGAGTCATACACAAGATTCTCACTCCTTCCAACCTGACCCATATAAATGAGTTCGTAAACACTGGCAGAGGTAGGCATAGTCTTGAATGTAAAAACATCACTCATTGCTTTAATTGAAGGATCACCACATCTATAATAATAAATAGTATTCGGTGACAATCCTGCAAGCTTCATACTTCAAACTTTAGGATATCGTGAAGGACTTTATATGCAAAACATTAAATTATAAGTTATTTTTTCAAATCTAACCTTTAAGCTGAACATGGTGGATAATACCAGAAGTGTAGTTTTGCAGGCCTACATATGGGTAAAGTTGGCTGTAAATTAGAGAGTAACCTTATACTTTTTGTTTTTGATCCTTCAAAGATTTAACTTCGGAGTATTCTACAACGCTAGCTACACTCTTGGGATCTAATGGTTTTATGTTGTCCCCGATTTGAAAATTACCTGCATTTTCATAAGTTCACTGATCATTTTTAGATACAAACATTATATAGAAACCGAAATGGCAAAAAACTGAACTCTACACGTGCATATAGTACATGTAGGATGAGATAGACACGGAAAACATGGAAACAAAAGTTTGTTCTTTATTGCGGTACTAGTCTAAATACTCTGCCACAGTCGGTCCAATGGATGTTAGACATCTCATTCTGAGGTCACATATATTTGTTTAGTGTCTGGGTATAGTAAATTTAAATTTGATTACTTGCCAAATAGTAAGTTTTAACTAATCATAAGCTCATCTAGTTATGTGATCTTTAAGAGGTCATTCAAATTAAATATCAAAGTTTGCAATACAGCTTCAAAGTTTAAACTCCAAACAACAAAAGCATACAAGTTTTCATAATCTGATAATCACATGTACCACCTTAGGCACATCAGACATTAGTCATGCACACGAGGGATAAAACTAGATGAAAATGCTATCATTGTGAGTCTAAAGTGGTGTTTGGCATTGCGTTTTGAGACTAAATATTCCAACATTGCATTTTCAAGTGGCATAATTACTAGTTTCTACTGTCGGGGTGCTATGAAACTGATTCTCGACATTTGCAAAATCGCATAATCAGTTTCCTATAATCGAAATTCATCAACTAAAAAAAAGAAGCAAAGTCTAGTACTCGACATAAAACACATCCAAAACACCCACAATGAAGAAATTAACATAGCAATACACATTAACAAAAGTTCATGATTTTAATCAGTTTGTAAAGGTTTGTTTTAGCTTATTTTCGGGCTCATGAGCTTATTTTTTGGGATTATATATTTCATAGCCCAACCAAAATTATACTGTATAAGATTGCATAAAAACATTGATACTAACAGAAAATGTATCTAAAACATTGATACTAAGGGATAGTATGGGCCGAGAGGATTAACAATAATAATGATAAGCATCCAATTTATCAAAACTTTTATCATTTTATCAACTAATTTATAAATTAATAAAGGGATGGACGATTAGTTCATTACGATCATTCATTCAAAAACCAACTATCACCTAACCTATACTTAATCAACTAATGCAATGGCCGTTATCAATTAACAATAATAAATTACAGTATATCATTAACAGATTAAATTAAAATTAAATTATATAATTAAAAAACTTACTCTTAATCGGGATTCCATAGATTGCGTATAATGTTTGAAATATTGATGAATCTGGGCGACCGAATGAAAGATTATATTGAATGGCAACGGAAAAATCAATGAACCACCATTTTGATTAAGTGTGTTTGTGTTAGTGTGTATTAGTGTGTGTACAAAATAATAGAACAAATTTTTTTTTTATTTGTTACTTTTTCAATTTTCCAGAAAAAAGTACTTTTAGTTGATCAAAAGTGGTTGATCAGCCGTCGGTTGATCAGTAGGTGGGGACAAGTGTAGGTCAAACCTCGGGAAAAAATATTAATAAAAAAGTACTGTGGTTGATCAAAAGTGGTTGATCAGCCGTCGGTTTATCAGTGGGTGGGGTCATGTATAGGTCAAACCTTGGGAGAAGATATTAATAAAATAAAAGAAAGTGGGTTGATCAGATGGACACGTGTCACACAACAAACTTAGTTGATCGGTTGATCAAAAGTACATGTCTTATTTTGGAAGAAAAAAAAAAGTTGTCTTACTTGGGACAACATGGTGTCCTTTTTGGGCCTTTTTGTACTTAGCCCATTTTTTTAAGCCCATGCTGACGTGGATTAGGAGCATGATTAGTGACGTGGCAAATCCCTCCTGGTATATATAATGTAAATATATATATATATATATATATATATATATATATATATATATATATATATATATATATATATATATATATATATATATATATATATATATATATATATATATATGTTGATTGTTTTAGTGCGACCGAGAAAGGGGTATCTCGGTAGGCTCGGGATATAGTTAAAATAATAAAATGAAGATTTTTAAATTATAATTTTTATTACTTAATTTTATAAATGTCTTAATTGTATATTTAAGATTAGATTAAAATAGTTTTATAAATTTTAAAAGGGTATAATTTTATTAAAGAAATTATAAATGATTTTGGAAACTTTCTAATTTAAGAAACTTTCTAAGCAGGTTACCTAATATAATATTAATATAGCGTCAGAATACGTTTGTACCGTAATTAATTATAGAACGATAATACGGTAAAAAGAATTATAAGAAAGATCAGATTTATCAGTTAATATGCGTACATAATTTCAGGAAAATAAAATAAACAAATGAGAAACCGAGAAGATCAGTAAATTAAATAAATATCAGATAACTTATTCGCGCCTATTATTATTGTAGCTTCCGTGAAGCCGAGTAGAGTTTGTTCAGTTTCCTTCAGTCAGTTACTAGACAAGAGGTACGGATTTTCCGTCCTTTCAGTAAGGACTTCCTTTCTATGCATGATTAGGATTCCCCGTCTACAGCCAAATGTTTTCCCCAGTACATGTTATATATTATCAAAAATTATTTTAATAACTAAGATATTGCATGAGCCTTATATACAAGCATGACCAGTTGGTTGTACTAGTTACGGAGGTACCGTAACCATGACACTTGAGGCACCGGTGTCATGACTCACTTGTAGGAGAGTGATATCTTGCAGCGTCCCATTCAGCTCAGCTTAGCCATTTGTATCAGTATTATTAGTGGAGCGTATGGATGCATCCTAGGCTATCAGTTTACAATTATCAGGTGAATGTGGTGTGTGCTCTACATCCTTTACATTGGAGCTGATCCCTCCATCCAACACATTATTTAGAGGTTACCCCTCTACAACATGACGATTTCACCCCTCCAGTTATTCTTGCAACAGTTGGTACAACACATGACCTATATAAGCTCTTGGCATTTAAAATACAGTAAATGCATGTTTTCAGATTTAGTAGATAACAATTCAACTTTATTATTTATAAATCAGACTTTTCAGATTATACACATATTTCCGCTGCAACTTTACTTATCAGTCTTACAGCTTCAGTATTTTATCGTCTGCTTCATTTCAGTATTTCTTACCATGCTTTATATCTGTTCACTGGGCGTTATGCTCAGCCGTAGTTCCTTTCATGTTCTAACGACAGGTACATCAGGACGCTCTTAGGATTCTGAGAGCATGTGCATTTGGATGGAAGCTATCCAGACTTCTTACTTTATGTACTTCTTACATTATTCTGCTTATTTGGACATTGTTTAGTCCTTTCCTTCAGTAGTTATTTTTTTTATGTTTTGAGCTTATGTTTGTGACTAGTGGGTAGTCACCAGAAACTTCCCCGATTTTGGCGTTGTTATCTTTCATAATTCTCATGCATTTATCAGTCAATTTTCTTTAGTTATCAGTCGGTTCTCTTATAGTTTTTGACTAAGTAAAAGGTTGGTACATGACTGGTCATATTTAGTCACATGTGCTTTTCTACGAATTTTGTATTGGTGAACCGACCCATAGGCGTTCACCCTTGCCCGTTCAGATTTTGTATTGGTAAACCGACCCATAGGCGTTTACCCTTACTCATGACAGATTCATATTTTCAGTCGAATGTTATTAGGTGAACTAACCCATCTGCGTTCACCATTCCTCAGGTCAAATTTCATGCTTTTCAGTCGAATGTTGTTTTGTGAACCGATCCATAGTTGTTCACCTTTGTCATATCATGACATTTTATAACATTTTGACAAGTATGGTGTGGACTACATCCAACCATATTTAGTCCCAGATTGTAAAATCCTATACATGACAGTTCTCACGAAATTTTGACAAGTATGTATCGATCATACTTAGTCACATGTTTTCTTCTTTGAATTATGTGGATTAACTATAACCATCCACACCAGTTGTTATTAAACCTCAGTTGATCATACTCTTATGTTCTTTGTAACAATCCAGTCTTCACAATCTCAAGTTGATGTCGCCTTCATGCTGATGCAATTTCATGTCTCCTTACAAGGATTATGTTTTCAGCAGAGTGATAATGTTTTCTTGCTAAGATACAAAAGGATTTCAGTAAAATCCTATTTCATGATAAATCATGTTCTGGTCTTCATCATTCATGTCTTCATACTAAAAATTAATGAAACTCCATTTAATTATACTTTCAGCCTCTATACAACCAGCATTAAGTCTACGCAGAAATTATCAGCCTATCATGTTAACCGTTTCAATTCAGTTTGCTATCCTGTTAAATCAAATTATCTTTCGTTGACCATGTCAGACGGTTGACACCAGTATCGATCATATCGGCAAACCTTCAGCGGTACTACATGAGCAGTATTCATCGTGTACTTCACGTACAGTATTTCAGGTGTACTCCATGTACCTTACTCCATGTGTACCGTTAATCGATCCTTAATCATCTCAGGAATTTCCACTTGTTGATATAGTACAAGATGTTGATGCTGCTCGCGAGTTGAAGATTTTACCAGACACTGATGCTGCTAACACTTTAGAGACCTCACGAATGCTGATGCTGCTGATACTTTGGAGATTCCACAAGATGATGATATTGTTTATATTATGAAGACTCTTCAGAGCAAGGATGAAAACTATAAATTTGAAATTCCCGATAAGACTATATTTCAACCATCAGACGCTACCATTCCATTCCATGATTTTACTTCCTCAGTTAGATGTCACACTTCACACAGCTATATTTTTTTCAGTCAAAAGAGTGGGGATCGGTACCCAGCCGGCCACTTAGTAGAATAGTTACAGAAATCACGGTCGTAATAATGACCGTCATGAAACTGACAGACAAAGCGGTAATGACCACCCCGTGCTTATAATTAATCAGTCAGTAACCGTCGAAACTCCGGAACGGACGTGACCAGATTTATAGAGGTCAGCAGTCTAACCGGTCCGCTAACCCTAGCAGTCACAAAAAAATTTCTAGCCTTATTCAGATTCACCTAGCAAACACATGTCAAAACACCAGTCAAGCTATCAGTCAAGACACGGACCTCAGGTATCGTCTCTGAAGACACTTGTTAGGACACTAGTTACGGTATATATCATAAGAGTGTCGTCTCTAGGTACGAGTCAAAACTCATCTCTCCAGTATGTTTTCTGAACCCAGCCCTCGGAAATTCAGGATACCCTCCAAGGGGTTATACCCGTTGTGTCATGCCACACATAAATCAGACCATTAAAGATTCAGTCACCTCCACTCGAGTATTATTCAGGTTAAATACGTAGTATTCATTCTGTGAGGTTACAGACGAACACATTCGGTGAAAGTCACCATGTTTACTTCACGTATTCCTATGAAAACTTTATTTTCAAAACATGTATTTACCGACCACCCAGCCAGGAAAGACTCCACAGTAGCACCCATGTTTATTAAAGTTCTCCTTTCAGTTAACGACAAGATCCGTCTTACTATATCCCAAATATATTCGTTATATTTCTGCCAGAAAAATCAGTACAAATTGTTTCTGCCTTACAAGCGCGTGACTTATCAGTCTATAGCTACGAAGGCTTTCTAGCAACTAGCTATAATCACTTCTGAAGTTCTTTAAATTTATTGATCAGCAGATTTTTTTTCCAGCATTTCCAGAAGTAATCTCAGAAGGTTCCAAAAATTCCTTCCTAACCATGAGACAGAATTTAACATCGAGCTTGTCTCAAGAACAGAACCTGTTTTCAAAACTCTTTATCCCAGGGCTTCAGCTAAGTTAAAAGAGTTGCATCAAAGTGCTGCAAAAGTTACCGGAACGAGGCTTTATTCGCCTTAGCGCACCACCAGGAGGTGTACCGTTTCTGTCTATTAGGAAGAAGGTTGGTAACATGAGATCATGTATCGATCACAAAATTTTTTACAAGATCACCATTCATAATCGATGTTTATTCCACAAATAGAAGGTTAACTAATCTGCTATGACGTCTTAAATATTTTCCATAACCATTCACGATCATGCCACCAGCAGTGGTGAGAGAAAGAACATGATGTTTTTCCAGACTACTGTTACACACGTTATAGTCTCTCTAAAATTTTGATTTATACTTCTGAACTCCCTAATGCTCCAGCTACAATATGAAATTTATGAATAAAATTTATTATGACCTCTGAGACAAAATTGTCAGTATATTCATTGATAATATTCTGATCTCCTAAATTCTTGAGAAGAACATGAGAACCATCTTTTCACGATCCTGCAGATTCTTCGATAGGAGAAAATTATATAAGCAGCTTCCCAGATATGAATTCTAGTTGAACAAGGTGGCATTTCTAAGCCACCCTATTTCAGCAGAAAAAAAATTCAGAAATCCTGCGAAGGCGAAGGGCATCTCCAGATTGGTCAAGACCGACGTCTGTGACTAGAGTACAAGTTTCTCGAACTCAGTTGACTACTATCGCAGAAATTGCTGACAGTTCTCACGACTAGCTTTCCATGACTAAGCTTACACATAAAGGAGAGGACCTACACTAAATTTTTGTATCACATAAGATCCTACGCTAGGAGGGATCTATTTCACCCAGACTCAATATTCTTTCATGACTATTCACCCAGGTTCCACCAGGACGTACCATAATCCCAGGCATAATTTTGTTAGAAGCAGTATAACATAATTGATGCAGCTATTTTCATATCTTGAGGTCTGACATACCTCAGGTTCAAGATAGGACACCGACATGCTAATGAGTTATTACAAGTATTAGAAATTTCTAAACAGAAATGAGCTAAGATTCCATGGAGGTTATTGACAGTTATCATAGACTCAGTCGAAGCATGATGCTATCTAAGTCTTTGTTAACAAGTTAACCCAGCGTACACGTCTTCTTACGCGGTAACAAATCTGCAGGAAATTCAGCAATAAATCGTATGATTCCAAGGTATTCCATCAAAATCTTGTCAGATAGAATTAGCGTTCGCAAATCACGCTCACGTTCATGTTCACGACCACGTATACGTTCACATTATGATGTTGTTTCAGTCCATAGGTTATGCTATCTCATGATTTAAGTTCACGCTCGCATTCATGACATTGTTCACATTCAGATTAGTGTTCCATCTCGTGATACACGTTTCACAGCTTGTTACCGAATGCGGTTACTGAAAGCTAAAGAAACCAGACTCAAGTTTAATACATCGTTTCCATACTCAGGCAGACGTTCACATATCAGGCGGTATCGTTTGGTATTTCCTCCCTCAGTCAGCATACGTTCATGATATGTCCTAGTATCATGTTCATAGTATGTTCATGTATCACGTTCACGGTATATTCCATGCCCAGCGTTCCTCATATAATCGTGAACCACGTTCACAATTGCTCACGTAGCACGTTCACAATTATTCACGTAGTTCGCCCCTATATATTTTCAGCAGCCTGCCCAGAGATATAATTGTTACCTCTTCAGGATAATTGTACGTACCTTTTTTATGCTATGGTTTGTTCATTCTATCAAATTCATAAAATTTATCTTAAGTATGAAACAAGAAACTATTTCAGCATTCATCAGGACAGGGTCACCAGGACCAAGATTTTCATTGTGTTTAGACCTTGAAGGAATCGTTTTGAGCGGGAAGCCACTTGAAACGAAGGAGTCCATCCGGACCTCTCATCACTTTTCCTTCAATAAATCCAGTTAAGTTCTTTCAGTCAGGTTACGTTCCAGGTCCTCCTTAGCCATGTCACGTTCCATGTTCACTTCAGTCATGTCATATTTATACCCCTTTCAGCACATTTTGTTCTAAATCAAGGACGAATGATCCTTCAGCTTATATGCCTTTTCAGCCTTTATGCTATTTCAACATATATGTCATGTTCAGCTTTTATAACTTCATCAGCTTAGTATCTTTAATTCGAGGACGATTTTCTCCTTTTTAGAGAGGAAGAATTGTAAAACCGCAACATAATCGTATCCTTAATTGGAGGACGAATTATTTTTTTAGAGGGGAAACATTGTAAAACCCGCAATTTAAAAAGGTCCACGAACATTAATTACGTACAGTCACAGATTTAATTTAAACGTTACGTAACTATTATTCAGATAATTAAATAACAGTATAAATTCAGATATTACGCGAATATTAATTATTCAAGAAATAAATAATCCATATCAGAATTTATCACGTGGATTAATATAAATTTCACGCAGTCTTAGTTTTATTTAAAAACGCTACGTAGTTAATTATTCAGAAAATAATTCAGAAAATGATTATTCAGTATAACGTACGTATTCATTTCAGTAAAATAAACCAATACACGACGGGATTTTAAAACGTGAAAGAGCGAGTTAAATATTAAACGGAACAAAAGTATTAAACAATTGATGTTGGGTTCTCTTTGGGCTGCGGCTAGAAACAACAAAAAGAGAAGGACAAATGGCCTTTAAGCCCAACATGACATAAGAAAAAAAACGGGGCATACCCCCTTGTTGTCAACGAGTAGCACAAAAAAAGGGGACTAGGGTTTCTATCCCTTGGTGGCCGCCGACTAGGAGAAACCAAAGAAGGGTTTCGGGTTTTGATCATTGGCCTTCGATTCGTGTATGTCCAGCCATCGTCCTTTATCATCGTAGCGGTATTAACTTCGTCTCTTAATTTTGTTTTAAGTCACGAATTTAACTGTTTAAATCCTCCAAAGATCGGAAATCAGTACATAGTTATAAAGGGGTCGAGTTGGTATGTAACCGAGACTTAAAAGCCTCGGTGTGTTATTCTTTGGCCAGCCGTGACCCAAGCAGGCCGGCGTGGCGCTTTCTTGGCCCTGCCGAGAGTAGGTAACCCTAAACAGGGGTGTCGGGTTTTGCTTGGTTAAGGAAACCGAGACCCTAAGGTTTCGGTGTGTTGTTGTTTCAACCAAACAGCAAAGGGGAGTGTTGGATTCAGTCGGCCTAGTCAGGAAACCACAAAGAGAGTGTTTAGATATGTAAACAAGGGGTGTTTGGTTGGCTCGCAACAAAGGGTGTGTTTGTGTTAGTAAAAAACAGTGGGAACTTTAGAAAATCAGTGGGAACAGTATAGGTAATCAGCGGGTAAGTTTTGGACAGAAAAATGATGATTTTTATATGAGATTAGCGACGGTTTAGTGACACTAAATTCCGTCGCAGAATTGTTTATGACAGTTTTATTGACAGTTTTAAAAACTCAGGTTTTGATCACACTTTAGTGACAGATTTTCTGTCGCTAAATCTAATAGGCAGATTTAATATATATATATATATATATATATATATATATATATATATATATATATATATATATATATATATATATATATATATATATATATATATATATATATGTTGATTATTTTAGTGCGACCGAGAAAGGGGTATCTCGGTAGGCTCGGGATATAGTTAAAATAATAAAATGAAGATTTTTAAATTATACCTTTTATTACTTCATTTTATAAATGTATTAATTTTATATTAAATGGATTAGATTAAAATAGTTTTATAAGATTTAATTTTATTAAAGAAATTATAAATGATTTTTGACGCTTTCAAATTTAGGAAACTTTCTATTTTTAGCAGGTTATCTAGTATAGTATTAATATAGCGCCAGAATACGTTTGTACCATAATTAATTGTAGAACGATAATACGTTAAAAAGAATTTTAAGAAAGATCATATTTATCAGTTAATATGCGTACAAAATTTCAGGAAAATAAAATAAATAAATGAGAAACCTATAAGATCAGTGAATTAAATAAATATCAGATAACTTATTCGCTCCTATTATTATTGTAGCTTCCGTGAAGCCGAGTAGATTTCGTTCAGTCAGTTACTGGACTAGAGGTACGGATTTTCTGTCTATTCAGTAAGGACTTCCTTTCTATGCATGATTAGGATTCCCCGTCTGCAGCCAAATGTTTTCCCCAGTACATGTTATAAATTATCAGAAATTATTTTAATAACTAAGATATTGCATGAGCCTTTTATACAAGCATGACCAGTTAGTTGTACTAGTTACGGAGGTACCGTAACCATGACACTTGAGGCACCGGTGTCATGACTCAATTTTGGAGAGTGATATCCTGCAGCGTCCCATTCAGCTCAGCTTGGCATTTTTATAAGCATTATTAGTGGGGCGTATGCATGCATCCTAGGCTATCAGTTTACAGTTATTAGGTGAATGAGGTGTGTGCTCTACATCCTTCACATTAGAGTTGATCCCTCCACCCAGCACATTATTTAGAGGTCTAATACAAGTCTTTTTTGCCAAGTATACAAATTTGTTCGTCTCGATATCTAATCGAACTGATTACTGATTAAAAGTGCGACTCAGTTGTTTTTGGTTAATAAAAGAAGATTTGGTTATCTATTTCTAAGTAAAAAGTAAATGCAAGCCTAACGCTAATAAAATAAAAGAACTAATAAAAAGACTTGTATAAAAACAATTAATAAAATAAATAATAAAACGTGAATTAAAGCGAAACAATTAATAAAAATAAAACTAAACGAAGAAAATTAACTTTCGACTCGAAAAAAAAGTTTACTTAATGAAAAAGGAGAGAATAAAACTAAGATGGTACTTTAAAGCTAAACGAGGCAAAACCTAAAGCGGGTACTAAATAAAAGATAAAACTTGAACTTTACGAAAAAATATTAATTTTAAAATTAGACGAAAAATTCAACTAAAAATACGTAACTTTCAAAATTAAAATCGGAACAACTTTCAGATTAAACTAAACGATTGCGGAACAATAAACAAGCAAGCAGGCAAGCTGCTTAAGCAAGCAGCCTACCTGCTCAAAATGGCGACAAAGACTAAGCTAGCTAGCTAGCTTTCATGTCAATTTGCTCTTATAAGGAATAACTATTCCTTGTCTTATCCGGAATTTTCGTTTCTTTTTCCTTATCCGCAATAAATTCTTGTTGGCTTATACGGAATGTTAGTTTCTGCTATACGGAATAAATGATTGGTATGATATCCGGAATAAGTTCTTTGGCTTATACGGAATACTATCAGTCCCACTATCCGGAATAATGTTTTGGGGCTTATCCGGAATAACAAATGATCTCTTATCCGGAATAAATGTTTTGGGGGGCTTATCCGGAAAAAGAGGGTTTACTAGTTCGGAATAATTAAAAATGACCAAAATGAAAATAAGCTAGAATCTAATAAGCACTTATCTAAAAACTTAGCCAAATCAATTTTAAGAAAAAGCTAATAAGCCAAAATTTAAAAACTTTTAAAAACACTAAATAATAAAAATATTAATAATGCAACTTTTTATAAAAATTAACTAATAATCACTTAATTAAAAATAAGAAAATTAACACAGTAAGCACTAAAACACTATAAGCTATAAAAATCAAACAAATAAAAACCAATAAGCACATTCAATCAAAAACATCAATCAAACAAGAACATGATTAATAAACTACATGATTATCAAAATTAAGCAAGATTAAAAACAAATTAAGAAAGGTAGAATGAGAATGATTAATTGAAAAAGCTTGAAATTAAAATGATTAAGATTCAAATTACAAGATTAATGAAAAAGCTTAAAACTTTAAAGAAAATACTAGAGAGAGAAAGTATTAAGCTACTCCTAATCCTAAACTAATCTACTCCTAAATTGACTAACCCAAAATCTAATTAACCAACACCCTCCTAATGACATATTAGGAGGGTATTTATAGGAGGAGTACATGTGATGTTTTCTTCATTCTATCTTTTTGTCTCGACTCGATTTAAATTCTTTGTCTTTCTCGACGTCGTCTCGGGATTTGTCGATATAAATTGAACTCGTCTTATAATTTTCTTCTTTAATTAGACTTGGTTTTTCGACTTCATTAAACTTTCGTCTTTAGACTTTTTCTTCGATAAATCTTTAGAATAGGCCTTCGACTTCCGTTCTTTTTGAACTCTTGATCTTTTGACTTCGTCTTTTCTCGTTTTCTTCGATAAAAACTCGTGATAGCCCGTGTTTTCTCCCTTTTTCATATTTTTATCCTGAAACACAATAAAAACACAAACCACGCATAATTCCGACTATTAAGACATAAAATACACGTTTTGGTCTTGATATTATTGGAAATAAGTGGTAAAAGGATAAGTGTTTTCACACTTATTAAGGTCACCCCTCTACAACATTGACGATGTCACCCCTCCAGTTATTCATGCAACAGTTGTTACAGCACATGACCTATATAAGCTCTTGGCAATTAAAATACAGTAAATGCATGTTTTCAGATTAACAATAACAGTTCAGCTTTATTATTTATAAATCAGACTTTTCAGATTATACATAGATTTCTGCTGCAACTTTACTTATCAGTTACAACTTCAGTATTTTATCGTCTGCTTCATTTCAGTATTTCTTATCATGCTTTATATCCGTTCACTGGGCGTTATGCTCAGCCGTAATTCCTTTCATGTTCTAACGACAGGTACATCAGGACGCTCTTAGGATTCTAAGAGCATGTGCATTTGGATGGAAGCTATCCACACTTCTTACTTTATGCACTTCTTATATTATTGATGTGTGTTCGCAAGTCTTAAATTTATATATTACTATATGATTACCAAACGAGGACTAAAAGTACGACACGGGCAAGTATACCCTTTCGTGTATAGTATAGTCTAAGGTAAAGTCTAGGTTGATCCACGGGATTGGTGTTAACAAGTTAAAACAATTATCTTTAGAGTGTCATAAGTTCTAAAGATTTAAGCTTCTAACAATGATTTAAAGGAGTGTTTGGTTTAGGCTAAGAATCATGAAAATGACTACTAACAATGATAGATTATAATCACATAAACAATGTAAGACAACATGTGGATTACTAGTCGCACATGCGACATCTATTCAATATAACAAGAAATCCTTCTACAGATTATGTCATACCAAAAGCATTAAGAATAGTTTATGTTGTTTTTCAATAATTCAAGCACTAAACAATATTATGAAAGAGTTGTTATATATTTCATTCCACCAATCGCGACAAAGGCCAATACCAAGATTCATTTACTAGATGACATGGAATCCATTCAATCATATAAGTACTAGTTATAATCAGAAATGAATCAAACACATAACAATGATCAAACATAATAGTATCAAATACAAGAACAAATCAACCATGTTAATAACTAAGAATAAGACAGAAAGTACGGCGCACAAATCTAATTGTGTGGCGTACTTTATGCACGACCATGTTAGATAATCAATTCAATGGATTCTATGTACACCTAAACCAAGCACAAAACGACTTATCCATATTAAACATCATGATAAACATATAACAATGAATGAAATCATATTATATCATCAAAATATAAATAGGAAAGTTACCAATGATTCGCCAAAGTAAGTGTTTATAAAGTATTTTCCACAACCAATAACCAAGTATCAAACTAATGATAGAATTACACTCATATACCCCGTAACCTACTGTAGTAACCCAAGTATTGTTCCCGACTTCCAGAAATCAGCAAGTAACAAATGGTGTGTTCACAAGGGACGTTTGGCAACGGGTTTTATATGGAGTTCTTAAGAGAATTATGTTTGATTCTCTAAGTATATATATTTGTAGGTACTAGAAATGGATTGTTGGGGTCTGAGAATGGTGGATGACCACTAGAAAACATGGCTATATGGTGGTGGTAGAGATGTGATGCCAAGGATGCTTGGATCAAAGGGTTTTCAAGCCTTAATCACCAAATTCCTTCTTCCCAAGTGGTGTTCTTGAGGCTAGATGGTAAGATATATGAAATGGATGTTTCTCTGTGTTTTTTGGGTGTTTATATAGTGATTCTAACACTTGGGGACCAAGGTGAAGTCAATTGATCAGACTTGTAATGAATGGGGAGTCATAAGTATGACCTTTAAGCTGTGCAGAAGGAAAGTGCGCCGCAAATTTTCATTTGTGCGCCGCACATTTGCATGCAGAAAAGTGCGCCGCACTTTTTGGATTTGCGCCACACATTTGGTCATCCCAGCTTTGGACCAAATGGCAAAGTTGTAGATCTTTCTTTCCTCTTTCTGTGGCCGCTTAAATCAACTAAAACGGAGTTTCTATGCTCAAGATATGGCCAAAACAGTGACAGGTGTCGGGAGATCAGAAGCTTGACTTTATTTCTTCGTTTAATCTTCATATCTTCGTGTTTTCTTCCATTTCCTTCCACGACACGTACTTGGAACCTATACATCAATTATACTCCATTAAGTATCGATAGTTCACATAATTAACCTAAATATATATACAGATAACGTACACATAAACATGTATAAATAGGGTGTTATCAAATTCCTCCACACTTAGCTATTGCTTGCCCTCAAGCAATCAAAGCGAGAAAACAAGATTAGATTTTAAAAGCATAAGCATCGATATGAAGCATGATAGGAAAATGATTAAGTTTCTAAGTGCAAAAGCAAATGATACAATAATTTCAGCACCTCACATGAGAATAGTGTTTAGATTTAAATTCACACGATGTCACTCACAATGGTTAATGTAAGATAACATTCAAATAGCACATACATAAAATAGATAGCTACCATAGTCTTGTACAAGACACATAAACATAACCGTTGCAGCGTGAGCACCATATAAGTTTTCGAAGAGGCAAAACGTGATAACGATGAGGGTTTAGTAACACAATATGCATTGTCAAAGTCGTATAATCAATAACACTACAATACTTTATTTCCTTTGTTTTTTCTTTTCTTCCTTTCTTTTTTTTCACTTTTTTCATACTCTTTTTTTTTCATTTTTTTTCTTTCTATAGTTTCCTTTTTTTCTATAACATAACATACACGACTTGACAACGAAAGGCATAAACACAAGGATAACGACACAATGGATAATATATAACATAAGTACAAGTGCCAGATATTTTAGCAAGCCAGTGTAGCTCGAATAAAATGATATACAAGGGATTTATTTTGCCTCCTCTCAAAAAATATCTATAAATTAACCTCACTGCGGTTTAGTAAATGATAATGAAGCACAAGTTCTGAAGCACACTAAATTATCGGCTTTCACACAAAATAGAGAAATATAAAGGATAGCTTTTTCTCACATATTTGGTGGATGTTTTTGTGCTTGGTTATAGTGTCAATCAATGAGATTTTTGCTTTGCTAAAAACACTTTATTTATTTACAAAACATCTATATTTTTATTTTTACTTTTTTGAAAAGATTATTCATGTGGATAAAATTGATTTTTTATTTTTTTCCTATTTGTCTCCTCCTCCACACTTAAGGTGAACATCTTCCTCGATGTGAGAACTGATAAATAACAAAAATAGGGAAAATTAAGTTAAAGGGAAACGAGTACTTCCCATATCTTAGTTGAAAATTGGTGGACCTCAAAAGATGAATCCGTCATAGAGCTCCAAAATGCTTTCCCTACAAAATATAGCAAACAAGTACACATACAAGGAGGATTTTATTTATATACAAATCCTCCTCCACACTTAAGTTAAAAAGTGGGATGAAAAACATGGATTACCTTTACAAAAAATATTTTATTTTATTTTTATTTTATATATTTTTTTTACATCACGCCATTCACAGCTAATAATTCCTTCACACTTGATATAAGCGTGCACCACAAAAAATACGAAACACGAAGAGGTACCTCTTCATCTTCGTTGGAATGGCACAATACACATAGCCAAACGCGAACTAAATATTAGCAAAAATCAACCAACCATTTTTTTTAATAAATTAACCTAAGTGGCAAAGACAACAATTTTTTTTAGAAAGAGTTTTTATTTACTAATGAGTTATATTTTCCAATTCATTTTCCCCAACACTCAAGATTCGTGAGCGATGAGCACATCCCCAAGTGATAAATTTATAACACCATTCCAATCCAATATTCACCTGTTTATTAAATCTGCAAAATAGACAAAACTACAAAAAGCGTAAAATTCTAAATCACACTTTCGTTGGCACCACGATTTCATTTAGCGTATGCAACAAGCCTTTTAACCCCTCGGTGTACCGAGTGGACGAGTTATAGTCTCGTGAGGGTTTCTAGGGAACACACCCACAAAGTTCGTGAAAATTCGTTTTGGTTACAGTAGACAAGTACGAAATACACGGGCCCATGCGCATCACACTAATCAAATTCCAAATTTTTTGTTTTATACTTTTTTTATATATTTTTATTTATTCACATTTTACTAATAATAACACAAAAGAAACATTAGAAAATGAAAAATAAAGGTGAATATAAAATATTTTTGGGATTTTATTTATTATTTAGACAAACATTTATCAAACATATATTAAGAAAGATGTAGCCTACGAGACAATCAAACAAAACACTGTTTAAAACAAAACGAATTTTTTACAAAAGTGCGCCGCACAAGATAATATGTGCGGCGGTTTTATTATGACAAAAAACACATTTTTTAGTTTTTTAGTTTTTGTTAACAACATATATAACCATTTAAAAACAAACAAACACATAAATGAAATGTAAGTAAAAAGATAAATAAGAAAACTCTTTTTTTCGATTTTATTTTTTTGTAATTTTTTTATAGTTCTATTATTATTTCTACTTATTATTCTAATACCACTATTAATCTTTTTTATTTAGCTTGGTTCAAGATACCTTTACTACGGTGCAAGTGGGAATGGTCCACTTTCAACCGTTGAGGATACGGTATTTTCGGTATATACTCCAAAAATGGATATTCTTTCGATTTGACCACATAAAAATCCTTCTTCGTTGTTTTAAACAGTTTACATTTTTCGATTTTATAGTTAACGGTGATAGGAGGTGGTGGATCTTTTGGGGTTTTCGGAGGGTCTTCAGACTTTTCACTCCTAGTGAATACGGCATTCACATGCTCAACTCGAGCGGAAGGAGGAGATGAGTTAGTCCTAACAGTTAGATCAAAAGAGACATGAGTTTGAGGCTTCGACAACTCACTAATTTTTGTTTCCAAGTTTTCGAAAAGAGTTTGGATGTTTTTCTCAGTTTGCTTCATCTTAAGACTCATAATGTTAACGATCTCTTTCACAAAATTGTTTGCAACTCTTTGACTATCCAAAAATTTAGTGATTCTTCTTTCGAGGTCATATTTGGATTGAGGTCGAGATTGATGAGAATACCAATCATAAAAATTTCGGTTTTCGCAACCATTGAGGTGATTTGATTCATGACGTTCACATATCGACGTGTCATCGTTCATGCGATTTTTGAAAGCGATATTACGTATGAGATCGTTATATTTTTCACGCATATCATGCAGTTCTTCTTTAAAGATTTGGAAATGAGAATCCGTTTTAACTTCAACAGCTTCCAACTTTTTCATTAATCGAGAGGTATCAATACTACTTTCATCGGAGAAAGAAGTAGATATTCGATTATCTTTGTTTCGAGACTTTTTGGGCCAATTAAGTTCAAAAACAACTTTGTCCTCAAGAAATTGAAAAGCTTGTTTTGGGGTTTTGTAGAGGAAGATTCCTCTAGATATTCCATCAAGGATTGCTTGAGTGGATTCGCCTAAACCATGATAAAATATTTGAATAATAGCTCTTTTGGTTAGACCATTCCCTTGGCATTTTCGAAGCATGTTCTTAAGTCGTAACCAGGCTTCAGTTAGACTTTCACATGTGGTTTGAGAGAAATTTCTGATTTCGAGTAAAAGACGTTCGAATAACAAAGGTGGAAAGAATCTACTTATAAAAGCTATTCGCATTTGTTCCCACGATTTTATAGAATCTTCATCGAGTTTGTCGAACCAGATTTTAAGATCATCGGCTAAGGATAGTGGAAACATCAAAAGTTTGACTTTTTCACTTTGAGTTTCTCCATATTTGAACATGTCACAAAATTTGAAAAATTCACGAATGTGGTCATGCGAATCGGCCCGCAAAAGAGAATCGAATTTATTCTCTTGAACCATTTTTAAGTGGGTAGTGTTAATAACAAAGTTGTCATCAACATCGGTTCGAACAATGGCGGAATTAGGAGTCGGTGCTACGGAACTAACACTTTTACACAAGGGTTGATTATCGGGACCAATATCTATGATATGTTCGGGTGGATTGGGTTGGGTTTCGACATCTTCTTCATGTATATCTATAACGACAAAATCATTTTTGAATGGATTTTGGGTTAAAAACTTGGGTGATTCGGTTAGGAGGTATTCTTTTGGGATCGTTTGAAATTCATAACTCCTCGTTATTTTATTTAGTTTAAATAAAAGATTTACAAGTTCTTTTCCCCATGATCGAGGATTTATACAAACATTCAAAATTTTGCAAAAAGACATTTTTTTTGTTTTATATTATTCTTTTGATTTTTTTATTTTTTATTAATAATTATTATTATTATTATTATTAATACTTTTTTTTAAACCATCACTTTATTAGAAACAAAAAGGGATTTACAACAAATTGGATGAGAGACAAGATACTATCTGCGCTCCCACCCCTTTAGCAATAGCAAAACCTATTCTATGGAAAATATGAACAGCAGCACGCGCTCAAATGTCTCGAGCCTTAGAAAATCTCTGGATCCGCTTCAGCAACGCAACTGCATCTTTTTGTAACTCATCTAGAGAAGAAAAAGAGAAAGGAAGAAACCCATATCCGAGAGTTGCACACTTAGCCAGATACTTGCATCGTTTACGTTGTGTCACACCCCCAATTTATCTGAGTAAGGCAACGCAATGGGGTGCGACGGTCATGACTATCACAAGACATAGATACAAAGAACGACTATTTAAAAGCCGTTTTCTTTTAATTAAGCATAAACTTGTTCGGAAGCGAATTACACAAGATCATAATAAAACATCGTTTCAAAAGGCTTTAACACTGATCCAAATATCCATACACTAGTCACGACCATTTTCATTTTTAAATCTCCCATGCATAACCACGTCACTCCTCCGTCTTGATACCTGAGAAAAACATTGCTAAAGCGTCAACACAAAGGTTGGTGAGTTCATAGGTTTAGTTACAAAATTAATGTGATGAACCATAAGATTTGATCAGGCAACCGGCATATAACCAAAACATGGCTATAATCAAAATAGTATACGTTTGTATTCCTACGCCTAAGCTCGTGACATCGAAGCGTTAACCTCAACCAACAAGATATAATAAGAGCCCGAGCAAATGCCTATCCCGAAGCATTTGTAAATCCTCAAATGTAAGTGTATCTAACTTTGGCCACACAACCAAATTAGATAGGGAGGTTAGTCCCGATAGATCTATCCATAACATTCGCGCTTACACAAAGTAATTAACGGTTCATGATAGTGGGCTAAAGCATCTAGGGATCTCGCTACATAGACATCATGTAGACAAACGTATCAAGTTTTAGCACTTATGTTCATCCGTTTAAAACAAGCAATGTTCTCACCCCAAAATAGTTAAAACAATTAAAAGTGGGGCTATGAAACTCACCTCAATGAAGTCGTAAATATGATCACAAGGATAGCACGGAAAATCAAGGCCCGCAAAACGATGCGGAAACAGTCTACTCGTAACCTAAGTAAAATATCTTTACTTAGGCTAAATACAAGAAAGATTAATGTACAATGCACTTGGTTGATAATTTATACTTGCTATCGATTTATAAAAACGTTTTATATATTTTTCGTGTTCAACCATTTTAGTCACGTGGTCAAATTTAGGTCTCAATATCTCATTAAATAATAGTCCGAAAAATAAACGGGTTCTCATTATAAAAACTAGGCCACGAGGTCTTCGATATTCAATAAATATCGAAATTGCATGATGTTTCTAAGTGCGTCAAATAATTAGCCAAAGTGGTTTACTCACAAACAAAAATAAACAAGTAATGTTCAATTATTTATGAGTGTCGATCATGCATTTTTGAAGATAAATTGCAGGTTCATTACTTAACTTTACGATAAACGGGCAGTTGCATTTTAAACTAGGCCGTGTCATCTTTATCAAGGTATTTTTACCTTTACGGGGCATGGCCATTTGGTCGGTTAAAATTAAGCGCGAAGTAGGGCTCTCGGCCTTTTTTGTCAAGCTTCATTTTTATGTCTTAATAACTATTACTAGCATTCATTTATTAAGATGGGTTCCTAAGAATTTTGGAAGCGTGTAACGGGTTCGATAATGACCCGTAGACCGAACAATTGGCACCTTTGAAAACTATGACAGGCCATCAATATCCTCATGTTCTAAGTTTTACAAGGCTGACTTATTTTGATGTGTAAATAGTGGCGTGAAATGAGGGCGTTTGAGTAAAAGAAAAACAATTGGTTATACTGCAACCATGTAATGCCTTGGTGACCTGCGTTTTACAATGTTCTCATTTGTTTCAAAATACATTTTTAGGCCCACCTCATGCTTATCACATGCCTAGACATATTCCCTACTCTGTTGTACTATGCTAAGTTCCCTATTACACATCCTTTTCACATATGCAGGTGGTATTACTTTTACTAGTTTAATAGTTCTACTCTATTTCAAGTATGCATATATGTCGAGTCCATACTACCCTTTTGGGTCCTCCTATTGATGTTCGTAAGAACACCCCTGAGCACTCATCACCCACACGACATACACACATAGTAATCTCTTGAATTTGTTTGATGCACACTGTGATGCTACTGCTCCTGATCACACACACTCGCACACACTCAGTAAAAACAAAAAGGTGTTGTATTTTATTTGTTTACATACATATCCCTTTATTAACAATAACTTTGGAGCTTGTGTTCACACCTCCAATTCATTTCCATGTTCCTGCCTTTATGGCACACACATACACGCAATACATACTCTTTTACATACGAAGAGAATAAAAATACGCAGCACCCCTACTCTACCTCATTCACTTGACTTTGGTTTTCTGTTTTCTTTGAGTACACTCACGAACTACACACACATACCAGTTACATACTTTTATGGGATAGTTATAACATGCATACCCAACCATTTTGTTTAGGTTACACACACACATTCACACACACCTGCTTGACCAGACACACATACACATAGCGTATATAAATCACTCATACAGGGAGAGCACACATATAATTTGTGGTTCGGTTGGTAGGGTTGTTTTACATCCATGCATACACATACATACAAGTAATCCCTACACATAAAATCATAAGTTATCTATTTTGTGGCTAAGTTTTCCTGAATCGTTTTTTGTTTTACTAGCTGTTGTCTTTACTTGTGCATTCTTTACACACATACATGGCTTATTTAAAGAAATGAGGGTGTATTATTACAATTTGTCATCCGCACACACAAAGCCCTTGCATATCATACGTACATACAGTAATTTACCAACATGAGAAGTTCATTTGTGTGTGTATGTACTGTACGTAGCCTATGGCATAGGAAAAAGAGTGTCCCGTTCGCTTTACTATTTATCATGCATACATATCAATGGTAACCACATACATCATTCACATAAAATCATAACATTAGGGTTCACATTTACTTTGATCATGTCGAGACTACAACAACTAGGGTGCTTGGTCTTTACATGTTTTGTCCTCTTAGTTATTCTTGTAGCGGTTTGTTTAGTTCGTTTAAGTTATTTATGTCATCATATTGATTACAGTCGTCGTTTCTTTAGTTCAAGTAAGACATGACTTAGTCCATTAAAGAAAACATCACCCAAGTCCCAACCCCGTGACTAGTTGCTTCATTAGTGTGAGTTTTAGATTCAAGAAGTTATAGCAAGTATATTATCAACCAGATCATGAGAAAAACAAAGGCCAAGGTGACTTACAAAGGGTCCTTAGTAAATGTGAAGGAGTTCGAAGGAACATGGATCGTTCTTATGTTCTAAACCTAAAGTATTTCACTTGCTCAGTAACCAAGTTATATCATCACCCAAATCTACACTCCTTGCTTTCGTATTTGGTAATGGCAGTGACTCCAACAAGGGGTTTTCGTTGAGTGTTGAAGTTTTTAATGTGTCTGTTTAATGAGTAACTTGTTGGCTATTTATAGGCAAGTAGTGTGTTCAGGAGTTCAAGTTAGGGTTTCAAGGCTTAGTTAGGAGTTCTAGTTAGTTTGTGACCAAGGTTATCAAGGTAACTAACATGGGAAATTGCATCATCTTGGGAAGAGGGAATCTCTCTTGTTGCGTCTAGGGCAGAAGGAAAGAAAAGAGTGCTTTGGGGTTCGTTGGTGGCAGCATAAAAGAGGGAGAATGTACTTTGGGTTTGACTAGCATTAAAAGTTTGTTATAAGATTAAAGTTGGGGAAAAGTTCATGAGAGGATGGAGTTGTATCCGTTGGGTTTGGGAGGGGTAGAGGAGACAAGAAGGACAACAATAAATGGTTGAGTGTAGTACAAGGTTGGACTTTGTGGGAGTTGCTAAATAATCAAAAAGTAGCCAATGAAAAAATACAGAGTAAGAGGGGCCGACTTGGTAGAAAGACAAGAATTCTTTGTTTTCTTAAATTGTATTTTTACAACTTTTACATAGTTGTATGTTAAGTTTGTGTAGTAAAAAGAAGTTGTATGTACACTTGTAGAAGTTTAACTATTTATATCTAGTGTAAAGTTTTAGTAGTAGTTCTAAATAATTTGTGAAAAGAGAAAATGGGGAAGTTTCTATGTGTTTCGTAAATATATTAGGTGCAATATTTAATCCGGGTAGAGACTCTCTTTAAATAACGTGGTTCTAATTAGGTGTCGACTACAAACATAAAAATTTCTACCATGTAACGTAAACGAATAATAAGTTCTTCAAGTAGAAATTGATATGAAAGTCATTCACAAAAATTTAAATTTGTACCCAATTACGCATAATCAATCGGGATCAATAGACACACAAGTTTAACCCGAACTATCACGTTTCACGTAAATTAAATAGATTCAAAATTCATGTGTGTGACATTCGTAATCCCTTAAATTGAGTTTTGTCCTCGAAACTAGCACGTCGATGTCGTTGTCAAAACAAAAGCTCACTTAAATTTTAAATTTTTATCTTCCTTTCATGGTGTTCATTGCGTTCGTTTTTCTTTAGTTTGTTGCTAAGATTAAAATTACTATAATCTTGTTAGGATTAAAAAAAAACGGAAATTTCTTCCGACTTGTACATGGTTCTTTAGCGTTCCCTAAGTCTTTTCTTGTATGTCAAATTTTTCTCGACGACATCAGTTTTCTTTAGTGAGTTTTCTCATTATTAACCTCCGCGTCGTCTCGCGTGTTACTTCCACTTTAAAGTGTCGCGTATAGTCATATTTCGCCTAGATGACTATATATCGCACATTTGAAAATTGTTCCACACGATTTGATTAATCCCTTTCACATTAACCGCCTACTTGGTCGTGATAAGTAGCGTATGCGTCAAGGTTTCTTGAATCAGTTTCCCAAAGATCTAGGACAATTGATCATCCTAACACAATGGTGATTAAGACGTTTCTCCCTTTTATGTGACATTCAATATTAGATAATTTCGTTAATTAGTCAATTTAGTTTGCGTTCCTCCTCGTTTATCTCCTTTTTCATGGAGAGGAAAAACGGGTGCCCGATTTATAATATTTTTAAATCATAGTTCGTTCGGATTCCTTCTATGAAGAAGGTATAATATTTCTTAAGCCTATGAGTATGGTGTGATGCTCAAACATCCTTAGGAAAAATAGATTTTTGTCCGAGTGATTTCGGTATTCCATTTATATACAAGAGCATGCTTATCTTGAACCAATTGTTCCTTAACATGGGTTACGTTACGGCGATTTCTCAATTTCTATTAAATTTGGGTCTTACTCAATGACATTTCGTTCTTCTCCTTACCATTTAAAATTTGTTTTCGATTTTCCAACTCTAATCTATTCGAGTTTAATTGTCCTCCAAAACAAGTGAGCTCTTAGTATTTTTGTGTCATATACGCTTTTGTATGTAATAGTGGCGAAGAAAATAATTGTACTAGGTTTACTGATTTGCGTGCTCAACGCTTTTACTTAAGACGGTATAAAAATGTTCGACGTTCATAGCACATAATAAATTTTTCTTTGGCGAATAGGGAAACTTGAATATATTTTACTAGTACAAATATATTTCATTTTTAAGATGACTATTATGAGCATACTCGCGTTCGACCACGATCATACGTAGTTGATCAGGCTACGTACGTCTCGGGACGAACGGTTGCATCCTCCTTTTCATCATAATTTAACTCTTTGAGGTTGTAATTATATATTGGTAGTCCATAGTGCATTTCGTTTGTTACCGTTATTCACTTACATAATCAACAAACTTGCGCATAGTTCATTTCATTTGTAACCATTGCTCATTTTTCACGATCAACAAAATAATTCCCAAAATTTATTCATACTAGTTCTCGTCAAGTTTATCAATAGTTTTTGTTCTTCACATTGAGTTGGTAGTCAAACCAAGTTCCAAGACTTTACATGGTAGTTCTTTACCAAAAATACTTCGCTATTAGTTGCGGCATTTGATTAATAATACCTTTACTAATCTTTCAACTTACATTATCACGATTGTTATTATTCCCACTAATAAGTGTTTCCGGTGGTGATTTCTAATAGTAAAACAAAATTGATATTTTCTAAAGAATATTCTACAAAAATCTTTTAGTGAAAATTAACTTTATTTATTTCTCTTCGATAGGTAAAGAAAAGATTGTAGAAGAAAACTCTTTCTTAAGTAAAATTTTTGGTGGATGAATTTTTCTCCGACACATGAAAAATAAACAAATAAAATAAAATAAACTTTTTTTTTGTTGGTTAAACAAAAGAGTCTTTAAAAACAACACAATTTATTTGAAGACATGGAGTAGAATTACATAATTAAGTTTGTTGCCGGTAACATCGACGGACGTCGAGTCACTTGATTTGCATAAAAGTAAAATAGTTCATAATAAATAAATTTATACGCTTTATCCATGACGAGGGTAGAAACCCTTGGGTTGATACTTGAATTTTGTCGGCGCATCTTTCTTGAAAGACAACTGGTGTAAAACATTGGTGGGGTATTGGACGCTCTTTGCCCCCGAGCTTCCTTCTTGAGCAATTTTCTTCCCTTTTTGAAGTATTTCTTGTTTTAAACAACATTCTTCCATGTAGCATTTCTTTATATTGTTCTCATGGGATTTTACCACTCGGCAATCACCCTTCAAGTGCCCAAAGTCATCACAAAGCATGCAATAGTTCGCGCAACTACCTTTGTGGTGGTAGTCACACTTGTGGCAATATGGAAGGTTACCGAGATACTTTTTGTCAAGATCGGAGTTGGTTTGGGAACATCCTCCAGGAAATTTGTCCTTGCACAGCAAGTAGAGGGTGGTAAGGTTTTTCCTTGGTGAACACGTGGCGCTTTCCACGAGTGATTCTTTGCTTTAGTCATAAGGTTAGGGTTAAACCTTCCGGCACCTTACTTCATGGTGTTAAACCTTGGGTGGTTTTTCATCATAGAGCACCTCCTTTCATAAGGTCCTTTTCTTCCACTAACTGAGTGGTTCACTTTAGTTTTCGAAAAGGTCTTTCGAGGTCCAAAAGTGTTAACCGGAGTAGCACTTGTCTCATTAGCTTTTTCGTAACCACTAGGATCCATGGTTCAGTCGACCGTACGGATACTAGCTTCGAACGCATCAACGACCCTAATGGAATTTTGGTATTGACGAGTGATGACCTCTTTGAGGTCCTTGCAACCTTGTTCCGTCATTTTAATTTTTCTGTGTAACATTATCGCACAAACGATGTATATTTTTGTTAGTTCTTTCATTGTTATCAATTCTTACGATTGTCCAAATTTGATCAAGCTTTTCTCACAATTATTGTAATACAATTATCAAGGGATCATATCATGAAGTTCGTACATTTCATTCTTGAACTACGTTCTATACATAGTTTTGGAGCTTAGAGTACAAAATTCCCATTCGACTAATGAATGGCTTCTTTTAGTCTTGACAAAACGTCATACAAAACATCATACTTTTATTAGAAAGACGAGAAAATCCTAAAGACATAGATGGTGTAGGATTTCTTGAATCTGAGCATGATCCACAGCTTAACTAGCCTCAGCATCATTGTTCCTCATTTGTAAAATTGTGATGTCAGACCCAGCAGCCTCAAGAGACTCTCGTAACTCGGCTATAACTAAGTCCTTGTCCTCATCTTGCTCGATAAGGTGATCCACATCAACCTCTACATCCTCCAAACGGCCTATCAGGTGTTCTTCATCGAATCCGAGTGCTTCTGAAGTAGGCTCGTCTCCTGGGGAATGAGTAACATTAGGTGGTTGTGAAGGTGTACGGTTTCTTTTTCTGGAAGTTTCAGGTAATGGTGAAGGCATAGGAGTAGGGATTGGCATAATAGTAGTTGTAGAAACACTTGGGACGATGGAAGGAAGTCCCGTAGTGACATTTGGCATCATGACTGGCGAATCTTGCTCATCATCCGAATTTATTGTGATTACGCTTCGGATGGGGTAATTTTTTTGTCAGATTCGGATTGCAAAATGACAAACGGAATGAGGGGCATCTTTCCTTTTTCGCCTGTCACCAAATGTAAAACGACGGTTATTAGATAGGTAAAGGTGAAGTATTTTTCTAAAGTTTTTTTTTTAAATTTTTTTTTGAGATGAGTAGTATGATGTCTTGTAAATTTTCTTTTATTTAGAGTAAGTTCTCGTACATCGATCCATAAGTCTACTTAAATGTCCAAGTAGTCCTTACACGGAAAACAATAAGTAAATCGTGGAATGTTAAAGTCCTCTAACATGCTCTTCCACATACTTATTATTTATACTTTCTCTTAGTAGTGATTATGCACGAATGGATAAATACAATTATCCTTAATCAATTCTTTCATCAATTTAGGTCTATTACGACGTTTATTTTTGTGCAATTTCCTCTTGTTAAACATCTACTATTTGCAACTCGGATGAGTAAGTATGTTTTTGGGGTTTAGTCGGCTTACGGCTATTACGTTATCCGTACTAGTTCTTGTTCATTCATAAGTCTTTCCTTAACTTAGTATTGCTAGTTCGTACACTTTCGACAATTTTTACACCTTGAAAAATTGTTAATTTGATTTAAACGAGTCAAGTACTAAAATTTTATCACAAAAATTTCATCGGGAGAATTGTTCCATATGTTTTTAATCCGTAATCGTTCAAAATGTTCAATTCGAGCAATTACTAAATTTTATCACAAGAATTTCTCTGATTTTGGAATATGTTCCGTTATATCTTATATGTTTCGTTTATCTTGCTCTCGTCTAGCGTTTTGCTCGTAATCTTAGATAAACTTTATAGTCATTGTTATATATTTATACCTTGTATTTAAGATATCAATATAGTCCCACATTTCCCATCTGGGGTTCTCAAATATCGCGCAACGCGATAATCCCTTTGATGTAGAAATTGGCATAATTGTTTAACCAAGGGTAAACCCTTTAATTTATATCTATATCGTAACTTGGAAATTTATAATTAAGTCATGATAACTTAGTCCCAACCAATGGACTAATAAAAACTTTGATTTGTCTTTGCGTAATTTATTTCCAATAAAAATTTTCTTCGATAACCATTTTACTTACGTGTCAACGTATTTATGAATAGTTCATATATTGCGAAATTTATTCGTTCTTTGAATTGTAGTATTCTTTGGAGCATTACAAGAGTAATACTTGTAATAAGTGTTTTATCATCATATGTCATCTTAAATAGTGACGTCGTCTTCGTTCCTCGGTCGTGCTCAAAATAATAATTTGATATGATAACTTACGCATTCAATTTCAATTTCAAAATCATTAATTAGTGTAGGTCACTTTTCCTCAACCGAGCCTATTATAAATGTTTAGTGGAGTAACAGTTTACCGAAGCCAATAAATAGTTGCTTCTCTTGAAATTTATAATAGCATCGCTTGATTCAAGTATTACTACAAGTTAACATACTACCAAACACATGGTAAGTTAATATACTCGTATAGTTTTCGTTCTAGGAATCATGGCGATATTTTTAACTCGGCGTATAGTGATATGAATCACAAAACGTTTCGATAGTCGATAATAGTCTCGCGGAGTATCTAAAATATGTTGAGCATAAGTATGCGTATGTTTAATCTCAAAGGGAAATATATATATATATATATATATATATATATATATATATATATATATATATATATATATATATATATATATATATATATATCTTTACATTATATATAAGAGGAGGGATATGCCACATAAGCATCCCATTAATCCACGTCATCATTTTTTTATAGCCACGATATGACTTGAAAATTTCGAAAGGTTTTAAAAAAATATGCCTGATGCAAGATTCGAACTTCAGTCTACCTATTCATAAGCAAGTAGCTTAACCAATGTACCAAGCCAGAAGTTGTGCTAAGTAATTGAAAAACAAGACATATAATAAGAGTATTGAAAAATTCGAATCACTTTTAATTTAATTATTTAAATTTAGAAAATATTTTCTAAATAATCCCAATGTATAAAATATTTTGTTATGTTTATCCATATTTTAAATCTGGAAAATATTTTTGTAAATTATCCCAATGTATATCGATCCGGACGAATAACAATTCTTGAAGGTAATGGAGAAAAGGGAGCCTTGACCATAGATCGATTCCTACATGAGTGTGGAACTCCATTTGATGTTTATGTGACATCAGAATCGTAACACCATCTGCAATAGAATGCTCCTATGAGAAGGATCATAATCCTTTAGCAACATTATATCTTAGGTAATTAAACTTTATATTTATTTTCTTTAATACAAAGCGTCTACCTTTTCTTGAACTAAAGGGTAAACGCAGATTAGGGTAATTTGTTTGTTGATTATACAACATAAATGAAGTCCTAATCTTAAATACTGATATGGTTTTCTTACAAAATGTTCCAGCAATTGAAGAACGTCTTTAAAAGTTTGGTAACCAATGATCCTACTGTTATTGATACTGCTCTTATAGAATACAATGGCCTTGATTGTCTAGATAACAATGTTCTCAATAGGTGACGTTCAGTTTTATTTTCAAATTCACGCAATATAATTTGCGATAATTTCAATATTCGGCTGATCATTCACCTTTATTTTCATATGGTTCCATCTTGAAGAAATTAAAATATGCCTCACTATTGAGCTTGAAGGTTTCGTTGAGATTACTATGTATTTTCAAGATATATTCTCTACTAGGTTTTACAACTGGCGGTTTTAAGTTAATTAACTGGATTAAATCTATTTTGATATTCATATACGATAAGGTAGGTACAACCATTTTTTCATTCCTTGTGCAGCGTATTTACATGTGGATACAACGATATGCAATACTTCAAATTGTCACCTGAATAATCTTCCAAAGATCCTGTAAATGACAATTAGATGTCGTAGCGTTTTTAACTGTCTTTATAGCTTTAGTCAGGGGTGTTTGGGACTTATTTTAATTGATAAGTTAGCTATTTATTGAAAGACGTCGTTTGACAGATGAATTTCTTAACCACCTTTCTGTGTTGCTTCTGATAAAACAGAAACCGTAGGCTGCAACAACACACTTCAGCAACATGGCATGGATTTTGGAAACCAGTTAGAGTTGTAGAATGGTTGCAGATTGCAGGTTAAAGGACACACAACTATTAGTAAGGTGTGTACTCCTTTTTATATATATCGGTAAATATTACTAATCGTCGCTATTGTTCTACATTTAAAATGTACCCACTCTTCTGTCAAAGTGGGTTAACCCCGGCCCCAAGTTTACTTTTTTTAATGCTAACATTCATTTCTTAGTGGTTTTCCTTGCAAAGGTTTTGGAAAGACAACAAATAGATGGTGAGATAGCAGCGACAACAAACATGTACGTATCTCAAATGAGGAAACAAATCAGACTTGGTCAAGCAGACTGAAACAAACTAATCAAGGTGTGACAAGTTATAATGGTGCAGCATATGCTCATCAGGGGTTATCCTTTTCATACTTATGACAGGTTACTTAGCGTTTGATGAAGCAAACCTCATGAGTTTGTATAAGAGAGTAAGATTAATACTTATATGCAAATCTAGATAATTGGTTCGTCCCTTGATGCATAATATGAATGTAACTTGTAAAAACTATTATTTTGATCCAAAAGGCTGACTATGGATGCCCACCATGGTTTTCACCTGGTGCAAAGAACTGTTAACAAGAACTCTTGATCAGAAACCCCTCACTGTGAATTCTTAAATGTTTTTTTGAATATAATGAAATACTATTCTTGTGACGGAACTGAAATATAACAGTCACCTCCTTGGTTAATTTTAGAGAATAACAATTCCTAATATATTGGAAGATAATTTGTCCATTAAAGGGTATAAACACCACATTTTGAGCAGGAGAAGATGTGAGCCTTGATGACGTAGATGATGTCTTCAATGAATCGAAGGTTTTATCTTCATTTTTCTTTCGCAACCAAATCTATCAAAATCATTCCATGATGATCAAGAACCAAAAACAAGGTATACACAGCTGCTTCCAATCTTTTGTACTCTGTAATTATGAATCTTATTGAATAAGTTACTTGAAACATGATTTTTTCATATTTATGTCTTTTTTTGTTTTCAAATTTCTTGGTTTATTATAGACTTATTTAGTGGATTGAGCTTGAACGCATACAGTTCTGGCACTCATTGCTATTTATGGATCATGTTTGATAAATGAAAGAATAAAAGAACATTATTGTATCATGCTATTCAATACAAGTACATTGGATGCTTACAATTCAGAAAGAAAGTGTTGTATACGGTGGTTTAACATTCGGTTAATCGATTTATATATGCCTTAGTATTAAATGTCGGAATTTAATTTGATCCTTTTGTTTTTCACTTCATGAGAGTTAACCATTGCTTAGGAACTTTGCGTGAAACAAACACCAGAATTGCAGGTATATCAGTCAACACGCCTTGACGAATCCTAAACCTAATTGCAGTAGCAAGACTACAACAACATAATATCTTACTATGAGACGCCCTAATCGTCCTTAGCTCAAGCAAAGTAGTTGCTTGCTGGATCCCTGCCTATAGAATCAGGTAAAACACCCTTTTGTAAGTTTACAAAATAGTTAGTCCTCTCTTCAGCAGCGTCACTTAGCCTACTAGAAGTCGGCCAAGAAAAGTAAGCAGCGTTGCTCTCAGAGTGTTGTCCAGCAGACGCATACGACTGAAGAGTCCTTCGATTAAATGAAAAGTCGGACTTATTTGTAGCCCAAACTTACTGTGATAGTTTACTTAACACTATATAAACAAGGTGGGTCCATATGCATTTCTCTAATATCAAATACTGTAATAAAGTGTTAGATGATTGTATGTGTGACATTTTAGAATATAAGGGTGGGCAAGGTAGGTACAAAATTTGCACTTAGATCTTTTGGCAGTAATGAATGATCGAGTATGATGCCGAGTCGAAGCTAAACATGGAAATGAGAAGCAAAGGTGATTCATGTGACTATCTTTTTTAGCTTTGGTCCACGTTTTCTTTTGATAAAATAGAATTCTTTGGTGTTGAATTAGTGAACAGGTGTCCTCCTTAAGCATTTGCTAGAGTGCGGCATATGATTACTATGCTTTGATAGGATCTAGGATATGTGCATGGTGTAGAATTCGTCCATGCCTCCCACATAAATGAACGTCACTCCTTAAATACTTAACGGAAGTTGCAAGTTTCTTTTTAGGAGTTGTCCAAGCAAGGGCAAGTACCACAAGCTTGTGTGGATTTTTAAAAAAGGACATTTTCTGCAAGAAATAACTTTAGGGACGTGTAATCAGATTAAATTTGAGCAACCTGATTACACTCCATCTGAGGAGGAATTACCTGATTACCCGCCATTTACTTAGGTGTATAGTTCTGGAACTACTAATGATGTTAACGAACACTATAAGTTGATAAATCTAAGTTGGAAGATTTAATATTCATTTTAAACACATATCCAAACACCCCTTAGTGAATACATTGTTCACCATTTGTCAGTCACAACATGTGAGAATGTGTGTATACCATAGACAGTCTTTCTAACATCAATATAGCATGCCTGTTTTTACAACAACTACAATATTACCAACAACTGCAAGTGAGATTCAGAATTTCAGATGATCATAAATGTGGACTATGGATCAAACTATAGTATCTGTCTCATTTTTTTTCCTTATCACACTATTATGGTTAAATATGACTTTCTAGGAATGAGTAAAAGCAATACCAATGTTAAGAATAGTTGAAAGGATTAATTGTCGACTGTTTTGCAAAGTCTTTTTGCTTGTCTAATTTATTGGTCGCTCTTATTCTCATTTCAGGATTATTCTTCAGAAAAGTGGGAATTGTAGACGTTTAAAAGAAGAGCCGATTCTTTTTGGTTTGCCATTATGCAAAACAACGGCTCCATACCAATCAAAACAACAGAATCAAAGTTACATATTGGTATTCTAATATGTTATTGTGAATGCATCATTCAAATTCATAAACACCGATTTATGCTTCATTCCTCGACCTGTTATAAACTGATTTAAAACAGGGGTCCGTTACTTTTAGCCCTATCACCGATAAGTTCAATGATTTTAATTAAAGTTTCAAGCTTGCTTACCGGGTTGCACTTATATAGTTATATCAGAGGAGATATATGAGGTAACAAAAAGATCTTCGTAACAAAATATTCACACATGTACCGCACAATCTGAGTAAAGTATGTTTTGACATCCTGGTCATTTGTTTCATTCAGTCTACAAAGGAAGCTTGCAGTTGCAACTATGTATATAATGATCCGGGTAACACCCTATGTGCAAATGCTCTCCAACAGGTGGATGAGGTACATACATAACTATAACATGAAGTTTACACTTTTATGTACTACATCTCTATATCCATCGAATTCCTTGATAGAGATTTAATCCACAGCAATTTGAGGTCCTTCAGATGGTATATGTAGACTTTTTGTCTGCCATATTATGCATCAAATAGTACCAACACAAACAGAAACTAACTATAAAGACAAGATATAATATTTTCTAATAACACCCAACCCATGTTTCGTACAGGTCTCACGTTGGTGTTTCTAGAAAATTCAGAATGAAACTAATCTGATTATATAATTGGTAAGACCACATGGATGGGAGCTTAATTTACAACTCGGAGAAGCAACTAAAGGAAATCGAAACTACAATACGTTTCAGTTCTGGAAAGGCTTCTAGAAATTCTTTTGTTTTACGCGAATGCGGGATTCATGACCTTAATGTGTTCTTTTCTGCAGGTTTGAAAGCTGATTATCAATAAGCTCTCAAGGAAGTGAGCTCATGTTTTCCATTTCAATTAGTTTCATGAAGGCTTTTTTAATTTGTCCTTTATAATTTGCAGGTCAGCAACCCAATTTAGCACAAATTCAGTATGAGGGTTGTCCATTTTTCCTGATTTACTAATCGTTAGCAAGTCACTGTGCCCAAATTCACATTTCCATGCATGAGAGATCTAATGGAACCTTCCATCTTCAGGTGACTATCAACAAGTTGATAGTGAAACAATGATGTATAATTTCCTAGAATCAAAGCAAGACGACATCTACATGGATGATGGGACTGTAGTCGATTACCATACAAACCGGTTGATAAGAGAAATACCAAAACTTGGAAGTCCAGTGGCTTCGTTTAAGTGCATATGATTTATATCCTTTTTAGTGTATGTGTATATTCACATATCATGTAATATTTATAGGCGTTGTGAAGGACTGGAATTTTATGGAATGAGCTACAGTTTAGCAGGGTATCTAACTATGTATGAGTTGGTTAAATAGCTGTTTGCATCCTTGATAAATCGGTTGGTATTTCATAAATTGGTGAATTTAAGGCATTTTTTGTTATGTTTAATGATAGGTTAGCCCCTTTCAAAAAAAATAGTAATATTAATGAAAGTAACATTAAATACAAAAATAAAGTTTGACCACTAGGTTACTGAAAAATGTTTACCACTTGTTGTTTCACAAATTTGCTTATGATGGACATGTCCGTATACCTCATATATAAGATATGATATGATTGACGTGTGTTGTAGAGCAATGTTTTGAAACTCCGTTTTTAAATTGATTTGGTAGAGTCATCGGGTCTGGGTTAACCCGGGTTAACTCGGTTTTCTAAAATATAATTCTTTTATATTTTAATAATTAACAAAAATTATATATAAAAACCATAAAAAACACTCGTATATTGAAGATATAAATAGTTTACCAATTAATATAATATATAAAAAAAATATATCGCAAATACGTAAAAGTTACATAATTTTTTAAAATAAACCTAAAAATCCGAAACCCAGCCGGGTCTCGAATACCAGGTTGACCCAAGTCACCCCAAACCCGGAGGGTCTAGCCGGGTTTCGAAAATGTGAAACCGGGGTCAATATGACCCGTTTTTTTAGCCGGAATCGTATCAACCTACCCGGCCGGGTCAACCCGGGTTTGAAAATATTGATGTAGAGGCCAGTATTTAATGTTTTTAAACACTTTATTTCAAATTGTAGGCTACATTATGTTTATGTCACTGGTTGTACCCCCTCTTTTCTGAATTTTTTTTATTTTTTTATTTTTTTATTTTTATTCTTATAATTCTGTTTATGTTATAAAACTGTGAATCTGAAAGTTTGGAATAAAAAATATATTGTTTAACATGTCAAAACTATTAAACTGGTAAAAATACAAAAAAGAAACTAATAAAAAAACTGCACCGGACTAAAAACAGAGGGGACAAAAGAATCAAATGTACTTTTTTGTACCTTTTTTGTAGACCAAGGAGTATTAGTAGTAGTACCCTTAACACATATATGATGATACCAAAATTTACAATAAAGTTTTCTAATGATGGCAAAGAACTTGTGGATAGCGATGATTTAATTTAGGTTTATAATGAAACAATACGGTAATGTCGTTATTAATAAATACCTTTATTTTTTCTAAATGGCTTTTTCAAATTTTGTAGCATGCAATTTAAAATAAAGTCACTGCAAGTTTTATTAAGTTATTATGAAAATTATAAATATACTTATTAATATTAAAAGACGTAAATAGTTTGACATACATTTCTACTACGCATAAAAAAACAAAGTAAAAAAGAAAAAGTTTAACACTAATATTTAGCTAGATAAAAATATGTAAACAATAATTATACGTCATACCCGCCCATAGGGCGGGTTTTGCCACTAGTATATATATATATATATATATATATATATATATATATATATATATATATATATATATATATATATATATATATATATATATATATATATATATATATATATATATATATATATATATATATATATATATATATATATATATATATATATATATATATATATATATATATATATATATATATATATATATATATATATATATATATATATATATATATATATATATATATATATATATATATATATATATATATATATATATATATATATATATATATATATATATATATATATATATATATATATATATATATATATATATATATATATATATATATATATATATATATATATATATATATATATATATATATGGCACAAACCATTCAAATAAATATGGCACAAACCATTTAAACAAAGATGACACAAATCATTCAAATGAATATGGCAGAAACCATTTGCGTATCGTAACAATCCATACAAGGATGTTAGGCATTTTATTTCAACTTTAAAAAAAATCGTTTTATTACATGTCCCTATGGGTATCACTCAACATGAGAAGGGAATACCTAATTCTAAAAACACGTAGCAATCAAATTCAAAACTTATCATTGCAAAAATCATAAACTATCTCAAGTCACAACTTACTTTTATCGAAGACGTGGAGTAAAGTGGTTCTTGGAGATTTTTAGGAGTTAGTTATAGTCTAGAATTATTTTTCCAACAATTAAATTTTTGACTCACGTTTATAAAAATCGTTTTATAAGATAACCTAGTTCTCTATAACTACAGCTCTGATACCAATCTGTCACACCCCCAATTTATCAGAGTAAGGCAACACAATGGGGTGCAACGGTCATGACTATCACAAGACATAGATACAAAGAACGACTATTTAAAAGCCGTTTTCTTTTAATTAAAAGCATAAACTTGTTCGGAAGCGAATTACACAAGATCATAATAAAACATCGTTTCAAAAGGCTTTAACACTGATCCAAATATCCATACACTAGTCACGACCATTTTCATTTTTAAATCTCCCATGCATAACAACGTCACTCCTCTGTCTTGATACCTGAGAAAAACATTGCTAAAGCGTCAACACAAAGGTTGGTGAGTTCATAGGTTTAGTTACAAAATTAATGTGATGAACCATAAGATTTGATCAGGCAACCGGCATATAACCAAAACATGGCTATAATCAAAATAGTATACGTTTGTATTCCTATGCCTAAGCTCGTGACACCGAAGCGTTAACCTCAACCAACGAGATATAATAAGAGCCCGAGCAAATGCCTATCCCGAAGCATTTGTAAATCCTCAAATGTAAGTGTATCTAACTTTGGCCACACAACCAAATTAGATAGGGAGGTTAGTCCCGATAGATCTATCCATAACATTCGTGCTTACACAAAGTAATCAACGGTTCACGATAGTGGGCTAAAGCATCTAGGGATATCACTTCTTAGACATCATGTAGGCAAACCTTTCAAGTTTTAGCACTTATGTTCATCCGTTTAAAACAAGCAATGTTCTCACCGCAAAATAGTTAAAACAATTAAAAGTGGGGCTATGAAACTCACCTCGATGAAGTCGTAAATATGATCACAAGGATAGCACGGAAAATAAAGGCACGCAAAACGATGCGGAAACGGTCTACTCGTAACCTAAGTAAAATATCTTTACTTAGGCTAAATACAAGAAAGAATAATGTACAATGCACTTGGTTGATAATTTATACTTGCTATCGATTTATAAAAACGTTTTATATATTTTTCGTGTTCAACCATTTTAGTCACGTGGTCAACTTTGGGTCTCGATATCTCATTAAATAATAGTCCGAAAAATAAACGAGTTCTCATTATAAAAACTAGGCCACGAGGTCTTCGATATTCAATAAATATCGAAATTGCATGATGTTTCTAAGTGCATCAAATAATTAGCCAAAGTGGTTCACTCGCAAACAAAAATAAACAAGTAATGTTCAATTATTTATGAGTGTCGATCACGCATTTTTGAAGATAAATTGCAGGTTCGTTATTTAACTTTACGATAAATGGGCAGTTGCATTTTAAACTAGGTCGTGTCATCTTTATCAAGGTATTTTTATCTTTACGGGGCATGGTCATTTGGTCGGTTAAAATTAAGCGCGAAGTAGGGCTCTCGGCCATTTTTGTCAAGCTTCATTTTTATGTCTTAATAACTATTACTAGCATTCATTTATTAAGATGGGTTCCTAAGATTTTTGGAAGCGCGAAGTAGGGCTCTCGGCCTGTTATTGATACTGCTCTTATAGAATACAATGGCCTTGATTGTCTAGATAACAATGTTCTCAATAGGTGACGTTCAGTTTTATTTTCAAATTCACGCAATATAATTTGCGATAATTTCAATATTCGGCTGATCATTCACCTTTATTTTCATATGGTTCCATCTTGAAGAAATTAAAATATGCCTCACTATTGAGCTTGAAGGTTTCGTTGAGATTACTATGTATTTTCAAGATATATTCTCTACTAGGTTTTACAACTGGCGGTTTTAAGTTAATTAACTGGATTAAATCTATTTTGATATTCATATACGATAAGGTAGGTACAACCATTTTTTCATTCCTTGTGCAGCGTATTTACATGTGGATACAACGATATGCAATACTTCAAATTGTCACCTGAATAATCTTCCAAAGATCCTGTAAATGACAATTAGATGTCGTAGCGTTTTTAACTGTCTTTATAGCTTTAGTCAGGGGTGTTTGGGACTTATTTTAATTGATAAGTTAGCTATTTATTGAAAGACGTCGTTTGACAGATGAATTTCTTAACCACCTTTCTGTGTTGCTTCTGATAAAACAGAAACCGTAGGCTGCAACAACACACTTCAGCAACATGGCATGGATTTTGGAAACCAGTTAGAGTTGTAGAATGGTTGCAGATTGCAGGTTAAAGGACACACAACTATTAGTAAGGTGTGTACTCCTTTTTATATATATCGGTAAATATTACTAATCGTCGCTATTGTTCTACATTTAAAATGTACCCACTCTTCTGTCAAAGTGGGTTAACCCCGGCCCCAAGTTTACTTTTTTTAATGCTAACATTCATTTCTTAGTGGTTTTCCTTGCAAAGGTTTTGGAAAGACAACAAATAGATGGTGAGATAGCAGCGACAACAAACATGTACGTATCTCAAATGAGGAAACAAATCAGACTTGGTCAAGCAGACTGAAACAAACTAATCAAGGTGTGACAAGTTATAATGGTGCAGCATATGCTCATCAGGGGTTATCCTTTTCATACTTATGACAGGTTACTTAGCGTTTGATGAAGCAAACCTCATGAGTTTGTATAAGAGAGTAAGATTAATACTTATATGCAAATCTAGATAATTGGTTCGTCCCTTGATGCATAATATGAATGTAACTTGTAAAAACTATTATTTTGATCCAAAAGGCTGACTATGGATGCCCACCATGGTTTTCACCTGGTGCAAAGAACTGTTAACAAGAACTCTTGATCAGAAACCCCTCACTGTGAATTCTTAAATGTTTTTTTGAATATAATGAAATACTATTCTTGTGACGGAACTGAAATATAACAGTCACCTCCTTGGTTAATTTTAGAGAATAACAATTCCTAATATATTGGAAGATAATTTGTCCATTAAAGGGTATAAACACCACATTTTGAGCAGGAGAAGATGTGAGCCTTGATGACGTAGATGATGTCTTCAATGAATCGAAGGTTTTATCTTCATTTTTCTTTCGCAACCAAATCTATCAAAATCATTCCATGATGATCAAGAACCAAAAACAAGGTATACACAGCTGCTTCCAATCTTTTGTACTCTGTAATTATGAATCTTATTGAATAAGTTACTTGAAACATGATTTTTTCATATTTATGTCTTTTTTTGTTTTCAAATTTCTTGGTTTATTATAGACTTATTTAGTGGATTGAGCTTGAACGCATACAGTTCTGGCACTCATTGCTATTTATGGATCATGTTTGATAAATGAAAGAATAAAAGAACATTATTGTATCATGCTATTCAATACAAGTACATTGGATGCTTACAATTCAGAAAGAAAGTGTTGTATACGGTGGTTTAACATTCGGTTAATCGATTTATATATGCCTTAGTATTAAATGTCGGAATTTAATTTGATCCTTTTGTTTTTCACTTCATGAGAGTTAACCATTGCTTAGGAACTTTGCGTGAAACAAACACCAGAATTGCAGGTATATCAGTCAACACGCCTTGACGAATCCTAAACCTAATTGCAGTAGCAAGACTACAACAACATAATATCTTACTATGAGACGCCCTAATCGTCCTTAGCTCAAGCAAAGTAGTTGCTTGCTGGATCCCTGCCTATAGAATCAGGTAAAACACCCTTTTGTAAGTTTACAAAATAGTTAGTCCTCTCTTCAGCAGCGTCACTTAGCCTACTAGAAGTCGGCCAAGAAAAGTAAGCAGCGTTGCTCTCAGAGTGTTGTCCAGCAGACGCATACGACTGAAGAGTCCTTCGATTAAATGAAAAGTCGGACTTATTTGTAGCCCAAACTTACTGTGATAGTTTACTTAACACTATATAAACAAGGTGGGTCCATATGCATTTCTCTAATATCAAATACTGTAATAAAGTGTTAGATGATTGTATGTGTGACATTTTAGAATATAAGGGTGGGCAAGGTAGGTACAAAATTTGCACTTAGATCTTTTGGCAGTAATGAATGATCGAGTATGATGCCGAGTCGAAGCTAAACATGGAAATGAGAAGCAAAGGTGATTCATGTGACTATCTTTTTTAGCTTTGGTCCACGTTTTCTTTTGATAAAATAGAATTCTTTGGTGTTGAATTAGTGAACAGGTGTCCTCCTTAAGCATTTGCTAGAGTGCGGCATATGATTACTATGCTTTGATAGGATCTAGGATATGTGCATGGTGTAGAATTCGTCCATGCCTCCCACATAAATGAACGTCACTCCTTAAATACTTAACGGAAGTTGCAAGTTTCTTTTTAGGAGTTGTCCAAGCAAGGGCAAGTACCACAAGCTTGTGTGGATTTTTAAAAAAGGACATTTTCTGCAAGAAATAACTTTAGGGACGTGTAATCAGATTAAATTTGAGCAACCTGATTACACTCCATCTGAGGAGGAATTACCTGATTACCCGCCATTTACTTAGGTGTATAGTTCTGGAACTACTAATGATGTTAACGAACACTATAAGTTGATAAATCTAAGTTGGAAGATTTAATATTCATTTTAAACACATATCCAAACACCCCTTAGTGAATACATTGTTCACCATTTGTCAGTCACAACATGTGAGAATGTGTGTATACCATAGACAGTCTTTCTAACATCAATATAGCATGCCTGTTTTTACAACAACTACAATATTACCAACAACTGCAAGTGAGATTCAGAATTTCAGATGATCATAAATGTGGACTATGGATCAAACTATAGTATCTGTCTCATTTTTTTTCCTTATCACACTATTATGGTTAAATATGACTTTCTAGGAATGAGTAAAAGCAATACCAATGTTAAGAATAGTTGAAAGGATTAATTGTCGACTGTTTTGCAAAGTCTTTTTGCTTGTCTAATTTATTGGTCGCTCTTATTCTCATTTCAGGATTATTCTTCAGAAAAGTGGGAATTGTAGACGTTTAAAAGAAGAGCCGATTCTTTTTGGTTTGCCATTATGCAAAACAACGGCTCCATACCAATCAAAACAACAGAATCAAAGTTACATATTGGTATTCTAATATGTTATTGTGAATGCATCATTCAAATTCATAAACACCGATTTATGCTTCATTCCTCGACCTGTTATAAACTGATTTAAAACAGGGGTCCGTTACTTTTAGCCCTATCACCGATAAGTTCAATGATTTTAATTAAAGTTTCAAGCTTGCTTACCGGGTTGCACTTATATAGTTATATCAGAGGAGATATATGAGGTAACAAAAAGATCTTCGTAACAAAATATTCACACATGTACCGCACAATCTGAGTAAAGTATGTTTTGACATCCTGGTCATTTGTTTCATTCAGTCTACAAAGGAAGCTTGCAGTTGCAACTATGTATATAATGATCCGGGTAACACCCTATGTGCAAATGCTCTCCAACAGGTGGATGAGGTACATACATAACTATAACATGAAGTTTACACTTTTATGTACTACATCTCTATATCCATCGAATTCCTTGATAGAGATTTAATCCACAGCAATTTGAGGTCCTTCAGATGGTATATGTAGACTTTTTGTCTGCCATATTATGCATCAAATAGTACCAACACAAACAGAAACTAACTATAAAGACAAGATATAATATTTTCTAATAACACCCAACCCATGTTTCGTACAGGTCTCACGTTGGTGTTTCTGGAAAATTCAGAATGAAACTAATCTGATTATATAATTGGTAAGACCACATGGATGGGAGCTTAATTTACAACTCGGAGAAGCAACTAAAGGAAATCGAAACTACAATACGTTTCAGTTCTGGAAAGGCTTCTAGAAATTCTTTTGTTTTACGCGAATGCGGGATTCATGACCTTAATGTGTTCTTTTCTGCAGGTTTGAAAGCTGATTATCAATAAGCTCTCAAGGAAGTGAGCTCATGTTTTCCATTTCAATTAGTTTCATGAAGGCTTTTTTAATTTGTCCTTTATAATTTGCAGGTCAGCAACCCAATTTAGCACAAATTCAGTATGAGGGTTGTCCATTTTTCCTGATTTACTAATCGTTAGCAAGTCACTGTGCCCAAATTCACATTTCCATGCATGAGAGATCTAATGGAACCTTCCATCTTCAGGTGACTATCAACAAGTTGATAGTGAAACAATGATGTATAATTTCCTAGAATCAAAGCAAGACGACATCTACATGGATGATGGGACTGTAGTCGATTACCATACAAACCGGTTGATAAGAGAAATACCAAAACTTGGAAGTCCAGTGGCTTCGTTTAAGTGCATATGATTTATATCCTTTTTAGTGTATGTGTATATTCACATATCATGTAATATTTATAGGCGTTGTGAAGGACTGGAATTTTATGGAATGAGCTACAGTTTAGCAGGGTATCTAACTATGTATGAGTTGGTTAAATAGCTGTTTGCATCCTTGATAAATCGGTTGGTATTTCATAAATTGGTGAATTTAAGGCATTTTTTGTTATGTTTAATGATAGGTTAGCCCCTTTCAAAAAAAATAGTAATATTAATGAAAGTAACATTAAATACAAAAATAAAGTTTGACCACTAGGTTACTGAAAAATGTTTACCACTTGTTGTTTCACAAATTTGCTTATGATGGACATGTCCGTATACCTCATATATAAGATATGATATGATTGACGTGTGTTGTAGAGCAATGTTTTGAAACTCCGTTTTTAAATTGATTTGGTAGAGTCATCGGGTCTGGGTTAACCCGGGTTAACTCGGTTTTCTAAAATATAATTCTTTTATATTTTAATAATTAACAAAAATTATATATAAAAACCATAAAAAACACTCGTATATTGAAGATATAAATAGTTTACCAATTAATATAATATATAAAAAAAATATATCGCAAATACGTAAAAGTTACATAATTTTTTTAAAATAAACCTAAAAATCCGAAACCCAGCCGGGTCTCGAATACCAGGTTGACCCAAGTCACCCCAAACCCGGAGGGTCTAGCCGGGTTTCGAAAATGTGAAACCGGGGTCAATATGACCCGTTTTTTTAGCCGGAATCGTATCAACCTACCCGGCCGGGTCAACCCGGGTTTGAAAATATTGATGTAGAGGCCAGTATTTAATGTTTTTAAACACTTTATTTCAAATTGTAGGCTACATTATGTTTATGTCACTGGTTGTACCCCCTCTTTTCTGAATTTTTTTTATTTTTTTATTTTTTTATTTTTATTCTTATAATTCTGTTTATGTTATAAAACTGTGAATCTGAAAGTTTGGAATAAAAAATATATTGTTTAACATGTCAAAACTATTAAACTGGTAAAAATACAAAAAAGAAACTAATAAAAAAACTGCACCGGACTAAAAACAGAGGGGACAAAAGAATCAAATGTACTTTTTTGTACCTTTTTTGTAGACCAAGGGAGTATTAGTAGTAGTACCCTTAACACATTTATGATGATACCAAAATTTACAATAAAGTTTTCTAATGATGGCAAAGAACTTGTGGATAGCGATGATTTAATTTAGGTTTATAATGAAACAATACGGTAATGTCGTTATTAATAAATACCTTTATTTTTTCTAAATGGCTTTTTCAAATTTTGTAGCATGCAATTTAAAATAAAGTCACTGCAAGTTTTATTAAGTTATTATGAAAATTATAAATATACTTATTAATATTAAAAGACGTAAATAGTTTGACATACATTTCTACTACGCATAAAAAAACAAAGTAAAAAAGAAAAAGTTTAACACTAATATTTAGCTAGATAAAAATATGTAAACAATAATTATACGTCATACCCGCCCATAGGGCGGGTTTTGCCACTAGTATATATATATATATATATATATATATATATATATATATATATATATATATATATATATATATATATATATATATATATATATATATATATATATATATATATATATATATATATATATATATATATATATATGGCACAAACCATTCAAATAAATATGGCACAAACCATTTAAACAAAGATGACACAAATCATTCAAATGAATATGGCAGAAACCATTTGCGTATCGTAACAATCCATACAAGGATGTTAGGCATTTTATTTCAACTTTAAAAAAAATCGTTTTATTACATGTCCCTATGGGTATCACTCAACATGAGAAGGGAATACCTAATTCTAAAAACACGTAGCAATCAAATTCAAAACTTATCATTGCAAAAATCATAAACTATCTCAAGTCACAACTTACTTTTATCGAAGACGTGGAGTAAAGTGGTTCTTGGAGATTTTTAGGAGTTAGTTATAGTCTAGAATTATTTTTCCAACAATTAAATTTTTGACTCACGTTTATAAAAATCGTTTTATAAGATAACCTAGTTCTCTATAACTACAGCTCTGATACCAATCTGTCACACCCCCAATTTATCAGAGTAAGGCAACACAATGGGGTGCAACGGTCATGACTATCACAAGACATAGATACAAAGAACGACTATTTAAAAGCCGTTTTCTTTTAATTAAAAGCATAAACTTGTTCGGAAGCGAATTACACAAGATCATAATAAAACATCGTTTCAAAAGGCTTTAACACTGATCCAAATATCCATACACTAGTCACGACCATTTTCATTTTTAAATCTCCCATGCATAACAACGTCACTCCTCTGTCTTGATACCTGAGAAAAACATTGCTAAAGCGTCAACACAAAGGTTGGTGAGTTCATAGGTTTAGTTACAAAATTAATGTGATGAACCATAAGATTTGATCAGGCAACCGGCATATAACCAAAACATGGCTATAATCAAAATAGTATACGTTTGTATTCCTATGCCTAAGCTCGTGACACCGAAGCGTTAACCTCAACCAACGAGATATAATAAGAGCCCGAGCAAATGCCTATCCCGAAGCATTTGTAAATCCTCAAATGTAAGTGTATCTAACTTTGGCCACACAACCAAATTAGATAGGGAGGTTAGTCCCGATAGATCTATCCATAACATTCGTGCTTACACAAAGTAATCAACGGTTCACGATAGTGGGCTAAAGCATCTAGGGATATCACTTCTTAGACATCATGTAGGCAAACCTTTCAAGTTTTAGCACTTATGTTCATCCGTTTAAAACAAGCAATGTTCTCACCGCAAAATAGTTAAAACAATTAAAAGTGGGGCTATGAAACTCACCTCGATGAAGTCGTAAATATGATCACAAGGATAGCACGGAAAATAAAGGCACGCAAAACGATGCGGAAACGGTCTACTCGTAACCTAAGTAAAATATCTTTACTTAGGCTAAATACAAGAAAGAATAATGTACAATGCACTTGGTTGATAATTTATACTTGCTATCGATTTATAAAAACGTTTTATATATTTTTCGTGTTCAACCATTTTAGTCACGTGGTCAACTTTGGGTCTCGATATCTCATTAAATAATAGTCCGAAAAATAAACGAGTTCTCATTATAAAAACTAGGCCACGAGGTCTTCGATATTCAATAAATATCGAAATTGCATGATGTTTCTAAGTGCATCAAATAATTAGCCAAAGTGGTTCACTCGCAAACAAAAATAAACAAGTAATGTTCAATTATTTATGAGTGTCGATCACGCATTTTTGAAGATAAATTGCAGGTTCGTTATTTAACTTTACGATAAATGGGCAGTTGCATTTTAAACTAGGTCGTGTCATCTTTATCAAGGTATTTTTATCTTTACGGGGCATGGCCATTTGGTCGGTTAAAATTAAGCGCGAAGTAGGGCTCTCGGCCATTTTTGTCAAGCTTCATTTTTATGTCTTAATAACTATTACTAGCATTCATTTATTAAGATGGGTTCCTAAGATTTTTGGAAGCGTGTAACGGGTTCGATAATGACCCGTAGATCGAACAATTGGCACCTTTGAAAACTATGCCAGGCCATCAATATTCCCATGTTATAAGTTTTACAAGGCCGACTTATTTTGAAGTGTAAACAGTGGCGTGAAATGAGGGTGTTTGAGTAAAAGAAAAACAATTGGTTATATTGCAACCATGTAATGCCTTGGTGACCTGCGTTTTACAATGTTCTCATTTGTTTCAAAATACATTTTTAGGCCCACCTCATGCTTATCACATGCCTAGACATATTCCCTACTCTGTTGTACTATGCTAAGTTCCCTATTACACATCCTTTTCACATATGCAGGTGGTATTACTTTTACTAGTTTAATAGTTCTACTCTATTTCAAGTATGCATATATGTCGAGTCCATACTACCCTTTTGGGTCCTCCTATTGATGTTCGTAAGAACACCCCTAAGCACTCATGACCCACACGACATACACACATAGTACTCTCTTGAATTTGTTTGATGCACACTGTGATGCTACTGCTCATGATCACACACACTCGCACACACTCAGTAAAAACAAAAAGGTGTTGTATTTTATTTGTTTACATACATATCCCTTTATTAGCAATAATTTTGGAGCTTGTGTTCACACCTCCAATTCATTTCCATGTTCCTGCCTTTTTGGCACACACATACACGCAGTACATACTCTTTTACATACAAAGAGAATAAAAACATGCAGCACCCCTACTCTACCTCATTCACTTGACTTTGGTTTTCTGTTTTCTTTGAGTACACTCACGAACTGCACACACATACCAGTTACATACTTTTATGGGATAGTTATAACATGCATACCCAACCATTTTGTTTAGGTTACACACACGCATTCACGCACACCTGCTTGAACAGACACACATACACATAACATATATAAATCACTCATACAGGGAGAGCACACATATAATTTATGGTTCGGTTGGTAGGGTTGTTTTACATCCATGCATACACATACATACAAGTAATCCCTACACATAAAATCATAAGTTATCCATTTTGTGGCTAAGTTTTCCTGAATCGTTTTGTGATTTACTAGCTGTTGTCTTTACTTGTGCATTCTTTACACACATACATGGCTTATTTCAAGAAATGAGGGTGTATTATTACAATTTGTCATCCGCACACACAAAGCCCTTGCATATCATACGTACATACAATAATTTACCAACATGAGAAGTTCATTTGTGTGTGTATGTACTGTACGCAGCCTATGGCATAGGAAAAAGAGTGTCCTGTTTGCTTTACTATTTATCATGCATACATATCAATAGTAACCACATACATCATTCACCTAAATTCATAACATTAGGGTTCACATTTACTTTGATCATGTCGAGACTACAACAACTAGGGTGCTTGGTCTTTACATGTTTTGTCCTCTTAGTTATCCTTGTAGCGGTTTGTTTAGTTCGTTCAAGTTATTTATGTCATCATATTGATTACAGTCGTGGTTTCTTTAGTTCAAGTAAGACAGGACTTAGTCCATTAAAGAAAACATCACCCAAGTCCCAACCCCGTGACTAGTTGCTTCATTAGTGTGAGTTTTAGATTCAAGAAGTTCTAGCAAGTATATTATCAACCAGATCATGAGAAAAACAAAGGCCAAGGTGACTTACAAAGGGTCCTTAGTAAATGTGAAGGAGTTAGGAGGAACAAGGATCGTTCTTATGTTCTAAACCCAAAGTATTTCACTTGCTCAGTAACCAAGTTATATCATCACCCAAATCTACACTCCTTAGCTTTCTTATTTGGTAATGGCAGTGACTCCAACAAGGGGTTTTCGTTGAGTGTTGAAGTTTTTAATGTGTGTGTTTAATGAGTAACTTGTTGGCTATTTATAGGCAAGTAGTGTGTTCAAGAGTTCAAGTTAGGGTTTCAAGGCTTAGTTAGGAGTTCTAGTTAGTTTGTGACCAAGGTTTTCAAGGTAACTAACATGGGAAATTGCATCATCTTGGGAAGAGGGAATTTCTCTTGTTGGGTCTAGGGCAAAGGAAAGAAAAGAGTGCTTTAGGGTTCGTTGGTGGCAGCATAAAAGAGGGAGAATGTACTTTGGGTTTGACTAGCATTAAAAATTTGTTGTAAGATTAAAGTTGGAGAAAAATTCATGAGAGGATAGAGTTGTATCCGTTGGGTTTGGAAGGGGTAGAGGAGACAAGAAGGACAATAATAAATGGTTGAGTGTAGTACAAGGCTGGACTTTGTGGGAGTTGCTAAATTATCAAAAAGTAGCCAATGAAAAAATACAGAGTAAGAGGGGCCGACTTGGTAGCAAGACAAGAATTCTTTGTTTTCTTAAATTGTATTTTTACAACTTTTACATAGTTGTATGTTAAGTTTGTGTAGTAAAAAGAAGTTGTATGTACACTTGTCGAAGTTTAACTATTCATATCTAGTGTAAAGTTTTAGTAGTAGTTCTAAATAATTTGTGAAAAGAGAAAATGGGGAAGTTTCTATGTGTTTCATAAATATATTGGGTGCAATATTTAATCCGCGTAGAGACTCTCTTAAAATAACTTGGTTCTAATTAGGTGTCGACTACAAACATAAAGATTTCTACCATGTAACATAAACGAATAATAAGTTCTTCAAGTAGAAATTGATATGAAAGTCATTCGCAAAAATTTAAATTTGTACCCAATTACGCATAATCAATCGGGATCAATAGACACACAAGTCTAACCCGAACTATCGCGTTTCACGTAAATTAAATAGATTCAAAATTCACGTGTGTGACACGTTGTGCAGCATCAATCACAGCTCGGCCAGGAACAAAGTCATTCATCCTCGTACGAGTCAAAGGAGAAGAACCAGTCAGATCAACGCACACATCTTTACCTCCCTCCCAAGAATAAAACAAAATATCTGCCGGACGTAAGGCATTATCAGGTCCTCCATCTAATCCAACATTAACTTCCTTTTCGACAGATATCCCAGAACAGTAACATATATCAGCAAGAGTATCACGTACCAAATTGTGACGATGCTTAATCCCAACGATGCCAGCACACGATACCGCATGATCCCCAAATATATCCCCATCAAATACTCTCGAACAAGCTGAACAGGGCTTCGAAACAGAGAACAATGGAATACCTATTATTATTATTATTATTATTATTATTATTTTTATTTTTATTTTTTTTAATTAGAAACTTCACTTTATTAAAATAATAGGATTTACAAGAAGTTAGTGGGAAGCCGAGATACTATCTGGGCACCCACTCCTTTAGCTATAGTAAAACTGATCCTATTAAAAATGTAAACTGCAGCACGTGCTCCAACGTCTTGAGTCATGGAGATTTTTGGATCCGCTTTAACATGGTCACCGCATCTTTCTCAAGTTCCCCCAAACAAGAGAATGAGAAGGGGCGAAAACCGTATCCCATATTTGTACACTTAGCCTCGTACTTGACGCGTTTACGTTGTGTAGCGTCGACCACAGCACGACCCGGCACAAAATCAACCATGCCGGTTTGTGTTAAAGGCGACGACCCTGTCAGATCCACACATACATCAAGCGCTTTGTCCCATGAGTAAAGCAACATATCAGCTGGACGTAAGGCTTTGTCACACCCTCCACCAAGCCCAATATCCATTTCTTTGCCGGCTGAAATCCCAGACCAAAAACATATGTCAACAAGGGTATCACGTACAACATTATGTCGGTGTTTGATACCAACAATACCAGCACACGATACAGCATGGTAAATAATATAAGAAGATAAACAAGTAAGACACAAATAAAAGAAAATAATATAAGCCACGATAATAAAAATCAAAATGAAAACGAAACTAATATTTTTGGTTTTTTTAATGATGATAAACTAAATATATTTACAAATTCACGAAGTCTAAAAAGGCAATTTGGGTGGGTTTTTGAAAAGTACCGAACTTAATCAGTTTAGAGGCAAGTTCGTTCTGACAAAAAGTACGTCGCACTTGTGGTAAGTGCGGCGGACTTATATTGTTCCAGAAAGTGCGGCGCACAATGGTTAAGTGCGTCGTACTTAGAAATCCTCCAGAAAGTGTGGCGCACAAAAGCAAATGTGCGGCGTACTTTCTGCAAATTTTAAGACAGAAAATTTTGAGATTGCCAGAAATCTCTACGACGATGGTTTAGTTTTAAAAGAAGTTTCTCAGAAAGTTTTAACAAGTAACGAAAACAATCCCTGGCAACGGCGCCAAAAACTTGATGTGTGTCCGCAAGTCTTAAATTTATATATTACTAGATGATTACCAAACAAGGACTAAAAACACAACACGAGCAAGTATACCCTTTCGTGTATAGTATAGTCTAAGGTAAAGTCTAGGTCGATCCACGGGATTGGTGTTAACAAGTTAAAACAATTATCTTTAGAGTGTCACAAGTTCTAAATATTTAAGCTTCTAATAATGATTTAAAGGAGTGTTTGGTTTAGGCTAAGAATCATGAAAATGACTACTAATAAGGATAGATTATAAGCACATACACAATGTAAGACAACATGTGGATTACTAGTCGCACAAGCAATATCTATTCAATATAACAAGAAATCCTTCTACAGATTATGTCATACCAATAGCATTAAGAATAGTTTATGTTGTTTTTCAATAATTCCAGCACTAAACAATATTATCCAAGAGTTGTTATATATTTCATTCCACCAATCGCGACAAAGGCGAATACCAAGATTCATTTACTAGATGACATGGAATCCATTCAATCATATAAGTACTAGTTATAATCAGAAATGAATCAAACACATAACAATGATCAAACATAATAGTATCGAGTACAAGAACAAATCAACCATGCTAATAACTAAGAATCAGACAGAAAGTGCGGCGCACAAATCTAATTATGCGGCGTACTTTTTGCACGACCATGTTAGATAATCAATTCAATGGATTCTGTACACCTAAACCAAGCACAAAAAGACTACTCCATATTAAACATCATGATAAACATATAACAATGAATGAAACCATAATATATCATCAAAATATAAATAGGAAAGTTACCAATGATTCACCAAAGTAAGTGTTTATAAAGTATTTTCCACAACCAATAACCAAGTATCAAACTAATGATACGATTACACTCATATACCACGTAACCTACTGTAGTAACCCAAGTATTGTTTTCGACTTCTGGAAATCAGCAAGTAACAAATGTTGTGTTCACATGGGGCGTTTGGCAACGGGTTTTATATGGAGTTCTTAAGATAATTATGTTTGACTCTCCATGTATATGTATTTGTAGGTACTAGAAATGGATTGTTGGGGTCTGAGAATGGTGGATGACCACTGGAAAACATGGCTTTATGGTGGTGGTGGTGATGTGATGCCAAGGATGATTGGATCAAAGGGTTGTCAAGCCTTAATCACCAAATTCCTTCTTCCCAAGTGGTGTTCTTGAGGATAGATGGTAAGATATATGAGATGGATGTTTCTCTGTGTTTTTGGGATGTTTATATAGTGATTCTAACACTTAGGGACCAAGGTGAAGTCAATTGATAGGACTTGTAATGAATGGGAGTCATAAATATGACTTTTAAGCTGTGTAGAAGGAAAGTGTGCCGCATATTTTCATTTGTGCGCCGCACATTTGCCTACAGAAAAGTACGCCTCACTTTTTGGATTGTGCGCTGCACAATTGGTCATTCCAGCTTTGGACCAAATGGCAAAGTTGTAGATCTTTATTTCCTCTTTCCGTGGTCGCTTGAATCAACTAAAACGGAGTTCGTATACTCAAGATATGGCCAAAACAGTGACAGGTATCGGGAGATCAGAAGCTTGACTTTATTTCTTCGTTTAATCTTCATATCTTCATGTTTTCTTCCATTTCCTTCCACGACACGTACTTGGAACCTATACATCAAATATACTCCATTAAGTATCGATAGTTCACATAATTAACCCAAATATATACAGATAACGTACACGTAAACATGTATAACTTGGGTGTTATCAATTATTCTGCTTATTTGGACATTGTTAGTCCTTTCCTTCAGTAGTTAATTTTTTATGTTTTGAGCTTATGTTTGGATTACCGATGTTTGATTCTGGTATTTCCTTTATGGTCAGTTAATGTTTTAGGATATTTACCTTATGCTTTGATGACACGCCATAAATACACGTAACGGTCCACTTATCCAAGTGTGGTGTTACAGTCGGAATTTCTCAAATGCATACACCACGACAAGTAATTCTTTTTCCGTTGTGGTGTATTTAAGTTAAGCCTTGGTCATCGTCTTGCTAGCATAGTGGATAGGTAAGAAGTGTTTTGCATGACGTTGCCCCAAAAATGGCCCCAATAGCATAATCACTTGCATCACACATAAGCTCAAAGGAGAGGTTCCAATTTGGAGCAACAAGAATGGGAGCTTCGGTTAGTTTCATTTTAAGAATTTCAAAGGCTCGAACGAATCTTCGTTAAAGACGAAAGGAGCATCTTTTTCGAGAAGGTGGGTAATGGGTCGAGATATCTTTGAAAAATCCGTAATGAATCGACGATAAAAGCCCGCGTGGCCTAGGAAACTCCTAACTCCCTTGACGGTTTTGGGATGAGGTAATTTGGTGATGACGTCTATCTTAGCTTTTTCTACCTCAATCCCTACTTTCGATACCTTGTTCCCTAAGACGATTCCCTCTTTACACATAAAATGACATTTTTCCCAATTGAGCACAAGGGTGTTTCCTCACAACGTTTTAACATTTTATCCAAATTTCCTAAACACGAAGTGAACGAATCACCAAACACGGAAAATTCATCCATGAATACTTCCATCGTCTTCTCGATCATGTCATGAAAAATAGCCATCATGCACCTTTGAAAGGTTCCCGGTGCATTACAAAGTCCAAATGGCATTCTACGATAAGCAAACGTTCCATATGGATACGTAAACGTAGTTTTTTCTTGATCACGAGGATCGATGGGGATTTGGAAGTAACCGGAAAAACCATCTAAAAATCAATAGAAATCGTTTCCCGCAAGTCGCTCCAACATTTGATCCATGAAGGGAAAGGGAAAATGGTCTTTACGAGTGGCGTCATTTAACTTACGATAGTCAATACACACTCTCCAACCGGTCACGAGTCGCGTTGTAATTAACTCGTTGTCATCGTTTGGCACAACAGTCATTCCTCCCTTTTTAGGGACACAATGGATTGGGCTCACCCAAGGGCTATCTAATATAGGGTAAATCATTCTCGCGTCAAGGAGTTTTAGGAATTCCTTTTTGATGACATCGTGAATTTTGGGGTTCACCCTTCTTTGACATTGTATTGCGGGTTTGTAGTCTTCCTCCATTAAGATTTTGTGTGTAAAAAATTTTGGGTCGATTCCCTTAATGTCGGAGAGTTTCAAAGAAATTTCCCCTTTGTGAGCTTTCAAGACATCGATAAGTGCGGTTTTTTCATCATCGGAAAGATCTTTCGCAATAATAACCGGTAACTTATCGTCTCCTTCCAAGAATATGTATTTGAGGTTAGGAGGAAGATCTTTCAATTTGAGGGTTGGTGGCTCCTCAATTGAAGATTTCGGCTCAATACTCATAACCTCCACCGGAGGAGGAAATGGAAAATCGTTTAGAAAATCCTTGATAATCGAAAATTCCTCATCTTCGTCGAGGTCTTCGTTAGAAGTTCGAGGAACGTCGAATTCTTCCAAAGTAAAACCACCTCCTTCAAATGGAGTAGAGGATGGTGTCGAATTATCAAGAATTGAATCGAGCGTAGTGGGATTGCCACTATTTTCTTCATCGGCAAAACCTAAAATTTATTGTAAAAATTCTTCGCAAACGACATCGTTTAAATCAATATGGTTTAAAGTCGCGATAGAATAAAAATGAGAAAGTTTGGAGTTTTGAGTTGCGTTTATAACAAGTTCCTCGTCGTTGAAGCGTAAAGTGATTTTTCTAGCATGTACATCAATTAACGCTCTCGACGTATCTAAAAATGAACGACCTAAAATAGGGGGAACTTGAGGATCCGTGGGAATATCGGCTACGATAAAGTCAACCTGATAGTAGAACTTTCCCACTTTCACAAAAACGTCTTCGGCCGTCCCACATGCGGGAATCGTAGAATGATCTGCCATCTCGATAGACATTCTTGAAGGAGTAAGATTAGGAAGATTGAGTGACTTAAATATTTCAAGAGGCATCAAATTGATACTAGCACCAAGATCGGCCAAGGCGTAGCATTCTTCCATATCTTGGATACCACACGGAATTAAAAATTTACCGGGATCACCGACTTTTTGAGGTATGCGGTTAAGAAAAACCGATGAACAACTAGATAATTTTTGCAATTTCTCCTTGTTATTCAACATACTTTTAAAGTTGGCGGCAAATCGAGGCATCATAATTAAAGCGTCGGCAAAACTTATGTTAAAATGCATATCACGAAACATCTTTATAAAAAGCTCAAATTGATAATTGTCACGTTCTTGCAATTTTTCCTTATGACGTCTCGATGGGTATGGTAAGGGTGGTGTTGGGTGGGGCATACGCATAGCCTTTGGAATCTCGGGTTCCAATGTTGGTAAAGGGTCGACCGTAGGTGTGGTTTGAGTGGTACTTTGTGGGATTTAAATGTGCTCCTTTTCGACCACCACCTCGGGCTCTTCCTTAATTTCCTCCTCCGTAGGAGTAATTCGTTGAGGAGTCGGCTCCTTAAAGGTCTTACCACTACGTGTGGTAATCACTTTCATCTCTCCCTTCGGTTTTGAAATGGTGTTGCTAGGAAGACAACCCAAAGTAGAGGCTTTGTTCATCATGATTGCTTCCAAAATAGCACTAAGCTTAACGTCTTGCTTTGCGGCACTTTGATCTATCCTTTATTCAAGCCTAGATTGATTTTGCTTAATTTTGTTGTTTTAACCTCTAATTTGATTTGCAAAATTGTTTTTAAACTCAACTTTCATGTTGGCATTTTCCCTAGCAAAATTTGCTAATTCCCTTGTGTATTTAGCCGTTTCCCTAGCTTGACTAGCCAATTGCTCTTGGATGTTTTCAAGAATTTTGTCATTTGCCGTAGCGTAATTCAAAAAATCATTTGGAACCTCTTTAATGTAAGCATTTTGAAATCCTTGGTTCAGGTTTTGAAAATTACGGTTTTGATTTTGGTTGGATTTTGCACTTGATTACAAGTCCCTTGATTCCCATTGTTGTAATTGTTACCCTTGTAATTGTTCCTTTGATTTCCTTGGTAACCACCTTGATTGTTGCGATAATTGTTAGCATTTTGATTTGGTGGAAAACCCGGTGGAGTCAATTGATTAGTGCGGGTAACTTGACCGTTTTGGTTATAAGTTACCGTGGCCGCGTAGGCACTCGAAGTATTACCACCGGAGGTAATGCACTCGGAGAAATCATGAGCTCCACCACAATAAACACAAGAAACCTCAACCGCTTTAGCCGTAGCGGGAGTGGGTTGTTCACCAACTTTAAACTCTATCAATATTCCCTTAAGCTTATCAAATATCATGTTTTCCAAATTAGCCTCAATTTGTTGAGCATCGATGGTAGATGACAACGAAGGCGAAGTCGAAGCCTTGTTAACACTCGGTGTGCTACGAGGGCTATAAACCTTAGACCTATTCTCAATTATCAACAATGTTTCCTCGAGCGTTTTACACAAACAAATTACCACCCGCGGCGGCATTAAGATAATCTCGTTCATGATCATTCAAACCATTGTAAAACGTGTCGATTTGATGTAAGTCACAAAAACCGTGATGAGGACATTCATGCAACATTTCCTTAAACCTATTCCAAGCCGTTGAAAAACTCTCATTATATTGTTGTGAAAACTTTGAAATCTCGTTTTTCAAATGCGTAGTCTTAGAGGGAGGGAAAAATTGGTTCACGAACTTTGAAACGAGATCCTTCAACGTCAATATAGAGTTGGGTGGCTCTTTCTCTAACCAAATTTTGGCGGGCCCCGCTAAGGAAAACGGAAAAAGAATCATCTTAATCACGTCATTCGAGACGTCCTTAAACTTGCAAGTCGACGAAAGACGATTGAAATGGCGAATGTGGTTATGAGGGTTGTCCTTTTCGTCACCATGAAACGTGTTAGCTTGGATCATGGACAATAAACCCGTCTTAACCTCAAAATTCTCCGCAATGATAGCGGGAATCACAATCGCTTCTCCATAACCCTCGGTGGGTGCTTGAAGCACCTCCATCATAGTACGATTAGCCATGGAAGCTTCTTGTTCTACAATGGGTTCGAAAATGGGAGATTCTTCACTAGAAGGTGTTTAGTTTCCTTCCTTTTGACGATGTTTACGTGCACGTTTGCTTTGGAGCAAGTTTGCATAAACGTATCGTACAACGTGGGGTGAGCAAAGAAGATTCTTTTTGGTGTTTTTACTTTTTTCAATTTTTTTGTGCTTTTGATTGTTTTTACTTTTTTTGGATTTACGTAGACACAAATCTACAAATCTCTCCTCGAATCTATTTCTCGATTAAAAGAGCCTCAAGGAATGAAAACGATCACGTTGAGTGAACGCTTTCGATGACTTTAGAACGTTGGTGGAACACCAAAACGTTCAAGAGGGTTTAATCTTTGAAACCAAGAAAATATATATGATACATAGATAATACTTTGGTCGGCAAACCCTTGATTAGCCCTTTTTCTCTCAACACGCACAAGCCAGCGGGGGAAACGAGGCGACGCGAAGCACTTAAGAGCCTTTTTCCCTTAGGTCGTGAAATACAACCGCCTTATACCCACCGTATAGTTTGTGTTAATCAAAATCAAGCTTCTCGAAAGTAATTATCTATTTAGCCTTTTTCTTTTGCTTTAGATTCGAATACAATAATTGAGTGATGAAATCCCAATTAAGGTTGTGTTTTCACGCTTTTGGAGATACTGTTGATTTATTGTGATACGTAATACAATATAGTAATATTTCTTCACAAAAAACGAAAACCTATAATACCTATGATTAGAGTGCTAATCACACAATTACTATTTACGGATAATATCAAAAACAAAATGGTTCAAATGTAACACAACACGCCTCCCCGACAGCGGCGCCAAAATGATAGTAGTATTTTTACACTTGTTTAGGAAAACAAAGCGTAAATGAAGTGGTAAGTATTAAAGGAATCGATTTAGGAAAATCAACACCCTTATGACCCTTTTGTGAGTTTGTTCTCGAGGAGGATTAATGTGTGTGTTAAACTTGATGATATTTGAGATTAATATTGATGAGACAAAAGAAAAATGAAAATGATGATGGTTACGATTAAGATTAAACTACGACGAATGATAAAACGTAAAACGTAAAAACGTGACGAAATTAAAAATTACTCTAAAAATTCACAAACAATCACAAAAAATTCCTAAAAATCCAATTAGGGTTTACAAATGATCATAAAAATTTCAAACCTTTTATTTAAGGAATATTTAATTTTTTAATGCTAATTAAAGCCCTAAAATCCAAATAAATTAATAAAAATCCCAAATAAAGATTTTTCAATTTGTAAACCTCAAAAATGACTTAATTATACTAAAAAGTATTTTTCCAAAATTTAAAACCTATTAAAACTATTTAAAATGATTATAAAAAAAAATAAATATTAAAATAATATTAAAAATTCAAAATTTATAAAAACTTCTAAAAACTTGCAAACTAGTTTATTTTAACTTAATAATATAAGAAATGAAAGTGAAATGACCTAAATACCCCTATTGGGCCCTCAAATGGGCCAAAATCACAAACAATTCAAGTTAATGGGCTGTTTGGCCCAATAAGAAAAAAGTCAACCAATTTAGCTCAAAATCTCCACTCTAGCTTAAAATTTGATTTTAAACAAAAAATCTAAAGGCCTAAAAGCTGAAAGTAAGCTTATCACAACTTAATAAACACTCAGCTTATTCTTAATGGGCTTTTTGGCCCTTTAAGCCATCGGCTGAAAATTGACACACGTCCTTCTCTTGTGACAATAAAGCTGTTTGTAAAACGAAAATTTGAAGAAGCTCAATAAATAAGCCTGAAATAAGCCAAAGCTCTCTACAGAAAACGAAAAAATAGTCGTTTTTGAGTTCTAGGCTGATTCAAGAGCTGATTCAACTTCCAAAATGTTTTAAATCACTTAATTAAGACAAATCAATCACAAAATATCCAATAAGCACAGCCAAATAAACAGAATAAGTTGATAAGCACTTTGGAAAAAGACAAAGGAGTTTGTTTTCTAGTAAATCTTTAATCCAAAAGCTATAACCTTCCAGACTAGCTAATTAGATGAAATGAGTAAGATTGGTTATAAAATTGAAGTTGTTGCAAAAATAATAAGCCAGATTAGCTTATAAATAAGATGGATAATAATTATAACTATCAGTGGCACGCAGCAGTGGGAAAGGAGTTCCCACTGCTTGAAACAAGAATGTTGATTTTAGCCTGTTTTAGTGGATGTTTTTGGAAAATTAAGGCACCCCTACAACCAGTGGGTTGTAGGGAGTCAAAAGAACAAGCAATAAACACACAAATAACCCAGCTAAAAGATATAGTTTAATCAACAAATGCTCAGATATGCAAGAACTAAAGCTGATGTACTCTTTCTGATGCAATTGACACTTAGGCGAATTTTGAAGCCTCAAAACTAACAACCTAGTATTCAAAAATCCAAACTAATAGCATACAAACCTAGTTTAGCATGATATCTTAATGGTGACCAAGTTTCAGTTCATAAAAACCTAAAACAACCTTGTTTTTAGCAAAGATTCAGTTCAAGTGTTTTAAGTCACAAGTTATGCAGATTTCAATACTAAACATACCAATTCAGCACCAAACACAAGAGTGGCCTTAAATACCTACTCAGTTTCTATTAACACCCATAAAACATGCAATCCCAAACACCCTTATTAAAACTGAAATCCAATTTTAACAAAGCTAAAGTGTTTAACAACCCTTACACAACCTAGAGAAGCACAAATCTATGACTAATGACATGTAAGAAACAAGTTTCATGCATCACACACCATCATATAGCAGTAGACACCAATTTCACTTAGCACCAGTTTTTCTTGAAAAGTTTGAAAAAAGAGAAGTAGGGCAAACCTTAGGGATGTACTATCCACACCTCCGAATTTTCGAGCTTATGTTCACAAGCATCCAACAAGACCACCCTGCTAAGAAAGAACAACCACAATGTATGGCTTTAGCCTTGGTGACTTTTAAGAAATCCCACAAATTTAAAGCCTAAACTTATGTACCCACTACACCCAGATTTTCTCAATCTTGGTGCTATGGTCATACATATGCCTCAACTTCAAAGCAAGGGACCCTTTTTTTTCAACCAAAGACCTCAGCAAAGATTAAAATAAACTTGAGAAAACAAAAATGAAAAACTACAAACGTTTTGGAAGAAGCTTAAGTAAGAACGAATTTGGAAGCAGTAAACTTAAACAAAACAACAACAATACTTGGGACTTGGTTTTCTTGTCATCAAAACAACACTCACTTTTCATTCATTAAAAGTAGATTTACAATGTTTGTGACCAAACTTAGAAAAACCAAGAACAAGAACAAAAACTATCACTAAGTCCCTTTATATAGAGGGTTACATGATTCTAAAAGTAAAAGAAAAAGATGTAAACCCTAATGCTAAAGTTCCAGAAATGCCCTCGGCGTTTGAATTAAGCTTGAACCCATGTGATGTTTTTCGATGTTTGCTGAGATGCCAGAAGGTGTAGACACAATCTCCAACATTCATTTTATGCTAGTTCATCCTAACCATTCATTATGTGCCAAGATTCTTCAACCCGTTACTTTTGTGGTGCAGGGGAGGGTTTGGTAGGGTTGGTGAGTGATGATGTGGAAGTTTTACAAGTGTAAAAATGTTTAGGTGAAGATTAATTAAAATTCTTGAGCTAATTAAACAAAACCCCCTTGGTTTAATTAAGAAATGAGATTAGGGTTTATGGGCTTAAGAACAGGCTGTTAGATCGAGTTTAGGGGTAAAGTTTATGTTTGGAGCCATGTTTAGTGTTTTAGTAATCAGTTTAAAAACTTATTACATAAATCAGTTAATGGGAGTGCGGGGTGGCATGGAGGTGAGATCTGATTGGTTGATGGGGTGAGTGGGGTAACGTGGCAAGTGGTGATTGGTCTAGGTAAGGTTTCTTGTCTGCCTACTTTAGTCCTTATATTCCTATCTTGTGTGCATATTAATCTTTGGCAGATTTCCCTTTATATAGAAGTTTCAAACTTAATACTTTGGCCACAAATATTTTTGCAAAGTATATCCAAAGGTGTATTTTGCCATTTCTTGATTCTTGAAGGGCTATACTTGACATTTCTTTAACAGTAAAGGTTTATTCTTGTATTCTTAACTTTATGGAAGACTAAAAGTGACAAGTCTTTATTTTGTAAGGACCATTCTTGCCAATTCTTCAAAGTTGAGGGTCCTTTTTGTAATATTGACAAACTTTAGGGACCAAACTTGTAATTATGAATATACAAGGGTATAAAGTGTCATTTCTTCAATGATGAAGGATGATAAGTGTGAAAACACTCATCAATAATGATCCTAAAACCAATCAAAACGCAGTCAAATACATAATATTTAACTTTAAAATATCAGAATTACGCGTGTATTTGTGTTTTGTGTGTTTCAGGTAAAAAAGATGCATTTTGGAGCAAAAACATGCGGTTTCAAGGATTTATTTGATGAAAAGACGAAGAAAAAGACGAAAGATGCTTCAAGGATTTTATTTGCCAAGCTTTCAAAGATCAAGGGCTTAAGTTGCAACTTTTACAAGATGAAGGATGAAAAGAAATTGATTTAAAAAGTTTATATAACTTTTGAAAGAAAATACAAAGAGAAAGGACCAAGAAGGAAAATATGGAAAGAAAGATATATAACTTTCAATAACGGGTCAAAGTCTTACACACGGTCAAAGCAAACAAACGTGTTATCTTTCTTCTCCAAACGAAGAGAGAGAAAAAAATAAACAGACGCCTCATACTTTCTTTTCTTCACCACCATAAACCTGCAACTGAATTTCAAGGAAGGTGAAAAGGTTTTCAAGCGAAGCTTATAACTACAAAGATGTTCCTTTTTATCTCCTCTACAAGAAGATGATACTTAATTAGATCAAGACGCAATATTGAAGAAACGTCCAAATTAAGTCAAGAGTGAAGAACGAAGCTAATCCTCGTATTTTACACGTGTCATCAAGGGATTGGATAGAACACATCACACCACCACCTCTTCACGCCTATAAATAGAAGACGAAGACTTCATTTCAGACGGTTAGCCTAGGAGTAGTTTCACATAGTAGTTAGGATAATTAGTTAGATAGTTAAATTTTCTCTCATCTTTTATTGTTAAGCTTTTGTAACAGAATTAGTTAATCTTGTAACCGAATTTCTTTTTCTCCATTAATGAAAGTTTAAAGCTTTTTAATATCTTTTCACCTTTTCAGTTTTCACTCATTCAGTTCAATAAGTGTTAAAGTTTCAGCGATTCAGTTCGAGTTTATTGTTAGTTAGTTTTATTCTAGTGTTTGTTTAAACGTTTTAAATACTTGAGTTTCATTACTGATTGGTACAGTTCTTGAGTTAGTATACCAGATTTTCAGTCTCAATTAGTTAGAAACTTTGTTGTCAGTTAGTTAGTTGAAATTTCAATAGAAATATTAAGTTGCCATTATTACAGATTTTCAGTCTCAATTAGTTAGTAAGGCTGTTAGAATTTAGTTATGCTAGTAGATTTGGAGGTTGTGAATGTGGAAAGGTATTTTAGTAGTTTCTAAGATTGAGCTTAATTTTGAATAGATTAGATTGTGCACGTGGTGTGCATTTGCTTTGCAGGTTTCAGAATCGAAAAATCTCGGTTCATTTTTTTAGTTTTGCAGGTTTCAGATTCGTAGATACTGTTTGGTTTGCATTTGCTTTGTTTCAGTTGTGCAGGTAAACAAATTTGCAGGTTACGAGTGATGTTGATAAAGTAGCGGAGCAGTTGGCGTTTTCGATTCATTTCAGTTTTCAGTAGTAGTAGATAGCAAAAGCGAGCTCAGCGCTCAACTTCGTCATCAAAGGACTTGGCCTGGAAGACACAGGTCAAGCGCATCGTTTAAATTTTTTGCAAGTTGATAGTGTAATCAGTGGTATTTAGATGTAGTGAAATCGTTTTCATTAAGTCTACGATTTGTGATGATGTTTCTGATTTTCTATATATGAGTGTTTGGGTTAGGGGTAGTAGTTACTGAATTTGCATCACAGTTTGTATAGGATTAATGATAAGTACAAATCAGCTTTTTGATGAATTGGCAAAGCTAGCTTGTAAAGAACTTAAAATTCAGTTAGTAGTAATGGATGTCGAACTAGTACCTTGTTTTCTTGTTAATTTGAAATTAGCTCAGTCAACGTACTAGTTAGGTCCTTAATTGTGCTTTCACTTGTTCAAGCTATTGTCCTGAGTTTTTAAGTTTGATAACTTTGTTTTGTAAATCAGTTTTTGATATTAAGTAAAAAAATGAATCAGTCATACATGTTTGAATAGTTGATTTTGGTTAAGATTTGGTAATGTACACTTTTAGTCCTTGATCTCGTACTCTTTTATGTCATTCAAAGTCCTTTTCAGTTAATTTGACCCAATCACTATATATTACGCTTGATATGAGTAGTTAGGCCCGTTAGTTGTTAATTGGGCTTTTGATCTGATTCGGCTTGAGTAGTAGTCCCGTTAGGTGGGAATTGGGCTTTATTAGTTTTTTTTTGGTCTTGCATTCATTGGCCCGTACCTTTTAAAATTTGCAATTGATAAATAAAATTTACATTTTTATCAATATGATATTAGTCTTATAAAAATTGTTGTAGTTTAAAATCTTGAATTTTGCAATTTAAATTTGTAGTTAAAATTGTATTTTCTATTTTATATTTCGTGCATTTAGATGTTGTAAGTGCAGTAGTACGTATACGTAGGTGATATAGAGTACTTTTACCTTTTTAAATGCTTTGTGCCAATTAGACATAAATTCCAAACAAGTTTTTACCACCAAAAACAATTAAATCTTTACTTGAAAACGTTAAATCCATTCGAATTGAGTCGAGAAAAATGAACTAAAAAGACAAATATTAAATGGCGCCGCTGCCGGGGCTTTTCGTGAAGATTAACGGTTTCGAGTGAGACGATTGGATTTTGGGATCCGTTCACTTTGTGAACGTTATTTTTACGTATTATAAATCAAAAAAATAAAAAAATCAAAAAGATAAAAATACAAAAAAATAAAAAATCACAAAAATCAATTCTTTTCCTAAAGAATTGAACCAAAAAAATAAAAAATCCAAAAAGTAATCTTTTTCCTAAAAGATTACACCCAAAAATATATATTATATCGGTTTTCATCGTTTTTACGTACATATAGTATTTTTCTTAAAAACCAAATAAATACAAAAATATTTTTGATATATTATTATATGTAAAAAAGTATACGTAGATACGAACAACCAAGTTACCTATTTCCATAAGTATTGCCGAGGCAATACACCGTGTTAGGGGGCGTTCCGGTCCTTGACACGCGTATCGATCAAATTCAATAAAGCAAGAATAGATAAATAATTCCAATAGGCAATAATTCGAAGAATACAAACAAGAAAGTGAATAGAAAGGCGATGTGCTATAAAATGCCATCTAAGGGTCAATAGGTACTTAAGTGCTTCGCGCCACCTAACCCCCCGTTCACTAGTGCGTATTCTAAGAAGGAAGGCTTTATTGGGGGTCTTGCACCCAAGTAGTAATTATATATATTATACTTTCTTGTGGATATTTCATATCGAACCTCGAGGGAGATAATCTCTTCTCTCTCAAAAGTCGACCGAGGGCTAATCCCTCATTCCTCGTGTTTACTTACACGTGTACTCACACATGTGTAAACATACCACCTTTGGTGTATCACTTCCTTCCCCGAGGAAGCTTTTAGACGTCATTTCACTTGTATATACATTCGACCATTTTGCCACACATGGATAATCGTCCTATTTTGGAGATATTACAAGAAGAGCATTATCGAGCTGTGTATGGGCCTTGTGCGACTTGTGGAGGACCGCATGGTTCAAATAATTGTCATCTATACGCGAGCGATTATGATCAAGGGTTTAATGAGGATTTTCAAAATCAAGAATTTTTAAATCAAGACGATTTTCAAAATGAAGAGAATTTTCAAATTCATAATCAAACAACCTTTCACAATCAAGGCATTTTTCATTTCTTGAGTAAAGACGCTTTTAAATTTGTAATGCAAGCACTTGAGACAATGAAAGAGGCAACTGATCCGAACATCTTAGGCTTGAGCACATACGTCTTGCAACTCATGAGACCTGACGATGCTTTACCTGATGATGAGCCTTATTTGAGAGTAGATGTTGAGGATGATACACTTAGTGATGTTCCTATTATAGACCCTTCCATCTCTCTACCGACTATACTTGAGCCATACACACCTTCAACACCTTTACCTCACATGGGACCCACCGACTCTTTAACCATGGGGGACGAGCCTCTTAGCACTAATACAAACACCAATTCGGATGAATTAAACTCTTCTAGTGTTGAGAACCTTATCCCAATCCAAAGAGAGCTTGAGAGGGTTTCCAATGAACCATGTGATGAGCTTTGTGTTGATACCTCTTCTCCTCATGATCACATTGAGATTTTATCACATATTGACCTTCATGCTACTACTAGTGATTTTGGTGACTTTGATCTTGATGAATTGTTTAAAGAAAGGGATAATGAGATTGAGGAAGAGTTTGTGAAAGACTTTCCACAAATGGAGGATGATGATTGTGATTCTAGTGACGCGTCTTATGCTATATCATCCTATGATTTGTCTTGTCAAGATAACATTCCTAATTTGGATGAAGAGTTTGCTCCTATAGGAAAAGTGGATCCTTCTCTTGTACCACCTTATGATTCTTGTGATGAAACCTTTGATGATCCTTATGATAGTGATGAGTCTTTTACTTATGATGATGATGACTCCATTTCTTCTATGACTCCTTCACCTATTCCTCTAAGTGATTTTGTGATACATTCAAATCCTCTTTTTTGAGATATGTTTTGATAATCCACTTTTTGAGGAGTGTGAAGAACCTAATAATGAGTCTATAGAAGAAGAACCCTTGATTGATCATCCTTCACTGTTTTTTGAGGATACACCTATTGATTTTCATGATCATATCATCCCTTTGAGTGATTCTCTCATTAATACACCTCCTTTTGAGCCTTATGTTCCCACCCTCCCACCCTTGAAGTTGGTTATTGATGAAGATCCTTTCCTCTTAGAGATTGATACTTTTTCATCTAAGGCACCTTTAGAACTCAAAACCTTTGATATGGACTCTTTTATGGAGATTGATGCCACCATAGAGGATACACTTGCACAATTTGATATAGAGGTCAACGATAGTGTTTCTAATTTGGAAGAGGAGGTTCGTCTTATTACTACATTGCTTTTTGGGAACATAGAGCCTACACCTCCACCACAAGACACTATTAATTTTGATCCTCCTTTCGCTATGCCTTCTATGGAAGATTACCCACCTTTTGATGATGATGATGAGCCTAACATGGACATAATAGTTATGAATGTTTTGATACCTACACCTTCATATTCTCATGATGCTTTGATCACTAAGGGGGAATCTTATATGGTTGATATGAGCTCATCTTCTTATTTTCCCATGAAGGGAAAGGTTTTTGATCCTGGGATACATAAATTCGAGACACCTTGGTTTTCATTTAGTCCACTTAAGAGTGTGATTTCGATTGATATGGACTTCTTGTATGAGCTTACTTTGGTGATGCTACCTATTTTGGAGTTGTTCGAATGTAGAGATGGAAACTATGTATTTGATCCTGGGGTGCTTCCTATTTGAGAGATTTCGTATGTTGGACAAACTTGAGACACGTTGGACCGTTCCATTTATCGAGGCAGATATTGTAAATCTTATAGTAAATGGCAACGTGCTAAGTTTGAGTGTATCATGTGAGATGTGCTTCAAAGTGGATATCTTTTATTCTCCATGATTGTTTCCCCAAGGACAACCTAATTCGGGGCCGAGTCGAGCTAGCGACTTAGGGTTAAAAAAACTCAAGCATTGAATAACTAGGTTAGAAAACGTAGAAGTAGATCTAAATAGGTTAGGTTTAATTAAAAGGATGTTATAGTAGAGTTGAAGTGGAGGGGTGCCTTTCTTCGTCTTTCTGTGTTTGCTTCAAGGGTTGCTCTCTCTCATTTCATGCTTGGAGCTTATGGAGGAGGCCCGTGTATCTGGTTCACTTCGATTAGTTTTTGCTATTGTGATATTCTAAACACTTGTGCTTAAAATGAATACCCTTTAGTTGTCTCTTCCTTAACTTGGGTTAAGCAAAGTAATCAATGTCATAAGTGTAGGGGAGTTTACTCCAATACTCTTAAACATTGAGGACAATGTTTATCTTAAGTGTAGGGGAGACTTCTATCGAAGTGACCTTACCTAGACCATTGCCTTAACTTCATGATAATTGAGAAAATTAATTTTTCAAACATTTTTCAAATTTTTGATCTACTTTGGCCACCAAAAATATGCATTCATAATTTTTGCATTAATCATTTTTCATTTGCATAACACATTTGCATTGTATATATTCTACTTTTGTTTTTCATCAAAAATATATAAAAAGAAAAATATATAATAAAAACATGGTTTTAACAAATTTAGACTTCTTTGACATATTAGGCCCGCCATGGATATTTTGACTCAACCCGAGTTTGCTTATCTAAGCACTCTCTAGCTAGTATCCTTAACCATGTAGTCCTTCATTGGTCTATTAGGCTAAGCATCCACCAATCTCATTATTTGAGATTTTAAATTTGTGTAGAATGGGAAATAATAGAGTTGAAGCAAGTGTAAAAGGGCTAGATAAACTTCATGATAATTACTTGTGGCTAAACCCTTCTCTTCTTTACCTCTAATTTCTTCGCATGTATATATGTTAATAAATAATCAAGAACGGTTTTAATTGATTTGTAATATCTTATGCATTTTTGTCTAATCATTCATGGTTGATATAAGTACGTCTTAAGATTCTAAGTTAGAACGTTTTATGTGTACTAGACTTATGTCATGCTCAATATTTAGCGGGTGTTTTTCCTTTTATTCTTTTCTACTTTCTTTGTGAGGAATAAAGAAAAATAAAAGCGGCTTATGAAAAAAAAATGAGTGGCTAGAAAAAAAAAGAGAAAAAAGAAAAGAAAAGAAAAAATAATTATACAAGACTCCCAAGAGGGACAGTGTGGTGTTAATTATAGTGACTATTGAGTTCCAATATTACCTTGACGAGTTGTGGGGATTCAATAGATTGCTCCAATCCAATATTACCTTGACGGGTTGTGGGGTTGAAGATCCAAAGTCTCAAAAAGGCGGCGGATGTAAATTATTACGTGAGTTTTATTTTTCTTTCTTTAGCGAGTGTGTAGCTACTTATGAAAGCATGACATGAGGATTTTACACATAAGGCGAATGACTTATTACTCTTGAAACGGACTTATATTAATTGTGAGCGGTTTTTCAAGTAATGGATGAGAGGATTACTTAAGATTAAAACCATGCTTCCTTATTTTTAGGTTTTGCATTTCTTATACTTCACACTTGAAATAAATGACAAATTTGCCTTCAAGCAATTTGCTCAAATAATAACAGGTTCCACATTTAATTATCATGAATAAGTTGATGCACTTTTTACTTGTGAATACAATGATCCCATTTTTAAGCTTGGTATGGGGAAAGTGAAACTTGAGGGTGATAAGTGTCTATGGTACCAAAGCCCTAATTTAAGTCATTGATTTCTTAATGAGTTATTTCCATCAAAACCATTTATAAATTCAAAAATATATAAATAGAATTGTTTTCTTTGCATTGCATTTTAAATATTCAAAACCATTCATCATGTAGCATGGCATAGTTATTAAATCATAAAATGGCCAAGGTGGGTTAATTATGAGAAAAGTGCACTCTAGAGCTTTGAAATGCTGCATTGCATGAGGTCATGGCAATGGTCAAGTGGAGGGGAGTTGATAAGTGTGAAAACACTCATCAATAATGATCCTAAAACCACTCAAAACGCAGTCAAATACATAATATTTAACTTTAAAATATCAGAATTACGCGTGTATTTGTGTTTTGTGTGTTTCAGGTAAAAAAGATGCATTTTGGAGCAAAAACATGCGGTTTCAAGGATTTATTTGATGAAAAGACGAAGAAAAAGACGAAAGATGCTTCAAGGATTTTATTTTCCAAGCTTTCAAAGATCAAGGGCTTAAGTTGCAAATTTTACAAGATGAAGGATGAAAAGAAATTGATTTAAAAAGTTTATATAACTTTTGAAAGAAAATACAAAGAGAAAGGACCAAGAAGGAAAATATGGAAAGAAAGATATATAACTTTCAATAACGGGTCAAAGTCTTACACACGGTCAAAGCAAACAAACGTGTTATCTTTCTTCTCCAAACGAAGAGAGAGAAAAAAATAAACAGACGCCTCATACTTTCTTTTCTTCACCACCATAAACCTGCAACCGAATTTCAAGGAAGCTGAACAGGTTTTCAAGCGAAGCTTATAACTACAAAGATGTTCCTTTTGATCTCCTCTACAAGAAGATGATACTTAATTAGATCAAGACTCAATATTGAAGAAACGCCCAAATTAAGTCAAGAGTGAAGAACGAAGCTAATCCTCGTATTTTACACGTGTCATCATGGGATTGGATAGAACACGTCACACCACCACCTCTTCACGCCTATAAATAGAAGAGGAAGACTTCATTTCAGACGGTTAGCCTAGGAGTAGTTTCACATAGTAGTTAGGATAATTAGTTAGATAGTTAAATTTTCTCTCATCTTTTCTTGTTAAGCTTTTGTAACAGAATTAGTTAATCTTGTAACCGAATTTCTTTTTCTCCATTAATGAAAGTTTAAAGCTTTTTAATATCTTTTCACCTTTTCAGTTTTCACTCATTCAGTTCAATAAGTGTTAAAGTTTCAGCGATTCAGTTCGAGTTTATTGTCAGTTAGTTTTATTCTAGTGTTTGTTTAAACGTTTTAAATACTTGAGTTTCATTACTGATTGGTACAGTTCTTGAGTTAGTATACCAGATTTTCAGTCTCAGTTAGTTAGAAACTTTGTTGTCAGTTAGTTAGTTGAATTTTCAATAGAAATATTAAGTTGCCATTATTACAGATTTTCAGTCTCAATTAGTTAGTAAGGCTGTTAGAATTTGGTTATGCTAGCAGATTTGCAGGTTATGAATGTGGAAAGGTATTTTAGTAGTTTCTAAGATTGAGCTTAATTTTGAATAGATCAGATTGTGCACGTGGTGTGCATTTGCTTTGCAGGTTTCAGAATCGAAAAATCTCGGTTCATTTTTTTAGTTTTGTAGGTTTCAGATTCGTAGATACTGTTTGTTTGCATTTGCTTTGTTTAAGTTGTGCTGGTAAACAAATTTGCAGGTTACGAGTGCTGTTGATAAAGTAGCGGAGCAGTTGGTGTTTTCGATTCATTTCAGTTTTCAGTAGTAGTAGATAGCAAAAGCGAGCTCAGCGCTCAGCTTCGTCATCAAAGGACTTGGCCTGGAAGACGCAGGTCAAGCGCATCGTTTAAATTTTCTGCAAGTTGATAGTGTAATCAGTGGTATTTAGATGTAGTGAAATCGTTTTCATTAAGTCTACGATTTGTGATGATGTTTCTGATTTTATATATATGAGTGTTTGGGTTAGGGGTAGTAGTTACTGAATTTGCATCACAGTTTGTATAGGATTAATGATAAGTACAAATCAGCTTTTTGATGAATTGGCAAAGCTAGCTTGTAAAGAACTTAAAATTCAGTTAGTAGTAATGGATGCCGAACTAGTACCTTGTTTTCTTGTTAATTTGAAATTAGCTCAGTCAACGTACTAGTTAGGTCCTTAATTGTGCTTTCACTTGTTCAAGCTATTGTCCTGAGTTTTTAAGTTTGATAACTTTGTTTTGTAAATCAGTTTTTGATATTAAGTAAAAAAATGAATAAGTCATACATGTTTGAGTAGTTGATTTTGGTTAAGATTTGGTAATGTACACTTTAGTCCTTGATCTCTTATTCTTTTATGTCATTCAAAGTCCTTTTCAGTTAATTTGACCCAATCACTGTATATTACGCTTGATATGAGTAGTTAGGCCCGTTAGTTGTTAATTGGGCTTTTGATCTGATTGGGCTTGAGTTGTAGTCCCGTTAGGTGGGAATTGGGCTTTATTAGTTTTTTTTTGGGCTTGCATTCATTGGCCCGTACCTTTTAAAATTTGCAATTGATAAATAAAATTTACATTTTTATCAATATGATATTAGTCTTATAAAAATTGTTGTAGTTTAAAATCTTGAATTTTGCAATTTAAATTTGTAGTTAAAATTGTATTTTCTATTTTATATTTCGTGCATTTAAATGTTGTAAGTGCAATATGTTTTAGCGTAGTACGTATACGTAGGTGATATAGAGTATTTTTACCTTTTTAAATGCTTTGTGCCAATTAGACATAAATTCCAAACAAGTTTTTACCACCAAAAACAATTAAATCTTTACTTGAAAACGTTAAATCCATTCGAATTGAGTCGAGAAAAACGAACTAAAAAGACAAATATTAAAGGACCTTTCTTGTACATCTTCAATTCTTCAAGGACTTTCTTGGAAATTCAACACTAGGGCCCGGTTCATTGTGCTGCTTCGTTTCCCGTGTTTGTTTTTTATTGATTCTTGTGATCTTTTGTAATTTTCTCGATATCCATACCTAAAATACACATTGAGCAAACACAAGCATATTTATAGCACTTTTTATGATATTTTTACCATTTTAAGCCCGTTTTGGACGATGACACTATGTATAAAAGCAGTCTCATTATATATCTTCAAAGAACCAAAGAAAAAAAAGAATGGGACGAGCTTATTGCTACCTACACGAACAAAACCAACAAGAAGCAAATCCAAACATCAATCACCTTCCCAAGGCTTGTTGTCAGCAAGATTTAGGAGGGTGTTTGATGTAGTGAGAGTAGAGTAAGAAAACAAGATTTTCTTGTCAAACCTTTTTAGAAAACTTTTGAGACGACACCAACTTAAACCTTTTGAATACAAAATGAAAATAACAGATTACAACTTAGTATTCAAGATTGATTGTCAAACAATTCCAAATACAAAGTCATTAATCCAGATCTCAAAGTAAATTTTGCCCAAAAATCTTGAAACAAAAAACTTTGATAACTAATATACTTTGCATAAAAAAATAAGACGAATTAAGTAACAAAGGAACTCATTAACCCATTGCAAGGCAAATTTTAAACTTTAAATATTTAATAAAAAGTGGTTTACAATGAGAAAACTGGAACAAAAGCTATGTCACATGTCGACATATTCTTAAATACTGGAAGAAAGAGGGTTCTAGAATCCTATCAATACAAAACCCTAGCTGAATAAATTTCCTAGAATACCCTTGATTTCTTGATGAATTTGCTGGTCAGAGCTTGGCTCTCATGTGATCTCTACATCCAACTGTTACAAAGACCAATCTTGGACGTTCCTTGGTGTCTTTGGGAGAAAGAAAATTTTGTGAACCATTGGATTTCTGCCAGGATTCCTTTGTTGCCATTTATGTACAAGCAGGGTGCAGGGGACCATGTGTGTAAACACATGGCTGACTTGGCCATGTGTTTGAGTGTGGGGATCAGTTTAAAACATGAATAATCAAAGATCTGGAAGGTTTAGGTGTTTAATTTTGGGTTATTAGGAAAAGAGTGATTTAGGGTTTATGACTGGGATTTAGGGGGATTTATGTGAATAGTTTTTGTTTCCCGGTTAATTAGGATTAAACAATCTTTTTTCAAACGTGTTTAGCAAAAGTGTGGGGTGACGCGGGTTGCTGGCAGTGGTTGGAGTAATATGATGTGGAGGGGGTGACATGGTGTAGGGATTAGTTAAGTATTGGGTCGGGTATGAGTTTAATTGGTGGGCTGTTGGTAATATTTGGGCTAAAACCGGGTAGCTTAAGGGTTTGGGTATGAGTTTTGGCAGGTTTAGTCCCCTACTTTTGTAAATTTTTGCATTTGAGGTTTTAAACAACACTTCCCAATTTCCCTTTGTTATAAGTTTTGTTCATTTGTCAAAAATGGCACATGCTATTCACAAACTTTTATCAAGGATCAATAGTGCACATATTGCATTCTCCAAAGGCATAACTTGTAAATTCTTGACATTTTAGGGACCTTAATGCAATTTTAGAGTTTTTAAAGGGTATAAAATGCCAAGTATTCAAACTTGAGGGACCAAACTTGCAATTCTTCAATTCTTCAAGGACTTTATTAGAAATTCACCGTTCGGGTCCGGTTCTTTGTGCGGCTTCGTTTCCTATGTTCGTTTTTGCTAGATTCTTGTTATCTTTTGGTGAATTCACGATATCCGTACCTAAAATACACAATGAACAAACACAAGCATATTTTGGGGTATTTTATGACATTTTTAAGCGTTTTAAGCCCGATTTGGACGATGAGACTATGTATAACTGTAGTCCCATCAACTACAAAGCTCAAAGTACAATAAATTAATGTAGAACTAGTAAAAACACCAAAAATGTAAAGTAATTGAAAGTTGAGGGATTGAAAATGTAAATGTAGAAAATGTAAGGACTGAAAATGTAAAATTAACCAACTACTAACCACAGTTAACAAAGCTAACAAACTTATAACAGAAATTAAACTTAACAAGATCAGGGACTAACTAGTAAAACCTAACAACTTTCTAGCCAATTGCAACAAAGTACACACTTTCCTAATTTCCAGGGACTAAATTGCAATTTCCAAAACTATTTGATAAGAAAATCGGGCTTATGGATTATTAAGTTGTATCTTATGATTTATTGCACCAAATAAGCTGAAACTTGTTTCAAAAGATTGCAAATTCAAAATGCCCTAGCCAGATTAAAGGAAATCAGCTATAGTGATCTAAAACCTCAATAAGCACTTTTAGAATAAGCTACTTTTAAGAGATTGGCTTATTGGAATAAGCACAAGATCTGATATTGTCAAAATCTGATTAAGAGCCCAAATAAACAGCACATATCCAAGAAAATCTGAATTTCACCCAAGAAATAAGCCAGAAAAGCCAATAAACCAAAATGAGCTTATGTTGACCAGCGTTGACCAAAGTTGACCAACTTTGACCAAAGTCCAAACTTAATTTTATTACTTGTTAAGCTGAATTGTGAAAGAAAATGGCCTACTTTATGAAAGGAATAAGCCAGAAATGAAAATGACTTATCACAAAAACCTAAGTTTATTACAAAGACTTTTAGGGCTTATTTCTCCCTCAATATCGAGAATTGTATTATGTAGCTTATAGAATCTTGAAGCTAGGATGTTAAGCTATGTCTACAACCAAAAATCCAAGTCTGAATCCAAGGAATGAACATTTTATGCTAGTTTGAAGTTGATTGGTTTAAGCTATCAAAACTGAGCCAAAGTATTTTATGACCTTTTGCCTGTTTGACTTTAGGTTTGACTACCAATCTTGCAAGTCTACTTGATATCAGTTAGTGAGTGTGAAACAACACTTTGTAACCATTTTTACTTGTTGAATCAAAGATTATCAATAGATCCAAACACTGGTTACTGGTCTGAGCAAATTTTTTAGCTAGTTAACTAATCAATGCTAACAGATTTAGACAAAGAGCTATCAAAACTAGCAAGCAAGATCAAGATGAATATTAATCAAGCAAATTCAGGTAAAATTACACTAGTTCTAGGAAAATAGCATGCATACTACACTTTTAGGGGAAAAGGTAAAGTAGAACTTATGGAATGAACTTGAAGGCTACTTTGATGAAGAAGCTAAGCGCTGAGCTTGCTTAAACACTAATCACTATCAATTCTAACTAATCAACTCATCATCAAACCCAAACAATCAGCATCATCATCTGAATCTGATCAAATCTGGAAATTCTGAACTTTTGGCCAGCAACTAAATGAACTCTAAACTAGAAAGCTTCTAATAAAATGTAACAGGTCCAAAATAGTCAAAAACTCTGTTATTCCATAGGAATAACAGAATCAAGCAACGTGAATGAATGAGTAGTAATGCAGGTAGAGAATTTAGAGAATGAATAGTGAATATGAACTCTGAGCTTTCATTAATGGAAGATTGGTTACAAGTTTGTTATAACTGCCTAACAACTATCTAAGAGTGGTTGTCAATCACTCTTAGAAGTTGAACTAATGAAGGAAAACTGAAAGGAGATGAAATTCTAAAGTGTATGTGATTTTACACTTTAACTACTACCTACAAATGAAAGCTATAGATAGCTATTTATAGAGTTGAGATGAGGTGTTAGTGAGGTCTCTGACGTGTTGCCACCAATTGCAGACTTCCACGTGTCCCAATTCTGTTAAATTCTCATGATTCGTTCTTGATTAAATTAGGGTTTTATTATTGAGTGAACTTGGGTCAAATTGGATCACTGGGTTGGATTCGTCTTCTTATGGCGAGTATTTTTCATGTAGAAAGTGTCTCGTGAAATGGCCTCTATCGCGATATGTGTTCTAGAGAAGAGAAGCCACGTGGCATCTGTAGATTGGCCCATTAATTTAGCCACGGATCGTTATCCAAGTTAATAGTTAGGATCGTTAAAGTGGCAGCTTCTTATTGGTTGAAAGGTTAAGTGCGTTGCACTGTTAGGATACGGTGGCTCCTTCTCTCTTTCCTCATTTATTGCGTCTAGGTGGATATCCGAACCCACTTCATTCTTGCTTCCTATTGGCTCTTCTTGTTATCACACGGATTAAGCTTTATAATCTTTCTAAAAATGGCAACTTTGGTCCTTTTAGTTACCAGATTGTAATTTTAAGTTCAAATCTTCATAAGCTTGACATCCTTGGCCCTTTGACTTGTAATTTGACTAGCTTTGACCATTTGACTGGATTTGACTTTCACTTAAGGTCCTTTGACTTTGTTCTTTGACTTTGTTTGAATTTGCACTTTTAGTCCCTTAAGTTTGGTAGCTTGGCAAGAAAGGTCCTTTGACTTTTGTAGACTTGTCATCTTGAGTCCTTCTTTTATCTTTTCTTCAACAGTAATGCGTTGGAATCCATGTTTGCATCAAATTTGTATCTTTTTACCTACAAAAGCACAAACAACAAAGATTACCTCATAATACTGCTTTTACACATAAAATCTGGTATGTTTCTTTGTGTTTTAGGGTTTAATATGTTATAATTGATATGATATTTCACTCAAATCACCCCATATTTTGAAGTTTGTTAGAATATTGTTAGTAAGTTTTAGTTTATTACATTTTTGGCATTATACTTTTCCATAGTTTACATTTCTAATTTTATTACTTTTGTGTGCATTGCTTAGTTGTACTTTGTGCATAGTTTACTTATACCTTGAGTTTAATTGTGGTAATTGCAATTTGTTTTTAGCATAGCATATATACATAGACTAGATAATACTTTTACCCTTTTTAAGTGTTAATTGCCAAGTAAAATAGATTCCAAATCTTATTACTCTAACCAAAAACAATAAGTACTTGTTGGATATTGTTGATCAATTCGATAAGACCAGAGAGAAAGGATACTATAAAAACGACTTATTATATGGCGCCGCTGCCGGTTCTTTTCGTGAAGATTGACGATTTCTAGTGAGCTACATATTGGATTTTGGATCCGTTCACTTGTGAACGTTCCTTTTTGTTAAATCAAAATTATAAAAATAAAAAAAATCTCAAAGATAAAACTATAAAAAATAAAAAATCACAAAATCAATTCTTTCCTAAGAATTGAACCAAAAAAATAAAAAATTACAAAAGTAATATTTTTCCTAAAAGATTACTCCAAAAATATATTGTATATATTGTTTTCAATCGTTTTTACGTACATATTATATTTTTCTTAAAAAATCAAATAAATACAAAAATATTTCTCTATATTATTATATGTAAATAAGTATACGTAGATACTAACCCCCAATAAACCTACTTCCATAAGTATTGCCGAGGCAATACCCCATATTTGGAGGCGTTCTGGTTCTAAATACGTGTATCGATCAAAGAAAATAAAGGCAAAAATAGATAAATACTTTCGATAAGCAAGAATTTGATAAATACGAACTATACGGTGAATAGAAAGGCGGCGTGCTATAAAATGCCGTCTAATGGACATAGGTACTTAAGTACTTAGAGACACCTCATTCCACCCGTTCACTTGTGAGTATTTTGAGAATGAAGGCTTATTGAGAGTTTTGCCGCCCAAGTAGTACTATGTAAATATTATATTTTCTTGTGATTTTCAATATTCAACCTCGAGGGGGATAATCTCTTCTCCTTCAAAGTCGACCGAGAGCTCCTCTCTCATTTCTCGTGTTTAATTGCATGCGTACACGATCGCGTGCACACATACCGATTGGTGTACCTCATCCTCCCAAGAGGAAGAATAAGAACAAAGTCGTCCATCAAGCAGATCACAAGCATCGTGCTTTCGACCACGTAAAGGAAGCCATGGATCAATGTCCATTCTTCGAGATTATCCAATCCAACGTGGATGGGAATGTGGATGCCATAGTCATTTCCGAGATAGCCGCTAATAACTTTGAACTTAAAACATGTGTGATACAAATGGTTTCATCGATACTTTTCCTAGGTGGACCTATGGATGACCCCCATGAGAATATCAAGAGATTCTTATCCATTAGTAACACCATCAAGTATAATGGGGTGCCCCAATAGGTGATTAAATTGATGCTATTCCCTTTCTCTTTGAAGGGGAATGCTAGGATTTGGCTTGATAAGCAACCCTCTAGTAGCATTCTCACTTGGGAGGACTTGAAGAAGAAATTTGTGAACAAGTTCTTTCCACCTTCACGAACCACCGCATTGAGGAATCAAATCATAGACTTCCAACAAAAAAAGATCAAACCTTTAGTGAGGCTTGGGATGAATTCAAGGAGTTATTAAGAAAGTGCCCTAACCACGGTTTTGGACAAGTCCACCAAATCATTACTTTCTACAATAGTTTGAGACCACACCATCAAGACTCCCTTAACTTGGCCGCGGGTGGAAATGTGGGTTTTCTATATATGATCCGGTGGTCTAGGTGGGTGGTGGAAGGTGGTGGCTGCCATGGAGGAGAGAGAGATAGAGGGTTATGTGTGTAAAAGAGAAAGAAAGAAAAGTTTGATTAAAGTGAAAATGAAACACAAGCAACAACCCCTCCTTGGAAGCCTTGGAGGGGTATATATAGTTACACACCACACCTAAACTATAAAACGTTTCCTAGTCTAGTCTATGTGTGTGTGACTATGATAACTAATGGGAATTCTTAAATGTCGTCACATAAAGTGAATTCCCAACAATCTTCCCCCATGGGACGGCGTGTATAATTCCTTACAATATTTTTCCTAACAAGTACATAATGATTAAGAACAAAAGCTTCCATGAAGCGTCCAATGCTGATGAAGTCTTCTGAGGCCTTTGACTTCAAGTCTTCACTTCAGAGTGACTCATCTTCGTAGTAACTTGTGGTATAAATACTGTAACGGCACGAGCTAAGTAATCCATATACTTGTGGTTAAGGAGAAGCTTCTGAATTAACTTCCCCCTAATTCATGCCACATAAACTTGATGTAGAAGCTTTTAAATAGCTTCCCCCTAAACTGACAATCCTCATAAGCAGCTTCAAAGCTTTCAATAAAGCTTAGAATGATTAAGCGCACAACGGAATTTAACAAGCAAACCCCATCATATAACATGATAATGTTACTATGAGTGATTGAAATTAAGGGTCACACTAAGTAGATCAACAACGTCTCTTCTCACGCTTGAACAATTCTTCTGAATTTTTCTTTCCCCTGAGAGTTCAAGTTATGCATACTAGAAAGAATCAAGACATTTCTTCCCCCACATAGTTGAAGAAAATAAACCAATCCCAAGTATGAAGCTCAAATACTGAAGTAGACACTTTATCCCATTCATGAAGTTGACATCGTAACACCAGAGTCAATTAAGTCCCGGAAATGCACATATCTTCTTCTGGAGATGCACCAGAGTCAATTAAGTCTCGGAAGTACATATCTCTCCATATAGGATAATGATGATGAATAATTGCAACATCAAAACAATTAAACATCGAATCAGTAGTGTACCATTTAGAGATTGATAACGCCACGAGTTAAAACACTGATTTTCTCTACGGTTATGACAAATGTCTTCCCGGAATGTCTTCAAATCAAAAGAAGGTAAGAAGTTCATCACGTGTAATCGATGTGCGTTTAATATGTCTTCTTCTTCCCCCTTGATGGTTTCGAAACTCGGAACCATCAATAAATCGTACGCACATGTACCTGAAATCTTGTGAGAATAATAAATAAGCAGAATTATATATTTTGTGAGAATCAGCTGCTGATCAAAATTCTCTACTCATAAACTCTCCATGGCCATCTTTACCAACCCCCTTGTAAGCAATTTTGAAGTGACCACTGATAGAATGAACCAGATACATCAAACATGAAACTGAATAAAAATCCTTCGATCTTGTGACTTAAGCTTGCACTATTGTTAAATGAGGAACGGTGGAGAAATATCTAAGTACCCAATACATCACTAAAGAAGTATATAAGCACAACACCTCTTGAAATTATCCACGTCGACTATGCACGTGACACTGAGTACAACAATGTAACTCCTTTAAGTGATAGTTATCCAAGTCATCAACCAACCACCCTGAACCCGGAAACTAGATAAACAAGTCTTCATTCTAAGATTAAGCACGAGCAAGTTATCTTCAAAGATAAAATAAATACACGCCTTCGAAACATCCGTCTTCAACTTCACATAATTAATACCCGATCAACAAAATCCATAGCCACTAAAAATATACCTATTTTTCTTCGGTCTCGTCAAAATAATCTTGTCACTTTGTCACGTCTCTTTTTCATGTCACTTTATCACATATTTATTTTATGAGACGTAGGAATACATTACATCTAAAATGGCAACAAACTGCTTATATCATATTCGACTTATATCAACCTGGCCCAAGATTGCAACATACGGCCCATTTGATAAATTAAGTAACCGGTCCAATATTTGGGTTATATAACACAATCATCCAACCCTAATCACCTCATAACCCTAATCTTAACATACTTCGCCTCCATTCACTTTAACACATTCCCTATCTCTTTCCTTCATCTCACACCTACCGTCTCTTTTATCTAAACAAGAGCAGCCAAACGAAAAAATAATCCCATCCAAGTGAGACCTAAACACCAACTAATCCTCATCTATCAAATCAAATAAACCAAATCAATGTTTATTAGTTTTGATCTTAGATGATAAAACACTCTTAACCAATCGACCCTTTTTGTTTCTTGCATCTAAAGTAAAACGAAGGTTCACGTTAAATCACAAGCGAAACACACAAAGAAGTCATAACATCAAGATCTTTATAAAAAGATCTCGGGTAGGTTTTATATGTTCATGCATGTGTTGTTTTGGTCTCAACGAATCAAAGACAGATCATAACATAATTGTTATTGATCTTATTTTCATTCGAATAGTTGGTATTGATCTATGATGATGTAATATTGTTTTGTGGGTTTAGACCTAATGATGTCTTGATTGAAACCACGAAAAACAATAATCTGAGATCGAAAATATATTACTGTTTAGGTTCGAGTCTAGAGTCTAGATGATGGAATGGAGATAGGAATTAGGTGACGAGGGGTTGTAGATAGAGTCGGTGTTGTTTGAGGAGTAAAAAGGTTGGTGATGTTGGATAATTGTTATTATAGTTTTTGGTCTCGTGCAATGTTGTTAAACATCATGGCCACGTTTTTTAAATAGGTCACAAAGTTTTTCTTTTAAACAGCATCGTAATAAATTTTTTAACCCATCGCAGTCCTTTTAAATGCATGCCATCGCAGTCTAGAGTACATCCATCGCAACATGATGTCCCATCGCGATGGTACCCATCGCGATGGTACCCATCGCGATGGTACCCATCACGATGGTACCCATCACAATGGTACCCATCGCAATGGTACGCATCGCATACCATCCATCGCAATCAATGCGATTGTTGCCATCGCAATGATGACCATCGGTAAATCTTTTCCAAAGTTGTCCTTTTTCCTGATTTTCAGGATCTGGGTTTCTCTGAATCTAGTTTTTGGATCTGGTTTTTTTGGGTTTTTAGCATCTTCAAGAGAAGACCAAGAAACCCCAAAAAATATTTTATACCAGATCTCGAAAATGGCACATCCCGAAAAAATATAGATCTAATAAATCCCAGATCTCGAAAATCTAGAAAACCAGCAAAGGTATTGACCATAGACAAAAAATAGACCGTGTACATATGATGATATTTGAGAACCATGAACCAATGATAAAAAACAAGACTGTGACCAAGAGACAAATCAAACGAACCATCTTGACAAATCAAACGAACCATCGTGACAAGTAAATATTAAAATGTTTGAGACCAGGAACTATGACCACCAAGACATCATTTTTGTAACAAAAAAAAAATTAAACAAATCGTAAAAAATGTTTAACAGATTTTGAGACAGAAAAATTTTAGACCACCAAAATCAAAATCAAAAACAAAAACACGATCCAAGGATTGAACCAAAGCTTTGATACCAATTGTGGGTTTTCTATATATGATCCGGTGGTCTAGGTGGGTGGTGGAAGGTGGTGGCTGCCATGGTGGAGAGAGAGATAGAGGGTAGTGTGTGTAAAAGAGAAAGAAAGAAAAGTTTGATTAAAGTGAAAATGAAACACAAGCAACAACCCCTCCTTGGAAGTCCTGGAAGGGTATATATAGTCACACACCACACCTAAACTATACAACGTTTCCTAGTCTAGTCTATACGTGTGTGACTATGATAACTAATGGGAATTCTTAAATGTCGTCACATAAAGTGAATTTCCAACAAGAAACATTCTTTCTAAGTCTACCCAAGAGGCATGGGACATCATTGAGACAAAATCCATGGTACAAAGTAATAGGGATAGAGATGAAGTGGTACATATGGTACAAGAGTGTGTTACTCAATCAATTGACAAGACTTTATATCAAAAGGTTGATAAACTTAGTGATATGATGCAACTACCCTTGAAAAATCAATTGAGCAACTCTTCCACCAACAATGTTAATGACATTACTCTTAAATGTGAGACATGTGGTGGACCTCATTCTTACTTAAATTGTGACAAGGTGATATGTGTGTAAACACACATCTTTTCAACCACTTAATTACAATAATAACCAGACCAAAACGTGTATTTTATGTCTTTTATGTCAGAATTATGCGTGGTTTGTGTTTTTGTTGTGATTTAGGACGAAAAGGTGAAAAGTGGAGAAAACACGGGAATTCACGGGCATTTACGGACTCTTATTGAAGAAAAAGATGAAAAGACGAAGTCAAGAAGTCAAGAGTACAAAAAGAACGGAAGTCCAAGACCAATTCTGAGGATTTATCGAAGAAAAAGTCAAAAGACGGAAGTATACTTAAAGACGAGGAACTCAAGTCTTATTTATCGAAGAATTAAAAGACGAGTCTAAAGAAATCCCGAGCCAAAAGTCATCACATTCCAAGATTAACAAAAAGATTAAGAAGGAAGGACTTGATGGCGCAATTAAGAAGAAAGGAAGGAGAGGAGGAAGCTTCCTCTAACCATCCTCCTAATCACCTATAAATACCTCTCATTTCACTTCATTTGTTTTTGTTGGCTAGATTGACAAACTAGTTCTTCCACCTTTATTTTATGCACCTTTAATTACTTGTCATTTAAATACGTGTTTTGCACCTTTAATTACCTTTAATTTCAAGTAAGTGTTTCTTTAATTACTCGTACCTTTACTTTATCTTGTTAATCTCATTCTTCCTTTCTTTAAAACTTTGATTTATAAGCTTTTTGTCTTGTTGATTCGTTTAAGTTTACATTTTTATGTTTTTGATTATTTTAAATCATTTATTTTCATAGCTTATTTTGTTTATTTTCAAGTTTATAAAGTTTTTATAAAAGTTATTTTTATATAAAAAGTTGTTTTTAGTAAAGCTTATTAATTTCGTGTCTTTAAAGCTTTTAAATTTCAGTCTAGTAGCTTATTTTCATCCGGTTTACCTTAGATATTTCGTCTTGTGCTTATTAGAATCATAGCTTATTTGTTGTGCTTAATTTGCGTACTTTCCTCCGTATTCCGATTGGTAAGATCGGAAGAGGGAGTTACATTTCGATTGGGGTCAATCGGATAAGGGTTTCATTATTCCGATTGGGGGAGAACTTGGTATTCCGATCGTAGCAAGGTAAGAGGGTATTCCGATTGGTGTAAGTGACATATATTCCGATAAGGGTGCTCTTTGCCATATTCCGATCGAGGTGCGTTTTGGTTATTCCGATCATATAAGGTGACAGAAATTCCGATTGGTGTTCCAAATAGCATTCCGACCAGGTCCACTCATATTCCGATCAAGGTAAGGCAATCATTCCGATCTGAAGGTGTTGGTTATTCCGATTGGGTAAGTGACAGCACTCCAATTTGGGGCCGGCCATCATTCCGATCTGAGGTGAGCCTGATCGGAATATATTCCGATTGGGATATTTTTCTTATTTTGTCTTGTTCAATTTTTATCCTATGTTTTTATACTTTGTCCATTTTTAATTCTCGTCACGCTTTTATTTTTAGTCATTTAATCAATTTACTTTCCGTCACGTTTTTAAATATCGTACATTTCTTTTAAGTAGATTTAGATTTTAATTTCACGCTGTTTTAATACTTGCCCTTTACTTTAACGACATTTACTTTTAAGTCTTTGCACCATTTTTATTTAAAAACAACCAAAAATATTTGTTCCACCAAAATAAAACTGAGTCACATAGAGAACCTAGATCAATTCGATTAGACCAACACAACGAACTTAATCTTAATTTTTATACGGGGTGTCAAAAGCCGTGTATCAAATGGCGCTGCTGCCGGCTCTTTTCGTAAGGATTAACGGTTTTCTGTGAGAGACGCGTTGCTTTTTGGGATCCGTTCACTTGTGAGCGTTATTTTTCTTGCATAAAAAATTCAAAAATCATAAAAATTAAAAAATAGTTAAAAATCCATAAAAATTAAAAATTTCAAAAATCCAAAAAGATTTTATCTTTATTGTGTATATATATATATTGTCTTTGTATTTGGTTTCTTTTTCTTTTGCATTTTCAGGTGTATGCGTACTAGATCTTCTAATTATCAAGAGCCTGAGACTCAAGAAGATTTAGTTATGTCAGGTGTAAACAACAATAATCCACCGCACCTTAATAATAACAACAATGTTCTTCCACAGCCCGATCTTCGGACCATGGAGGAGCTTTGTCAACCCACCATGTTTGGACGAGGAGGACCGATTGCACCGATGCAAATCAACGCTCCTGAGTTTTCGTTGAAGCACCACATGATTCAGCAAGTGCAAACTAACCCATTCCGTGGATTGCCTGATGATGATGCCAACAAACACCTCGACAAGTTCATTACAATCACCCAAAGCATGAAGTTGGCTGGTGCCACAATGGATGAACTTCGCCTACAACTCTTTCCACATACTTTATTACATCATGCCGAGAAATGGTTTGATCGTCTCCCGAAGAATTCTATTCACACTTGGGATGACATGACTCAACGCTTTTTATCGCGCTACTTTCCACCATCCATGGTCACGAGCCTTCGCAATCAAATCAGCGGTTTCATGCAAGATCCTGATGAATCTCTTTTTGATGCTTGGGAGAGATATAATGTCTTGATCGATAGATGTCCAAACCACAACATGCTACCTGTGACTTTAATCGATACTTTCTACAACGGTTTGACTTTTCGAGATCGTGATACGATTAATGCAGCCGCCAGTGGCACATTCATGAAAAGGAGACCCGAGGAGTGTAGAGAGTTAATTGAGAACATGACTACTCACCACAAAAACTGGGATTCCTCTGCTTCTTCAAGGAACAGCCCGAGAGTCAATGTTTCCTCAACCTCAGCAAACCCTGAGATGACCGAACTCACCCGCATGATGGCCGAAATGAGCAAAAGTATTACGCTTCTCGCTTCAAACCAACAACAACAACAAGTTAAAGCGGTTGCTAGTCCTTGTGAAACATGTGGCGGTCCTCACTCATACACCGATTGTCCTTCGACACAAGGAAATCCGGAAAATGTGTATGCTGCTTACGGTAATTATTCACCGGAAAATTACCAAGCTAGATAACAAGGGGATAGAAATCTGCTGAGCTACCTTTCCAACAACTACCTTTCACCCGATTTTTCTCCTCAAAACCATCAACCCGCCAACAACTACAATAGAAGCAACCAAATTTCACATCGTGCTTCTAACCCTTATCAACCACCCACCCAAGAAAACCCACCCATTAATCCCGATGTTGATGCCATCATGAGAACTCAAGGTGAGCAAATCAAGAATCTACAGAGCCAAATAATCAATTTGAAAGGAGATATCTTGAAGCAAGGAAATGACATCAGAACCGAGGTTCGTGATAATATTCAATCCTCCTTCAGCACTCAAACGACTGAATTAAAGAATCTATTGGCAGGTTTCTTGCCTGAAGCTCAACCTTCTTCTTCTTCGGGTTCTCTACCTTCAAACACCGTCACCAATCCGCGAGCTAATGTGAGTGATATAACTACGCGTAGTGTAATTACCATTGTCAATCCACCTACCCCACCACCATCATCTACATCTCCTCCACCACCATGTATCCCCACTCCTCCTACACCTAGTGTTAGTACACCATTACCGTCTCCGCCTCGTCATGACGATGTATCTCGGAAGGACCCTTCAACATCACAACCTTCACCAACTACACCTTCACCGTCTCCCTATCAACCCAGAATCCCATACCCTTCTCGCATAGGCAAGACCAACGAGCTAACCAAGAATGACTGTCAAGTATCGAAATATGTGGATATGCTATCTAAAATGACCATCAACATTAGCCTTGTTGAAGCACTTTGCCACATGCCGAAATTTGTCAAAGCATTCAAGGAATTGCTTAGCAAGAAGGAGAAGCTGATTGAACTCGCCAACACACGATTAAATGAAAACTGCTCTGCAGTCCTTCTTAGAGAACTTCTGGAAAAGCTTGGAGATCCCGGTCGTTTTGTGTTGCCTTGCGTGTTCAACAAAACTGAAGAATTTACTGCCCTTGCTGATCTCGGGGCTAGTATTAATTTGATGCTACTGAGTGTTTGGAAAACACTATCATTACCCGACCTCATTCCAACAAAGATGACTCTCGAACTTGCAAATCGCACTCTCGCTTACCCCGTTGGTATAGCCGAAGACGTGTTTATCAAAGTTGGCACATTTACTTTCCCGGTCGATTTTGTCGTAGTTGATTATGAAATAGACCCTCGTATTCCTTTAATACTTGGTCGGCCATTCTTGAGAACCGGACGTGCTTTAGTAGATGTGGCCGAAGGTGAGTTAATCTTACGAGTCGGGGATGATTCAAAAGTTTTTAAAATAAGGAAGCTTACAGGCAAATCCTTTGGAGGCCGAGAATCAGTGAATATGATAAATGTGCTCGATGACTTTACCGTCTACGAAAATCCTTTATTCGAGTCTTCCACTAATAATCCACTCTTTGAAGATAATGTGGATGATTCTCTCCCTACTTTGGACGCTTCTCCCATTTATGATTCGCCACCGATCTTTGATGCTTATGATGACAATGATTCTAGCTCAGATTCGGATGATTTTGATTGTACTTCTGAGTATCCCGAGCTGCCCACTTTCGATGATTTCGATGAGGCTGATACTCTCTCGAGCGATTCTTCACATGATGAAGATCCTCCGCCATCACTCGATCCTACTTTGAACAATTATTCATTTGAGGAAGATTTCTCTGAATTTCTCAACACATACTTCCCTCATGAAAGTGATGCTCCTCCTTTGGACTTTGAAGATTATCGTCTTGATCCTACTTTAGATTTGAAGCACATTCTGTCAAAGGAGAAGAAACCGATCGACACCGAAATCCGTTGCACATATGATTTAACACCTCTTTGTCCCCCTTCTGAGGACGAGGTTGTGCTTCTTTGCGGATCTTCTTCACACTCGGCTGAGCCTGAGTGCTATTTTCCCTTAAAGGAAAAGGTGTTCGACCCCGGTATTGAAGTTTTTAAGCCATCTCAGTATCCACCTGAAGAAATAAAAGGAAAAATCTTTGGAACCATTGAAGACATGCTTGCACCACTTCAACCTTGCTTCCACCATGCTCCATCGCTGCTTAAGGGAACCCTGCCACTTCTTCTTTGGCTTGCCTTGTTCGCCTTAAGCTTGTGATTATTGATGGATGAAAACTATGTCTTCGATCCTGGTGGATACGTTTTATGCTTCTTCCGTTGATGATCAAGGTCGAGTCAGGCTCACGACTCGGTTAACAAAAATCAAGCGCTTCTTGGGAGGCAACCCATGCATCTATCTTTTCGCTTTCTTTATCATAAGTGTAGGGGAGACCCGTTGGTTTGCTTTCCTCTCCTCACTTCTTAATCAGGGATTCGAGCTTCAATGATCCACTCTTGATGATTCTTGACGACCCGTGATTCCGTGTTATACTTCTTCCCGGTTCTATCCTAAACTCTTTTCGATTCACTATTTTATATTTTCTCAATATTAAAATAGGAATCTCTTTAGTTGTCCTTTCCTTAGCGAGATTTAAATAACGTGCACAATGTCCTAAGTGTAGGGGAGTTTACTCCCACATGCTTAAACATTGAGGACAATGTTTATCTTAAGTGTAGGGGGGACTTCTATCGAAGTTAAGTGGTCTTTTCCTTGTCTTTGTCCTTATTTTAACCGGAAAATCAATTTTTCGACATTTTTCAAATTTTCTGATCTATTTTGGCCTATTAGTTTTACCCTTTGTATAGTTATTTTCTTTCTTTGCTAGAATAAATGTTTAATAAGTGGTTTTAATTTTCAAACGTTGTGAATCTTTTGACTCAATCTGAGTTTACTCTAGCTAGTATCCTTAACGTGTTTAAGTCAAGTTTTGCTAGGCTTTTATATAGGGAGCTATAAAACGCGAAAGTCTTAACTCTCACGGGTTAAGAACAAGAACTTTTCGCAAGTTCCTATAATTGATCCTAGAGAGCCGTTTATCAAGGTAACTTTAAAATGCGATTTCTAAACTTGAAAAAGTCCAAGAATTTGCAAGATCCTATAGGCGACTCGAAAACCCAAAACTTCGATTTAATAGGCTAAGTATCCACGAGTCTCATTATTTGAGATTTTAAACTATGGAGAACGAGAGATGATAGAGCCAATTATAAGTTCGGTATTCTTTCGTGAATTTATGTGAGTTAATTATAAGCCTATTCTCCCATCGCTTGCTAATAAATTTATCTGCTAATAAATAAGGTTGTACGATTTGAAAAGTTACTTAACTTCTAGCCCCAGATCGTTTAAAAGTTGCTCGGTATGGATTAGAGTTCATAGCCAAGGCATAACTTATTGAAGCGGGATGCGAAGATTGGCGAGTCCGAAAAGGCCCTAACAATGCATGAGGGCTATATTTTGTTGCTAAAGATCCAAAGTGATGTGAAGAATCATTTATCAAAAATCAATATGAAGGATCGAGACACACGACGAAAAGCAAAAACTCCCCAAAAGTCATGGAGAAGTGTATCCGAAAAGACCCTAACAAGGTATGAGGATAAATAGATCCAAGTCATAAAAGGAGGCGGATCGTTGTATATCAAAGTCCAAAATAAAGATTGGAGAAAAATGAAGAAGTCGTGGTCCAAGTATGAATCTCTCAAAACTTCAAGTGAAGAAATTCCTATTATGAAGAGAAGGCCATTATTTCATGAACGTCTCTCAAGGTTTGAAGTATGAAGTCGCTGCCAAATATCGGTCCGAGAAAGGTCTCAAATCACGAAGCGAGTTATGCCAAGATATGAACTTTATGAGGTCCCGAGAAGCAGTTTTAAAAGATTTGGTCCTTTAGCTAACTATTGATTAAATCGTTCACTTTATTTTCAGACTAATTAACTATCGAAATAAGTCAAACAATGCATCCTCATGATCATTCAAGACAACAATAAAATATAAGAGATACCCCTAGGAATAAGGGAGTCTAAGTGAGTAATTGGCCCACATGAGTTCGTGTTAGTTTACTAACTTATAATAACAATGATCTCGTTTTTAAGCTTGGTTTGGAGAAAGTGAAAACTTGAGGATGATGATTATTCATGACATTTCCTAAACCCAAGGTATGCTTTTGATTTCTTTATATTGTATGTCTTTAATTTTCTATCTCTTTAATAAAGACCAACGTGGATTAATTATGATGAAAAGTGTAATCTTGCTTTGTAACTAATGCATTGCATGAGGACATTGCAATGGTCAAGTGTAGGGGATTTGATATGTGTGTAAACACACATCTTTTCTACCACTTAATTACAATAATAACCGGACCAAAACGTGTATTTTATGTCTTTTATGTCGGAATTATGCGTGGTTTGTGTTTTTGTTGTGATTTAGGACGAAAAGGTGAAAAGTGGAGAAAACACGGGAATTCACGGGCATTTACGGACTCTTATTGAAGAAAAAGATGAAAAGACGAAGTCAAGAAGTCAAGAGTGCAAAAAGAACGGAAGTCCAAGACCAATTCTGAGGATTTATCAAAGAAAAAGTCAAAATACGGAAGTATACTTAAAGACGAGGAACTCAAGTCTTATTTATCGAAGAATTAAAAGACGAGTCCAAAGAAATCCCGAGCCAAAAGTCATCACATTCTAAGATTAACAAAAAGATTAAGAAGGAAGGACTTGATGGCGCAATTAAGAAGAAAGGAAGGAGAGGAGGAAGCTTCCTCTAACCATCCTCCGAATCACCTATAAATACCTCTCATTTCACTTCATTTGTTTTTGTTGGCTAGATTGACAAACTAGTTCTTCCACCTTTATTTTATGCACCTTTAATTACTTGTCATTTAAACACATGTTTTGCACCTTTAATTACCTTTAATTTCAAGTAAGTGTTTCTTTAATTACTCGCACCTTTACTTTATCTTGTTAATCTCATTCTTCCTTTCTTTAAAACTTTGATTTATAAGCTTTTTGTCTTGTTGATTCGTTTAAAGTTTACATTTTTATGTTTTTGAATATTTTAAATCATTTATTTTCATAGCTTATTTTGTTTATTTTCAAGTTTATAAAGTTTTTATAAAAGTTATTTTTATATAAAAAGTTGTTTTTAGTAAAGCTTATTAATTTCGTGTCTTAAAAGCTTTTAAATTTCAGTCTAGTAGCTTATTTTCATCCGGTTTACCTTAGATATTTCGTCTTGTGCTTATTAGAATCATAGCTTATTTGTTGTGCTTAATTTGCGTACTTTCCTCCGTATTCCGATTGGTAAGATCGGAAGAGGGAGTTACATTCTGATTGGGGTCAATCGGATAAGGGTTTCATTATTCCGATTGGGGGAGAACTTGGTATTCCGATCGTAGCAAGGTAAGAGGGTATTCCGATTGGTGTAAGTGACAGATATTCCGATAAGGGTGCTCTTTGCCATATTCCGATCGAGGTGCGTTTTGGTTATTCCGATCGTATAAGGTGACAGAAATTCCGATTGGTGTTCCAAATAGCATTCCGACCAGGTCCACTCATATTCCGATCAAGGTAAGGCAATCATTCCGATCTGAAGGTGTTGGTTATTCCGATTGGGTGAGTGACAACACTCCAATTTGGGGCCAGCCATCATTCCGATCTGAGGTGAGCTTGATCGGAATATATTCCGATTGGGATATTTTTCTTATTTTGTCTTGTTCAATTTTTATCCTATGTTTTTATACTTTGTCCATTTTTAATTCTCGTCACGCTTTTATTTTTAGTCATTTAATCAATTTACTTTTCGTCACGTTTTTAAATATCGTACATTTCTTTTAAGTAGATTTAGATTTTAATTTCACGCTGTTTTAATACTTGCCCTTTACTTTAACGACATTTACTTTTAAGTCTTTGCACCATTTTTATTTAAAAACAACCAAAAATATTTGTTCCACCAAAATAAAACTGAGTCACATAGAGAACCTAGATCAATTCGATTAGACCAACACAACGAACTTAATCTTAATTTTTATACGGGGTTGTCAAAAGCCGTGTATCACAAGGTGAGAAATGACTATCAAGGAGAATGTTATGCCTACAATGATGATGGAAGGGCACACTTCAAACCGAACATAAATCCTAATCATCTATCTTACAAATCCAACAACTACCTTGCTCCATCGAGTTTTCCTCCCCATCAACCCACCCAAACCCAAGGAAACAACCCACAAGTGCTTAATAGACACCAAGGGCCTAATAGATGAAACTTTCAAGAGAATGATAATTTGAGGGGTCAAAATCAATTTCAAGGAACTGCTAATTCAAGAAACCAAAATCATTTACAAGGAAATAGCTTTCAAGGCCAAAACCAAAATTTTCAAAACCATGGGTTTTATAATCAAGGTTTTCCACCTCAAGGTTTTTATCAAGGCAATACTCTTGACCCCCAAATTGAGCTTGTGCTTCATAAGATGAATCAAATTCAAGAGGAAAATAATAAGAAATTTGCTCTCTTACAAACACAAATCTTGCAGACCCAAAGGCCTCAAGGTGCTTTACCCTTAAACACCCAAACCAATCCTCGAGATAATGTTAATTCCATTAATACAAGGAGTGGGAAAACCACCGTGGGACCTTCCATTCCTCCGCCAAGAAAGGAGGAACAAGGCCCGAAGGTAACAATGAGTAATCCTACTCCCCCTTCGGTGACTCCACCCACGACCCCTCTTTGTGATATTCCACCATTGATCGGATCTATACTTTCCGAGCCCAGCCTTGAGGAAAACCTAGAGAAGAATCCTCCAAAACCCTCTCCTCAACCTTCACCCAAACCCAATCTACCATATCCTTCTAGGTTGAGGAAGGAGAAGCTAAGGAATAAAGATGACATACAAGTGTCCAATTTTTTGAGGATGTTTAAGCAATTGAATATCAATATATCTTTTGTGGAGTCTTTAGCTTACATGCCTAAGTTTGCCAAGATGTATAAGGACCTTATCTCGAACAAATAAAAATTGGTTGATGTGCCTAATACTTCCCTAAATGAGAATTGTTCCGCGTTGTTGTTAAAGACGTTACCTACTAAACTTGGTGATCCAGGCCGGTTCTTAATTCCATGTAAATTTCCGGGGGTAGAGAATTGTATGGCTTTAGCGGATCTTGGTGCGAGCATAAATTTGATACCTTTATCAGTTTGGAACGACTCTCACTTCCCGACCTTACCCCTACTAAAATGACACTCGAATTTTCAAATCGAACGATTGCTTATCCGATGGGAATAGCGGAAGAATTTTTTGTAGGAGTTGACAAATTCACGTTCCCTGTGGACTTTGTAGTTGTGGATTATGATATGGATCTGAGAGTTCCCCTTATTGCAGGAAGACCGTTCTTAAGAACTGGTCGCACTCTCACTGATGTTGCGTAAGAGGAACTCATTATGCGGGTAGGAGATGAGAGAGTTGTGTTTAACATGGGAAACGTGACTAAGAAATCTCAAGTGTGTGAAGCCGTGAACATTGTGGATGTCCTTGATGAAGTTTATGATGAACACTTTCATGATGCTTGCAAAAGTAATAATGAGGACATTCCACATGTTGAGACCGTAGCCTCCATTGCTCCCTCCTTAACTCCATTTAGAGAGAGTGATTTCCTCTTAGAGGAATTTGAGTCTAACTTTCTTGGAAATGAAGATTCTCCCATCAATTGGGAAGAAGACATTCTTACTATCCAAAAGTTTTGAATGAGGATCCCATTCCTTCAGCTACTCCAAAAGAAGTTACTAATGACGATCCATCATTAGTTAAACCTTCTATTGAGAGCCCACCTTCCTTAGAGCTTAAGTATTTACCATCACATTGAGTATGCTTTCTTAGAGGGAGAAGATAAGCTACCGGTCATAATTGCTAAAGACTTGAAGGAAGATGAAAATAAGAAGCTTATTGAAGTTCTTCAAAAGCACAAAAAGGCTATTGCTTGGAAAATATCTGACATAAGAGGGATTGATCCACACTTTTTTACTCATAAGATCCTTATGGAGGATGATTATAAACCCTCCATTCAAAACCAAAGAAGGGTTAACCCAAAAATCCATGAAGTCATCAAAAAGGAAGTTATCAAACTCCTTGATCGGGTATGATTTACCCAATTTCTGACTCACCATGGGTTTTGTGTGCCTAAAAAGGGTGGAATCACCGTTGTTCCAAATGAAAACAACAATTTGATTCCCACAAGACTTGTCACGAGTTAGAGAGTTTGTATAGACTATCTAAAGCTTATTGATGCCACAAGAAAGGATCATTTTCCCTTACCTTTCATGGACCAAATGCTAGAGCGTTTAGCGGGAAATGAATACTATTGCTTTCTTGATGGATTCTCGGGTTATTTTCAAATACCCATTGACCCAAAAGATCAAGAAAAGACCACATTCACGTGTCCCTATGGAACATTTGCTTACAAACCAATGCCTTTTGGCTTGTGCAATGCACCTGGGACATTTCAAAGGTGTATGATAGCGATCTTTCATGATATGATAGAGCAAACCATGGAAATGTTTGTGATTGATCTCTCGGTGTTTGGAGATTCATTCACTTCTTGCCTTTCCCATTTAGAACGTATGCTTAAAAGGTGTGAGGAAACACGCCTTGTTCTAAATTGGGAGAAGTGCCACTTCATGGTTAAAGAAGGGATAGTTTTTGGTCATAAGATTTCTAAGAAAGGATTAGAAGTGGGTCGTGCTAAATTAGACGTTATTGCTAAACTTCCCCCACCTACTACGGTGAAAGGTGTTAGGAGATTTTTGGGACATGCGGGTTTCTATAGACGCTTTATTCAAGACTTTTCTAAGATTGCTAGACCGATGACCCACCTATTGGAAAAGGATGCTCCTTTCATCTTCACTAAGGAGTGTTTAGAATATTTTGAGATCCTTAAGGAATAATTAACAAAGGCTCCGGTTTTGGTTTCACCAAATTGGGATATGCCTTTTGAGCTCATGTGTGATGCTAGTGACTATGCGGTGGGAGCCGTCACGAGCCAAAGGGTTAACAAACACTTTCAACCTATACACTATGCTAGTAAGACAATGACGGGTGCTCAATTGCATTACACTACCACGGAAAAAGAATTGTTAGCCATTGTGTATGCTTTTGAGAAGGTTTGCCCTTATCTTGTTCTTTCAAAGACCATAGTGTATACGAACAATTCCGCCCTTAAATACCTTATGGCAAAGCAAGATGCTAAGCCTAGATTGATGAGATAGGTTTTGTTGCTATAAGAGTTTAAGATTTAGATTCATGATAAAAAGGGAGCGGAAAATTTAGCCGCGGATCATTTGAGTAGACTTGAGGATCCTTTTCAAGGAGATTTACCTCATAAGGAAATTAATGAATCCTTCCCTCTTGAGGAACTCATGTCTATCTCTTCACAAGAGGATGCCACCCCTTGGTTTGTGGATATTGCAAACTATCTTGTGGGGGATGTGCTAATTGAGGGTCTTACTTCCCAACAAAAGAAAAGGTTTCTCAAAGAAGCTAAATACTACTTTTGGGACGAACCTTACCTCTTTAAGCAATGTGCGGATCAAATCATAAGACGATGTATAGATGGGCGCGAAGCTTTTAAGATCTTAGAAGCTTTCCATAAAGGACCCACGGGGGGACATTTTGGGCCTAACTACAGGCTAAGAAAGTCTTTGATTAGGGTTATTATTGGCCTTTGATTTACAAGGATGCCCAAGAGATGGTGAAAATATTGTGATGTATGCCAAGAAAAGGAAAAATTAATCAACGTGATGAGATGCCACAAAATTTCATACAAAAGTGTGAAATATTTGATGTGTGGGGATTAGACTTTATGGGACCTTTTCCATATTCCAAAGGAAATAAGTACATACTCGTAGCGGTGGATTATGTTTCAAAGTGGGTTGAGGCTAAGGCTTTACCTACTAATGATGCTCGAGTTGTAGTGAAATTCTTGAAGCAACTTTTTGCTAGGTTTGGTGTACCTCGTGCCATTATTAGTGATCGCGGGACTCATTTTTATAATGATCAATTTACTAGAGTCATGAAGAAATATGGTGTTAACCATATACTTCCTACCGCGTATCACCGATAAACCAATGGGCAAACCGAGGTCACTAATCGTGGTTTGGAAAATATTTTGGAACATACGGTGGGAGAGCATCGCGCCTCTTGGGCGGATAAACTTGATGATGCATTGTGGGATTTTTTAACCACATACAAGACACCTATAGGTTGCCCACCTTATCGTCTTGTATATGGAAAAGCATGCCATCTCCCTTTTGATTTGAAACATAAGGCTTCATGGGCATTAAAATGGGCTAACTTTGACCTTAACCAAGCCGGTTCACATAGGAAGAACCAACTCAATGAGATGAATGAGCTTAGAACCAATGCATATGAGAATTCATTGCTATACAAGGAGAAAACTAAGCAACTTCATGATGCCAAGATTAAGAACCGTGAGTTCAAAGTTGGAGATTCGATTTTACTATACAAATCACGGTTGAAACTTTTTGCGGGCAAGCTTAAGTCACGATGGACCAGTCCATTCACTATAACTCAATTGTTTCCATATGGGACCATTGAGTTATCTCAACCAAATGGCCCAAATTTTAAAGTGAATGGCCATCGTGTGAAGCATTATTTTGGGGAGGACATTTCCGTTGAAATGGTCCAAGAGACCCCCATTTTCCCCATGCATTAATTCATTGTGGGATGAGTCGAGTTAGAGACTCCTTAAATCAAGCACTGTATAACTAGGTTAGACCATTTAGATAGCTTTAATAAGAGGGTGATATAGTTGAGATGAAGTGTAGGGGGAGGTTTCTTTCTTTTGTCTTTGATGTGTTTGTAGGGTTGCTCTCTCTCATTGCATTCATGTAGCTTATGGAGGAGGCCCTCGTATTGGGTTCACTTTGATACTTTTGTGATTCAAACTTGGCTATTAATAATGTCTAAAATGAATTCACTTTAGTAGACCTTTCCTTAGCAAGAGTTAAACAAAGTACGCAATGTCCTATGTGTAGGGGAGTTTACTCTAATGCTCTTAAACATTGAGGACAATGTTTATCTTAAGTGTGGGGGGTTTTCTATCAAACTGACCTTGCCTATACCATTGCTTTTGCCTTCATGATAATTGGGAAAAAAATTCAACATTTTTCAAATTTTTGATCAACTTTCGCCACAAAAATATTGCATGCATCATTTTTGCATAAATCATTTTTTATTTGCATAACACATTTGCATTGTCTTTTATTTCTTTTCTTCTTTTAAAAAAATAAACGAAAAATAAAAAGAATATAATAAAGGTTATGGTTTAACAAATTTAAACGTATTTGAAATATTAGGCCCGCCATGGTTCCTTTGACTCAACCCGAGTTTGAGGGTAAAGCACCTTTCATTTGGTTTATTAGGCTAAGCATCCACATGTCTCATTACTTGAGATTTTAAATTGTGGAGAACGAGAAATGATAGACTTTGAAGTAAGTGTAAAGGGCTAGACAAACCTCATATTAATTACTTGTGGCTATTTTCTCCCCTTTCGTAACCTTTACTTTCTTGTCAACGAGTGTATATATTGTTAATAAATAATCAAGAACGGTTTTAATCGGTTTGTAGTCTCTTATGCATTTTTTACTAATCATTCGTGGTTGGTATAAGTATGTCTTAAGATTCTAAGTTAGAACGTTTTATGTGTACTAGACTTATGTCATGCTTAATACTTAGTGGGTGTTTTTCTTTTAATTATTTTTCTATTCTTTGTGAGCAATCAAGAAAAATAAGAACGGCTTATAAAAAAATGAGTGGCTAAAAAAACAATTAAAAAAAATAATAATAATAGTAATAATTATACAAGACTCCCAAGAGGGGCAGTGTGGTATTAATTATAGTAGCTATTGAATTCCAATATTACTCCCACAAGGGTTGCGCGAATTTGGTAGTTGCTCCAATCGAATATTACTCTCACAAGGGTTGCGAGATTGAAGATCCAAGGTCTCAAAAAGGCGGTGAATATAAATTTTTGCGTGATTTTTATTGTTCTTTTCTTAGTGAGTGAGTAGCTACTTATTAATGCATGACATAAGTTTCTTACTCATAAGGCGAATGACTTATTATTTTAGGACGGACTTATATCAATTGTGGGCGGTTTTTCGAGTAATTGATAAGATGATTATCTACCATTAAAACCAAGGTTGTAAATAGCGTGAAGCTTAGCGTAGCGGCATTGTCAAGCTTCGAGCTACACAAGCTATAGCGAAGTTATGGCGTTTTCTAGAGCGTGATATATAGCGGCATAAAATATTTATAAATTAATATTTATATAGCGATTTTACAAATGTAGCAATACTATAATTCAAATATAAAACAAAATCGGCTAATATTTACCTAAGGATTTTTCCCCATAGTAAAATTTTTAAACCCAAGTCTACTAAATAGCCCAAAACAATAAGCCTAATTCTTTATATATTTGCAAAAAGATTCAAAAAAGTGCCACACTATGCGCTATAGCACGCTATATCGCGCTTTATGCCTCTTTTTAGCACGCAACGCCTAGAGATGACGATTTAGTCTATTTCGTAACGTGGAGGCCACGCTTCACGCTATAGCACGCTATAAGGCGCGCTATAGCGCGCTATTTAGAGCATTGATTAAAACTGTGCTTCCTTATTTTCGGATTTTGCATTTCTTATATTTCACGCTTTAATAATGACAAATTTGCTCTCAATCAATTTTCTCAATTAATAACCGGTCCTAGAGGAAAAATAAACGGGGGTATAATGGTAACACAATTAATTTGTATGAATAACTCGATGCACTTTCACTTGTGAATAACAATGATCTCGTTTCTAAGCTTGGTATGGGGAAAGTGAAACTTGAGGATGATATGTATTTATGGTAGAAAAGCCCTAATCAAAGTCATTGATGTCTTAATGTGACATTGATGTCTTAATGAGTTATTTCCATCTAAACATTTCATGAAAAGCCAAAAATATATAAATAGAATTGCTTACTTTGTATTGCAATGTAAATATTCAAAATCATGCATCATATAGCTTAGCATAGTGTAGAAGCATATCATCTTGGCCAAGGTTGGTTAATTATGCGAGAAGTGTACCTTTGTGCTTTGAAATATGTCATTGCATGTGGGCATGGCAATGGTCAAGTGTAGGGGATTTAATATGAGTCATACTCATATCAATTATAACATATAAAACCCCTAGAACACAAGGAAAATACCAAGTTTTAATGTGATAAAACAGAATTACGTGGTATTCTTTGTTGTTTGTGATTGTATAGGTAAAATGATACGATTCGGTGCAAACACGGATTTCAAGGCATGATTATGAAGAAAAAGACAAAAGAAGGGCCTATTTTGACAAGTCTCCAAAGTTTAAGGCCCTAATTGGTTGATTTCAGAAGTTCAAGGGCTAAAGATGACGCTTCTACAAAATTATTATGCTTAAACAAGAAACTGCCAAAGTTAAGGGGCTTAATCTGCCAATTCTCAAAATGTTATATGCTTAATCCGTGTGGAGAAAGAATGGACCAATGGAAAGCTTCTTATACAATCACTCGGATTGCCACATATGCTGCTCCATTAAAAAGAAGAGAAGAATATCTTAACAGTGCACACACTAGGGGTGAGCATGGTTCGGTTTGGTCGGTTTTTGTATAAAACCGAAACCGAACCAATAAATTTCGGTTTCTGATTTTTAGGAACCATTCGGTTTCGGTTTTGTGTCGGTTTGGTTGTTCGGTTTTCGATTTACTTTCGGTTTGGTTTTTCGGTTTTTTCGGTTCCTATATGATTTATCGAGCTTCGCTTTTACAAGTCGATTTTGAATATTCCATAAACCGACACGTTAAAAGCTTTAAATAAATAATAACGACAAGAAACACAACATTAACAATAAGGAATAAATTTCATATAAAATCCTAAAAAATCATTTATGTGTATAAATCAACACAGTAGCAATGATAAAAACCTAATTAAAAAAACAATCGAGAAGAAAACTTATTATTTAGTCTTGTTCAATAAGCATATGAAACAATGATTAGTTATTTAACATGATAGAATTAATCTAGCGTAGCATATTCATCGTCCATTAGCTTCGACGTAAACTCATATATAAATTCTCATGTTTATAAAGATCAGTTCGGTTTCTATCGTTTTTCTTTAATGCTAAAACCAAACCGAACCAAAAGTTTCGGTTTTTTCAAAATGAAAAAACCGAACCATTGGTTTTTCAATCGGTTTCGGTTTTTTAGGTTTCGGATCTTCGGTTTTTTTCGGTTTAGGTTTGGGTTTTCGGTTTTTTGCACACCCCTAGCACGCACTCACTTTGTCAATCAATCATATTTCAAAAAACGGATAATGATCTGTGTGAGCGTCTAGCAACCAATACAAACTTGACACGTGGTCATCTTCTTCCCAGAACGTAGAAATCGATTGAGGCCATTTCATGAAGAGATTTCTACATGGAAAATGATCACAAGGACAAGACAAATAAAACCCAACTATCTAATTAGAATGAAATCAATCAATTCAAATTCCCCCAATCTGGCCAAGAACACTTGAAGAATGCATAACAGAATTTGGACACGTGGAGCTTTCCAATCACCACCTTCACTACTCAGCCTATAAATACCCTAGATTAGTCTCATTTGTAAGTAGTAGTTAAGTGTGAAAATTTCACACACTTAGCTTAATTCACTCTCCCATTTTTACCTTCATAGCTTAACTGCTTAAGTGTGCCTGACAAGCACACCAAAACTAGTTAGTTAGTTGTTCAGTTGTAACAGAATCAACCATTAATAAAATAAATTCACTTCTCATTCCACTCTGATTCTCATAGTTCTTCTATTAGCCTACTGTTGATGCAAAAGTTGGGTGATCCTTGCTAGACCCGAATTAGGCTTAATTCAGGTTGGCTGGGCTCCGACTCCTGCACCAAGTGAATCGTTTGGTTGGGATCCTGCACACTAAACAGCACGCGTTAGGCTTACCGTGGGAATGTTTCCCACGATTAGACTCCAGCGTGAGAGTAAGTAATCGGTTAGGGTTTATGTGAGTTGAGAGTATAGAATGTGATACCTTTGTGGAACCCTTGGGGGTTCCTTTTATAGGCAGTGGAACCCTAGTGGGCTGCCACTGATACTTCGGCCCCAAGGAAAGGATAACTATCAGAATTAGAATGATTGTTATCCTCTAATTATAGTAGTGAATATCCTTCCCTTTTGGGGTAAACCTATTCCTAGACAGAATATGATTCTGTCTAACCCTATGTCGGCCGCACCGGGCCGTGGGCCGCACACATGTGTGCGGTCACTGTTCATCCAAGCCCATAAGCCTGAATGACATTATCCCACCCATCCGTGATGGGCCAGATAAGGGTAGTACCCGTGAGCCGGGTTCCTGACCCGGCTGGGGACTATACGTCATCATGTCCCCCCAGTCTAGTTGTTACAGCCGTAGGCGTAACCTCTAGACTATCAAGGTGCTCTCCGGACATACCAAGGAAGACCTAGGAAATGAGACATTGAAAATTTTGTTCTGGCCGCACGTGGCGACCTGTCGTAGGAATATATTTTGAATAATACCTTAGCCGCACGTAACGGCCGAGACAATTTAAATGTAACATTAAATACGGTCTTACGTAAGAGCCGCATATCCCGACACAAGAATAAAAACATTAATGATAGTCAACATTCTAGTCGCATGCCTGCAAAAGTGCACCATTAATGCCCACCCTTGAGCCACGTAAAACTGCTAAGAAGTGACCCGTGGGTCCCCCTCTGATTTTGCAGAAATGTCATAAATCCTATCCGTTGGATAGGCGAGGTGGCTTACACGTGTCGAATATCCATGGTAACTCGGAAACCGAGGCAACCCTATATAAGAGTTGGTATGCGTGTTTGTTACACACACAACTCACCCCTTCTTCCGCCATTGTTATTCTCAAGCTTTTATCTCCAAAACATTGCCTTCTTTTCCACGGACTTCCTTCGCCACAGGTTAGATCATCACGCCTTTAAAAACCTTTTTATAAAACATGGTAAAGGACAACCCCCTTATCACGGATGTCCTTAACGTGATGTCTGCGGAAAAATACCTCGACTTCCTGTCGAAGTATTATATACCCAAAAGCGTACACCCCACCTATCCAGGTGATGGTGAAGCGATTACGGATGCACCAGCGGGGAAAATAGGCGTATACACACGCCTGTTTGACTCGGCCAACTACCGTATCCCCTTATCCAAGTTCTTGGTAGACCTTCTATTATATTATGACTTCCACATAACCCAGCTTCACTGCATAGGGGCGTGTAAAATCAATCAGTTTGAAATTACATGCCATACCTGCGGAGTAACCCCAACCGTGAACCTTTTTAGGGCTTTTTATTTTCCTCAGCTAGTGAATGGGTGGCTGTCGTTTAAAAAACGACCCGGGAATGCCCCTATGACGTATAGGAAGCCTCTAGACTCCCTTAAGAACTGGTACGACCATTACTTCTTTGTAGATGAGAAGGTGTTCCCTACTCCCTTCGTACTCAAAACCAAAGCCCCCAAAGACTATCCACCCAAAGCCAAAGATTATAGCAGCAAGGACCTAAAAATACTAGATACCCACCGCACAGAATTTCATAGAGGGTTGCCGGAACACTTTCTGTGCTTAGTAGGGATAAGCCGCCGCTACTTTGGGAGGGATGACTTATACCCGTGCTTCCTGACGGAACAGGGAGAGGGTAGGTCTAATTTATATGTTGTAGATTTGAATTGTCATGCATATTTGTAGAACTTTACTAACCCATATACTTGTAAAATGTCCGCAGAGATGAACCTTCACGGACTAATCCGCCAGGGCGACCCAATGAAGGTAGCGGAAGGATTTCGGCCGTTGAAGCAGAATGAGCTCCCGTTGCTGGAAGCGTTAGCTGACCGCACTATGCCGCTCGAAGAAACATCCGAGCCCAGATCAGATGAAGAAGATCCCGCCATCGAGAAATCCCCATTGGATTTCCTCAATGAACATGGCAAAGAACCATTGCTAGAGGGGGGGCACCACCAACCAGGAAGAAGAGAATGACACCAACGAAGACACTACTCAGGCGTCCGGGTCCGCCCCGCTCACCTCTAGGAAGAGAAAGACCACCAGAAGGGTGGCAAAGAAGATAGGGGACAGGGCCGGAGCCGTGAATGCTCCTCCAAAAAAAGCTGAGGAAGGATCATCCGCAGTACCAAGAGGGGAGTGGTACTGCGACCGCTCAGGCCGACCCCACTCCGAACATGGGAGGGCCAGTCTTGCGAGTCACCCCCGTGAGTGTCGTAGCTCCTACCGGCCCAGACCCTGCCATTGACACCTCGTAAGTACCCTTTTGAGTATGATTCGTGTCTTTATATGATGCGTAGACTAATATTATCATGTCAAATAACAGGGCTAATCCGGCGGACGTAGCGCAGGAGGAAGAAGTGAGGAGGTATCCATCCCCCGCACCAACCAACAAGCCCCCATCCCCCGCTGCCACACATGCCAAGGAGCCGCACCCCGAGGGGCCAGAAGAAAGCCTGCGCCTAGCATGGAACCTGTCAAGTTTGACAAGGCTGGAGGCAGAATCCGAGTGTTCAGAATTCATTGAACACATCACCCCGCCCGTCCTCGCACAAGATCTAGATGAGTTGGATCATGAGGCCCTCCTTGAGCAGTTTGACGTGTCGTCCACACACCAAGTGATGGTGGGAGCCGCGTTGAGACGCCGTCTAATCAAGGCCCTCACAAATGTGAATCGGACAGATAAGAAGATAGCCCATCGTGAGGCGATGGTCGTGAAGAACGAGAAGACCATCGCATCATTGCAGGCGGCGCTGTTTACAGCCGGGGCGACGGTGAAAGAGCAAGCTCACCACGCCGACACCCGAGAGAGGCGCATTGCTGAGCTTGAAGCCCTTGTAGCCGCATCAAACGAGAAGGTAAACTTTCGAAATTTTGTACATACACTCAAACTTTGGGCATGCATTTAACCCAAGAAAAGTATATATCCTTGTAATAACTCCAAATTTAATATGCAGGTGTCTGCGGCCGAAGCTGCTACCAAGGCCGTGACCGTGCAATCCTTCAACATCGCCCAGGAGCGTGATGCGCTGAAGGATGAGTTGACACGGACCCAGACCAATCTTGAAGAGCAAGCCGTCTCAGCTGATGAGGAGCTAAGCAAGATGGTTGTAAGTTGTGCTGAGAGAATATGTCCTCCCCTGCTATCTAATACAAGGTTTTGAGGCCTAGTATGAAAGTTCGTTAAACCGAATCTTTTCGAATTGAAAACCGGTCTTAAGTGCGACTCAATCGTCCTTTGGTGAATCAAGAGAATGGTTTGGTTTGTTTTAATTTTAAACTAATAGCAAGTAATTAAAGTGTCGATGATGTAAAGTGGAAGTTAAAAGATTAATATTGAAATGACAAGTAAAATAAATGCATGGAAACTTAAAGGTGAAATGGAAAAGAACTAACTCACTAAATAAAGCTAACACTTGGAAAATTTTCAGAAAATAAAAAGTGCTATAAGAAAGTGATATCGAAAGAAACCAAAACATAGTCAAAAGAAGCCCGATCGGAATGTATTCCGATCGGCTGATCGGAATATGGGTAAAACACCCAATCGGAAAATGGGACACAAGGGGTCGATCGGAATATCGATAAAGCTATAATCGGAATAAGCAAAAATCATCCAAATCGGAATGTGTAGAAAATGCACTCAATCTGAATATTGTACTCAAATCGGAAAACAAGCAAAACCATCCAATCGGAATTACCAAAATCTACACAATCGGAATCTCAAAGCCCTAATCCAATTTGATCAATCGGAATATGGAGAAGGGGTCCGGTCGGAATAGTCAATCGGAAAGGGTGGTTGAACCGCTTCCTAAAATTGGGGGAATCGGTTATAAGAGCCAATCGGAAAAACCAATCGGAAAGGGGATTAAAACCCTTTCCGAAATCTAAGGGATTCGAGCGAAAAGCTAGAAAATAAGCTATTAGGTTGAGCTTATTCCCAAAACTAAATCGAATCAACAAAACCGAATCAAATAAGCACTTTAATTAACTTATCTAACTCGAAATCAAGCAACTTTTTAGATCAAACAATAAAAAACATAAACTTTTTAATAAAACTTTTTTTATAAGAAAAATAAGCTATCATAAAAATAAGCCAATAAGCACAAAAGTCTTAAAGCTTAATTAAATGAAAACTTATAAAATGATCAAAAGATTAACTTTTAAGCACGAAATCAATTAGAACAACACGGATCATATGATAATCGCACCAAAATCAATCTTAAATCAAAGAAAAGTAGAATGAGATTAAGAAATAAAAGCTTAAAATAGGACTTTGATTAATGAAAATAAGCAATACAAAAGTGTTTAATCTTGAAAGATTAAAAGATGAACTAGTGAGAGAAAGTTTAAGACTTTCTCTCTCTAAAAACTAGAGAAAACTAAAAAGTGAAAAATTAACTAAAAATCTAACCACCCTCCTAATGACTATTAGGAGGGTATTTATAGGGAAGGTGGAAGGAATGCATGTGTTGCATCTTCTTTCTTGCTTTCTTCACGTTTTCTCGACTCGACTTTAATTCTTCGTCTTTGTCGTCTCGGGATTTGAACTTGTCTTTTAATTTTCTTCTTCTATTAGACTTAAGTTCTTCGACTTCGTTAAACTTCCGTCTTTTGACTTTTTCTTCGATAAATCTTCAGAATAGGCCTTGGACTTCCGTTCTTTTTGCACTCTTGATCTTTTGACTTCGTCTTTTTCCCGTTTTCTTCGATAAAAGCCCGTGAAAGCCCGTGTTTTCTTCCTTTTTCATATTTTGGTCCTAAAACACAATAAAAACACAAACCACGCATAATTCTGACTTTTACGACATAAATCACACGTTTTGGTCTTGTTATTATTGGAAATAAGTGGTAAAAGGATAAGTGTTTTCACACTTATTACTATCCGCTACAGCCGGACGCAGGTGGATTATCGGGCAAGGACTGCGACTTGCTGTGAGCAGGGCACTGGAAGCTCCACACCTATTGCAGGCATTTGTCGGGGTCGTATCCGATGGAATCGACCGTGGTAGACATGAGGGCTTGGTCAAAGCTGCGGAACTGATAGGAAAAAATGAGGACATCACACAACATCCCTATCACAACCCCTCCGTCGCGGATAACATGACCGCGTCCGTGAATGCCTTAGCGGAAATCCAACACCCTCTCTTGGACGAGCTTGAGACACTTAAGGACGCTCCAAACGAGGCAATAATGTCCCGGCTGAGCGCTGATCCCATTCCTTTGACCTTGGCCACTTATGATTCCGCATCCCAAACAATGAAAGGCGAGAAACTGCTTGTAGAAGCATTGGATGCTATTGCGGCCAAAGCCCGGGATGGGAAGGATGCTCGTGGGGAGGTCCTCCGTGCTCTAATTGAGGAAGGGAAGAAGGACATAGGAGAATTCCTACCCCCCTTGTAACTTATCATTTGTAAACACTTGTAATTTTATTCGTCCGTGTATGTACACGGCTAAGACATATGTGAAATGACTGTCTTTTATTTAGAAGTCCGTGATGACCACGGTCATTTTGTTATTTTATTTTTGAAACTTGTGTATTTTCATTTTGTTTTGAACATTGTATTCCAATACCGCATGACCTGGCACGTCTTATGTAGGAAAGGAAAATACCTACAAGCCTATAATTTACTAGACATGCGACGTGCGTCTTTACTATGAAGAGTACTGCGTGAGTACGGCATACGAAACTTACCACAACGTCTTGTGAATAAGGTGTCTAGTAAGGATACATGATCCGTGCGGCTGGGGTTGCATCCCTCTTACGCGGCAAGTTGAATTAGTAGGTTCACTTAATCCTCTTACCCCGCCTGGAGGCGTATAGTACATGTACAGTAGTTTGAATGAATGCATATGAATGAAACATGGCATATTATAATACAAGTAAAATTCATACGACTAACAAAAAATCTAAAAAATGATTTGCACAAAACAAGTCGTGGAGCTAGCTAGGCACCACGGCATTTTATTAGAACACTTAAATTTTTGTTTGAACAATAATGACAAGTCCTAAAAAACAAGAAAGGAGACTAAACAAAACATAAGCAAAAACAGATAAGCCGCATGGTTCTTTATTAAGGCCACATATAGCGAAGCACCCATGCGGAAGCCGTAGCTTTTTAAAGATAGCACCTTTTGAGATTGGAGATGTTCCATGTGCGCTCTAGGTCGCGGCCATCCATGTCACATAACTTGTACGCCCCTCGCCCTAAGGCTTCCGTGACTTCATATGGTCCTTCCCACTTAGGGCCCAGCTTTCCTGTATTCTCCGCTCGACTTGCCTCGTTAGCACGATAGACGTAATCTACCGGACGGAAAGAAACACCCTTGACCTTGGCGTCATAATAAGCCTTCATCTTAGCCTTGGACTTAGCTTCATTGATGGCTGCTATCTCCCTCTTTTCTTCCAACAGATCCAGGTTGATTCGCAGCTGCTCGTCGTTCGTGACGACATTAACTTCCGCCGTGCGGATGGTAGGTATTCCTATTTCTGCTGGTATAACAGCTTCAGTGCCGTAAGCCAATGCAAATGGAGTATCTCCGTTGGCTGTTTTGATCATAGTTCTATGCGCCCATAGCACATGTGGTAACTCATCGACCCATTTGGCACTTCGCTCATCCAAACGCGCCTTGATGCCATTTCCCAAGCTTCTATTTGCCCGTTCGACGAGGCCATTTGTCTGCGGATGCTTAACAGATGCGAAGCGCCGCTTGATGTTCAATGATGCACACCAGTCTTTGAATGGATTGTCCGTGAACTGTTTACCGTTATCCGAGATGATTTCTCCTGGTAGGCCAAAACGGCACACAATATGTTCCCAAACAAACTTTTAACTTGTTTGCCTGTGATAGATTTGACTGCCTTGGCATCTATCCATCGTGTGAAGTAGTCCATCGCGACAATCAAGAATTTAACTCCCCCCGCAGCTATAGGAAATGGTCCTGCAATGTCGATTCCCCACTTATAGAATGGCCATGGGGACGTGATAGGTGTAAGCTCCTGCTGCGGGTGCCGCGGCACTGGCCTATGCACTTGGCAATCACTGCACTTGCGAATCATGTCGCGCGCATCTCTGTGCATGGTAGGCCAATAATATCATGTCTGTAAGGCTCTAGCTACCACAGATCGTGGACCTGCATGCATGCCGCACAACCCCTCATGTATGTCACTGATTACGTATGCGGCCTGACGTGGTCCAACACACCGCAGCCACGGCTGCAAGAAAGAGCGCTTGTAAAGGATGCCTTCTCGAAGTTCGAAATGCTGCGACTTCCTCCTGATGCGCCGTGCTGCTTTTTCCTCGTCTGTAAGGGTCTCACTAGTCAAATAGTTGATAATCGGGGTCATCCATGTAGGTCCATCCTCCTCAACTATAGTAGCGACCTCCCCTTCCGTTATAGATTTCTACTTGAGTATTTCCACCAAGACTTGTTTTGACAAGTGAGCGAACCTTGTGGATGCGATCTTACTAAGAGCGTCTGCCTTTTTGTTCTCACCCCTTGGCACCTGCTTGATGGAAAACTTACTGAAAACCGCGATTAGCGACTTGACTTTTTCCAAGTACCTGACCATGTTGTCCTCCTTAGCCACATATCCACCTAGAATATGGTTCGCGACAAGCCGTGAGTCCACGTAGGCCTCAAGGTTGCGGACTCCCATTCTAGCGGCGATTTTCAAACCCGCAATTAATGCTTCATATTCCGCTTCATTGTTGGTGGCCATGAACTCAAAACGGAGGGCGTACGTGAATTCCATTCCTTCCGGATTTGTGAGGATGAGACCAGCTCCGGACCCATCCGTACACGAAGATCCGTCCGTGAACAACACCCATGGTTCTGTTGGAGTCTCGTCTTGCTTAACGATTGGCCCTTCCTCATCCGGCTTCTCGATTAGGAAATCCGCCAAGATCTGGCCTTTCACAACCGTCCTTGGCCTATAAGATATATTGTGCTCCCCCAATAAGATGCTCCATTTCTGTAGCCTCCCTGCCACGTCCGGTCTAGAAATAACCTGCTTGATTGGCTGATCTGTAATGACTACAATTGGGTGCGCCTGAAAGTACCGGCGCAGCCGCTTTGTAGCAAACACTAGTGCTAACACCAATTTTTCCATAGAGGAGTAATTCAGCTCCTGCCCTTGTAGTGTTCTACTTATAAAGTAGACCGGAGTTTGCACTGTATCTCTATCTGTCATAAGTACCCGCGCTTATTGCGCCATGAGTGGCTGAGAGATACATAATAAGTTCCTCCTTTGGCCGGGGAGCTACTAGCATAGGGAGGGATGCAAGATGCTGCTTGAGTTGGCCGAAAGCTTCCTCGGCTTCTTTCGTCCACCGGAAGTCTCCCTTCCTAATGCACTTCTTGAGTGTCTTAAATAGGGGTAATGACTTCTCTACGGATTTAGATAGGAACCTATTCAGCCCGGCTAGTTTCCCATTTAAGGATTGCACCTCCTTCCATGTCTGAGGGGATGGCAGTTGTATCACTGCGTCCGTCTTCTCTGGGCAAGGTTTGATGCCGTTTGGATCAATCAAATATCCAAGGAACATTCCCTCCGTTTCCCCAAACGTACATTTCTTTGGATTTAACTTCATGTTAATCCTTCTCAGTGTGTCGAATGTCTCTTGGACATCCCGGAGAAGTGCCTCCTCCGTGTGACTTTTTATAACCAAGTCATCCACATAGACTTCCAAGTTGCGGCCTATCTGTGATTCAAAAGGTTTGTCCACCAGCCGTTGATATGTAGCACCGGCGTTCTTCAGTCCAAACGACATTTTCGTATAGCAATATACGCCCTGGCTCGTATGGAACGCCGTTTTTTCTGCATCCTCCTCCGCCATCTGGATCTGGTGATATCCTTTATATGCGTCCAAGAAGCATTTAAAAGGATACCCACATAGAGATTCTACCTTCCAGTCTATTTCCGGTAACGGGTAACAATCCTGTGGACAGGCTTTGTTCAGATCCGTAAAATCCACACACATGCGCCAACTTCTGTCATGTTTCTTGACCATGACCGGATTGGATAACCACTCGTGGTAGTATACCATGCGCATGATGCCTGCGTCCACTAGTTTCCGTACTTCCTCCAATATCACTTGGTTGCGCTCAGGCGCCTGGCCGCGCTTCTTTTGCTTGACGGGTTGGTACCCTTGGCGGATCTGGAGCTTATGCTCTGCTATCGCACGTGGCACGCCTGTCATATGCTTTGGCTCCCATGCGAATATATCTAAGTTTGCACTAAAAAAAAAGAGCACATGGCCCTTTTGCCGCTATCCGAGAGCGCCCCTCCTATGGATACCTCCTGTTCCGGATAGTCAGGGTGAATTGCTACCTTCCAATTGGGAGGTGGTGATCCATCCTTGGGTGGAACAGGTGGAGCCGGTGTTGTCACGGTGTGACACTCGGATGCCTGTACAATTGTGTTGTAAATGGTAACAATTCCCCCCTCAACGGGAAATTTGATCATTCCGTGCGCCGTGGAGGGTACCGCCCGTATAGCCAAAATACATGGTCTGCCTATGATCCCATTGTATGGAGAATGTGAGCGTATCACCATGAAGTTCATCCACGTCGTAGTGGAGTGTTCCTCATTCCCAATGGTTACAAGCAGCCGTAGTTGCCCTATCGGCCAGATAGTGTCTCCACTAAAGCCGGTGAGCGGCGCCGTGACCGGTACTAATTGGCTTCTTATTTCTGGGCATAACTGCACGAAACAGTGTTCATACAGTACTTCTGCTGACGACCCTCCATCCACATACATGCGACGAACATTGTGTGTTCCAATGCTTATCTCAATAGTGAGAGGCGCATCGGTCACATCGCTTGCTGTGATGGGAGGGAACGAGATTTCCCTGCCGCGTGAAAATTTTTGGCCAACTTTTTGCCTCGTGCGGTGTTGTCTGGATTGGATCATGTATATGGTCGAAGGTTTGTCCTTTTGGGGATCCTTCTTATCGTACTTCTTGTTGTTGTCTTTTCCATCCTTCCAATCCTTAACTAGGTGCTTGAGTTTACCTGATTTGATCAGCGACTCAATATGCTTCTTGAGCTGGATACACTCCTCCGTACCGTGGCCTTTGTCATTATGGAACTCGCAGAAGTGATTTCCTTGCCGACGTTCTGGCGGAGTGGTCATTGGGGGAGGCCTTGGAAAGTTCGCCCCTTCCGTCAGCAAGATCTCCCGGTAGGACATCTTTAGGGGGTGAACTTATCGTCCGACCGTCCTCCTTTGCTCTGGCTCTTATAGTCTGAGCCCTTGCTATTGTTCTGATTGCCTTGATCGCCCGACTGTCTCCAAGACTGGTCATTTGACCGGTACCCATTTCCTCGGGATGGGTAGGCCGCGGCAACAGCTGTTTCTCCTTCTATGAAATTTCTGACCCTTTCCATGAGGTCATCATATCTCTCTGGACGCTTGTCATTGAGGCGCCTGATCAACTCCCTATCTGTTATGGCGTGCATGTAGTCAGAGATTTTCAGGAGCTCCGGCATTGTTTTTTTGCGCGTGCACTCATCATTGAAGCGTTCAGTGAAGGCTTCTGTGGACTCCCCCGGCCGTTGTTTGACAGTTTCCAATGAGACCGGATCTCTATTATACTTCTTCCTCTGAGTATAATTGTTCTCGAACGCAGTGCGTAGTTCCGTGAAACTATCAATGCTCCATGGAGGGAGTGCCTCAAACCAGTCACGGGCATTTCCGATCAAAGTTGAATTGAACATTTGGCACCATATAGGCATGGACCATCGCTCAATTTTAGCCTGCGTATCAAATATTTTAAGGTGATCAACCGGATCACCAGTCCCATCATAAGTCTTGACACACGCCGGCATGCGACGTTTGGTATCCTCAGAATAGTTCTGTATGCGGAGGGTGAACGGGTCTTCCCTGGGATCCGCCCATGGCCGGGTGAGCCTAGGGTCATCCCATGGTTCACACCATGGACGCGAAAGATCCTCTGGTTCTGCATCTCGATAATAAGGGCCACCATAATACTCATCATTGTTTGGTGGTGGTGGAGGGGTGTGCCTAGGTCGGCGACGCTTAGGCGGATGGTCATCTGAGTCCTCTCCTGACGGGTCTGGAGACGGTGGTGGTGCCCCATCCTTTGGGTAGGGACCACTTTTTTGGGATGAACCGGGAGCCTTCTTCCCAGTGTTCATCCTGTCCCACACGCTCGTGCGACGAGCGGTTCTGGCCAACACTCGATCTGGCCGCTCGGGTGAACCATCAAACTTATCTCCTCCTTCTCGAGACTGCATTAGTTCCTGTATGAGGCGATCTCCTATGCGCTCAAACACATTCCTGGGTTGAGGGGTTTCCTCAAAGATGCTCTGCTCCTGAGGCCGAGCTCTCCTTTTCCTCTGATTTTGGGAAGAGGTGATTGGTCCGGTGTCATCAAAGTTGAGTCTGGATTGGAGGTTCCTCCCCAGACTCAACCTTGACGCGATCCCCGGGACGATCCTATCGAAGTTCTGCGTGAGAACTCGAGTAAGATCCTCCTCGCTGAGTGGTAGGACCTCTACCTCTTCCTCTACCGATGGTCTGCGCGGCTCCTTGTTAGGAGGGTTGGGCGCACTCCCTGGGTCCGGATTGTCCAGGGTTGAAGTAGGTGGGGGTGTCATGGAGATCGTGCTCGTCACCCCCAAGGGCTGAAAGCCGCCACGGTTACCAGGTCCGCCTGCAAGGCGGCTAGGTGATTGATTGGGGATGAGTATCCCTTCCCCTTGGGACTTCCGATTTCCAGGATTCGTATTTCTGGGGTTGGCTTGCTGATGCCCCTTCGTCATTGGAAATTCAGAATGAGGTTTTGTTCTAGCTTAGTGTAATGGGTCCCACGGATGGCGCCAACTTGTTGATGCAAAAGTTGGGTGATCCTTGCTAGACCCGAATTAGGCTTAATTCGGGTTGGCTGGGCTCCGGCTCCTGCACCAAGTGAACCGTTTGGTTGGGATCCTGCACACTAAACAGCACGCGTTAGGCTTACCGTGGGAATGTTTCCCACGATTAGACTCCGGCGTGAGAGTAAGTAATCGGTTAGGGTTTATGTGAGTTGAGAGTATAGAATGTGATACCTTTGTGGAACCCTTGGGGGTTCCTTTTATAGGCAGTGGAACCCTAGTGGGCTGCCACTGATACTTCGGCCCCAAGGAAAGGATAACTATCAGAATTAGAATGATTGTTATCCTCTAATTATAGTAGTGAATATCCTTCCCTTTTGGGGTAAACCTATTCCTAGACAGAATATGATTATGTCTAACCCTATGTCGGCCGCACCGGGCCGTGGGTCGCACACATGTGTGCGGTCACTGTTCATCCAAGCCCATAAGCCTGAATGACATTATCCCACCCATCCGTGATGGGCCAGATACGGGTAGTACCTGTGGGCCGGGTTCCTGACCCGGCTGGGGACTATACGTCATCACGTACTGTTCATCACATGAATCACACTGATTCTGTAATTCATACTTGAATTACAGAAGTTGTTAGTGCTGTTAGAAGATTACTAGTGTAACCAGAAGGAAGTTGTTAGCTCACATCCTGTTCTTAGCCATTAGTCCAAGTCAGACATCAGATGTTGATTTCTTGATGATCAATGGAGTTCACGGGTGACCTGGTTGATTGTTAATGTTGATTTGGTGGTTGATTAGTATACAAGAGAGTTCAACATTCTCTTCTCCATCAAAGGAGGCTTCTAGCACTCTATTTTCAAATTCCTCTCAAAATAGTACTTGCATCTAGTTTTAGTGTTATAGCTTAATACTGCTTGTTCTTGATGTTAAATGATCTCAATTGGATTGCTTGAGTTGTCTGCATAGTTTGAAGCTCATATTTGTTATCCTATCTCTAATATGCTTTGTTAATTTTCCCATTCACCAGCTTAACCACTGTTTGGATTGGCCTAAATCTTGTAAACCTGTTAGTGTTTTGGTGGTTCTTTGTTAGAATCTCTTCAGACATTTGTTTTCATGGAATACTGCAAGTTTTCAAGTCAAAGTACAAAGTCAATTAGGCAAATCACACTTAAATAGTTTAGGTCAGAATAGTTTTGCAAAACAACCAATTTTAACAGATCATAACTAGTGCATTACTTGGAGTTAGGCCCTATTATTTAGTGTTCTGGATAGCCTGATATATGAATTTTAGAATTTGTAAACTTCAACTTTGTAGTACACTAGAATAAGCCACTTAAGCACACAGTTCTTTGTGATAAAAACACTTTTCGTCCTAAAGCATTTTCATTTCCTGCTTATCTAGTTCACAAATCTAGTCATTTTATTACACAATAAGCTTGTACAATTTGTAAGAATAGCTTTTGGACTTGGTCAACTTTTGGTCAAAGAAAGTCAACGCATGGTCAACATAAGCTCAATGTGGCTTAATTTCAATTTCTTGCTTATTCTGTTGACCAAATTTAGATTTTCTTGGATAGGTCTTAATATTTTCAGCTTAATAATAGATTTTGATACTTACAGCTTAAGTGCTTATCCTAATTCGCTTATCTCTTAAAAGGAAGCTTATCAAAAAAGATGTTTGAGTGATCGAGCTTATTGTAGACAATTTCCTTTAAGCTAGCTAGGTGATTTTGCATTTAAATTCTTTTGCAATAAACCAGAGTTTTTAAGATGGCTTATTGAGCCTAAACGAGCTTATCAAAGTTGTTATTGCCCGTTTTCTATAACAAGTTTTATTATTTGACACTTCTAGTCCTCCTAGTTTGTTAACAGTTTCAATTCAGTTAGGGTTAGTTTTAGTTTTCTGTTTGGCAGTATTAGTCCCCATATTTTGAAGTTTGTTAGAATATTGTTAGTAAGTTTTAGTTTGTTACTTTTTTTAGCATTATACTTTTCCATAGTTCACATTTCCAATTTTATTACTTTTGTGTGCATTGCTTAGTTGTACTTTGTGCATTGTTTACTTGTACCTTGATTTTAATTGTGGTAATTGCAATTTGTTTTTTGCATAGTATATATACGTAGGCTAGATAATATTTTTACCCTATTTACGTCTTAATTTCCAAGTAAATAGATTCCAAATCTTATTACTCTAACCAAAAACAATAAGTACTTGTTGGATATTGTTGATCAATTCGATAAGACCGAGAGAGAAACAATACTATAAAAAATGAATTATTAGCACACTTACAAGTCATGTCTACAAATCACAAAGCACACTATACCCCTTCAAGAGGTATCTTGCCCCAAACCATAAGGACGATGTACAACACACTATTCAGATCTTTCCCACACCAAACTTGGAAGATGAACCCATATCCCTGTCGAGATATCTTGCCTCCGAAGAGACGATGTACAGAACCACACAAACTTAGGACGGATCGTGCCCCACGCTCTACACATATCAGAACACAAATCTAGGATGGATCGTGCCCCGCGCTCCAAACCTATCAGAACACAAAAGCACACAAGTCACGTAATAACACATTTATGTCCACCCATTTATAAAACATAATCCCAAAACATTTTAAAGACACCACAAGTATCATCTCCATCCCATACTGGAAGAACACATTTAAAAATTCAGTGAAAATGGGACTATAAACTCTCCTTGCGAAAAGCAATCCAAAGTCTCTTCACAAACAATCGATTATCTAATGCACACAACACAATATTACACATCAACATTGACTCCGGAACTCTAGTCACTCATCATTATAACAATCCCTATGATAGATACATCTCAAATTGTATCCCAAATCATCCCCATGTTAACCCTCTACATGTTCACTATCTCAAAAAACCCAAAACACAAGTTTAAACCATGTTGTACGAAAATTAATCTTGAACTTGACACTTTTACAATTAATTCGACCAAGCTACTGACCTCCGTTGACTATACATTTTGAATATTTGAAAAGTACGCTTCGAGTACATAATTTAGGCTTTTGAATCACCCAAAAATCTTTAATAACGAATAAGTTAAGCCCAAAACAATGTTACCCAAAATCTGCCCAGACATTAGCACAGTTTCTGCCAGTTAGTGACGGATACTGACAGATTAGCGACAGTGTATGTTGAATTAACCCTAATCCGATTTAAACCCTAAAAACCAATTCTAAACCCTAAAACCCCCTCATTAATTACCAACTTCAAGCCCTAAATTATTTTAATTCCATAAAATTAAAAACTCTAATCCATCATATGATTATATACATGATAATAACATGATTAGATTAATAAAACATGATTTGTAAACAAGATTATACCTTTATTTAGCCAAAAATCAACTTTGCAAAAACCCTAATTTTCTTCTCCTGCTGAGAACCCCTTTTTTTACGTAATGTATGTTGTTTTTACATAATGGCTTATAAATACAAAAGTACTCCTAGCCCAAGCCCAAAATCATTTTTCTTTTTTTTTCACCGAGTATTACAAAAAGTTACCAAAATAATTTTTTTTCTTTAATTAATAATTTTGTGTTTTTATATATTTCCTTATTTATATATTATTTTTAAAACCCTAGACTCTTAAAAACTATCTAAAACATATGTTCATATTTTATTTTTTATTAAAACCTTTAACCATTTTTCAAAATTTTATTTTATAAAATTTTTACTATGTACGACTCTTAAATAAATCTACGAAATTTTAAACTAACCCGAAGCAAATAGCTTACACCACTCAATGCTTACATATAAATAATTACGTAATAACACTATGTACACAATATTAAATAAGTACATCCGAATAACACTATAATGCCCATAAGTTCGACGTTTAGGAATTTCGCCATTCCAACGAATCACCACATGACCACGATGTGGGTCATCTTAGTACACCACGTGTACTAACTCATACTCATACGTAGGTTATGAATCCAAATCACACATCACACATCTAAAATCACATAAAGGCACATTTAACACATAAATAAAGTTCAACAGTCACAAGTGACAATCCTCAAAATTTAGGGTTGTCACAACCGAGCATTCAGTCTTGTCACTTCAGCTTCAGTAGAAGCTTTTTCTTCTTGGAGTCTGACAACCTATGACTGAAGAACTAACACTTGATTGGTCAGTTCTTTTACCTGCTGAGATCTTGGAGATGGTGGCTAGGGTGTTTGATTAGCAGCATCGTCTTCAGGATCACTTTCATCAAGGTTGACTAGTACACGTTCATCTAACCCAAACTCCTTGGCCAGATCCATGCGAAGAAATATTGAACACATATGGAGGCAAGTGTCCCACCTTGGCTCCAGTGGTATGAGGCACTTCCTCAAATGTCTTGGTGACCCCAGCATCAGCAATAGCCTTGTGTGGATCCGTTTCAACTTCTTCACCACCAGGCTTGGTTTGACCTAATGGATCTTGAGAAAAAGTCCCTGATGAGTTAAGATCAATGAGCATGTTTTTTGTCCCTTCAGCAGGACCCTATTTTGGGTACTACATCATTAGGAACAGAAAGGCCAGGGTCAACGTCAACTGTGAAATTTGTCGACGCTTCACCCCTTGATGCAACTCAAAGTGACAAATGACATGATCTGGTAAAGAATTAAATTTAATGAACTTACCAATGTTGACCCCACTCTAGTGAGATGAGGGTGCGCTCTTTCTTCACCCTTATCCCCTAAAGAAGTTGGGATATGGGTTGCTTACAAGGCCTCTTTATGCATTTCACCTCTAACAGGTGCTGAAGCTGAAGGCTGGCTTGGGTTTTGGTCCTTGGCCGTGAAGGACTTAGCTTACTTTGAAACTTGGCGTTCGGAGGTATCAAATATTTCCTTTGATAGGATATCCGTGTTGAGGTTCCTCTTCTTGGACTCACGTTGGTGTTTTAACGAACCAGTCGACAACTTCTTTCTGTGAGGTCCAGTTTGAGCTCAAGGCTATTTGCCTTTTGAATCCCCTTCTCATTGATTGTCACTATAACTAAGCACAAATCATCCACAAAATACGTGAGAAAAACCGAGCCTTTATGTATCTCTATTTTGTGTGAAAGCCAATAATTTAGTGTGCTTCAGAACTTGTGCTTGATCATCGTTTACTAAACCGCACTAAGGTTAATTTATAGATATTTTTTAGAATAGGCAAAATAAATTCCCCTTATATAATTTTATTCAAGCTACACTAGCTTACTAAAATATGTGACACTCGTACTTATGTTCTATGTTATCCCTTGTGTCGTTATTCTTATATTGATGGCTTTCATTGTCAAGTCGTACGTGTTATGATTTTTTTAAATAAAAAAAAGAAATAAAGTATTCTAGTATATATTATTCTAAGACTTTGACATGGCATATTATGTTCCTAAACCCTCAACTATATCACGTTTTGCCTCTTTGAAAACTTATATGATGCTCACGTCGCAATAGTTATGTTTACATGTCTTGTACAAGCATATGGTAGCTATCTATTTTATGCTTGAGTTATCTAAGTGTTATCTTACATTTTCTCCTTGTGAGTGACATTGTGTGAACTTAAGATCTAAACACTAATCCCAAGTGAGTTGCTAAATTTATTGTGTCATTTGCTTTTTCTACTTAGAATTCTAATCATTTTCCTATCATGCTTCATAATACTTATGATTTTAGAAAATATAATCTTGTTTTCTCGCTTTGATTGCTTGAGAGCAAGCAATATCTAAGTGTAGAGGAATTTTATAACACAATTATACATGTTCAAACCGTTACTATTATCTAGTTTTATATGTTAACTAGGGACTTTCGATACTTAAACATTGTGTTTTATATGCAGGTTGAAAGGTTGCGGCTCCAAATTAAAAGAAGATAAAGTTTTGTCCTTAGAAGCAATAAAGAAATAAAGATAAAAGAACATTCTGGAAGCACGAAAGTGCGGTGCACTTGTTCGTAGGTGCGGCGCACAAAAGCTACCTCCAATGTGCAGTGCACATTTTGGATGGTGCGGCGCGCATTGACCTCCAGACAACACTATAAATAGAGAGCTTCAGCTCTTATTTTTATCATCCGATTCTCACATACTTCTCTCTAGTCCGAACTTCTTAGCTCTTTTAGCATCTTATTAGTATATTTCCATTATTGGGAAATATTTGTAATAAGAGTATCCTACTCTTTTGGTTAGCGAAAAACGATACAATCGTGACACTTGTGCACTCCATTCCTTATAATCTAATTATGATTTTATTTTACTCTTTTCCATTTGATATTGAATACTTGATTGCTATGTTAGGCTAAGTTATTTGTGACTACATGGGTATGTAAATATAATTAGTGATGATGCTATGATATGATCTTTAACAAATTGATTTCAAGATAATGTCGTAGAACCACGTTGCCACTTAGTTCTATCATGATGTTTTATCAAACTAGATTTGTTACGATAACTTGGGGTCCGAAAGGGTCAAGTTGTTATAACGAGTCTTTAAAGAACTTGTAATAACTAGATTTTACTAGTTCAAAGTTCGTTTTGTCTCGACTCGACTCGAATTGATTACAGTTGAAAGTGCGACTCAATCGTCTTTGGTGAATAAAAGAAAAGGTTGTCGTTGTTTATAACTAATTAAAGATAAAAAATTTAAAGTAAATGAAAAATAATAAAAGTGATAAATGATTAAAACTTAAATGAAGACTTAAACGGAATAAAGATAAAAGCTTGAAAAGATTAAACTAAAAATAAGGCTTTAAAAGAAAATTAAGTAAATGACGAAAGATTAAAACTTGATAAAAAGTAAATGACGAAAACTTAAAACTTTATAAAAAATGTAAACATTTAAATTAAACTAAGACAAAGCAATTAAAAATAACACTAAATAGAATGGCGGGAAAAATAAAGTTTAAAAACAATAAAAAAATTAAAAAAAACACTTATTCGGAATGTTGTTTTTCTCTTTGTTATCCTGAATGTTGACTTTGTGCTCTTATCCTGAATGTTGACTTTGGGGTCTTATCCTGAATGTTGACTTTGGGGTGTTATCCTAAATGTTGACTTTGGGGTCTTATCCTGAATAATGAGTTCTACTTCTTATCCTGAATATGAGTTTCAATTCTTATCCTGAATATGAGTTCTACTGCTTATCCTGTATATGAGTTCTACTTCTTATCCTGAATATGAGTTTCACTTCTTATCCTGAATATGAGTTCTACTTCTTATCCTGAATATGAGTTCTACTTCTTATCCTGAATATGAGTTTCACTTCTTATCCTGAATATGAGTTTCACTTCTTATCCTGAATATGAGTTTCACTTCTTATCCTGAATATGAGTTCTACTTCTTACCCTGAATATGAGTTTCACTTCTTATCCTGAATATGAGTTATACTTTTTATCCTGAATATGAGTTTCACTTCTTATCCTGAATATGAAAAATGGTGCTAGTTCGGAATACAAGGGTTTTGGGAAACCCGGATAAGAACGAAATTGAGCTAAATCAAAATAAGTTAAAATCTAATAAGCACTTAACCAAAAATCTAACCAATCTAATTTTAACAAAAACTAAATAAGCCACGAATTAAAAAACTTTAAAAACACTAAATAATCAAAATATTTAAAATCAACTTTTTATAAAAATAAACAATTAAAAACACTTAACTAAAATTAAAACAAACACACAATAAGCTATAAGATCAATAAGCTAAACAATCAAACACAATAAAAACATAACAAACAATCAATTAAGCATGACAATAAGAAAATAAGCAATAAGATAAAACAAGACAAGAAAGGTAGAATGAGAGATTAATGAAAAACTTGATATTAAAAATAATGATTCAACAAACTTACTTGAAATAATCTTCAAATTAAGAACAATTAAGTAAATGACAATATGAAAGTGCAAGAAAAATAAATTGGAAAGACTAATGTGTCAAATTAGCTAACACCTCATAATGTGTCATTAAGAGGGTATTTATAGGAGGATTAACATGTGTTGATGCTTTATTCTTTCTTCTCGTCTTTTCTTCTTTTATCTTCTTTGACTTTCTCGACGTTGTCTTGGGATTTGTCGATATAAATTGAACTCGTCTTATAATTTTCTTCTTTTGTTATACTTGGTTCTTCGACTTCATTAAACTTCCGTGTTTAGACTTTTTCTTCGATAAATCTTTAGAATAGGCCTTGGACTTCCGTTCTTTTTGCACTCTTGATCTTTTGACTTCGTCTTTTGTCTTTTTCTTCGATAAAAGCCCGTGAAAGCCCATGTTTTCTTCCCTTTTCACATTTTGGTCCTAAAACACAATAAAAACACAAACCACGCATAACTCCGACATTTACGACATAAAATACATGTTTTGGCTTGGTTATTATTATAATTAAGTGGTGCAAGGATAAGTGTTTTCACACTTATTAAATCCCCGACACTTGACCATTGTAATGCCCTCTTGCAATGCATTAGTTACAAAGCAAGATTTACATTTTCCATCATAATTATCCTACCTTGGCCTTTATTTGAACATAAGACATTAAGGAAACGTAAAAAGATAGAAGATAACAAAATATTTGAAAGAAGAAAACAAGTAGAGAGATCGAAGACTTACATTAGGGCTTTGGATTTTCATGAACTTTTATCACCCTCAAGTTTCATGTTCCCCAAACCAAGCTTAAAAACGAGATCATTGTTATTATAAGTTAGTAAACTAACACTCACTCATGTGGCCCAATTATTCACTTAGACTCCCTTATTCCTAGGTGTATCGCTTATATTTTATATTGTCTTGAATGATCACGAGGATGAATTGTTGACTTATTTCGATAGTTATTTAGGCTGGAAATAAAGTAGGACGATTTAATCAATAGTTAGCTAAAGGACAAAATCTTTTAAAACTGTTTCTCGAGACCTCATAAAGTTCATATCTTGGCATAACTCGCTTCACGATTTGAGATCTTTCTCGAATTGATATTTGGCATTGACTTCATACTTCAAATCTTGAGAGACGTTCATGAAATAATGGTCTTCTCCTAATAATAGGAATTTCTTCACTTGAAGTTTTTGAGAGATTCTTCATAGTTGGACCACGACTTCTTCATTTTTCTCGAATCTTTACTGGGGATTTTGATATACAACGATCCGCCTCCTTTTAGGACTTGGATCTATTTATCCTCATACCTTGTTAGGGCCTTTTTGGATTGACTTATCCATGATTTTTAGGGGAGTATTTGCTTTTCGTCGTGTGTCTCGATCCTTCATATTGATTTTTGATAAATGATTCTTCACATCACTTGGGATCTTTAGCAACAAAATCTAGCCCTCATGCCTTGTTAGGGCCTTTTCGGACTCGCCAATCTTCGCATCCCGCATCAATAAGTTATGCCTTGGCTATGAACTATAATTAATACCGAGCAACTTTTAAACGATCTTGTGCTAGAAGCTATGTAACTTTTCAAATTGTACGACCTTATTTATTGCAATTATATTTATTAACAAGCGATGGGAGAAAAAGCTCATAATTAACTCACATAAATTCATGAAAGAATACTAAACTTATAATTGACTCTATCATCTCTCGTTCTCCACAATTTAAAATCTCAAGGAATGAGAATCGTGGATGCTTAGCCAATTAAATCAAAGTTTTGGGTTTTCAAATCATCTATAGTATCTTGCAACTTCTTAGACTTTTTCAAGTTTAGAATTCGCGTTTTAAAGTTCCCTTGATAAACGACTTTTTATGATCAATTATAGGAACTTGCGAAAAGTTCTTGTTCTTAACCCGTGAGAGTTAATACTTTCGCATTTTTTAAAGTTCCCTATATAAAAGCCTAGCAAAACTTGACTTAAACATTATAAGGATACTAGCTAGAGTAAACTTAGATAAGTAAACTCGGGTTGAGTCAAAAGATTCATGACTTTGAAAAATTAAAACCACTTTATTCAAAATTTATTCTAGCAAAGAAAGTAAATAACGATAACAATGGGAAATACTAATAGGCCAAAATAGATTAAAAAATTTTGAAAATGTCGAAAAATTAGATTTTTCGGTTAAAATGAGGACAAATTCATGGAAAAAGACCACTTAACTCCGATAGAAGTCCCCCCTACACTTAATATAAACATTGTCCTCAATGTTTAAGCATGTGGAAGTAAACTCCCCTACATTTAGGACATTGTGCACGTTGTCTAAATCTTGCTAAGGAAGAGACAACTAAAGTGATTCCTATTTTAATATTGAAGAATATAAAATAGAGAATCAAAAGAGTTTAGGATAGAACCGGGAAGACGGGTACATGGAATCACGGGTCGTCAAAAGTCATCAAGAGTGAAACTTTGAAAGCTTGAATCCCTGCACATGATAAGAAAGAAAATAACAAACACATACTAGGGTCTCCCCCTACACTTATTATAAAAAACGGAATAAAAGGATAGATACTCGGGTTGCCTCCCGAGAAGTGCTTGTTTTTGTTCACCGAGTCGTGAGCCTGACTCGACCTTGATTAGCATGGAAATAACCTTGAAGAACATCCACCGGGATCAAATACATGGTTTTCATCCATCAAGTAGCACAAGCTTAAGGCGAACAAGGCAAGCCAAAGAAGAGTAGGCAAGGTTCCCTTAAGCAGTTGTTGAGCACGCTGGTAGAAAGTATGATGAAGTGCAAGCATATCTCTATTATTTCCAAGAATCTTTCCTTTTATTTCATCAGATGGATACTGAGATGGCTTAAAAATTTCAATACCGGGATCAAACACCTTTTCTTTTAGGGGAAAATAACACTCAGCCTCAGTAGACCTTGAAGAAGATCCGCTCATAAATCTCACAATCTCATCCTCAGAAGGTGGATAAAGAGGTGTCAAGACATAGGTACTACGGATATCGGTGTCATCCGGCTTCTTCTCCTTTGAAACGGGTTTCTTCATATCCGAAGGAGGATAAAGACCATAATCAATGTCCAAAGGAGGAGAATCATTCTCATTGGGGAAGTATGTATTGACAAAAGTAGCAAAATCTTCCTCAAATGAGTAATTGTCCAAAGTATCAAGCATTGTTGGTGGAGGATCTTCATCAAAAGTAGGAACAAGGTCATCATTTGAAGAATCACTCGAAAGAGTATCAACATCATAAAAATCATCATAAGTTGGCATGTCTTTATACTCTGAAGCAAAATCATCATAATCATCCATATCGGAACTAGAATTATCATCATAGATTGGTGGAGCATCATATATTGGTGGGGCATCCAAATTGGAGAGAGAATCATCCACATCATCTTGGAAAAGTGGATTATCATAGCAAGAATCGAAAAGAGGATTGTTGTAGACGACAAAATCATCAAGCTTTGTACATTCACAAGTAGTTGTATCAAGCTTGTCTTGAAGCACATTAATCATATTCGCCGATTCTCTTCCATTGAATTTGTTTGTGATCTTCCCTATTTTAAACTCTTGTGCATCATTCCCGACTCTTAGAATAAGTTCACCTTCGGCAACATCGACTAAAGCTTTTCCGGTTCTCAAGAATGGCCGTCCAAGTATTAACGGAATACGAGGGTCCATTTCATAATCAACAACAACAAAATCGACCGGAAAAGTGAATGTACCAACTTTAACGAACACATCTTCGGTAATACCAACGGGGTAAGCGAGAGTTCGATTTGCTAGCTCAAGAGTCATCTTTGTTGATGTAAGGTCGGGTAATGATAACTTTTTCCAAACACTTAAAGGCATCAAATTTATACTTTCCCCGAGATCGGCTAAGGCAGTAAATTCTTCGGTTTGGTTAAAAGTACATAGTAACACAAAACGACCGGGATCTCCAAGTTTTTTCGGAAGTTCTTTAGGAAGGGTTGCAGAACATTTCTCATTCAATCGAGTACTAACAAACTCGGCCATCTTTTCCTTCTTACTAAGCAATTCCTTGAATGCTTTCACAAATTTCGGCATTTGGACAAGTGCTTCAACGAGGCTAATGTTAAAGTTCATTTGTGTAATGATCTTCAAAAAGGAAGTGACTTGAGCATCCTCTTTAGTGAGCAATTTGCACTTGTCTAACCGAGAAGGATAAGGGATGTTGGGTTTAGGTGGTGTAGGTGTAGATTGAGATGTTGAAGATTTAAAGGTGGAAGGTGGGGTTGGTGAAGGGTGTTTCTTGGGTGCTTCTTCATTAAGAGGTGGAGACGGTAATGTAGAACTAGTACTAGGGGTGGAGGTAGGAGGGATAAATGGGGGTGGAGGAGGTGTAGATGGAGTAACTGGGGGAGGGGTAGAAGGTCCTATTAGAGTTTCTCCACTACGGTGTAGTAATAGCACTCACATTCGCTCTTGGGTTGGTGACGGTATTCGAGGCAAGAGAGCCCGAAGTAGAGGGTTGAGTGGTTTGGAAGAAACTAGCCATCATATTGTTCAAATCATTCGTTTGATTGCTCAAAGAAGTTTGCATGTCATTTCTAAGCTCGGTTCGAATATCATTCCCTTGTTTAGTGATATCACCTTTCAAGTTAATGATTTGGCTTTGAAGATTCTTAACTACCTCTCCTTGGGTCCTCATGAAAGCTTCAACATCATGATTATTAGTTGTGGGTGGAGTGATGGGTGGTGCTTGTTGAGCGGGAGGGTGATAGGGATTAGAAGCTCGAGGTGGGTTTTGATTGCTTCTATTAAAGTTGTTGGGGTTGTGGTTTTGAGGAGAAAAACTGGGTGAAAGAAAGTTGTTAGAACGGTAACTTAGCAAGTTACGATCACCTTGAGGTCAGGCTTGATAGCTTTCCGTTGAATAGTTACCATAAGCCGCATACACGTTTTCCGGATTGTCATGAGTAGAAGGACAATCAGTGTATGAATGAGGACCGCCGCAGATCTCACAAGAAAGTGCTACAGCTTTAACTCGTTGTTGTTGATTCGTAGCCAGAAGTAGGATATTTTTGTTCATTTCGGCCATCATGCGGATGAAATCGGTCATCTCGGTGTTTGATAAAGTAGAAGAAACATTGACTCTCGGGTTATTCCTTGAAGATGCGGATGAATCCCAATTTTTGTGATGAGTAGTCATGTTCTCTATAAGCTCTCTACACTCCTCGGGTCTTCTTTTCATAAATGTGTCACCGGCGGATGCATTAATCGTATCACGAAAAGTTAAACCATTGTAGAAAGTATCAATTAAGGTGACGGGGAGCATATTATGATTAGGACAGCGATCGATCAAAACATTATAACGTTCCCAAGCATCGAAAAGTGATTTATCAGGTTCTTGTGTGAAACCACTGATTTGATTCTGAAGGCTCGTGACCATGGATGGTGGAAAGTAGCGCGACAAAATCGTTGAGTCATCTCGTCCCATGTATGAATTGAATTCTTAGGAAGACGGTCAAACCATTTTTTGGCATGGTGGGATAAAGTGCGTGGAAATAGATGGAGGCGAAGAAAATCCATAGTAACCCCGGGCAATTTCATGCTTTGAGTGACGGTAATGAATTTGTCGAGGTGTTTGTTGGCATCATCATCCGGTAATCCGCGAAATGGACAAGTATTTTGAACTTGTTGGATCATGTGATGCTTCAATGAAAACTCTGGAGCCGTGATTTGCAACGGTGCAATCGGTCCTCCGCGTCCATTCATTGTTGGTTGACAAAGCTCCTCCATCGTGCGAAGGTCGGGTTGAGGAAGATGGTTGTTATTATTCATGTTGGGGTGAGGTGGGTTATTATTGTTGTGCACACCAGCCATATCTAAGTTTTCAAGAGTCTCGGGCTCAGAATAAGACGAAGATCTAGTACGCATACACCTACAAAAGAACAAAGAAATAGAGGCAATATATTTACTTGTAAAAATAAAATCTTTTTGGATTTTTGAATTTTTTTTAATTTTTATGGATTTTTTAAAAAAATTTAATTTTTATGGATTTTTGAAAATTTTTGAGCAAGAAAAATAACGTTCACGAGTGAATGGATCCCAAAATTCAACGCGTCTCTCACAAAAAACCGTTAATCTTCACGAAAAGAGCCGGCAACGGCACCATTTTAATAACTAGATTTTACTAGTTCAAAGTTCGTTTTGTCTCGACTCGATTCGAATTGATTACAGTTGAAAGTGCGACTCAGTCGTCTTTGGTGAATAAAAGAAAAGGTTGTCGCTGTTTATAACTAATTAAAGATAAAATTTTTAAAGTAAATGACAAAATAATAAAAGCGATAAATGATTAAAACTTAAATGAAGACTTAAATGGAATAAAGATAAAAGCTTGAAAAGATTAAACTAAAAATAAGGCTTTAAAAGAAAATTAAGTAAATGACGAAAGATTAAACTTGATAAAAAGTAAATGACGAAAACTTAAATCTTTATAAAAAATGTAAACTTTAAAATTAAACTAAGACAAAGCAATTAAAAATAACACTAAATATAATGGCGGGAAAAATAAAGTTTAAAAACAATAAAATAAAATATAAAAAAACACTTATTCGGAATGTTGTTTTTCTCTTTGTTATCGTGAATGTTAACTTTGGGGTCTTATCCTGAATGTTGACTTTGGGGTCTTATCCTGAGTGTTGACTGTGGGGTGTTATCCTGAATGTTGACTTTGGGGTCTTATCCCAAATAATGAGTTCTACTTCTTATCCTAAATATGAGTTTCACTTCTTATCCTGAATATGAGTTCTACTGCTTATCCTGAATATGAGTTCTACTTCTTATCCTGAATATGGGTTTCACTTCTTATCCTGAATATGAGTTCTACTGCTTATCCTGAATATGAGTTCTACTTCTTATCCTGAATATGAGTTTCACTTCTTATCCTGAATATGAGTTCTACTTCTTATCCTGAATATAAGTTCTACTTCTTATCCTGAATATGAGTTTCACTTCTTATCCTGAATATGAGTTTCACTTCTTATCCTGAATATGAGTTATACTTCTTATCCTGAATATGAGTTTCACTTCTTATCCTGAATATGAAAAATGGTGCTAGTTCGGAATACAAGGGTTTTGGAAAACCCGGATAAGAATGAAATTGAGCTAAATCAAAATTAACTAAAATCTAAAAAGCACTTAACCAAAAATCTAACCAATCTAATTTTAACAAAAACTAAATAAGCCACGAATTAAAAACTTTAAAAACACTAAATAATCAAAATATTTAAAATCAACTTTTTATAAAAATAAACTATTAAAAACACTTAACTAAAATTAAAACAAACACACAATAAGCTATAAGATCAATAAGCTAAACAATCAAACATAATAAAAACATAACAAACAATCAATTAAGCATGACAATAAGCAAAAACAAGACAAGAAAGTTAGAATGAGAGATTAATGAAAAACTTGATATTAAAAATAAAGATTCAATAAACTTACTTGAAATAATCTTTAAAGTAAGAACAATTAAGTAAATGAAAATATGAAAGTGCAAGAAAAATAAATTGGAAAGATTAATGTGTCAAATTAGCTAACACCTCCTAATGTGTCATTAGGAGGGTATTTATAGGAGGATTAACATGTGTTGATGCTTTTTTCTTTCTTCTCGTCTTTTCTTCTTTTAAATTCGTCGACTTTCTCGACGTTGTCTTGGGATTTGTCAATATAAATTGAACTCGTCTTATAATTTTCTTCTTTTATTAGACTTGGTTCTTCGACTTCATTAAACTTCCTTCTTTAGAATTTTTCTTCGATAAATCTTTAGAATAGGCCTTGGACTTCCGTTCTTTTTGCACTCTTGATCTTTTGACTTCGTCTTTTGTCTTTTTCTTCGATAAAAGCCCGTGAAAGCCCATGTTTTCTTCCCTTTTCACATTTTGGTCCTAAAACACAATAAAAATACAAACCACGCATAATTCCGACATTTACGACATAAAATACACGTTTTGGCTTGGTTATTATTATAATTAAGTGGTGAAAGGATATGTTTTTTCACACTTATTAACTTGTTTATGGTTTTTGAATCTTTATTTGATCCTCTTTGATAATTTGATAAAACAATGAACTTATTGGAAACTTGTTTACGCTTAGTCGCTTATAAGACAAAAGTATTGTATCAAACCAAGTGAATTGTAATCCGCCATTTTGACAAAAAAGATTATTACTTTTTACCTACCTTATCATATCCCGGTCATTATTATCATCATCACGAAGTTATATGAGTTATCCCATTTGTAGTCATATTTGTCATTATATTATTTCAATCTCAATTATGTTTCGTTGGAAATACGTTTTTCGTATTTAGAAAGTCTCGTTCACTCCAACAATATAGTTAAGGGCTCGTAGTATAATTTAGTTACATTTAATGCAAGCCCGACCGATGAGCATGCTCATGGGCCGGAGGCTCTAGTCCACTAATGGATTTGGGTATATAAACCTCTTTCCTTCATGGAAAGGGGTGTTGGTTGTTTCATTTTCTTAATATATTTCACACATTTTCTCTCATCTTTCTCTCTCTACTTTCTATCACTAGAAACATCAACCCTCTTGTTAGATCATAGATTACCAATATTCTATAATTTGGCATCAAAGCCGACGGTTTAATCCTTGGATCGATTGTGTTTTTGTTATTTGTAGTCTATTAATTTTTTGTTGTATCAAATCTGGTTAAACTTTCTCTTCACGAATCTGTTTTAACAATTTTTTTGTTACAAATAAAAAATGAGTGTTTATGTGGTGGTCTAATCTTCTTGGTCTCAAATTTGTCACAAACTTTTCAAATATGTCTCAACATTGTTTTTGTCACGATTGGTTATTTCTGGTTACACAGTCCATAAGTCTCTGTGATTGGTTTCATATCTGGGATATCAGTCATGTTTTTTAGTTACCATTTTCATCAGTCACGGTTTGGGATCCCTGTTCCTCTTCCATTTTATTTTTTTCTGGTATTTTTTTTATAAATATCTAGAAAAGATCAGATCCAGAAACAAGATCCTAAAATCCGGAAAATCGTACTTTTTGTGGATAAGATTTGCATTTTTGCGAAATCTTCCATTTTCATATTGCTGACTGGTATTGCGAGATCACTATTTGCAATTATTGTGAAATGTAGAGTTTACAACATTGCGAGATGTTTAACGTAAAAACATTGCTAAATGTTTGACATCAAAACATCACAAAATATTTTTTTTACAACATTGCGAGATGGTGTTTTAAATAAACTGTTAAGCATAATCACACGACATATAGAACAAATAATATAGATGATGAAGAACAAGATTAAAACTAAGAATGGAATATTATATTAGATGAAGAAGAAGGAAGAAAGATACAAAGTGTGTAATCTTAGTGAGAGAAACTAAGGAGAGTTTCTCTCTCTAAAACAAAAAGAAGAGAAAATCCAATGGGAGACACACACACAAATGAGGTTGATGTGCCTTTTAAACTAAGGCTTACAAGGTTAGGAGGCCTTCCTCATTTGTGTGTTCGGGACTAATTCCCGTTACATACATAACAATAACATAGAACTATCGACACCGTTGAATAACATTTTCCACGAGCTTCGCGGTATATTATATGACCATCACTTTAAATACTTCTAACAATCTCCCCCTAATGGGTGGTCATATAATATGCGACTTCACTTCTATGACCATCACTTTAAATACTTCTAACAATCTCCCCCTAAGTGGTGGCCATGTATTATGTGACTTCACTTCTTTGTTGTTGCAGACTTTGAAGCTCGTTGTCTTGAGAGTTCTTTCATCGTTCCTTTCATGACTTGTGATATTGGATCTTTGATCTTTGCCTTGACTTGATCTTGATGCTTTGCCAACTTGTGTTCTTGTGTCTTTCTCCACATACTCATACTTTGTGTTGTCTTGAATAGCATTTTCCACGAGCTTCGCAACGGTATATTATATGACCATCACTTTAAATACTTCTAACAATCTCCCCCTAAGGGGTGGTCATATAATATGTGACTTCACTTCTTTGACCATCACTTTAAATACTTCTAACATAAACATTGCGAAATGTTTGTTTGCTTTACAATATTAACCGAGACCATGGCTACTTACCTATAAGAAACACCAAGACAATTATCATAGCCAACACCGTCTATCTCACAACAAACCCCGACTCGATCTATTATATCCCATCGTCTCATTTACAACACTACACCTCCATCTCATAATCTAGACCCTAAAGACTCGAAAATTTTAACTCGATCTCAGATTGTTCAATTTATTTATAGATCTATAAAGATCTTATATATTAGAACAAAATCCATCATCAATATTGGTAAGTTTTTTTAATACTCAAAGTATAAGAAAGGAGTTTAACAACTATGTTATATCCAATCATATATACTCGACATATAAAATGCATCATAGATCCGTTATTTATATACGAAAATAAAGAAGATTCATAACAATAGTGTTATAATCTTTCTCTGTTTCGTTCAAAACGATTATCATACCTCAAACCACATGCAAATGAGACTTACCCGAGACCTTATACAAGATCTAAAACAAAAAATTAGTGGTCGTTCTTCGTACGTGGGTCTCGTAATGGGGAAGATGAATGAGTTCAGTTCGGCTGATAGAGTACTTATAACGTTCAATAGTTGAAATCGAGAAGATGTATGACGGTTTGAGATTTGATTTATGATGGTAATTATAACTATAATAATAGATGGGTATTTCCGTAATTAAAAAAACGCCTCTCACAAATTTCTTTTGACGGTTACCAACCGTTCTTGATAAAAAAAACCATACACACAAATCCACCGATCTTGATCAAGCCCACAAAACATAACCATATAATTTTGATTCAACCCTCTGATTCTTGCATGGTGAGGATGACAAAGTTAGTCGAGGTTTTTGAATTAAAATAGGGTTCGTCAACCTTTTGACACGACGGTGGTTCATTCTGGCCGCCATTAATAATTAGGTCCCATCATATTCCTTTGAAATGTTCAATTAATCAGTTGAATTAAAATAGGGTTCCTCGGTCTTAATTTTGGTTAAAATATCAGATTCTCTTATAATTTTGTTACACATGTTGAGTCTGATTATCTGGGTTCGTATTTCATTTTGTGGTTTCCAAATCATATGCCTGGCCCGGTCAATACCCACCCTTTTTTAAAATTTCAATAAAGATTTGTTTTAATTTTTCATTGTTCTATTTCATTTTTGAAGATCATACAGCAGGATACTCCGGAAAGCTAAAGAAAAACAAAGGATGAAAGATGCATCTATAAAAGGTTTGTGTTTTTTTTTAATTTTATTATCTGAAGGTGCTTGGATGCTTTTTATTTTGTCGCAAAATTAGAGATGTAAGATGCAACAATAAAAGGGGGTTTGAGTTACTTAGGCTTATTTTTGTGATTGGATTATTGATGTTATGGAAGTTAAAGCTTGTTCATGAAGTAAAAAGAATTTTTGGAAGAAACTCTTCATTTTGATTATCCTTTCGATTTTGTGTAGAGGTCTCTGCTTAACAACATAAGTATGTGGCTTTTGGAATTAGTTTTTTCCCAGAGAGTCATCCAACCAGTTACTGGCACAAATTTGTGGTGGTCAATATGGGGCAAGTTTATGAGAAGAAGACTTAGAAGTTTTGGTTAAAGGAAAAGGCGCGCCGTGTGATTCTAAGGACGAAAAAGTGGCCTTCGGTATCTGCGAAAGTTTTAAAAGGAAAAGTTGTATATGTATATGAAACTACTGATGATTCTGATCAACCCTTTGATAATTCATTTGATCCACGTACATGGGTTGAGGTAATCTGCATTCCTGCATTTGAATACCACATACATTTATCACACCTGATAGAATCATTCCATTTTCACGTATACCATTTATATACTGACATGAAAATAATCAAAGTTGAAAATGAGGTTCCTTTGTTTCATTTTGTACAGACATTCTTTTTCGATTTGATCCAACGTGAATCAGTGAAGAAAGTAAAGAAAGTAGGAGCGTTCTTGAGGTGAATTACGAGAAGAATCTGAAGTCTTCTTTTTTCTACCTCTTCTCGAATACCGTATGACCATTTTTTAGGTTGCTTTCACATCGTTATTTGATTGTTTGTTAATATCAGCCTACCTAGATTCTCATCTTAGGATTGCCATGTTTTAATAACGGTTGATCGTTGAAATAGCAGTTTCTTCCGTTCTCTTCCTTGCGCTTCTGCTTGCTTTGTCTAATAGCACGATCCCCCATTATTTATAACTTAAAATTACATCGTCAAATGCCACAAGATAGGGAAAACTTATAGTTGTCACTTATGGGTAACCTTTAGCTCCATTTATAATTCTAACTGTCACAATTTGATGCTCCTGTCACTTTATAATATGTAAACTACTACATTATTAGTAGTGTACACTTTCAATAGTTTATTAACGATGTCTGCAGACCGTCTACTGATATACATAAATATAATTTCTGACCCAATTATGCATCACACTTCAGGCTAGGAGCGATAATAGTAACGTGAAACAAATGGGCAAGGGTTCCATAGTTTCCCATTTAGAATCACCACTGAATCATGGGAAAAAAGTTTCATAAAATTACTACTGTAAAAACTATTTTTAGAACGTTAATGCTATAACTGCACATCGGTTTGTCTCTTTCTACACTTTTACCGAACCAACGTCCATATAGTAATATTTACTGTTTCTTGATTAAACATAATATGATTTTAACAAATATTTGGGCTTCTGAATACAATTTGGGCGACTTTCGATTTTTCCCCACGTTCTTTTGTACCTTAAACCCCATATACGAAAAACAGGTGGAAATGGCCATTCACAAATTCTTTGTCTTTGTGGCCTGCGAGGGATTTTACCAGGTCTGATTAATGTTAAACATTGTGTGTAGGGTTATTTGTAAGCTATGCTTTGTTACATGAAGAAATTATACCTTCTCTAAATGTGAAGATCCTATCACAACTGGCTTGGTAGAAATGAAATGCTGGAAAGGCCCAAATTGGGACTGAGCTTCGAGCTCTGAAAGCAGCGGGTAGAAAGAGAAGGTATGTTATATCTAACTTCTATTTATCTAATATTCAGTCTATCATATTTTTCTTCAAAAGTTACCAACACCTCAACTTACAATTTTTTTTCTTGATTCTTTATAACTTCCAATAAACATAATGATATTTTCACACTGCATAATTTTTGCAAGACCGAAATGGAGGTGATTGTGGCTTTGAAAGAGGAGGTAATGATGTTTAGGAGGTTTGCAAATTCCATTATTCCAGGTATCTATTGTTGTTCATACGAAGCTGTGCTGCTGATACCAAATATATTATCAGACCTATTTTCGTGAGATTTCCATTTTAATTAGATTTAAGAATTTGATAGAATCATTTACTGTTGTGCACACGAAGTTGCTGCTGATACCAAATATATTATCAGACCTATTTTCCACTTAAGATTTCCATTTTAGTTAGATTTAAAAATTTGATGCAATCGTTTTTTGGCCACTACGTGCCTGTCAAATAGGCTTATAACCTGAAACAAAATTGACTTAAGTTGCGAGGTTATTAAATTTGCAGTAAATGACGCACAAAAATGTTGGGAATTATTTGTAACACCGCTGGTGCTAATGGCGTGTTGATGATCACAGCTTTAAAAAAGGCAATGCTTTATCGATGACCATGAGATGCTAATCATGGGTATATTTTATCTTTCTCTAATTCTAAAAAATTGCCTTTCTAAGCAAAAAACGAGCTACCATCAGATGTTGGCACAGTTGCCGTTTTAATCCATTAGACATTATTTTTGTTAATGTGATGGAAAAACTTGATTTTATATGTTCGATGGTAACCAGATATGGGTAAGATGAAACGCATTTTCCACCAAGATTGTCTGATGTTAGGTTTTAAATCCCCTGTGTCTCAAACCCACATACTAAATCACACTTCCAAAACCGGTACTATATTCCAAAATTCTCAAACCCTCTCCATCAAACCCACTTCCACCGCCTCATTTTTTCACACAATCTTATTGACAATTTTTTCACCAATAATGAGGTTTGATTATATAATATGTGTTCATTTGATATGAAATACAAATTCATTGACGCTTAACCAAGAAAGTTTGAATGATGGTTACAAGGTTTGAATCTCAGTAAGATTCTTTTGTTTTGATTATAGTATTCAATATCGAGTATAATTTGTTTATTTTTACCTGCTTATCAAACCCATTCTAATAAAAGAAGTGGTCGACCAGGACCACCATCATGCTTAACAAAAGCAAAGCTGATAGCCAACAAGGTCGTCCAAATATACATGTCAGTAGGAGGCTTCTAATGAATCAGTCAAGCGTACCTCCTATTAGACGAAATAGAGATCGTCCGAGTACAAGTACAAATGTCTCTTGAACAAGCACTCCACGGAACGAAAATAAGCATCTGCCAGCTGTTCTGGAAATGTAAAAATAAAAGAATCCGATGAGGTTATCGTTAATGACGTGCTAGAGAAACCGAAACCAACTGAAAAAACGACCCCTGTCGGCCGGCAAAACCTTTGGTACGTAAACTTGCTTAACAATACACTTATTGTATGAAACTAGGATACTACTAATACACTTTGCGTTTTGACTTTATAACAGTCGAAAACTATGTCAAAAGAACCAACTTCTAGCGGAATAAGTAAACAAGGTACAAGCTATTACTTCTTTCAACCAATATCCATATGATACTCAACTCATTTTCACATGTGATCCCTTTAGGTAAAGTACACATTGAAAAAAACCACCACACCATTACAAAGAATTGTAGCAAGTTACAATAACAATGCCAACGTTTCTAATATAGTGTCCGGAGTGAAGCATTGCAGCGGTGGACTAACGAATTCATTCAGCAGCTGAAGCATTGCATTTCTGTAAATAAGTGTAGCAGAGACCAACCTCAAAAACAAATATGTCACAGCAACAAGTCACAATGGCGTTCTTGACCAAAAATCCCATAAAGTCAAGACCCTTGAGGTATAATCTTCAAGACATATCATATCTGATGTCCAAAAATTTTGTTTTGGTCCTTAAAGTTTGCCGTATAATCTTCGATTTGTAGCTTAGAGATGTGTGAGACTTAACAGGTTAATCGCAAAAGTATCTTAATCTTAGAAGTTTGGGTGTAAGGTTGGAGCGGTTGAGTAAACTCTCGTCATCAGTGCAATCGTTCTTAATTTGTTTACACTCATTGCTTATCAGGTATGGATCATCTTTTCATTTACTGATTTGTTGGAAGTCTTTTTTACAATAAAAATCTAGAAAGGTAAGATGGAGATTTGTGTAAAAACTGTGGTTTTGCAACGAGTGAATCCCAATGGCTGGCGATCAATAAGTGGACCGATGTTACTTCAATTACTAATGAAGTAACGATAGATTTTTTGTCGGAAAACGTTACATTTGGAAGTAATTAACAATGGTAATGAACTAAGAAAAGTAACTAACAGTAAACTATGATGTTATCAATTAGGTGCTATTTAAAGCTTTACAAATCAAGGATACCATGATATCCTAACTATTAAGAATCAGGATTAGAATCAGACCTGGTGTGGCACATTGTAAACACAAATAAACATAAATGTGGATTGGTACCGATTCTTTAGTTAGTGTAGATACGTGTTTCAAGTGCTTGGTTTTCAGCTGCAACTTTTATTAAGCATAGTTAGAGATGAAAGTCTGACTTTTCATGTGGAGGAAGTATTTTCCTCTGATCGTTGGATGACCATTTTCTGACATCAAATAAGCAATTGTTTATACGATTTGTTGCAACGAGGACAGGGGAGAAGCTGTTCTCTCAAAAATTCATCTACTGGTAACCCAAATGTCCACTTAGAGGTACATTTTTTTTTTATCTTTACTTTATATTTATAGTTTCCTAAAAGGTGGCTTATGTTGTTCGTCAAGTACTTAACTTGATTTTGTTATAAATCACACAAGGAATTAACAAAGCTCAACCTATATTCATGGATGCAAATCTACATTGACATGACTAGAGGAAAAAAACTTACTATGATTGGAGAACACACGATCATGAAAGTTGTATCATACCATTTTGTCGCTTTGATATCATCAACCTATAGAAGTGTAGGCTCAGACTTCACATTTGTAATGATAACATTTTGTCGATATGCATTTTACGAGGCTTGCAATATATTTTGTACAAATCGTGGCACAAATATTTACGTAACTAAGCTGATGACATACATAGGTATATGGAAACGAGTCTGAGCTTATTATCGACAATCATCTCGCAGCGAAGCGCGGTCTAAGTATTTGTTGAAAATATTGATGGAGATGAGATTAAGGAGTTGATGATTTTGTGTCTGCGATTGGTTTTGGAAGAGTTTAGAAAGATAGGGGATTAAGATGCATGAGATGATGATCACAATCTGTTATGTTGATTAGAGATAGAAAGATGAAAGATAGGGGCGGAGATTGTGATGTATCGGTGGCTACGTAGTTTTTGTGATATGTGCTTAGGGTAATGCTAATTTATACGTAGTATCTCTGTTTATCTAATTTCTAGGGTAATGGATAATGATGGGCCTTCATATCCGTTTCTCATTCGCAAATTGTTGGGCCGTCTGGTTTTCATGGATTATGGCTGGTATTTCTTTGATTGGTCATCACAGTTTAATATATCACAACTTCTGTGTTGTGCTTATATACTTCGTCAGTAATGTATTGGGTACTTAGAAATTTCTTAGCAAGGATATTGCTACACCGTTCCTCATTCAACAATAGTACAAGCTTAAGTCACAAGATCGAGGGATTCTTATTCAGTTTCACGTTTGGTATGTCGGGTTTACTCCATCAGTGGTCACTTTAAATAGCTTACAAAGGGATTGGTAAAGATAGCCATGGAGAGTTTATGAGTAGAGAATTTCGATCAGCAACTGATTCTCGTCGAATATAATTAAGCTTATTTATTATTCTCACGAGATTTTCAGGTACATGTGCGTACGATTTATTGCTGGTTCTGATGTTTCGAAACCATCAAAGTGGGAAGAAGAAGACATATTGAACGCACAACGAGTACACGTGATGAAGTTCATACCTTCTTTTGATTTGAAGACATTCCAGGAAGACAATTTTCATAACCACAGAGAAAATCAGTGTTTTAACTCGTGGCGTTATTAGTCTCTAAATGGTACACTATTGTTCGATGCTTAATTGTTTTGATGTTGCAATTATTCATCATCCTATATGGAGAGATATGCATTTCCGGTGTGAGACCTCCAAAATCAGGCAAGGAAACAACTAGGCAGCAAGGGGGTTCCACGTCATGGTACAAGAAACAATGAAATAATGTTGACACAATGTTGACGTAATAAAACATATACATTACATCATAAAAAGATCAGAGTTTTTAAACAAAGGTCCCAGAGTTTTATAAGCGGAAAATCTATTATTCATTTATGGTTTTGTAACATATAGTTATCAAGAATATATGATAAATTTTTTATAGTTTTAGATAAAACCAAAGTTTAAATATACACAGAAATCTCCAAGCTGCGATAATATCCTGCGGGCTCACATCCAAGCAAAGCTAAGTATTAATACCTGAGATGAAACATTTAAAATCGTCAACATAAAGTTGAGTGATATTCATAGGTTTAGCAATAAAGGTGTGGAACACAAGCATTCATTGTAAAACAAGTAAATAGGGAAAATGGTTATGTACAGTAACCATTGTCCGAAAATATTATTATTATTGCTGTTCAGTTCATGAACCGAAGCTTAACTCAATGTAAGTTCCTTTATGGAGTATTCAGCCTAAATACTCAGGTATAAACAAATGAATGCGTCATGGTTAAAGAACCGCAACATGGGACGGGGATTGTCAATCCCGATGGATCCACCCACAACATCCGCGCTTAGCAACACAAGTAAATTAACGGTTCATGATCAGGAGAGGAAACTTAAGGGCTATAACTAAAAGCAATAATAATAATGAAAATCTGTTGGAAATCATCAAGTTCTGGAAAGCATACAAGTTCTGGAAAGCATACAAGTTCTGGATAGCATACAAGTTCTGGATAGCATACAGTTTTAAATGAATATGTTCCACCATGTAAAATCTCACCCCGCGTTTAGAAACAATGTATAAGTAGTAAAAAAGGGCTATGAACTCACCTTGAACAACGAGATAGGAGTAACAAGAATAACGCGACATAAAGTCGAGAGAAATCCTAAAAGCAGCCTACATATTTATTATTAGTAATAATAAGTAAATCTCGACATAGTTATACTACTAGCTTATAATTTATGTCCCATGATCCGTCACTCGTCAATAGTCAAATATTTTCCAAATCCTTTACATATACGTGCGTCTTTAACTGTCATAATGAAACTAAAGAAAAAAAAGAAAATCATATTTTCTTTTTATATGTTAAAATCTTTCTTACTTTTATTTGTCAAATTTGTTATTTATATTTAAATAATCCTCATATGATGTCCTATAAAGATCATGACTAAAATGCACTTTTATGACTTAATCGAAACTTACTGATTATTAGATAGCTAAATTATGTAAAATGTGAATTTTATGTCTTAAGGCATGCATCATGTCCCGTTTAGAAACTAGAACTAAATACCAATTTTAAAATAAACTAACCATATAGTAACTGAGAGGTTTATTATATAATATACTTTGTTAGAGAAAAAAAAATAATCTCTACATATGACATGTAAACATATTTACACTTTGAGATTCAAAAGTTGTTATGGGTTTCAGTAAAAGTTTAGTGTCATTTAAATAAAAGATTATTAACTAATACATCTTTCTAACCCAAATGTAATTCTAGTCAAGAAATCTTAAAAATAATCATTTTTTCTTAAGAAAAAGAAAACGTAGCATGTTGTTATTCTATACAACCATATAAAATTCATTTTTTATTGTATTTAATTATCTTATTTGACATATATGATTGTTCCTACCATTTTAAATTAAAGATGCATAATTAAATTACTTCATCTTAGTTAAATTACCAGTCGAATGAATTCATTTTTTAGACTCTTACAAAATTAAGCAGAATATTATAAATTAAACAACTAATATTTATTATGAACATAAATTGACGAGACCGTCATTTTAGGGACATAAAACCAAAATTATACATATGATCAGTTAAAGAATAAAATTAGAAGTCATACCTTATTAGTGGTTTTAGATCAACCTCAAACTTTTGTGTTCATATCCCAACTACGTATGTTAAAATTTAAGATTTCAGAAGTTTGTTGACCCTTATTCTTCACACTGTCTGTTCTTAAAATTTTTGAAATAGAAAAAGAATCATATTGCTTGTTAATGTACGCACCATACACGTTTTGAGACTAGACACGTGCCTTACTTTCAAAATGACATGTTAGTTCTAGTTTATTTTTATTATTTATATAACTTTTGTAACAAATTTTGAATAATCGGGTATTATTAAAGTCTGATATTTTTAATGTTACGTGATTTGAAAGATACACGTTAAACACGAAAAATAAACGCTCAATATAAAATAAAAAATTGGCATTCGGAGAACATTAATATTTTTATAAATATATGAGGGCTTACGATTTAATAAACTTTAATGCGTCGTATAACGAATGACGCCTAAAGGCTTAAGGTAAATTACAAAGAATGCTCGTAAAATGACAATATAAAATATTTTTATGCGGTCGATGACGGACATAGACTTTGTCGATAAATTATAAATGACACGTATCTGATACGTTAAATCCTTAACATTGTCGGTTAGTCAAGAATATCATATTATTTATAGAACAAACATGACATTTAAAAGTTGGGTAATAAATATTGTCCGGATATTAGGAATAGTATTAGAGCTCGATCAAAATGTTGATTTTAAATTTCGGGTTACTATAGTAAATAAATATAGAAAAATAGAAATTATATAATCTGAATAAAATATTGTCAATAATCAACAAAAAGAATTAAAATATTATTTAATTAAAAATATCGAGATCTCAGGATTTACGTATGAAAAAGTAAAGAGGAACAAGTAAAGCATTGTAAAATCGAGAAGTACGAATAAAAGAATAATTTAATTATCTGAAAGAAAAAATACGAGTTCTCACAGTCAACCTCCCTAAAGGAACTCTGGTCCCACAGAGTTCAAATAGAGACGGAAAGGGACGAAAACAAGTAGAGATACTTTACTTTGAACTGGTCATTAAATACCAAAGGGTAACTAGAGATAGAATGAACATGATAAACGCTTAAACGGACAAGGTGCACTAAAACGAGTTAAGCTTAATGATCGATGAGGAATTTGTGAATTGTGTAAACCGTATTATAGAGGAGAAATATGAATTACATATAGACATTTAAAATATAATTTGTCACAATTATCCGTTTCAGATTTGGTATTACTTTAAAATTCGGCTTAGGTAATTTCTTGATTATAAAATGCAAGGCTTGAGGGAATAAAACGAAATTCGTACCGATTCTTAACGAATAATGAAGAGATTTTGTATGGTGAGAAAGTTAAAGTTCTTGTTCTCGGTATCTTCACGAATTGATTTCCGGTTCAAAGTACGACTCAGTTGATTTTGGTGAAATAGAATATATTTGGTTGTTTAAAATAAAAGTGCAAAGACGTAAAAGTAAATGACTTTAAAGTAAATCTAAGTCTAATTAAAAATAAAAATGCAAGTATTTAAAAGCGTGACGGAAAATTAAAGGGCACTAAAAGTAAATAACGCAAACTTAAATCTAACTAAGGCAAACTTAAAACGCAACTAAAACTTAAAACTAAGGCAAGGCTAAAATAAATCTAAGGCAAGTAATCGTAAAGTGCGACTAAGTAAAAAGGCGGGAAAAATAAAGCTTGAAAATTAAAAACAGAAAATTAAAAACAGAAAATTAAAGACAGAAATTAAAAGAACCTGAAAAATAGCTCATCCGGAATAATACCCTCATGCGGAATAAACATTCATCCGGAATGTCACCTTCGTTCGGAATGTTCTTCTTTACTCGGAATATCAACCAAAGCCCTTGATCCGGAATAAATTGCTTACTCGGAATATGTCACCTATCCGGAATAATCTTCTCTATTCAGAATAAAGCCTTGATGCGGAATATTGCTCTTGATCCGGAATATCTCTTGATCCGGAATATTATTCCGAATAGAACTCTTGATCCGGAATGTCTTAATATTCCGAATAAACTCCTTGATCCGGAATAATAAATTATTCCGGATGAACTTGCCTATTCGGAATATTATTTGATTCGGAATGTGAGCTTGATCCGGAATAAATGGTTGATCCGGAATATCCTGTTGATTCGGAATAAAAGGCTTATCCGGAATGTTTGGTATTCCGGATGAGATGCTTGATCCGAAATAATGAATTATTCCGAATGAGCACAACTGATCTGAAATATCTAATATTCCGGATGAACGACTTTTGAAATCCTTCACTTGGCTTGATCCGGAATGTTTTCCTGGGAAAGATACAGTAACAACCAAACCGAAGAACAAGGAAACACAAAGATATACGGATCTAATCAAATATAATCAAAATCAACCAAAAGATTAAATCAAACTAATCACAAAACATCTACTAATGATAATCAAACAATCCAAAACAAACAAAATAACAAAAATAACCACAATAATCAAAACCCACTTAATAAATTTAACAAAAATAATAACATGAACAATAAAGCATGAAGATTAAGATCAAATAAAGAAAGGTAGATAAGAGATTAACAAGAAAAAGTAAAGATTGACAAGAAATAAAAGAGAACTTACTTGAAATTAAATGTAATTAAGGTGCAAGACAAGGTATTTAAATTTCACAAGTAATTAAATGGACATGAATTTAAATGTGCAAGGTAAATAAATTGGAAGAAATAGTGTGTCAAAATATCCAACAAAATGAAAATGATTACCCTAATGACTATTTATAGGGGAGGATTAAGGAGTGCTTAGGAAGCTTCCTCCCCTCCTTCATTTTCTCTTAATTGCACCATTAGGTCCTTAAGCCTTTAATCTTCTTTAATCTTGGACTTTAATGACTTTTGGCTCGGGATTTCTTTGAACTCGTCTTTTAATTCTTCAATAAGTTAGACTTGAGTTCTTCGGCTTTAAGTAAACTTCCGTCTTTTGACTTTTTCTTCGATAAATCTTCATAATTGGTCTTGGACTTCCGTTCTTTTTGCACTCTTGACTTCTCGACTTCGTCTTTCGTCTTTTTCTTTGATAAAAGTTCGTGAATGCCCGTGTTTTCTCCACTTTTCACCTTTTCGTCCTAAATCACAACAAAAACACAAACCATGCATAATTCTGACATAAATGACATAAAATACACGTTTTGGCTCGGTTATTATTGTAATTAAGTGGTAAAAAGGATGGGTGTTTACACACCTATCAAATCCCCTACACTTGACCATTGCAATGTCCTCATGCAATGCATTAGTTACAAAGCACGTTTACATTTTTCATCATAATCAATCCACGTTGGCCTTTATTAAAGAGATATAAAATCATAAACGTTCAAAGTAAAGAAATCAAAAGCATACCTTGGGTTTTTGAAAATGTTATGAATGATCATCATCCTCAAGTTTTCACTTTATCCAAACCAAGCTTAAAAACGAGATCATTGTTATTATAAGTTAGCAAACTAACACGAACTCATGTGGGCCAATTATTAACTTAGACTCCCTTATTCCTAGGTGTATCTCTTATATTTTATTTTTGTCTTGAATGATCACGAGGATGCATTGTTGACTTATTTCGATAGTTATTTAGTCCGAAAATAAAGTGAACGATTTAATCAATAGTTAGCTAAAGGACAAAATCTTTTAAAACTGCTTCTCGGGACCTCATAAAGTTCATATCTTGGCATAACTCACTTCGTGATTTGAGACCTTTCTCGGACCGATATTTGGCAGCGACTTCATACTTCAAACCTTGAGAGACGTTCATGAAATAATGGTCTTCTCTTCATAATTGGAATTTCTTCACTTGAAATTTTGAGAGATTCTTCATACTTGGACCACGACTTCTTCATTTTTCTCTAATCTTTATTTTGGACTTTGATATACAACGATCCGCCTCCTTTTTGGACTTGGCTTTTTATCCTTGATAGGTGTGTAAACACCCATCTTTTCTACCACTTATTTCTTGCTAAAACAAGACCAAAACGCGTATTTAGTGTCATTTGTTTGGAACTATGCGTGGTTTGTATGTTTGTTATGTTTTCAGGGCCAACCGGATAAATATTGGAGAAAACATGGGATTGCACGGGTTTTATAAAGGAAAAAGACTGAAGACGAAGTCTATTGTCCGAGAGATGCAAAAGATTTGAAGTCAATGGGCCTATTTGAAGATTTATCGAAGAAAAGGACCAAAGACGGAAGATTTACACATGTCGAAGAAACTCAAGTCTATTTAACGAAGAAATTAAAAGACGAGTTGAATTTAATCGACGACAAATCCCGAATCAGAATCGAAAACGTCAACTTTTCTGAAAAGACGAGAAGACAAAAAGAAGGGAAGAAAGCCCACTCACCAACCAAGGGAGAAGCCTATAAATACTCCTCCCACTCACACATTCGCTCGCTCTCTTCTTCTTTTTCCAGTTTTTAGTATTCCTAGTTCTTAGGAACCATCTCCCTTAAGGAGTGGTTTTCTTTTTAGTTTGATTTCTTAAATCTTGTAAGTTTGATCTTTGAATTTGTTTGTTGAACCTTAAATCATTAATACAATCCTTCCTCTAATCTTTTGATTCATCTTGTTCTTCTTCATCTTTTTCTTTCAAGTTCTTAAGTTTTATTTGGCTCTAGTTTGATTCTAAAAAGTTGTTGAATTGGTGTTTTTATGATTGGGATTTGATCCTTGTAGTTAGTAGATGATTTGTGGTTGATTTGGTAAAACCTTTTTGCTTGATTGAGTTGGTTTGTTTTGATTCGTAGCTCACAGTTCTTCGTTCCACCTTCTGATATTGCCCAAATTCCGAATAGGGAATCTGGGGTTGTGTCTATTCGGAACTTTCCATTATTCCGAGTAGGGTTTTCTCCTTATTGGTTATTCGGAACTTTTCATTTATTCCGAATAAGGGTCTAAATTTCTTGTCTATTCGGAACATTTTATTATTCCGAGTAAGGGTTCCTTCCGAGTTTTTCCGAATAGAGCTTTTTCTAAAAATCTTCCGCATAGGTTGCTTTCAATTTCCTCTATTCGGAATATTTCCCATATTCCGAATAGTCTAATTATTCCGCATAAGAGATATTTTCCGAATAGCGATCATTGTTCCGAATAGGGGTATTTTCCGAATAGCTCTACTTTCCGAATGACCCTTACATTCCGAATAGGGATACATTCCGCATAGATTTTCCGAATAGAAGTATTTTCCGCATAGTCTACTTTCCGCATAGGGCATTTTCAGATTATTCCGCGTAAGAGTTTTGTTCCGCATGGGATTAAATATTCCGAGTAAGGGGAACTTTCCGAATAAAGAAAATATTCCGCATAGCAAGTAATATTCCGAATAGAGCAGTTTCATTTTTCCATCAAGGTATTTCCTACTGTTTCATTTAAAGCTTCTAGTTTAGTTTTATTATTACTTGCCTTTATCATTTTAGTAGATTTAGACCAAAGCCCCCCCTTTTTAGTCACCAATTACAACTATTCCACTTTTGACCGTGATCGATTCGAGAAGATACCGAGAACGAAACAACGATATATATCAATTGGGTACGAGCAACGCAAAGAGAGATCTTGCAAGCAAAAACCTTTTTATTAACCAACCAAAAGTCAGTTATTAAAATGGCGCCGCTGCCGGCTCTTTTCGTAAGGATTAACGGTTTCTTGTGAGAAAAATTGGATTTTGGGATCCGTTCTTTTGGGGACGTTATTTTCAAGCACAAAAATTTTTCAAAAATCCATAAAAATATAAAATTTCCAAAAATACAAAAACAATATAAAACCTATAAAAACCAAACATATTTTCTCTTGCATTTTCTTTTTAGTGTATGCGTACTCGATCCACGTCTTATTCAGAGCCCGAGACTCTCGAACAATTAGACATGGCCGATGTACACAACAACAACAACAATATTCCACCCCCCCCAAAACAACAACAACAACAATGTCCTTCTACCTGATTTACGAACCATGGAAGAGCTATGTCAACCCACAATGAACGGACGTGGAGGCCCGATTGCACCGATGCATGTCACGGCTCAGGAGTTTTCGTTGAAGCACCACATGATCCAGCAAGTACAAACGAATCCATTTCGCGGAATTCCGGATGATGATGCCAACAAACACCTCGACAAATTCATCACTATTACCCAAAGCATGAAATCTCCCGGTGTCTCTATGGATGACCTTCGCCTTCAACTCTTTCCCCACTCGCTTTCTCATCATGCCGAAAAATGGTTTGACCGTCTTCCTAAGAATTCTATTCATACATGGAACGACATGACTCAACGCTTTTTATCGCGCTACTTTCCCCCATCCATGGTCACTAGCCTTCGTAACCAAATCAGTGGATTTATGCAAGAGAATGATGAATCGCTTTTCGATGCTTGGGAACGATACAATGATTTGATCGACCGCTGTCCTAATCACAACATGCTCCCCGTCACTCTCATTGATACCTTCTACAATGGTCTCACCTTTCGCGATCGTGACACGATCAATGCCGCCGCCGGTGGTACTTTTATGAAAAGGAGACCAGAGGAGTGTCGAGAGTTGATTGAAAACATGACTACTCACCACAAGAATTGGGATTCATCCGCATCCTCAAGATCTAACTCGAGAGTCAATGTTTCTTCTACTACTTCTAATCCTGAGATGACTGAAATCTCTCGACAACTTGCTGAAATGAACAAGAATTTCATGACCATAGCCACAAACCACTTTCAACAAGCTAAAGCCGTTGCTATTTCTTGTGACACATGTGGTGGTCCTCATTCTTATAATGATTGTCCTTCCACTCAAGGCAATTATTCTGAAAACGTTAACGCAGCATACGGTACATATCCCACGGGAGGCTATCAAGCTCGTCCTCAAGGAGACCGTAGCTTGCTAAGTTATCGTTCCAACAATTATCTTGCACCTCCCGGTTTCCCTCCTGCAAACCAACCCCAACAACAAAGCTATAACCGAAACAACCAATCCCAACCTCGTGCTCAAAACCAATATCAATCCCAAAGAAATACTTACCAAACTCAAGGAAATTCTCAAACTTACCAAGTTCCACCTCTCAATCAACCGATGGCAGTGAATCCCGACGTCGAGTCGTTCATGAAGACTAATCGTGAGATGGTGACGAATCTTCAGAGTCAGTTTGCCAACTTGAAGAATGACATGGTGAAACAAGGAAGCGATATTCGAGCCGAGCTAAGGAATGATATGGCCAAACACAGCGATGCTATTAATGCCAACATGCAAAACTCTTTTAATAATCAAGCTCTTCACCTTCGTGATATGATTGGTTCGCTCATCCAAGGTAATCAACCCTCTTCTTCGGGTACTCTTCCGAGTAATACCGTTGCAAATCCAAGAGGGGAGATGAAAGCAATCACCACTCGTAGTGGAAAAGGTTATATGGAACCCGAGCTTCCTACACCTCCACCCGTGATTGTGAACAAGGAAAAAGAGCAACTTTCTCCACCTCCTTCACCTTCTATCCCCATTTCCCCACCACCCGTGGTTGTGAGTGATCCTATCCCCTTAAAGCCTTCTTCTTCATCCAATCTACCTTATCCTTCAAGGTTGAGGAAAGAGAAGCAAAAGAGCAAGGATGATATTCAAGTTTCAAACTTCCTAAAAATGTTTAAACAATTGAATTTTAACATCTCCTTTGCCGAGGCTCTCGCTCACATGCCCAAATATGCTAAGATGTTTAAAGATCTTCTAAGTGATAAAGAAAAGCTTCTTGACATTGCTCAGACCCAACTTAATGAGAACTGCTCCGCAGTGCTCTTAAGGAAATTGCCCACCAAACTTGGTGATCCGGGTCGCTTCTTGATTCCTTGCAACTTCCCGGGAGTAGAGAATTGCATGGCGCTAGCCGATCTAGGTGCCAGTATTAACTTAATGCCTTTAAGTGTTTGGAAGCAATTATCTCTCCCCGAGCTAGTCCCCACACGAATGACTTTGGAATTAGCCAACCGTACGGTTGCTTATCCAGTGGGGATAGCCGAAGATGTCTTCGTTGGCGTTGACAAATTCACCTTCCCGGCGGATTTTGTCGTCGTTGACTACGAGATGGACCCTCGTGTTCCATTAATCGTTGGACGTCCATTCTTGAGGACCGGTCGCACTCTCATTGATGTAGCCTCAGGCGAATTAATCATGAGAGTTGGTGACGATCAAATTGTCTTCAACATGGGTAAGATTTCTCAGCAACCTTATTCATATGAGAGTGTTAATGCTATTGATGTTCTCGATGAGGCTTGTGAAGAACATTTTCATGATGCTTGCAAAAGTACTCTCTCTTCTCTACCCAATGTTGAGACCGTTGCCTCAATTGCTCCGGCATTTACTCCTTTTGGAGAAAGTGACTTGGATGAGTTCGAAGCTAGCTTGGGTCCTCTCGACATTAAGTATGATAATTCGTCCACCAATTGGGATGAAGATATTCGTACTATTGAGAGACTTCTCAATGAGGACCCATTGTCTCCTCCTACTCCTAAAGAGGTGACTAATGATGATCCATCGTTAGTTTCACCATCTACTGAGGATCCTCCTACTCTCGAGCTTAAGGACCTACCGCCTCATCTTGAGTACGTTTTCCTAGAAGACGACGAGAAGTTACCGGTCATCATCGCAAAGGATCTGAAAGAAAACGAAAAAGCCCGACTTGTTGCAGTATTGAAGAAGCATAAACGCGCTATCGCTTGGAAAATCTCCGACATCCGCGGAATTGATCCTCACTTTTGCACACATAAAATTCTCATGGAGGACGACTTTAAGCCCACTATTCAAAGCCAAAGAAGGGTGAATCCTAAAATCCATGACGTCATCAAAAAAGAGGTTATCAAACTTCTTGATGCGGGTATGATTTACCCTATTTCGGATTCACCATGGGTCAGTCCAGTCCATTGTGTGCCTAAGAAAGGCGGAATCACCGTTGTACCCAATACAAACAACGAGTTAATTCCTACCCATCTCGTTACTGGGTGGAGAGTTTGTATAGACTACCGCAAACTCAATGATGCCACGAGAAAGGATCATTTCCCTCTACCTTTTATGGACCAAATGCTTGAACGTCTAGCGGGTAATGAATATTATTGCTTTCTGGATGGTTTCTCGGGTTATTTTCAAATACCCATCGATCCCCAAGATCAAGAGAAGACAACATTCACTTGTCCCTACGGCACATTTGCTTATAAAAGAATGCCTTTTGGCTTATGCAATGCCCCCGAGACTTTCCAAAGGTGCATGTTGGCTATATTCCATGACATGGTTGAGCAAACCATGGAAGTCTTCATGGATGATTTCTCGGTCTTCGGGGATTCCTTCTCTGCTTGCCTTGCCAATTTGGAACGCATGCTTAAGCGGTGCGAAGACACTCGCCTTGTTCTGAATTGGGAAAAATGCCATTTTATGGTAAAAGAAGGCATTGTGCTAGGACACAAAATCTCTAAAGCCGGTCTTGAAGTCGACCGTGCTAAAGTTGATGTCATAGCCAAATTACCTCCACCTTCAACCGTGAAGGGTGTGCGAAGTTTTTTGGGTCATGCGGGTTTCTATCGACGATTCATTCAGGATTTCTCTAAAATCGCTCGCCCGATGACCCACCTCTTGGAAAAAGATACTCCTTTTATCTTTTCTAAAGAGTGTCTCGAAGCCTTCAATCTTCTCAAGGACAAGCTAACTAAGGCACCGGTCTTGGTTACCCCTAATTGGGAGCTGCCTTTTGAATTGATGTGCGATGCTAGCGACTTTGCTATTGGTGCGGTTCTGGGCCAACGTGTGAATAAACACTTCCAACCCATCCACTACGCTAGCAAAACAATGACGGGGGCTCAATTGCATTATACGACAACCGAAAAAGAGCTTTTAGCTGTTGTGTATGCTTTTGAGAAATTTCGTCCCTATCTTGTTTTATCCACCACCATCGTATACACGGACCATTCCGCGTTGAAGTACTTGATGACTAAGAATGATTCTAAGCCAAGACTTCTCCGCTGGGTTTTACTCCTTCAAGAATTCAACATTGAAATTCGTGACAAGAAGGGTGCTGAAAACCTGGCCGCGGATCATTTGAGCAGACTTGAGGATCCATATCAAGGGGACCATCCGAACAAAGAGATCAATGACTCTTTTCCCCTTGAAACCTTAATGTCTATAAATCCCAATCTTGATGGCACCCCGTGGTTTGCCGATATGGCAAACTACTTAGCGGGTGGTGTTCTCATCCAAGGGTTAACATCCCAACAAAAGAAGAAGTTCTTGCACGATGTTAAGACTTACTTTTGGGAGGACCCTTTTCTATTCAAACAATGCGCTGACTTGATTATTCGCCGGTGTGTTGACGGACCGGCAGCTTTTGATATTCTCCAAGCGTGCCACAAAGGACCCACCGGTGGTCACTTTGGTCCCACCTACACCGCCAAAAAAGTGTTTGACTCGGGATTTTATTGGCCCACCATTTATCGTGATGCTCACGAGATGGTTAAACATTGTGATGCTTGCCAAAAACAAGGCAAGATTACACATAAAGATGAGATGCCTCAAAATTTCATACAAGAATGTGAAATCTTTGATGTATGGGGCATCGACTTTATGGGGCCATTCCCGTCTTCTAAAGGCAACAAATACATCCTTGTCGCTGTCGACTACGTTTCTAAATGGGTTGAAGCAAAAGCTTTACCCACTAACGACGCGAGGGTGGTTTGTAATTTCTTGAAACAACTGTTTGCTCGTTTCGGTGTTCCTCGTGCTATTATCAGTGACCGCGGGACTCATTTTTGCAACGATCAATTTGCAAGAGTCATGGCAAAGTATGGTGTCAATCACCGTCTTTCCACCGCCTATCATCCTCAAACCAACGGTCAAGCCGAGATATCCAACCGTGGATTGAAGAGAATTTTGGAACGTACTGTGGGAGAGCATCGTGCCTCGTGGGCCGATAAACTAGATGATGCTCTGTGGGCTTTCCGTACCGCCTATAAGACGCCGATTGGCTGTACACCTTATCGTCTTGTGTACGGGAAAGCCTGCCACCTCCCCATCGAGCTGGAACATAAGGCATACTGGGCCTTGAAGTGGGCTAACTTCGACATCAACAAAGCCGATGATTTTCGGAAGATTCAACTCAACGAGCTTCAAGAATTGAGGAATCAAGCTTACGAGAACTCATTAATTTACAAGGAGAAGACCAAGATTATCCACGATGCTAAAATCAAGAACCGAGAGTTCAACGTTGGTGATCAAGTCTTGCTCTTTAACTCTCGGTTGAAGATCTTCTCAGGCAAGTTGAAGAGCCGCTGGTCTGGTCCATTCACCATCGCCAATGTCTTTCCCTATGGTACCATTGAGCTTTCTCAGCCAAATGGGCCTAACTTCAAGGTGAATGGCCAGCGTTTGAAGTTGTACGTTGGTGAGGACATCTCTAAGGAGATGATTCCATCCCTCACTACGTTCCCCTTAAATTAGTTCGGGACCGAGTCAGGCTCGCGACTCGGTAAACAAAAACAAGCGCTCCTCGGGAGGCAACCCGGGTATCTATCCCCCTTCCCCGTTTTTCATCATAAGTGTAGGGGGAGCTATATAGGTTGCTTGTTTTTGGATGGTGATGTGATTACAGGGATTATTGCACTCTTGGAATCTTTGAAGAACCGTGATCCCATGTTATCCGAAATCTGGTTCTATCTCTCAACTATCGTGATTCAATTTTCTTCATCTCACATTTGAAATTGATCACGTTAGTCGTCTCTTCCTTAACTTGAGTTAACCAACGTGCACAATGTCATAAGTGTAGGGGAGACTCTTCCCACATGCTTAAACATTGAGGACAATGTTTATCTCAAGTGTAGGGGGGACTTCTATCGAAGTTTTAAGTGGACTTTTCCATGAAAATGCCTTCATTTAACCGGAAAATCATACTTTTCAACATTTTTCAAATTTTTAATCAACTTTGGCCATTTTGTCGTAATTTTTAAATTTTTATCGTTACTTTCATATGTATATACCCCGCAATAAAGTCAAAAATATTAATAAAATGGTGTAGCTAGTTTTGAAATCTTGAACATATTAGGCCCGTTGCGTTTATTTTGACTCAACCCGAATAGACTTATTCTAGTTTATTCTAGCTAGTATCCTTAACCATGTAGACCTTAATTGGTTTATTAGGCTAAGTATCCACGAGTCTCATTCCTTGAGACTTTAAATTGTGGAGGACGAGAAATGATAGAGTCGATTATAAGTCGGTATTCTTGCACAAGCTCACTTGGTGTAATTATTTGCCTATTCTCCCATCAGTTGCTAATAATTTATCTGCAATAAGTAAGGTCGTACGATTTGAAAGGTTACTTAGCTTCTAGCCCAAGATCGTTTAAAAGTTGCTCGGTAATGACGAGAGTTCATAGCCAAGGCATAACTTATGAAGCGGGGCGCGAAGATTGGCGAGTCCGAAAAGGCCCTAACAAGGCATGAGGATTCAATTTTATTGCTGAAGATCCAAAAGTGATGTGAAAAGCATTATTCCCAAAATCAATATGAAGGATCAAGACTCACGACGAAAAGCAATCAACTCCCACAAAGATGATGGAGAAGTCTATCCGAAAAGACCCTAACAAGGTATGAGGATAAATAGATCCAAGTCCGAAAAGGAGGCGGATCGTTGTATCTCAAAATCCCAATTAGAGATTGAAGAAATAATCATGAAGTCGTGGTCAACAAAGTTGGAGTACCCCTCAAAAGTCTCCAAAGTGAAGAAACTCTATTATGATGAGAAGACCATTATCTCAAGAACGTCTCTCGAAGATATGAAGTATGAAGTACATGCCAAATATCGGCCCGAGAAAGGTCTCAAATCGTGAACCAAGTTATGCCAAGATATGAACTTTCTGATATCCCGAGAAGCAGTTTTAAGAGATTTTGTCCTTTAGCTAACTATTGATCAAATCGTCCTACTTTGCTTTCAGCCTAAATAAACTATCGAAATAAGTCCAAAAATGCATCTTCATGATCATTCTAAGACAAAAGTAAAATATAAGAGATACACCTAGGAATAAGGGAGTTTAAGCATTTAATTAAGCCATGTGTGTAACTGTTTGAATTGCTAACTTATAATAACAATGATCTCGTTTTTAAGCTTAGTTTGGGGAACGTGAAACTTGAGGGTGATAAATCTTCGCAGCACCAAAGCCCTAATGTAAGTCCTCGATCTCTTTACAAGTTATTTCCACATAGCTATGTTCTATCCTTTTGTTTACTTTAAAATTCTCTTAGTGCTTTAATTTTTGTTTAGTAGTATTTGAATAAGGCCAAGGTTAATTAATTATGAGAAAAGTGTAATGTTGCTTTATCACTAAGCATTGCATGAGGGCATGGCAATGGTTAAGTGTAGGGGATTTGATAGGTGTGTAAACACCCATCTTTTCTACCACTTATTTCTTGCTAAAACAAGACCAAAACGCGTATTTAGTGTCATTTGTTTGGAACTATGCGTGGTTTGTATGTTTGTTATGTTTTCAGGGCCAACCGGATAAATATTGGAGAAAACATGGGATTGCACGGGTTTTATAAAGGAAAAAGACTGAAGACGAAGTCTATTGTCCGAGAGATGCAAAAGATTTGAAGTCAATGGGCCTATTTGAAGATTTATCGAAGAAAAGGACCAAAGACGGAAGATTTACACATGTCGAAGAAACTCAAGTCTATTTGACGAAGAAATTAAAAGACGAGTTGAATTTAATCGACGACAAATCCCGAATCAGAATCGAAAACGTCAACTTTTCTGAAAAGACGAGAAGACAAAAAGAAGGGAAGAAAGCCCACTCACCAACCAAGGGAGAAGCCTATAAATACTCCTCCCACTCACACATTCGCTCGCTCTCTTCTTCTTTTTCCAGTTTTTAGTATTCCTAGTTCTTAGGAACCATCTCCCTTAAGGAGTGGTTTTCTTTTTAGTTTGATTTCTTAAATCTTGTAAGTTTGATCTTTGAATTTGTTTGTTGAACCTTAAATCATTAATACAATCCTTCCTCTAATCTTTTGATTCATCTTGTTCTTCTTCATCTTTTTCTTTCAAGTTCTTAAGTTTTATTTGGCTCTAGTTTGATTCTAAAAAGTTGTTGAATTGGTGTTTTTATGATTGGGATTTGATCCTTGTAGTTAGTAGATGATTTGTGGTTGATTTGGTAAAACCTTTTTGCTTGATTGAGTTGGTTTGTTTTGATTCGTAGCTCACAGTTCTTCGTTCCACCTTCTGATATTGCCCAGATTCCGAATAGGGAATCTGGGGTTGTGTCTATTCGGAACTTTCCATTATTCCGAGTAAGGTTTTCTCCTTATTGGTTATTCGGAACTTTTCATTTATTCCGAATAAGGGTCTAAATTTCTTGTCTATTCGGAACATTTTATTATTCCGAGTAAGGGTTCCTTCCGAGTTTTTCCGAATAGAGCTTTTTCTAAAAATCTTCCGCATAGGTTGCTTTCAATTTCCTCTATTCGGAATATTTCCCATATTCCGAATAGTCCAATTATTCCGCATAAGAGATATTTTCCGAATAGCGATCATTGTTCCGAATAGGGGTATTTTCCGAATAGCTCTACTTTCCGAATGACCCTTACATTCCGAATAGGGATACATTCCGCATAGATTTTCCGAATAGAAGTATTTTCCGCATAGTCTACTTTCCGCATAGGGCATTTTCAGATTATTCCGCGTAAGAGTTTTGTTCCGCATGGGATTAAATATTCCGAGTAAGGGGAACTTTCCGAATAAAGAAAATATTCCGAATAGCAAGTAATATTCCGAATAGAGCAGTTTCATTTTTCCATCAAGGTATTTCCTACTGTTTCATTTAAAGCTTCTAGTTTAGTTTTATTATTACTTGCCTTTATCATTTTAGTAGATTTAGACCAAAGCCCCCCCTTTTTAGTCACCAATTACAACTATTCCACTTTTGACCGTGATCGATTCGAGAAGATACCGAGAACGAAACAACGATATATATCAATTGGGTACGAGCAACGCAAAGAGAGATCTTGCAAGCAAAAACCTTTTTATTAACCAACCAAAAGTCAGTTATTAATCCTCATACCTTGCTAGGGTCTTTTCGGATAGACTTCTCCATGACTTTTGGGGAGTTTTTGCTTTTCGTCGTGTGTCTCGATCCTTCATATTGATTTTCGATAAATGATTCTTCACATCACTTGGGATCTTTTGCAACAAAATTTAGCCCTCATGTCTTGTTAGGACCTTTTCGGACTCGCCAATCTTCGCATCCCGCTTCAATAAGTTATGCCTTGGCTATGAACTCTAATCCATACCGAGCAACTTTTAAACGATCTTGGGCTAGAAGCTAAGTAACTTTTTAAATCGTACAACCTTATTTATTGCAGATAAATTTATTAGCAAGCGATGGGAGAATAGGCTTATAATTAACTCACATAAATTCACGAAAGAATACCAAACTTATAATTGACTCTATCATCTCTCGTTCTCCACAGTTTAAAATATCAAGGAATGAGACTCGTGGATGCTTAGCCTATTAACTCAAAGTTTTGGGTTTTCGAGTCGCCTATAGGATCTTGCAAATTCTTAGACTTTTTCAAGTTTAGAAATCGCTTTTTAAAGTTCCCTTGATAAACGACTCTCTAGGATTAATTATAAGAACTTGCGAAAAGTTCTTGTTCTTAACCCGTGAGAGTTAAGACTTTCGCGTTTTATAGCTCCCTATATAAAAGCCTAGCAAAACTTGACCTAAACACGTTAAGGATACTAGCTAGAGTAAACTTAGATAAGTAAACTCGGGTTGAGTCAAAAGATTCACAACATTTGAAAATTAAAACCACTTTATTAAAAATTTATTCTAGCAAAGAAAGAAAATAACTATACAAAGGTAAAAACTAATAGGCCAAAATAGATCAAAAATTTTGAAAATTTTCGAAAAATTGATTTTCCGGTTAAAACGAGGACAAATACAAGGAAAAGGCCACTTAACTTCGATAGAAGTCCCCCCTACACTTAATATAAACATTGTCCTCAATGTTTAAGCATGTGGGAGTAAACTCCCCTACACTTAGGACATTGTGCACGTTGTTTAAATCTTGCTAAGGAAGAGACAACTAAAGAGATTTCTATTTTAATATTGAGAAATATAAAATAGTGAATCAAAAAGAGTTTAGGATAGAACTGGGAAGAAGGGAACACGGAATCACGGGTCGTCAAGAATCATCAAGAGTGGATCATTGAGCGCTCGAATCCCTGATTAAGTAGAAGAGAGGAAATAGCAAACACCAACGGGTCTCCCCTACACTTAGGATAAAGAAAGCTAAAAGATAGATACATGGGTTGCCTCCCAAGAAGCGCTTGATTTTTGTTAACCGAGTCGTGAGCCTGACTCGACCTTGATCATCATAGGAAGAAGCATGAAACATATCCATCGGGATCAAAGACATAGTTTTCTTCCATCAAATAGCACAAGCTTAAGGCGAACAAGGCAAGCCAAAGAAGAGTAGGCAAGGTTCCCTTAAGCAAAGATGGAGCACGGTGGAAGCAAGGGTGAAGTGGTGCAAGCATGTCTTCAATAGTTCCAAAGATTTTTCCTTTTATTTCATCAGGTGGATACTGAGATGGCTGAAGAATATCGATACCGGGGTCGAACACCTTTTCCTTTAAGGGAAAATAGCACTCAGGCTCAACAGAATTTGAAGATGATCCGCGAAGAAGATGCACAACCTCGTCCTCAGAAGGTGGACAAAGAGGTGTTAACTCATACGTGCTGCGGATGTCAGTGTCGACCGGTTGCTTCTCCTTTGAAAGAATTTTCTTCAAATCCAAAGTAGGATCAAAACGATAATCTTCAAAATCAAAAGGAGGAGCATCACTCTCATGAGGGAAGTAAGTATTGAGAAACGTAGAGAAGTCTTCCTCAAAAGAGTAATCATCCAAAGTAGGATTAAGCATGGATGACGGAGGATCTTCATCATGTGAAGAATCACTCGAAAGAGTATCGGCCTCATCAAAATCATCGTATATGGGCAGGTCAGGATACTCAGAAGTAAGGTCATCATAATCATCCGAATCTGAGCTAGAATCATCATCATAAGCATCAAAGATCGGCGGAGAGTCATAAATGGGAGAAGGTTCCAAATTGGAGAGAGAATCATCCACATCATCGTGAAAAAGTGGATTATCAATGCAAGACTCGAATAGAGGATTGTTGTAGATGACAAAATCATCGAGCACATTAATCATATTCGCAGATTCTCGTTCATAGGATTTGCTTGTAAGCTTCCCCATTTTAAAAACTTGTGCATCATCCCCGACTCTTAAGATTAACTCACCTTCGGCAACATCAACTAGAGCTCGTCCGGTTCTCAAGAATGGCCGACCAAGTATAAAAGGAATACGAGGGTCCATTTCATAATCAACAACGACAAAGTCGACCGGGAAAGTAAATGTGCCAACTTTAATAAACACGTCTTCGCCAATACCAACGGGGTAAGCGAGAGTACGATTTGCTAGCTCGAGAGTCATCCTTATTCGAGTAAGTTCGGGTAATGATAGTGTTTTCCAAACACTTACTGGCCCCGAGATCAGCTAGAGCAGTAAATTCTTCAGTTTTGTTAAAGATGCAAGGCAACACAAAACGACTGGGATCTCCAAGCTTTTCCGGAAGTTCTTTAAGAATAACTACAGAGCAGTTTTCATTTAATCGTGTGTTGGCGAGCTCAAACAGCTTCTCCTTCTTGTTAAGCAATTCCTTGAATGCTTTGACAAATTTCGGCATGTGGACAAGTGCTTCAACAAGGCTAATGTTGAAATTCAGTTGAGAGATCATCTTCAAAAAATTTGACATTTGACAATCATCCTTGGTGAGCATTGTGGTCTTGCCTAGCCGTGAAGGATAAGGGATATTGGGGGTGGGTGGTGAAGGTGTAGGTGTAACAGGTTGAGATGTTGAAGGGTTCTTCTTGGGAACATCGTCATGACGAGGCAGAGGCGGTAATGGTGCACTAATATTAGGTGTAGGAGTAGTAGGGATAAATGGTGGTGGAGGAGGTGTAGATGATGGGGGTGGGATAGGTGGTCCTACTATGGTAACTCCACTACGGGTAGTAATAGCACTCACAATTGCTCGCGGATTGGTGACGATGTTTGAAGGTAGAGAACTCGAAGTAGAAGGTTGAGTTGTGGGCAAGAAACTAGCCAGCATATTCTTTATATCATTCGTTTGAGTGCTGAAGGAGGATTGAATATTATCTCGAAGCTCGGATCTAATGTCATTTCCTTGCTTGGTAATATCTCCTTTAAGATTGATAATTTGGCTCTGCAGATTCTTGATTTGCTCACCTTGGGTTCTCATTATGGCTTCAACATCCGGATTAATGGGTGGGGATTGTTGGGCGGGTGGGTGATAAGGATTAGAAGCTCTGGGTGGGATTTGGTTGCTTCTATTGTAGTTGTTGGCGGGGTTTTGGTTTTGAGGAGAAAAACTGGGTGAAAGGTAGTTGTTGGACCGGTAACTCAGCAAATTTCTATCCCCTTGAGGTCGAGCTTGGTAATTTTCCGGTGAATAATTACCATAAGCTGCATACACATTTTCCGGATTTCCTTGAGTAGAAGGACAATCGGTGTATGAGTGTGGACCGCCGCATGTTTCACAAGGATTGGCTACCGCTTTAACTTGTTGTTGTTGGTTTGAAGCGAGAAGCAAGATACTTTTGTTCATTTCAGTCATCATGCGGGTGAATTCGGTCAGGTCGGGGTTTGCTGAAGTAGAAGAAACAATGACTCTCGGGTTGTTCCTTGAAGAAGCGGAGGAATCCCAGTTTTTGTGGTGAGTAGTCATGTTCTCAATTAGCTCTCTACACTCCTCGGGTCTCCTTTTCATAAATGTGCCACCGGCGGCTGCATTAATCGTATCACGATCTCGAAAAGTCAAACCGTTGTAGAAAGTATCAATCAATGTGACTAGAAGCATGTTGTGGTTTGGACAACGATCGATCAAGACATTATATCTTTCCCAAGCATCAAAAAGAGATTCATCGGGGTCTTGCATGAAACCGCTGATTTGATTGCGAAGGCTCGTGACCATGGATGGTGGAAAGTAGCGCGACAAAAAGCGTTGAGTCATGTCATCCCAAGTATGAATAGAATTCTTTGGAAGACGATCAAACCATTTCTCGGCGTGGTGTGATAAAGTATGTGGGAAGAGTTGAAGGCGTAGTACATCCATTGTGGCACCGGGCAACTTCATGCTTTGAGTGATTGTAATGAACTTGTCGAGGTGTTTATTGGCATCATCATCAGGCATTCCTCGAAAAGGATTTGTTTGCACTTGCTGAATCATGTGGTGCTTCAACGAAAACTCCAGAGCCGTGATTTGCATCGGCGCAATCGGTCCTCCTCGTCCAAACATGGTAGGTTGACAAAACTCCTCCATTGTCCGAAGATCGGGGTGTGGATGAACATTGTTGTTATTGTTGAGGTGCGGTGGATTATTGTTGTTGTGAACACCTGCCATACTTAAATCTTCTCGAGTCTCGGGCTCTTGATATTTAGAAGATCTAGTACGCATACACCTGCGAAAGTAAAAGAAAAAGAAACCAAACACAAAGACAATATATATACACAATAAAAATAAAATCTTTTTAGATTTTTGAAAATTTTTAATTTTTATGGATTTTTAACAATTTTTTAAGTTTTTGATTGTTTTTTGAAAATTTTTGTGCAAGAAAATAACGCTCACGAATGAACGGATCCCAAAAAGCAACGCGTCTCTCACAGAAAACCGTTAATCTTTACGAAAAGAGCCGGCAGCGGCGCCATTTTAATGTTGAGATTTTGTATGGTAAGAAAGTTAAAGTTCTTGTTCTCGGTATCTTCACGAATTGATTTCCGGTTCGAAGTACGACTCAGTTGATTTTGGTGAAAAAGAATGTATTTGGTTGTTTAAAATAAAAGTGCAAAGACGTAAAAGTAAATGACTTTAAAGTAAATCTAAGTCTAATTAAAAATAAAAATGCAAGTATTTAAAAGCGTGACGGAAAATTAAAGGGCACTAAAAGTAAGTAACGCAAACTTAAATCTAACTAAGGCAAACTTAAAACGCTATTAAAACTTAAAACTAAGGCAAGGCTAAAATAAATCTAAGGTAAGTAATCGTAAAGTGCGACTAAGTAAAAAGGCGGGAAAATTAAAGCTTGAAAATTAAAAACAGAAAATTAAAGACAGAAATTAAAAGAACCTGAAAAATAGCTCATCCGGAATAATACCCTCATGCGGAATAAACATTCATCCAGAATGTCACCTTCGTTCAGAATGTTCTTCTTTACTCGGAATATCAACCAAAGCCCTTGATCCGGAATAAATTGCTTACTCGGAATATGTCACCTATCCGGAATAATCTTCTCTATTCGGAATAAAGCCTTGATGCGGAATATTGCTCTTGATCCGGAATATCTCTCCATCCGGAATATTATTCCGAATAGATCTCTTGATCCGGAATGTCTTAATATTCCGAATAAACTCCTTGATCCGGAATAATAAATTATTCCGGATGAACTTGCCTATTCGGAATATTATTTGATTCGGAATGTGAGCTTGATCCGGAATAAATGGTTGATCCGGAATATCCTATTGATCCGGAATAAAAGGCTTATCCGGAGTGTTTGGTATTCCGGATGAGATGCTTGATCCGGAATAATGAATTATTCCGAATGAGCACGTACAACTGATCCGGAATATCTAATATTCCGGATGAACGACTTTTGAAATCCTTCACTTGGCTTGATCCGGAATGTTTTCCTGGGAAAGATACAGTAACAACCAAACCGAAGAACAAGGAAACACAAAGATATACGGATCTAATCCAATATAATCAAAATCAACCAAAAGATTAAATCAAAATAATCACAAAACATCTACTAATGATAATCAAACAATCCAACACAAACAAAATAACAAAAATAACCACAATAATCAAAACCCACTTAATAAATTTAACAAAAATAAGAACATGAACATGAACAATAAAGCATAAAGATTAAGATCAAATAAAGAAAGGTAGATAAGAGATTAACAAGAAAAAGTAAAGATTGACAAGAATTAAAAGAGAACTTACTTGAAATTAAATGTAATTAAGGTGCAAGACAAGGTATTTAAATTTGACAAGTAATTAAATGGACATGAATTTAAATGTGCAAGGTAAATAAATTGGAAGAAATAGTGTGTCAAACTATCCAACAAAATGAAAATGATTATCCTAATGACTATTTATAGCGGAGGATTAAGGAGTGCTTAGGAAGCTTCCTCCCCTCCTTCATTTTCTCTTAATTGCACCATTAGGTTCTTAAGCCTTTAATCTTCTTTAATCTTGGACTTTAATGACTTTTGGCTCGAGATTTCTTTGAACTCGTCTTTTAGATCTTCAATAAATTAGACTTGAGTTCTTCGGCTTTAAGTAAACTTTCGTCTTTTGACTTTTTCTTCGATAAATCTTCAGAATTGGTCTTGAATTCCGTTCTTTTTGCACTCTTGACTTCTCGACTTCGTCTTTCGTCTTTTTCTTTGATAAAAGCCCGTGAATGCCCGTGTTTTCTCCACTTTTCCCCTTTTCGTCCTAAATCACAACAAAAACACAAACCACGCATAATTCCGACATAAATGACATAAAATACACGTTTTGGCTCGATTATTATTGTAATTAAGTTGTAAAAAGGATAGGTGTTTACACACCTATCAACGAACATGATAGAATAGAGGCGTTAACAACAATACAATAAGAAACAAGGAATATAGCAAGTCATCACTCCCTGAGTGCAGCTGGTGTCACCAACAATGGCTTATAAATTTCTAGGTAATCGATACACGATTGAAAGATAAAAGCCACACAACAATTTTCGAATCAAAGAATTATTTTTTTTAATTAGTCACTTGTGTATGATTCAAGTAAAATGAACAACATTGGCAATTAGAGAGCGAAATCAACACATGGTTTACACGGCCGAATTTCGAGGCAATAGAATTGACACTCATCATGACGAATATACGATATCGATATTCATGTACAGTCATAAATTGTTATTCTCGCCCGGAGACATTTCGAAGGTATACCAAAATTTACTCAAACAAAGTTGGTCGAGGAGAAAGTATAAAAACACTAGAACATCCAAGTACGATATCAATAGTCAGTAACTAGACGACCGGTAAATAAAATTGTATCATGAGAGAAAATAAGGTGACAAGTAGAGCAAAGCTAGTTGAGTAAATGGAAAGAAAGAAAAAAAATATACTCGCAGACACGTAATTCGTTCAAGAAAAGATAAAGAAACATATGCATTTGTCATGAACTTGTACTACTTGCATAATGAATAAAAGTTTCATCATTTTATTTTTACAAGATTTTAAGATGACTACTATTCAGCCTCGCATGGCTCCTTCTAAATTTCGCATAGGTGATCAGGCTATGCATAATTTAGGTCTAGCAATGTGATGCCCAGTTTCGTCAAGCTAGTGTTACATTTCTTATATTTATATATATATATATATATATATATATATATATATATATATATATATATATATATATATATATATATATATAAACAACATGCTATTTGTAAAAACAGGAATCAAAATAATTTATGAAACTTTTCGCTAGTAACTAATTGGCTAGATGTTTAAATCAAAAAAATTTATTGTTACAAGAATTCTTTACAAGACGAATCGTTAAAAAAATTGTGAAATTGCATCGTAAAACAATGACCAATGTAGAATATTTTGTAAAATGTTTCGCAGACGCTACCACTATAAATTCATATGGTGACACGATGATAACTTACAAAATAACGAGTGGGTTACATGAGGGTAATAAAGAGTAGTTCAAGACAATCAATGAAATTGTTACAAGTTGATAAAGTTTCAAAGGGTTTAGCCGGAATCATCATGAGACACGTGTCAATATGATAACGAACGATATGAAAGCAAGAACTTCAAACCTCGGCCCAAATCAGTGGTACGATAGAAACAAAGAAAGACAACTTAGAATGACAATTAAGTCATGCATAAAAGAAAGGGTAAAGGAATCCATATGCGTTCATGTCGTAATTTATTTGACATAAATATGCTTGTAAAGAAGTAGGGCATCAGTTTCCAAGTAGTACAACTACTCTGAAAAGTTTCTATTTTAGGAAAGTTTAAAAATCTAACACGTAAATAGTGACGCATAAAAAAATATACACATTTTTCGAAACATATAGTTCATCATCGGTTTATCAAATCACTTGGTTCAAAAAGTTCAAAATATATGTACGTATGGCCGGACTCAAAGTTATTATTTTTAAACGTTTTCAAATGCAATCAATGTTTTTAGTGGTAAAATTATCATTAGTTAAAGTTTTACGAGCTTAAACAAACTCAAAAACGCCTACAAAACACATTTCAAAATTCTTATCAGCCTTGACTTTTTAGTCAACTTTTAGGGTCAGACCTGACCAGTTGACTCACTAAATGAGATTGTCAAGACTCGAAGTATAAAGCAATTTGGTGTAAAACGATGTTCTGAACAACTTTCTAGTTTTACTCGAGGCTTGAAAGAGATAAAAAATGGACGAAAATACCCTCGCATCAAAGCTGTCAACAAAATGATATTTTAGAAATATACAGAAAATAAGTTCTTTAAATTTTACAATTTCAAATGAGCGTAACTTGCTCGTTTTTAAGATTTACAGGTCGAAATTTAGGTCCTAAACGAACGTCTCAACAACTAGAAATATATTTTTATGTCTAAAGTTTAAAATATTCTCTCGACATCGTTAAATTACCTGTATATATTTTTTTTTTGCACAAAGTATATTTTTCGACACCTTAAAATTTAATCAAACTTAATAATGACCCGAAATTTATGTACACACATGACTTGTGGATTCCATAAAGACGAAAGAGAATAAATTGTACAATTAAGCATGTAAAGAAAAACATAGTATAGAAATGGTTCAAGAATGCTAATAATAAACTATCAAAAACGGCGCATGACATTCGTGTCTTTGATTTCAAGATGCAATGCAGGAAGGTCTCTTGGCGGTGTAATTTTCCAAAATCATAAGACATACCGATAAAGAAATGGAATATTAAAAAGCCGCACTCTTGGAGCGAGGAAGTTTAATCAAAAGGGAGGGTACAAATTTGTAGAAGTAGAATTGTATTCCAAACAATCGCTACATAATATATGATGAATTACAAGATGATGATGGTGTTTTCAAGGTACAAACAGAAGTTGTAATTCGAAGTCGAAACGAAGAATGGTCAATGAAATAATATTTGATCGATATACAAGTGTCGTGTAAAACGGTGACGTAAAAGTCAATCAAGGTTACGAAAACCCACAATATTATTCAACACGGATTCAAGAAATGCTTCGAGATGTGTGACCCACACGATGTCCTTTAGTCTTTTTCGGAGACACATTGAGCAACATAATGGTCTATAGACTATTTTTTTCTAAACATCCAATCACAAATGGTCGGAAACAATTTGGATATCTAAATAGATATCTTAAAAGAGTTAAACAATGAAGGTAACACGCACGGTAGTAAAATGAAAATCAGAAATTTCATTGAAAGTAACACTTTTTTAATCCCAAACAATGGTATCACGAGAATACACACAACAAGTAACAGTGAGTCGAGAAAAACAGACGGTTCGAAACGAACGGGTATATGAGGTGAGTCGTATCACGCATAAACAAGATAGCAATAGTACTCAGAAAAGTGAGCATGAAACGTCGGCAACATACGCACTTCGAATACAAGTATGTAACGTCATAACAAATTAAAATCATGTTAACAAGATCAAGTTCACATGAACAAGAATTCAAGAAATATAGTAAGGACAGATGTAACCACAGTAATATCCAACGATAATTCGATGAGCACAAAGGCTTTGAAAAGAGATAGTAACTATCTTCATTAGGGTAATGTAATATTTCAAAATGTAATCAAGAGATGAAATACTACAACGATAATTAAAAGTAAATAATAAATATTAGAGAGTTACTCGCACATATATCGAACAACCATGGCAGATTCTGTGTTTGACACTTAGAAACATGAAATATTTGAACTTTCGGTTATAGACTAAGTTTTGCAAAATGACTCAGTTCCCTATAACCATCGCTCTGATACCAATCTGTGAGACCCCCAAAATCAGGCAAGGAAACAACTAGGCAACAAGGGGGTTCCACGTCATGGTACAAGAAACAATGAAATAATGTTGACACAAAGTTGACGTAATAAAACATATACATTACATCATAAAAATATCAGAGTTTTTAAACAAAGGTCCCAGAGTTTTATAAGCGGAAAATCTATTATCCATTTATGGTTTTGTAACATATAGTTATCAAGAATATATGATAAATTTCTGATAGTTTTAGATAAAACCAAAGTTTAAATATACACAGAAATCTCCAAGCTGCGATAATATCCTACGGGCTCCCATCCAAGCAAAGCTAAGTATTAATACCTGAGATTAAACATATAAAATCGTCAACATAAAGTTGAGTGATATTCATAGGTTTAGCAGTAAAGGTGTGGAACACAAGCATTCATTGTAAAACAAGTAAATAAGGAAAATGGTTATGTACAATAACCATTGTCCGAAACTATTATTATTATTGCTGTTCAGTTCATGAACCGAAGCTTAACTCAATGTAAGTTCCTCTAGGGAGTATTCAGCCTAAATACTCAGGTATAAACAAATGAAATGCGTCATGGTTAAAGAACCGCAACATGGGACGGGGATTGTCAATCCCGATGGATCCACCCACAACATTCGCGCTTAGCAACACAATTAAATTAACGGTTCATGATCAGGAGAGGAAACTTAAGGGCTATAACTAAAAGCAATAATAATAATGAAAATCTGTTGGAAATCATCAAGTTCTGGAAAGCATACAAGTTCTGGATAGCATACAAGTTCCGGATAGCATACAAGTTCTGGATAGCATACAGTTTTAAATGAATGTGTTCCACCATGTAAAATCTCACCCCGCGTTTAGAAACAGTGTATAAGTAGTAAAAAAGGGCTATGAACTCACCTTGAACAACGAGATAGGAGTAACAAGAATAACGCGACAGAAAGTCGAGAGAAATCCTAAAAGCAGCCTACATATTTATTATTGGTAATAATAAGTAAATCTCGACATAGTTATACTACTAGCTTATAATTTATGTCCCATGATCCGTCACTCGTCAATAGTCTAATATTTTCCAAATCCTTTACATATACGTGCGTCTTTAACTGTCATAATGAAACTAAAGATAAAAAGAAAATTATATTTTCTTTTTACATGTTAAAATCTTTCTTACTTTTATTTGTCAAATTTGTTATTTATATTTAAATAATCCTCATATGATGTCCTATAAAGATCATGACTAAAATGCACTTTTATGACTTAATCGAAACTTACTGATTATTAGATAGCTAAATTATGTAAAATTTGACTTTTATTTTTTAAGGCATGCATCATGTCCCGTTTAGAAACTAGAACTAAATACAAATTTTAAAATAAACTAACCATATAGTAACTGAGAGGTTTATTATATAATATACTTTGTTAGAGAAAAAAATAATAATCTCTACATATGACATGTAAACATATTTACACTTTGAGATTCAAAAGTTGTTATGGGTTTCGGTAAAAGTTTAGTGTCATTTAAATAAAAGATTAGTAACTAATACATCTTTCTAACCCAAATGTAATTCTAGTCAAGGAATCTTAAAAATAATAATTTTTTCTTAAGAAAAAGAAAACGTAGCATGTTGTTATTCTATACAACCATCTAAAATTCATTTTTTTATTGTATTTAATTATCTTATTTGACATATATGATTGTTCCTACCATTTTAAATTAAAGATGCATAATTAAATTACTTCATCTTAGTTAAATTACCGGTCGAATGAATTCGTTTTTTGGACTCTTACAAAATTAAGCAGAATATTATAAATTAAACAACTAATATTTATTATGAACATAAATTGACGAGACCATCTTTTTAGGGACATAAAACCAAAATTATACATATGATCAGTTAAAGAATAAAATTAAAAGTCATACCTTATTAGTGGTTTTAGATCAACCTCAAACTTTTGTGTTCATATCCCAACTACGTATGTTAAAATTTAAGATTTCAGAAGTTTGTTGACCCTTATTCTTGACACTGTCTGTTCTTAAAATTTTTGAAGTAGAAAAAGAATCATATTGCTTGTTAATGTACGCACCAGACACGTTTTGAGACTAGACACGTGCCTTGCTTTCAAAATGACATGTTAGTTTCTAGTTTATTTTTATTATTTATATAACTTTTGTAACAAATTTTGAATAATCGGGTATTATTAAAGTTCGATATTTTTAATGTTACGTGATTTGAAAGATACACGTTAAACACGAAAAATAAACGCTCAATATAAAATAAAAAATTGGCATTCAGAGAACATTAATATTTTTATAAATATATGAGGGCTTACGATTTCATAAACTTTAATGCGTCGTATAACGAATGACGCCTAAAGGCTTAAGGTAAATTACAAAGAATGCTCGTAAAACGAGAAATTAAAATGACAATATAAAATATTTTTATGCGGTCGATGACGGACATAGACTTTGTCGATAAATTATAAATGACACGTATCTGATACGTTAAATCCTTAACCTTGTCGGTTTGTCAAGAATATCATATTATTTATAGAACGAACATGACATTTAAAAGTTGGGTAATAAATATTGTCCGGATATTAGGAATAGTATTAGAGCTCGATCTAAATGTTAATTTTAAATTTTGGGTTACTATAGTAAATAAATATAGAAAAATAGAAATTTTATAATCTGAATAAAATATTGTCAATAATCAACAAAAAGAATTAAAATATTATTTAATTAAAAATATCGAGATCTCAGGATTTACGTATGAAAAATTAAAGAGGAACAAGTAAAGCATTAAAAAATCGAGAAGTACGAATAAAAGAATAATTTAATTACCTGAAAAAAATACGAGTTCTCACATCCGGGACTTAATTGACTCTTGTGCATCTCCGGAAGAAGATATTTGCATTTCCGGGACTTAATTGACTCTGGTGTTACGATGTCAACTTCATGAATGGGATAAAGTGTCTACTTCAGCATTTGGGCTTCATAAATGGGATAGGTTTCCTTTATTCACCTACGTGGGGGAAGAAATATCTTGATTCTTTCTACTATGCATAACTTGAACTCTCAGGGGGAAGAAAAAGTCAGAAGAATTATTCAAGCGTGAGAAGAGACGTTGTTGATCTACTTGGTGTGCCCTAAACTTTCAATCACTCATAGCAACACTGTCATTTCATATGATAGGGTTTGCTTGTTAAATTCCGTTGTGCGCTTAATCATTCTAAGCTTTATTCCGTTGTGCGTGAGTGACTATAAATACCCCTCTAAGGCTTCCAAGGAGGGGTTGTTGTGTGTGTTTTTCTATTTTCATTTTATAAACTTTGTCTTTCTCTCTCTCTAGAAACACCTACATCCAACCTTCCTCTCTCTAACTCAACAATGGCTTCCTTCTTCTTCCATAACCCTCGACCACCAGATCTATCGTAAAAAGCAAACCTACATTTGGTATCAGAGCCAGGTTAAGCCTGTAAGTAATGTAGATAATCATTCTTGTCACGAAGCTAACGCTGAATTTTTAAAGCTTCAAGATTCTTACAACTCACTTTCAAAACGGTTTGACGAGCTTCAACAACATTGTTGTTGATCCCAAACTTAGATCGATTAGCTTTGTGTATACGAGATTAGATCAAGTATAACACGTAGAGAAACCTTTGCTTATGAATAAAGTAACAAAGTGTTATGCGGAATTAACACTTGATCTAAAACACAATAATGTTAAACAAACTTTCACTTGTATTAGAATAATCGTGTTGATTACAATGAAAGGTTTAACTTGCGAATACTTATGAAAACTGATATTATACATTGACCTAAAAGATCTTCTTTTATAGAACAAGAAGTCTTGTACAATAAGCTACGAATCAATTATTCTAGGTAAAGATAAACATAGAAAATACATTGTCGACTCTATCCTTACTAGAAGTAATCTAGAATATAATAAACGTGTAGCTCACATATTCCATCAGTGCTTGTCTTCAATCTGTCAACGCTTGACTTTAACTTGTCAACGCTTATGCTATCAGCGCTCACTTTGCTCTTGTCAACGCTTAAGTTGTTCTTGTCAGCGTTCAAGTGTTCTGGCCTAGATTTATTCCCAACAATCCTCCCCTAAACTTGATATCCATTCTTATGATCAAGTTTCTGAATAAACACTAAGAACTTGGAGGAGTCTGACAAACCTTGTCATATTGATGATAAATAAATCTGATCAAATTCTTTGCCACGTCACTTGTATAGTCTATCTCCAACTGGGTGTCCTTCATCTTCTCCAAAACAGCCTTGGATATGAAATACTGAGCATCTACAAGTAAATACTCAGCAAACTTTGTAGAACTCAAATGGTATACACCTGCAGCTGAATATAACCTCCATTGAAGACCACTGAGGTCATCTTCAAGATCCTTCCATATTTCAGGATCTTCTTCTTTTGTCCCACACATTCTTTTGAATGTGGTCCAAAGTTTTATTCCATTGGCTGAAGTTGGTGCTTCAGCCTCATACTTGGTCTCTAGCAACCTCCAAAGGTCTACCAAGTCTTCTCTGTCACAACTTGCAAATAAAGATATGAGAGTGGTAAAAGTGTGTACCTCCTTGCCAAATCTTCCAATTTTCCAGAATCCACATTCATCTTCCTCATAACTCACAATTGGATTCCTGGAATCTAGTGGTAACACATGCACCATATCTGAAGCTTCTAATGGGGAGAGCTTAAGGCTCTTTCTAATGATTGCTTCACTTGGATATAGTTGAGACATATCTTTTGGAAACTCAAGAACAAATCCCTTCTTTACTGGTCTAGGGACTATCATAGCTTTCTTGATTGCCATCTCTTCTGCAAGTTGCTCCTTTCTTTCATCTGAAAGAAGTCTGAAAGTGTTTTCTTCCTGCACTTTCACCCAAATAGGATAGGCCCAATGTTCCAACTCATCAAATGTCAAAGCCTTCAGCTTCTGATGTGTCCATCCAACTCCATGACATTTAAGCAACATAAAGTAGAGCTTCCTTCTATCCCTTTTCAATTCAGAGAGAATGTTGCTTGCCCTGTACTTCAACATCACCTTACAATCCTGCTGAACTCTAAGAAGAATTTCCAAACCCCATATCTGGTCTGAAATGGTCAAGTCTGGATTATCCATACAGCTTTCTTCCCAAGAATTGTACATCTGAACTACTTCTGGCATATCAAAATCAATTTGCAACTTCAAATCTCTCAGCTTTTCCCTAGCAAGCTCATCACCATACTCAAGTCTTTCTGGTTCAACAATCATTACACTTGAGTCTGAGCTAACTCCATCACTTTCTTCCTCAGAAGTCACAACAAATGGTGACTTTTCTTTCTCACCTTGTTCCATCATTTGCTCAGCCAATCTTCTATCAAATTCAACCTGAGCTGCATTCTTTGGAACAATTTCTTCTACCAACTTACCCTTACCCTTATCTGTTGGTTCAATTGTTGGTAGGGTAGATGATAATACCTGAGTAGGAACATCTTTGATGATAGATGATGACTGGAATACATCACCTCCATATGCAGATCTGTCAACGCCCAAATTTCCTCTATCAGCGCCCAAAATACTTCTGTCAGCGTCCAAACTTGTCTTATCAACGCTTAAATATTTTCCCTCAGCGCCTTGTGTAACCTCTCTCAGCATATCTGTAAATGATAAATTTAAATTTGTTGGAGAGATTAAGGACGTATCAAAACCTTTTTGTTCCTTTAATGTAGTAAGAGCTTCAGCAATATCCAATGATTGACCATCTTGACTGCTCTTATCACTCAGATTTCTTGCTTCCTCCCCTTTGGAAGACTCCTCCATACCTCCCCTTGAATGAGCACTCTCCAAAACAACAATCCTCTCCCTCAAATCTTTGAGTTCAAGGCCTTGGTTACTGACAATTTGTACTAAGTCTGCATTTTGCTTTTGCAAGCTAATGCAGACAGCCGTCAATTCTAAAAGCGTCATTGGTGCCAGTCTGCCCTCTTCCAAAATGGGAATTTGACCTCCCAAATTAGGTTCATTGGGCATGGATGAGGACTTAATTATGGTGGGACTGCCTTGGCCAGCTTCTAAGCCAGAACCAATAGTCCCAGCCTCATCCAGGTCACCAGCCACACTTGTGGTGGTGGTTCTCTCTGCTTCATGGCTAGGACCACCAGAGGAGAACACTCCAGCAGTCCTTTGGCGTTTAATCAACCTATATTCTGGTGGTGTGGAAGATGGTGTAGAAGAAGGTGTAGATGTGGGTTGGTTAAGGGGTGTTTGGGATTGTGATGGTTGGGTGTCAGCGGTTGAAATAGGCATATCAACGCCCACATTAGATGCGTCAGCGTCGAAGGGATTTTGGTCTAGTTGCATTTGGTCAGGTGAGGGTAAAGGTTCAGGGATAGGTTCAAGTTGTGGGTGAGGGTCAATATGAGGTTGGGGGTCTGGTTGAGGTTGTGCTGCTGCAATAACAGCAAGCATGGCTGGGGTTAATGGTAGGTCTCTATGAGGTGGTGAATTCATCTTTGTAAAAATAGCCTTCTTTTGTTCAGGGATCTTACAAAAGTCATTGTGATCCCTTGAACAATATCTTTGAGCATCAAAAACCATTTGCAGAAAACGGGGATAAGCTAAAGTCATTTTTGTCCCCTTGTTTTTACACATTCCTTCAAAAATCATTTTAGACCAGTTATAATTTTGCCCTGTTGCAATACACACAATAGCAGATGCAATGGATCTATTGATCTCATTGTGTGCAGTACATTTGGGACTCAAACATTGAAGGAGAATGTGAATTAGGTACTTCCAGGCTGGGGGAAATTCCTGCTTATGGTACTTATTAAGAGTACCTTCATCAGGAATAGGGTATCCCAAAGCCCTAAGCCCTTGTTCTATTTCAGATATGGGAAGCATGGTTATACCATCAGCATCATTAAGATGCAAGGCCTGGCGTACCAAGGCCTCAGTAACCACCCAAGGTCTCCCATGTACAATAGAAGTCAATGTTGTCACTCCATTAACTGTTGAGGAACTTACAGTGTTCCAAAACTGTTTAATGTGTGTGACTGGAATGAGTGGTGCATGAGAAAGAGCATACCTTAAAGGGGATGCATTCAAATACTCCACCATCTGAGTGTATTGAGGGAACAAAGTATTATCAGCAACAAGATAAGCAATCATGTTGTGTTGAGACTTGAACCCCAAATCCAATCCTGCTGAGTTAAATCTTGGTGCCATTGATGAAAGCTGTTAAGTTGATGTATAAAAGATGAAGGTTGATAAGAGAAAAGTGTTAGACAAGAATTATAGATACCCTGTTTTAAAATAGGAGCCAAATTTATAGGAGTGGAGGAATGCACGTGATTGGCCCAAAAATAGGCAAAGATTTTCAAAAATCAATCATGAAAATATTGAAAAAGTTTATAAGTTATCTCATGCATTTAATGAAAGTAACAACTCCTAAAATTACGGCTTGAAAATATGTCAAAAAGTTACAACTGGGTAGGTCCCATTGTTTGTCAACGGTCAAATATAACCCATCAACGCCCAACGGCTATAATCTTGTCAACGTTCGCCTAAAGCCATGTCAGCGTCCATTTTGGTCACAACAACGCTTGGAAAAATCTTGTCAGCGTCCAAAAATAAAATTGTTTTAAAAAGTGAAAAATGACCTTAACAAGTAACTTATCCTAGAGAAGATAACCAAAAGCTGATAATTATCATAGGGCGGCAAGCACTGTCCAGTTATGCACACTTGCATAAGCAAGATAGACATAACAGTCCTCTAGTGTCCCTTGCTAACCAAAATTCTTAACAACCAAGTTACCTCATAAAATCCTTGTTACTCCCAGGTAAAACCCATATCAAAAGGATTCCCAAGCCTCCCAACAGACCACAACCAATTCTAGGCCAAAAATGTCTTGGCAGCATGCAAAGTTGATATACTATGCATGCTACAGTGCCTCATGGTTTAGAAAAACTAACCCATACTCACCAGTGGACACAATCTAGAATTGTGATGAGAGTATTCTAAGAATACCCAAGAGTCCTAAAGGTTCCTTAAACCTCCCCTTAAACTATGATACATGAGTTCTCAATAATATATATGAACATTAAAAATTTATGTCAAGATAGGAATATAAATATTCCAACCATCATCCATAAACAAAACATGTCCAACTAGCTCTTCAAAGATCCATAAGCAACTCTGTATCCAATGGCATAAAGCTACCATTACCTGCACATTTAGATTAAAAACCACAAAACTAACATTTGTTGCTGACAGCGTCCCGACAACACTTATCAGCGTTGAAGGAACTCTTGTCAGCGTTAGACAATAATATCTCTCACAACGGCAAAATAACACTTGACAGCGTTACATTTACCTTTGTCAGTGTTAGAAAAATAATGTGGAAAATCACAAAGACCAATAACAATGCATTATCCTGTACATACTTTTACAAAAAGATTCCAAAACACATATTAAGTGAGATTAACCATTCCAATATTTGTTACCAAATATTGAAATCTTCCAGCATCAAAAGGTTTAGTTAATAAATCAGCCACATTTTCCTCTGTGTCTACCCTATCTGGTTGTATTAAACCTTTCTCAAAGCAATCTCTTATAAAATGATGTCTAATTTCTATGTGTTTGGTTTTAGAATGATGTACAGGATTTTTAATAATGCATAAAGTACTGTTATTGTCCACAAAAATCTTGGTATGCATAAAATTATACCCATAATCCAACAGCTGGTTCTGAATCCATAAGACTTGTCCACAACAAGCAGCTGCAGCAACATATTCTGCTTCAGTTGTAGAGTTTGCCACCACTGTTTGTTTCTTGCATTGCCAAGATATCAATCTGCTCCCAAGAAATTGGCATTCACCAGTTGTGGATTTCCTATCAAACTTGTCACCACCATAGTCACTGTCTGAATATGCAATAAGGTCCAAGGGAGAATCTTTTGGATACCATAATCCAAGATCTGGATAACACCTTAGGTACCTAAAAATTCTCTTCACATCAAAAAGGTGACATTCTTTGGGAGTCACTTGATGGCGTGCACATGCACACACAGCAAACATGATGTCAGGTCTTGAGGCTGTAAGATACATCAATGAACCAATCATTGATCTATAGTGCCTAACATCCACATCCTTTCCAGCTCCAAGTTTTCCCCAAGGGTGTTGTCTATCCATAGGAGTGGAAGCCTCCTTTTCATGTGGAGAAAAACCATATTTCTTCAAGATTTCAGCTACATACTTATCTTGGGAGATGAAGATACCATCTTCTTTCTGCTGAACTTGTAAACCTAGAAAGAAGTTCATCTCACCCATTGCACTCATCTTGAATTTATCTGTCATGAGCTTGGAAAAGTCCTCACTCATTTTTGGATCAGTAGACCCAAAAATGATGTCATCCACATAGACCTGCACAAGTAACACATGTTTTCCTTTCTTCTTTGTAAACAGTGTCTGATCTATGGTGCCCCTCTTGAAACCATTTTCCACCAAGTAGGTGGACAATGTACCATACCATGCTCTTGGGGCTTGATGAAGTCCATACATTGCTTTCTTCACTCTATAAACCTTGTCTGGATTCTCAGGATCTTCAAAACCAGGAGGTTGCATGACATATACTTCCTCAACAATTGTTCCATAGAGGAAAGCACTCTTCACATCCATCTGGTAAACAGTAAAATTCATACAAGAGGCATAAGCTAGAAAAATTCTTATAGCTTCAATTCTTGCAACTGGTGCAAAAACTTCTTCATAATCAATTCCTTCCTCTTGTGTATATCCCTGAGCTACCAAACGTGCCTTGTTTCTGACCACAATGCCTCTTTCATCTTTCTTGTTCCTTAGAACCCATCTTGTCCCAATTGGTCTCACATATCTAGGACAATCACCCAGCTCCCAAACATCCTGTATAGCAAATTGGTGAAGCTCATCCTGCATTGCTTCCACCCAACTTGGTTCTTTGAGAGCATCAAAAATCTTCTTGGGTTCTTCCTGTGACAGAAAACAGGCAAACAAACATGCTTGTACAAGAGGGGTATCAACCTTCTTGTGTATATTGGCAATAAATCCACCAAGACCTTGATGGGATCTTCTTGTCTGAACTGGAGCCATGACATCACCAATGATTTGAGAGGTGGGGTGATCCTTAGCTGTGGAAGTGAGAACTCCTCCTTCAAAAAGTCTGGTGTCCTCAATTTCACGCTCCATGTTGCCAATATCTTCTTCAGATTCTTCTTGATCAACAGAAATCTCTTCATGGACATTAGAAGGTCCACCCTGTTCAAAATGGGAAGAGAAAAGATGTGCAAAGGTGTCATCAAACTCTGAACCTTGCTTGTCAGCGTTTGGGCTAACAACGCTTGAACTGGTGTTGTCAGCGTTGAAGCCATCAGCGTCTGAATTGGTCGTGTCAACGCTTGATTTCCCTTTGTCAGCGCCTGAAGAATCATGCATGTTTGTAGTTGGTGGTATCTGAACACCACCATTATCTTTCCTTGCAGCAGTAGCAGCAGCATAATACTCATCTGTCCATATAGGAAGTGTAACAAATTCTTGTGGGGGAGATGATTTAACTGCTGGTGGTCCATCCTCCTTAGCAACCTGTATACCTGAAACATTACCAATTCTCTTTTCCAAAACACTTGAAGTTACCTTCACAATGTCTGGATCAGTAACAGGCATATAATTTAACGCTCTAGACAAAGGTTCTAAGTCAAACAACCAATTTGGACCACTCTCAGGATCACTAGGTTTACTTTCTAAAAACCTAACATGTACCTTTTCAAGTATACGTTTTTCCTTTTTAATGTAAACCCTATATCCTTTACTCTGCACTGAATAACCCATGAAGTAGCCTTCATCACCTTTTGAATCAAATTTACCTAGGGCCTCACTAGTTTCTAAAACAACTACATGACAACCAAATGGCTTGAGAAAGCCAATATTGGGCTTCCTTCCCTAAAGTAATTCATAAGGTGTCTTATTATGTATCTTGTTGACCAATGCCCTATTTTGAACATAACAAGCTGTGTTAACAGCTTCAGCCCAAAAGGCTATAGGAAAGTGGGCATCAGCCAACATGGTTCTGGCTGCTTCAATAAGGGTCCTATTCTTCCTTTCAGCAACCCCATTTTGTTGTGGGGTTCTAGCTATGCTAAACTGCCTAGTAATCCCTTTCTTGGCACAAAAATCATCTAACAACTGATTTCTAAACTCACCCCCATTGTCACTTCTAATAATTTTGACCTCATTACCATTCTTCTTTTCAATTTGGGTAATGAAATTAATCAAACTTAGGGCAGTTTCACTTTTCTTGGCTAAAAAGAAAGTCCATGTAAACCTGGAGTAATCATCAGTAATAACAAAACAATATGATTTACCCTTCAAACTTTCTATATTAGTTGGACCAAAGAGGTCCATATGCAATAAGTGAAGTGGTTTAGAACTAGAGTGCACCTGTTTAGACCTGAATGAGACCTTGTGTTGCTTGCCCTTAAGGCATGCAACACAAGAGTGGTCATTGTGGAAAGCCTTTTCAGGCAAACCATCAACTAAACCAAGCCTCACAAGTCTATTAATATTCTTAAAGTTTATGTGCCCTAATCTCCTGTGCCAAAGATTACTTTCATCTACTGAGGCTTTAGCATACAGACATGACATTTTATTATTTACCTTAATTCCATTAAGATTCACATTATATATGTCTTTATGCCTTGGTGTTCTAAAATCTATGTATTTCTCCTCAGGGAGCTTATAATCTTTGCTTAACACCAAGCACTCAGTATCTGTGAAAAGAACCTTATTTTTGTTATCACACACTTGTGATACACTAAACAAATTATAATCCAGATCTTTTACCAGGAAGACATTCTCAAATCTTAGATTGTTGGTGACAAGGGTTCCTTTTCATGTGATTGTTCCATAGCCCCCACCAAAGTATACCTTATCACCATCTTGAATAGGAGAGAAATTGGTCAGATAGTCTTCCTTTCCTGTCATGTGCCTTGAGCATCCACTATCCCAGTATCCATAGTCATTGATCTTCTTCTGAATGCCCTGCACATAAAGAAAACACATTAGTTTTCTTTGGGAACCCAAGCCTTGGAAGACTTGGATTCATTTGGTTGTTCAACAAGAACAGACTTGGTTCTCATAACAACCCCATTTTCATCCCTGTTTGAATGAAATTCCCAGTTAACCCCAATTGGTGTTGACAATGCCTTTGAAATATAATGAAACCTGTTGCATGTCATAGAAATACCAGTAGAATTAGGGTTCTGATCTTGTTTTGGTCTCCATGTTAAGCTAGTAGAAGCTTTAGACCTATTTCCCTGTGGTTGCAAATACCTAGGTTTAGCAGCGTTTCTATCAGCGCTGAAATTTCTCTTGTCAGCGCCCCGATTACTCCTATCAGCGTTGAACCTAGGGTTTGCTACAGGAACCCATTGCCTATTTGACCAAGTATTTGACTTTTGAAAAGGTCTTAGGCCTTGTGTGTTAGACCCTCTAGAAAAGAATGGGGCTGGTCTAACAACTTGTGAACTTTTGTTCACAAAAGTATTGGGTCTGACAGTGTTTGACCTATGTTGACTTTTGTCAGCGCTGAAATGGTTCCTATCAGCGTTGACATTGGAAGCGTTGACACATTTGTAGGCCAAATGTGAGAAGCTACCACATGTGTAACAAGCTTTTCTAGACATAGTATTAGGTCTAGAAGCAAAGAAGCCTGTTCCATGGTTACTAACTTGGCTTTTTGGTGACCTAGTATTTCTATACATCTCTGCATATTTAACACTAGGTTTTCTAACATATTGTGGGCCAAGGTCAACAGGTTTGCCAGTGGTAGGGTGTGTGATCTTAATAGGTTTAGGATCATCAATTGGTTTTGTGATTGGTGTGGGCTCATTTGGACTTTCACACAACAACCCTCCCTTAACAAACAAAGTGTGGTTAGCTTTCTTCCACTCTTCTAGGTCAGTCAGCTTTTGCTGATATTCCTCAACTGGGGAAGTCACTCTAGGTGGAGGAATAAACTCCTCCTCTTGGCATTCTGGCAAGCCAGTCCAAGATAAGTCCTTTGATTGGACACCATAGAAATCCCCAGCTGGTGGTGGAACAACAGTATAATTATTCATCCCAATCCCACTCATATCCTTAGAGTCTCTTTGTTTACTAACACACTCTCCTAGGGATTGTGTGGCCTTATCAAATCTCTGGATTTTAAGACTCACATTATCTTTATTTTTGTTAGCCTCCTCTAACTGAGCTATCAAATCAAGATTTACCCTATTTACTATATCTTGAACATCCTTACTCTGATGTAACTCATGTTTTAAGATATTTATTTGATCCTTTAAATCAAACTCCATTTTCTTATACTCAGATACTGTCTTTTCTGTTTGGGTAAGAGCAACTTGATAGTTAGATACTTTGCATCTTTCAGTACTTGCCTCATCTAATAATTTAACTATCTCTTGTTTTAATTTTTCAGTATTTAAACGACAACCCTTAGAACAGAAAGCATCATCATATACCTCATTATCTGATGAAGAGGAGGAGTGTGCCATGAGAGCATATTCAACATGCTCTTCTTTAACTTCAGCAACCAAAGCTCTGTCCTCTTCCTTATTCTTAGCCATCCAGCTCCAATCCCATTCTCCAACACCATCAATTTGTTGAACAGCAACCATGGCCTTGGGATCTGGGCTCTTAATCATTTGGCTAGAAGGCTTCCCAGCATCAGATCTTCTTGGAGATCTACATTCCCTCATAAAGTGCCCCATCCTATGACAGTTGTAGCACTCCACCTTGGACTTATCAAAGCCAGCAACATCCTTAGCATTAAAGGTCATCTTCTTCTTGAACCTTTTATTGAACCTGTTTGCTCTTTAACTTACAAGAGCCATAGTCCACTTGATATCCATCTCTTCCAATTGTTCATCACTTATCTGCTCAAGATCTTCATATGTAATCCTTGAATCACTGGGCAAAGAAGCAACGAATGCACACACAGTATCAAGATCAAAACCAGCAGGTTTAATTCTATCAGCGCTGACAGATTGACATCCAGCGCTGACACCTTGAGATCCAGTTGCTGAATGTCCATAGAAGTTCATGGAATCAAATTGGCCTTCACTTTGTGAAAAGAAGGCCATGTTGCTGCTGGAAGATTTGTTATCACTTTCCAATTGCCATTCATTCTCCAACAGCCTTAACTTGTTGAAGATGTCATCAAACCTGGAAGTCTTGTGGGTGTTATTGACAAGAATGGATCTTGTCTCAATCTTCCATACATCACCAAGGCTTTTGAGAAAAGTAGCATTCAATTCAGGATCATCAATCTGTTTTCCCATGAAGGAAAGTTGACTTGTGATGTCAAGAAGTCTACTTCTCACACTGCTGAGATTCTCATTAGGTTGAGCTTTAAAGACAGCATACTCATGCAATAGTTGCTTCTTCTTTTCTTCTTTTGTATCAGCATTGCCACCATGTGCTACTTCAAGAGCTTCCCAAAGCTCTTTTGCAGACTCAAAACGTTTGTACTTGTGCTGATTCTCATGACCTAGGGCATGTTTCAATATATTTAAGATTTTCATGTCCACCCTCTTCTTGGCTATATCTTCAACAGCAACAGCTCTCCCATCTTCAGGCTTTTCCACCTTATCAGATTCAGGACAATTAGGAACAGCTGTCCTTGTGGCAATAGCAGCAGTGATCTTTGCTGCTTTATCGAATGTGTTCCCATATTCGATAATTTCCCAAAGAGTGTAGTCATGAATAGCTATGTATTGCTCAAAATTGGACTTCCAAAGCTCAAAGTTCCTGGCATCAAACATGGGAATTTTGATACTAGGGTTTGAGAAGTTGTTTTGCAGCAAAGCAGGAGGTTGATTTGTGCCAGACATGATGTTTTTAGGGTTTTGAGAATTTTAGGGTTTTTAGGGTTTGGTGTTTTAAGGTTCTGCGTTACTTAAAGATCAAAAGTTTCTCAACAAGCTCTGATACCACTTGTTGATCCCAAACTTAGATCGATTAGCTTTGTGTATACGAGATTAGATCAAGTATAACACGTAGAGAAACCTTTGCTTATGAATAAAGTAACAAAGTGTTATGCGGAATTAACACTTGATCTAAAACACAATAATGTTAAACAAACTTTCACTTGTATTAGAATAATCGTGTTGATTACAATGAAAGGTTTAACTTGCGAATACTTATGAAAACTGATATTATACATTGACCTAAAAGATCTTCTTTTATAGAACAAGAAGTCTTGTACAATAAGCTACGAATCAATTATTCTAGGTAAAGATAAACATAGAAAATACATTGTCGACTCTATCCTTACTAGAAGTAATCTAGAATATAATAAACGTGTAGCTCACATATTCCATCAGTGCTTGTCTTCAATCTGTCAACGCTTGACTTTAACTTGTCAACGCTTATGCTATCAGCGCTCACTTTGCTCTTGTCAACGCTTAAGTTGTTCTTGTCAGCGTTCAAGTGTTCTGGCCTAGATTTATTCCCAACAATTGTATATCTCTTGAAATTGAACAACAATCTAAAAATGAAACTCTTTCAAAAACAACTGATTGTGAAAACAACGTTGAGACAAGTGACAAGATGATTCAGGTGGTTCAGGCATTAGAGGAAGAAATCATGAGACTTAAGAGAGAGTCATTAAAAGAGAAATTGGAACTAGAGGCTGCAGAGAATAAAAACCATGCCTTAGAAAATAGAATTACGTCTATGCTATGGGGGTTTAAAAAAGTAAAGCAGGGTTTTTCACAAATTTATGGTTCACTAGAAGAACGCTTCGCCTTTAATGCGGCAGAGCAAAAGTCACTTGTTGACCAACTGAACCAAAAGTGTGAGGAATTCTCTGACTTAAGTATTCAACTCATAGACAAAAACATGGTTTTGGCTGAGTTAAAGGAGACACTTCAACTCAAAGGATAAGAAGTTGTTGATAATGCAGCTACAATCTCTGCCTCGCCCTCTAGTGCTCCAAAAACCAAAGAAGTGGTGATTTATAAGAACCCGTACCATAAGAAAAATTCACTATCATATATGGATTATATGAAAAATGCAATTAGGCATGTGCTTCTTACAAGGGACATATTAGATGATTTATATGAATCCGACACCACGAACAATGAGTATAATGTTGCCCACTTTTATATTGAGAGGGTTCAATGTTGCTTAGCACATCTTAATTTCATAGGACAACCGGGTTCTGCACCACGTAAACAACAACCCCCCACCATTGCCATGACTCCATTCAATAAGACCCCAAGAGTTAAACCTACTTTAATCACACCCATCAAGGCTAAATCAAAATCTGCCACTAATGTTCCCTTGCCTTCTACAGGAGTAATTACGTCTACTAAGGCTAAAGGATCTCGAGTAAAGAAATATAGGATCAAGCCTTCCAATAGTAGCACTATGAAGAAGAAAGTAGAAGTTCAACCTAGGAATGTTATTTCAGATTTGAATAAAAAGAATCATGTAGCTAAGACAAAAGGCTCTGTTGATATGCAGACTCCTAAGCAAAATGCGAATTCTAATTTGAGATGTTGGAATTGTAATGAATGCATGTTTTCTCAGCGTCATGATTTATGCCTTGTTGACCATGTTAATGAAATGTATGCTATTAGGAACAATCTTGAATGAATTCCAACAGGGAAGAAATTCACCCGAGTTGGATGGCAATGGCAACCCACTGGTAGGACCTTCACTGCAAGTGGAACTAAGTGCCCTTTAACTAGGATCACATCCACTGAAGTTAGGTCTCAGCGTCCTTTAAATAGGAACTCTAGCATTAAGAAATGGAAAAAGCGCCCTTTAAATAGGTCTGTGTCCACTATTATGCCTACTAGTGAAGAAGTACCTTAGGATCTTAGACAACTAGAATCTAAGCCGACAACTAGGAAGAAAATTTGGAAACCTAAGAACTCTTCTGATAGAAATTCTAAGATAATTATATCTGTACCTGCTAACACAGAGGAACAATTAGATTCCGATACATCGTCTTTGTCTGGTGATATATTCAGGTGGTCCAAATCATCCTCTGGTACTTGGACTATGGGTGATCAAAGCACATGACCGGAGATCGCTCGATGCTAAAAAATTTTGTCAGCAAGTTTCTAGGCCCGGTTAAATTTGGCAACGACCGCATTCCAAAGATCATGGGTTATGGTGAATATCAAATTTGGAATGTTACGATTTCAAGGGTGTATTACGTGGAGGGACTCGGTCAAAACTTATTCTTAGTGGGACAATTTTGTAATTCAAACCTTGAGGTTGCTTTTTAATAAGTGTGTAAACACTTATCCTTTTGCCACTAAAATCAAGGAATAACAAGACCTAATCATGTGTTTTATATCGTAAAAGGCGGAATTACGCGTGGTTTTATGTTTTTGTGTTAAAATAGGTACAAATGATCAAAAGGAAAGAAAACACGAGATTTCACGGTCAAATGTTGAAGAAAAGTCCAAGAAGAGATGAAGACAAAGTCAAAGACCAAAAGTGTGCCCAAGTTCACAAAAACCGGCTAAACCGACACGTTTTTGAAGAAACAATCAAGGAAGCCGAAATCGAGCTCGATTTTTAGCGGATTAAATCTTTTTAAGATATTCGAGCTTTGTGGGACCCATATTTGTGTATTGGGCCTAAAAGCCCAATATTGGAAAGTGTTTATTAGCTAAATGTTTAAAGCCCATTATAGGCTCAATTTCAAGAATGATACGGTTGGGAGTATTATTTCCATATGGGCCTAAGCCTAACTACACAACAATAATGAAACGGATGGAGGAAAATATACTTTTGGGTCCAATTTATTTCCAAAACCTATTTTCATAAAATTAGACGTGGGAAGTATAAAGGGCCCAAGCCCATGAAACAACAAAGTGTCGGTTAAAAAAAAGTATTATATACTTTTTGGGACAAACAAGTCACAGTCAACAACAACGTAAATCCTCACAACTCAACCCCCACGTGTTTACTCTCACACGTTTCATTTTTAATAAACAAAATTACCCCACCCACTCCTTATTTCGATAATAACAAAGTTTTCACTCCCCTTTTCTCTCCCATTCACACAGCCATCACCAAGTTTTACCAAAACCCTAATTTACCTCACACAAAAATTAACCATGAAAATTGGGGGTTTTAATCCATTCGTATGATTCACACGGATTAGGATTAAATCCCTATAGAAATCGGAAGCAACACTAACTGTGGCCCTCCCTCCCACCCGACGTGGCCCAATCCTTTGGTTTTGATTGGTTTTGACAACTCACACATCACAAATCCACCAATCATGTGGATCCACCTCAGCATAAATAAAGCACAACGAACACAAATCCATTCCAGCTTGGCAATCCGTGGCACAAGAATCATTTTCCACCGTTGATCAAGTGAAGAAGAAAGAGAAAAGAAGAAGAGCTGCTAGGATTGAATACTTCCTCAAGAAGATTCAAGAAGGTTTTGGGGTTTGGCTATAAAACCCTCATCAAATATGTAATTAGATAGCACTTATAAAGGCCCGGAGGTCATAATGAGTAATCCTACTCCCCCTTCGGTGATTCCTCTCATTACCACTCCTAGTACTAGTGCTCCATTGCCGAAAGAGCCTATCCCTACGGTTGTTCAAGAAGCGAGTCCTTCTCCTTCTAAACCTTCAAAGTCTAAGCCTAATGTTCCTTATCCCTCTAGGTTAGACAAGGCTAAAGTGCTCACCAAAGATGACGTTCATGTCTCTAACTTTTTGAAAATGATTTCCAATGTGAATGTTAACATAAGCCTTATTGAAGCACTTGCTCAAATGCTAAAATTTGTGAAAATGTTTAAAGATTTGCTTAATAAGAAAGAAAAAATGGTTGAGCTCGTGAACACCCGTTTAAATGAGAATTGTTCCACGATTCTTCTCAAAGAGCTTCCCAAAAAACTAGGAGATCCTGGACGATTCGTGTTACCTTGCTCGTTTCCTCAAATCGATGATTGTATGGCTTTAGCGGATCTCAGCGCTAGCATCAATCTTATGCCACTTTCGGTTTGGAAACAATTATCATTACCCGACCTTGTACCGACTCGCATGACTTTAGAGTTAGCTAATCAAACTCTCGCATACCCCGTTGGTATTGCCGAAGATGTTTTTGTTCGAGTTGGTACATTCACTTTTCCTGTGGACTTTGTCGTCGTCGACTATGAGATGGATCCTCGTATTCCGTTAATACTTGGTAGACCAATCTTACGATTCGGAAGAGCCTTAGTTGACGTAGCCGAAGGGGAGTTAATTCTTAGGGTTAGGGATGAACAACAAGTTTTTAAAATGGGAAAAATCACAACAAAATCAAATGGAAAAGAGTCGGTCAATATGATTGATGTTCTTAACTATGATAATGAAGAGATTTTTATTAATCCTTTTGGAATTGAAAAGTCTAATCAAAATGATTTTGTGATAACTTCATCCCTTCCCTTAGAGCCTCAAATTTTTGAAACTCCTATTTATGAAACCTATAGTGATGACACTTCTTCAAGTGATCACACTATCTTCGGTTTAGACGACTTACCTTTTGACCCACCCACTTAAGTAATCTCATTAACTTTGATGACCCACCCCATGATCTTAATGCACCTCATATCTCTATGAGTGATTCTTCCATGGAGACTCCTTTTGACTTCTATACCCCAATTTTAGAAGTCATGACTTTTGAGGAGGATCCTCCACTCTTAGAGATCATTCCTACTCTAGAGGTTATTCCATTTGAGGAGGATTTAGATAACTTTCTAAATACCTATTTTCCTCATGAGGAAGAGTTTTCCTATGACTCTGACGATACTTATGTTTTCACATCAAGTTTAGAAGAGGATGACTTTCCCACTTTGGATTTTGATGATATTTTGAGCTTAAATGTCACCACCTCTTGCTATTTTCCCGTTAAGGAACCGGTGTTTGATCCCGGAATAGAGAATTTTGTGCTTTCATTATCTTATCACCATAACACCTTTCCTTGTAAGAGACTTTTCCTAAGGATACCTCACTTTTCTTTGACTTGCGTGATTTTACCACCTCGGGGATTATTTCCTTTTGTGATGGAAATTATGTGTTTGACCCGGGTGGATTTTCATGGGGTATTCCTTATATGACTTTGTTTCACCTTTATCATGGAGAGATTTTCCTCCCTTGGAAATCTCGGTTTTCCATGATTTTCCCATTTGAATGATGACATTCGGGAAATCGAGTCGAGCTAGAGACTTGTAATAAATAAATCAAGCATCGTTTAACTAGGTTAGATTTTTACCTTTTCCATCCTTTCCACGCTTTTTCGCCTTCATCCATTTCCACCAATAAGTGTAGGGGGAGCCAAGTAGGTTGTTTGTGTTTGTGATGTTGTGTGCAGGGACATGTGTTTAATGATCCACTTTTGGTACTTTTGACGCGAACCGTGTTCCCGTGTTTCCCGTGTACCCGGTTCCTTCGATAAGTTTTTGCTATGGTGATTCAATCTTGTATATAAATAAAACGAATAAATGTAATCACTTTAGTTGTCCCTTCCTTAGCTCGATTTAAACAACGTAATCAATGTCCTAAGTGTAGGGGAGTTTATTCTCCCACATGCTTAAACATTGAGGACAATGTTTATATTAAGTGTAGGGGGGATTTCTATCGAAATTTTAGTGGACTTTTCCATGAATTTGACCCCATTTAACCGGAAAATTTAAAAAAATTTCAATGTTTTTCAAATTTTTGATCTATTTTGGCCTAGTAGTATTTTGCTTCATTTTCATTCCTTTTGTCATTGCATCGTATTTATATTATCCATTTCAAGAATAAAGTCAAAAATAAATAAATGAATAAAATGGTTTTAACAAGTTTAGATATCTTTGATATATTAGGCCCGTCGTGAATATTTTGACTCAACCCGAGTTTACTTATCCTAAGTGTACTCTAGCTAGTATCATTAACCATATGGACCTTAATTGGTTTATTAGGCTAAGCATCCACGAGTCTCATTCCTTGAGATTTTAAATTGTGGAGAACGAGAGATGGTAGAGTTGATAATAAGTTTAAGGGTTAATTTTTGCTTATATGGTTTTTGTGGCTCTTTCTTCCCACTTGTATATTTAATTGCTTAATAAATGAGGATTTTTGCGGTGTCGATTCGATATCTTAACTCTTAGACAAATCTTTATTCTCCTTGTAATTAAAGCAAGAACACATTGAGGGTGCCAGCGTTGTGGACTTCTGACTAAGGTGGCTCATAACCACTAAGTAGGAGGTATTCAGACCATGGGACCGCGGAATTTGGCCTACTATATATATCATAATAAGAAAGAATAAGATTAAAACATGACCTCAAGGAGCCTTAGGGTGTGGGGCATGTAGCACGAACCTTGTCATTAGAGCCTTAGGGTGTATGGCATGGTAAGTGTTGAATAAAAATTGATCAAAAATCAATTCCCTCATTTATCGTTCAAGGAGCCTTAGGGTGTGGACAATAGATGGGGAGCATTTTAACATCTTAAAGAGCCTAAGGGTATATGATGTGAATTTGCGAAACTCCACATAAAGTCTACATGACTTTGGAGGAATAATTAATAAGTAGTACTATTTGGCCAAATTTTGGGTCCGGGAATTTATTCCCCATATCGTGTTAAATCATCCTTGATGTGGGCTTACTTTATTGACAACGTTTTTGAGGACGAGGTTAGGTTTTGAGTGTCGGATTGCACCGTTTGGCCTTCATTTTTGGACTAATAATTATCAAATAAGTCAAATTAGACTACGGCTGAATGACAATCAAAAAAATCTAGAGATACAACATAGGAATTGAAGAAAGAGTATTACACAATTATCTTATATAAGTGGTTTTAACTTGAGGACTTATAGTAAACAATGATCTCGTTTTTAAGCTTGGTATGGGGAACGTGAAACTTGAGGGTGATTAATATTCATGAAACCAAAGCCCTAATTTAAGTCTTAGATTTCTTTACAAGTTTCTTCCATCAAATAATTTCCAAGATAAATAAATTGTTATAGCTTTCATTTCCTTTCAAGTTTTTATCTTTCCATCGTAGTATCTTAATAAAGGCCGAGATGGATTATTTATGAGAAAAATGTAACTTTATGCTTTAAAATAATGCATTGCATGGGGTCATTGAAATGGTCAAGTGTAAGGGATTTAATAAGTGTGTAAACACTTATCCTTTTGCCACTAAAATCAAGGAATAACAAGACCTAATCATGTGTTTTATATCGTAAAAGTCAGAATTACGCGTGGTTTTGTGTTTTTGTGTTAAAATAGGTACAAATGATCAAAAGGAAAGAAAACACGGGATTTCACGGTCAAATGTTAAAGAAAAGTCCAAGAAGAGACGAAGACAAAGTCAAAGACCAAAAGTGTGCCCAAGTTCACGAAAACCGGCTAAACCGACACGTTTTTGAAGAAACAATCAAGGAAGCCGAAATCGAGCTTGATTTTTAGCGGATTAAATCTTTTTAAGATATTCGAGATTTATGGGACCCACATTTGTGTATTGGGCCTAAAAGCCCAATATTGGAAAGTGTTTATTAGCTAAATGTTTAAAGCCCATTATAGGCTCAATTTCAAGAATGATACGGTTGGGAGTATTATTTCCATATGGGCCTAAGCCCAACTCCACAACAATAATGAAACGGATGGAGGAAAATATACTTTTGGGTCCAATTTATTTCCAAAACCTATTTTCATAAAATTAGACGTGGGAAGTATAAAGGGCCCAAGCCCATGAAACAAGAAAGTGTCGGTTAAAAAAGTAATATATACTTTTTGGGACAAACAAGTCACAGTCAACAACCACAAACGTAAATCCTCACAACTCAACCCCCACGTGTTTACTCTCACACGTTTCATTTTTAATAAACAAAATTACCCCACCCACTCCTTATTTTGATAACAAAGTTTTCACTCCCCTTTTCTCTCCTATTCACACAGCCATCACCAAGTTTTACCAAATCCCTAATTTACCTCACACAAAAATTAACCATGAAAATTGGGGGTTTTAATCCATTCGTGTGATTCACACGGATTAAGATTAAATCCCCATAGAAATCGGAAGCAACACTAATTGTGGTCCTCCCTCCCACCCGACGTGGCCTAATCCTTTGGTTTTGATTGGTTTTGACAACTCACACATCACAAATCCACCAATCATGTGCATCCACCTCAGCATAAACAAAGCACAACAAACACAAATCCATGCCAGCTTGGCAATCCGTGGCACAAGAATCATTTTCCACCGTTGATCAAGTGAAGAAGAAAGAGAAAAGAAGAAGAGCAGCTAGGATTGAATACTTCCTCAAGAAGATTCAAGAAGGTTTTGGGGTTTTGCCTATAAAAAACCCCATCAAAGATGTAATTGGATAGCACTTTTCTTTTATTTAAATTTCTGCAAAATTAGTTTTAGGTTTAATGTAATTTTAATTTTCAGTTAATGTAATTTTCTTTATTATTAATGAAAAGTTGATTTTATTTAATTCGTCTTTCTCATTTAATTTTCTGTCAAATTTACTTATAATCCTTAATCTGTCTTTTTTATCACTGTTTATTTTATGACTGAAAAAAAATAGAAAGTGAAAGTTATTTTCCCCATTGGAAAATATAAAAAAAATAACTATTCGAGTAAGATTTTGCCTGGTTCGGTTACTATTCGAAGGAGGTGATTCGAAGGTGGTGTTTGTTCATTTCGGTTCACAAGGGGGTTCAGCGCCCACCTTCGTCCCAACGGTATCTCCATCAGGTTTGATTTCCTCTTTTTATTTTTTTTAAGTTTTAGTTTGATTTTAATCTGCTTATTATTATTAGGTTTATGTTACTGTATTGTTTGTTTTTAATCAGTTTTAGTATTTCTTGTTTATGTGATTTGGTTAATATTTATTTATCTTCTTATGCTTGTTTTGATTTCCTGTTTATTTAGTAATCTGCTTACTTTATATGCTTATTTGGTATTTAGTCTTTTTGGATTTTTATTCGATTGGATCTGCTTATGTTTAATTCTAGTCTTAAGTTTCGGTTTTTGTTTCGAGTATGTTTAGAACTGCTTATTTGATTTGTTTATTTGGGTTAGTCTACTGCTTATTAGGTCTTTGGCTTATTTGATTTGTTGGTTGGATTGCTTATCTGCTTTATTTAGACTGCTCTTTAGCTTTTATACTTATTACTTGTTTTTATTAGTTAGGCTTATTTGTTCTTAGCTTATCTAGATATTACTCTTTTAGCTGTTATAGCTTATCTGGTTTTGCTTATTCTGTTCTTTTTAATTGCTATTTATTGTTCTATAGTTTATTAGCTTTTTTTATTGTTAGCTTATTTGATTTATGCCTTACTTTATCTGCTTATTTGCTTATTCGTTTAGCTGTATAGGCTTATTTGCTTCGTGCTGATATAATCTGCTTATAAAAACTCAGACCCTATTGGTCTGAGTATTCAAAAAGTTCCAAAAAATATCATTGCAAAAATTTGTCTGTCAGGGGACTCGAACCCCTGACCTCTCGAATAACAACCATACGCCATAACCACTTAGCTAGGACCTTTCTTGTGTTTTATTCTGCACCTTTTAATTAATATACGTATTTAAATTCTTGCTGGCAGTTTTATTTAAAGTAGTTTAATACAAGTAATTAAGTTTATTATAGTTTTAATTAAAGTTTTAAGTTTATATAAATTCTAAATATAACTTTTCTTTTATAAAGTTCAAAATAAAAAGATAAAAAAAATAAAAAAATATATTTTATTTAAATTGTTTTCAAATTTAGTTTTGTTTAAAAATAGTTTTTATAGATTTCATTTAAAGTTTTTTTATAAAATTAAGTTTTTAATTACTTTATATTTTTTTTAAAATGGATTTGTTTTCAATTAGCTTAATTAGTTTTAAAGATTTTTCTTAGATTAAATAACTTTTAGTTTTATTTAAATTTCAAATTAGTTTTTAATTAAATAGATTTAGTTTAAAATATCAAATAGTATCGTTACCAAAAACAAATAAGTTTTACGTTTAGTCCGATTTCAATTCGAGTCGATTTGTGGAACGATAATTAGATTAAAAAGATTTGCCTTGCAAAATTCTAGTATTACTTTTCGACAACATACTTGCTTCATTCGTGATCTTGCAGGAAATGATTTGTTAAAAGGTTCTCGAGGGGATAATCTCTACACACTGTCCATTCAAAACATGATGGCCGCCTCTCCTGTATGACTTCTCTCCAAAGCATCTAAGACCAAGTCATGGTTGTGGCATCGCCGGTTATCTCATCTTAACTTTCATGCTATTAACCATTTGGCTAATAACGAACTTGTTCGTGGTCTTCCAAAGCTCAAGTTTAACAAGGATCATCTATGTTCCGCGTGTTCATTGGGGAGAAGCACCCGGTCGTCGCTCTGCTGCGTCTGGCCCGTCCTCCCAAGAAGTCTTACAAACCTAAAGCCGAAGACACCAACCAGGAAATCCTACATCTTTTGCATATGGATCTTTGCGGGCCAATGCATACGGCTAGTGTGAGTGGTAGAAAATACATCCTAGTCATGGTGGATGATTTTTCACGGTTTACATGGGTAAAGTTCTTAGCGACAAAGGATCAAGCACCATAATATATTATCAAATTTCTTAAGATGATCCAAGTGCGTCTTAATGCTACTGTTCGCCGCATTTGAACTAATAATGGAACTATGTTCATTAATCAAACTCTAAGGGACTATTATGAAGAAGTTGGCATTTCACACGAAACATCAGTTGCTCGCACTCCAAAACAAAACGGTGTCATGGAAAGACGTAATCGTACACTTATGGAAGCTGCTAGAACTATGTTGATTTATGTGAATGCTCCTTTATTCTTATGGGCTGAAGCAGTGGAAACCGCATGTTATACCCAAAACCGCTCTATCATTTGTAAGCGCCATGGAAAAACACCGTATGAGCTTCTTCATGGACGTAAACCCGATATATCCTTTCTTCATGTGTTTGGGTGCACTTTGTTATCCAAATACAAATAGTGAGAACTTGTGCAAACTTCAACCGAAGGCTGATATAGGAATTTTCATTGGTTACTCACCTGTAAAGAAAGCTTACCGGATCTATAGACGTCGACTTGGCAAGATAATAGAAACTATTGATGTCGATTTTGATGAGCGGACAACGATGGCTTCTGAGCAACGCAGCTCTGAACCCGCACTTCATGATATGGGAACCCGTACTATTAGTTCCGGATTAATTCTCAGTAATCCTACTTCTCCATCATTTACACCACCTACAAGGCCCAAGTGGGATGAGTTATTTCAACCTATGTTTGATGAATTCTTTGATCCTCCAGCTGATGATTCTCCAGAAACTGCAGTAGTAGCTCCGATACCCGAAGTTGTTGCTCAAGATAATGGAAATCGATCCGATGCATCTACTGTCACTATTGAACCGGATGCACCATCCCCCAATAATTCTCAAACTACACCTGAATCAACACCCACTTGTTCCTGATGATGTTGAAGAGGATACCTATGATCACGATTTGGAATTTGCTCATGACAAAGAGCTTCCCTACTTTGGTTTACCGATACTTGAAAACTCTTCAGATGCGTCAACCTTAGAGGAAGCCCCTACAACCGTTTACTCTAGACCACCACGGATTGAAAATCATAACACGAAAGGGACAAAGGATCACCTAATCTGAAACATTATTGGTGACATCGAAAGACTAGTCTCTACACGCCATCAATTACAAGAGAGTGCATTATACTGCTACTTTGATGTATTTCTCTCCGAGGTTGAACCTAAAACTTGGCAACAAGCCATGATACAATCCTCTTGGATTGAAGCCATGCAAGAGGAACTTAATGAATTTCAATGACCTGAAGTATGGGAATTAGTTCCTGTACCCGCCAACGTCGACATCCTTACATTGTTGTGGGTATATAAGGTCAAACTCCATGAGTTGATTGGTGTATTATAGAACAAGGCTAGATTGGTTGCTCGAGGTTACAAACAAGCTTTGGGTATTGACTTTGAATAATTCTTTGCTCCTGTTCAAGATTGGAGGAAATTAGACTATTCCTTGCTTATGCTGCTCACATGAACATGATCGTCTACTAAATGGATGTTAAGACGGCATTTCTCAATGGTGAATTAAGGGAAGACGTCAATTTAAGCCAACCGTTTGTCAACTCGGAGTATCCTAACCATGTGTACAAGCTCAAGAAGGCTCTTTATGGGTTGAAACAAGCTCCACGCGCGTGGTACGATCTCCTATCGTATTATCTCATCTCGGAAGGCTTCTCCAAAGGCATAGTGGACCCGACATTGTTCATTCTCAAGGAAGAAAACGACATGATACTGGTACAAATTTATGTTGACGATATAATATTTGCTGCCACTACTCAAAGACTGTCTGACCATTTTAAGAAAATCATGTCCACACGCTTTAAGATGTCGATGATGGGAAAATTTTCATTTTTCTTAGGGTTACAAATGTAACACCCCATTTTGGTAAATGGAATGTCACGCGTAATTATGGCGTGTCATCAAAGCATACAAGGATAAATGCCTAAAACATTACATGACCATAGGGAAAACCGGAATCAAACATCGGTTCCCAAACATAAGCCCAAAACATAAATAAAGTAAATGAACAAAAAGGAAGACTAGACAAGCATAAATATGAAGGCAAGAGGAGAAGGAATCTAAGGTAGCTCCCATCCTATGCGTGTCCTCCAAATGCTCCAGTCAGTCCTTGAGTACCTTCCATTTTGGGACATGGAAAGGAAAGTAACGGCTGAGCAAAACGCTCAATGCACGGATATAGACATAGTATAAATGACTAAAACATAATAAAGACTTAATAGCAGCGGAAATGTATAAGTCCTGGAAACTTGGAACATGTTCATAAAACTGGTTTTAGAGTTTGAAAAGCCTTATGTTTATCTTATGAAAACTGTTTAACATATTTTACCATTAGCCAATATAGGTCATGAAAATCCACCGTGCATGAATACTTGGAGGGGTGACCTCATCATGCAAATTAGAGGGGCTGCCTCTAATTTAATATACTTGTTTGGGTAGGAGGGATCAGCTCCTTGTGAAGGATGCAAGGCACACACCACATTCACCATGAAATCCTGACTGAAAACATGTAACTAGGATGCACCCATACGCCCCAAATGATAAATATAATAATATGGCCAAAATCTAAAGGGACGCCACGGGCATCACTCCGTCTTGGTGAAGTCATAACATCAGTGCCTCTAATGTTATGGTTATGGTACCTCCATAACTAGGTGAAACTGGTCATGCATGTATATGGCTATAGGTATTCTAATTAAACATAAGCAATTCAAAAACATATAAAACATATACTGGGGAAAACAGTTGGCTGCATACGGGAAATCCTAATAAGGAAAGAATGTCCATACTGAAAGGACGAGAATCCGTACCTTCTGTCCAGTGAACGAAGAAGATGAACTGAGAGGAATCCTACTTCCGTATCACTAATGCTACAAAAATACATACATGAATAAGTATCTGCTTACTAAATACGTAATTGGTTTTATGTCAGGTCTTACCTTATTTTATATGTTCATATCATGATTTACTGTTTAAAGCCTTAAATGTGTTTATCTTATATTCTGTTTACTCCGATTAAGTATTTCTGGTATTTCATGTATTATTATACTTACTGTGTAATAATAAGTAACTTTCCAAAAATAGCAGGTTTCCTAAAATAGAAAGTTACCAAAAATAGAAAGTTTCCAAAAATAGAAAGTTTCCAAAAAGAGAAAGTTTCTAAAAATAGAAAGTTTCCAAAAATAGAAAGTTCCTAAAAATAGAAAGTTTCCAAAAATAGAAAGTTTCCAAAAATAGAATTGCTGCTTAAAATAGATAAGTTTCTAAAAATAGAAAGTTTCCATAAATAGATCAGCTGCCTTAATTAAATAAGTTTCCATAAATAGATTAACTGCCTGAAATAAATAAGTTTCTAAAAATAGAAAGTTTCCATAAATAGGTTAGCTGCCTTATTTAATTAAGTTTCTAAAAATAGAAAGTTTCCATAATTAGATATAAGGTGGTTAAATAAGTTAAGTATGTAAGCCTAAGTGTTTTCATGATTATTTTCTAAGTCATATGATATAATGTATAGTTTATTAATTATTTCATGTAATTAAAAGAAACTATAGGTTAAAATATTTAATTAAAGTATATCATGTTTTTAATTAAATAAAGTTAAATACTTAGGTTAAAACATGTATTATTATTTATTAATAATATAACCTAAGTCATGTTAATTAATTAATTATACCCATGGTTTTTTAAATAATTAATTAATTATAAGTCTAAAAATATAAAATACTTAGGTTAATAATTTCATGATTTTAATAATTAAAATAACCTAAGTCATGTTATTAAATTAATCATGTCATGTTTATTAATTTAATTTTAACATAAGATTATAAAAAAATAATAATCTTAACATATACCGTGAACCGGATCTTGACTAACAACCATGAACCGGACATGAAATCGACACCATACCCCGAACCACTTCGGGGTTCCCCTTGTCTTGTTGCTGTCGTGGGACCCACATCAACCAACCGGGACCATAAGGTCTCGGTGGTGGTCGAGTAGCCAAACCGAGACCCCCTCGGGTTCGGTTTAGGCGCCGGCCAAAAACAAACACCCCTAAAACACCCTTTTTGATTTATTCCCAAAACCTATTTCATGTTAGATCTATGTTTTAATTAGGTTTTTAAAAAAAAAACACATCATGTTCTTAATTATTTAAAAGATCAAATCAAAAGAAAAGGGTTAAAAGAAGTACCGAATGCGTGGATCTAAACAAGGATGAACAAACACGAACACTTGCACCCAAAACCAAGATCAAAGATCAAATAAACACGCCCTTGGTGTGTTTATGGGTGGCGGCCAAAAGAAAGAAAAAGGAGAAGGAAGAACTTTTTTAGGTTTTTGTAAAAATCTTTTGTAAAGTGAAAAATGAGTAGTAACTTTTCCCTTAACCCTTCTTTAGTAAAATTTGATGGGCTTGGCCCATCCTCTTTCCTAATTTCGTGGCATATGGGGCCCACATGGGGTAACCCGATCATTTTCCGTGTCTAATTAATACGTGTGTTCTCGTGTTCGTGTTTTACGCGTTTTAATTAATTATCGATCGTGACTTAATATATATTTATTCGTGTTCGTAATAAATATATATACGTAATTAATATTAGCTCGTGATTAAATTACGTTCATGATTTCATGATCGCATGTTCGTGATTAATTATTGTCAAATAATTATTACGTGCTCGTGTGTAGTAAATACTTATCGTGTTCTAACACGTACGTAATACGTAAAATCCTAACACGTAATCGTAATCATGCTATAATAGGAAAGTTTTAATCTAGTACGTACGATCTTAAGGGTACTATTCATGGTAAAAGCATGCGGGTTTTACAACTCTTCCCCCCTAAAAAGAATAATTCGTCCTCGAATTATAGATAACGTAAACTGAAAGAGAAACATACCCGAATCAACTGAGAGGGCATGTAAGATAAATGAACGTGCCGGTGACCTGGCAGAAGGAACGTGGAACGTGACATGTCTTGAAAGGACATGGAACGTGACGTGACTGAAAGGACATATCTAATCGATAAGAGAAAAAGGGTAAGAAGTTCAGATGAACTTGTCCGTTTCCAAGTGGCTTCCCACTTGGAACGGTTCCTTCACAAGATCTTGACACTAATGATAAATCTTGGTCCTCCTGACCTTGACTTGGAATACGAAGAAATTCTTGGTTATCAACGGAAGGTAGATCCCCTAAATTCGATCGTGGAAAGAAAAAAAATAAGAGTTAACGTGCAAGGGTAACTGAAACGTTACGATGCAAGACAATCTGACTTAACTGATAATTAGAAACGATGCGCGAGACATAAAGAAACATAGTACGTGAAAATTTTTGAACGTGATACGTGAAAAATTTTGAACGTGATACGTGGAGATATGGTGAGTGTAGTATGAGTAAACATATCGTGATCCATGATTCGTGTAACATATCTTGATCATGATATGAGGAACGTGGAATGAACATGACATGTGAAACATATCGTGAACATAGAATGTAATGGTGGTAACACCAAATGTTACAAGGTGAGACATAGAATATGACGAGAAACGTCTATCTGAGGATAGGGAGTTATACTAAACTTGGGTCTGGTCTCTCAAGTTCTTGCAAAACTTCCCATAATGAGAAAAATGAACGTAAAATCATAAGCCAAGATACGATCACGAACGTGAATAGTGTCATGAACACGAGCGTGAAAGCAAGTCGTGAACTTAGAACAAGGACGTGAAGTAAATAAGGAGCACAATTATGAATATTTGTCTGGCCCGATAACTGAGGAATTGCCAAGTGATCAGATGAGCCTTGCTGGGACATGTCCGATCAATCCGTTGGTTCTGAAATCCTTGCGGATGTAAGGATTCTGCAGACTTGATCAAACTGTTTGTAATAACTCAGATAGCATCATGCTTCTTTTGAGTTTGCGTTAATCTGGTAACCAAAATCCACGGAGATCTTGTCCCATTTCAATTCATAATTTCAGATGATGAAAAACATCCCAGTCTGTTGGTGTCCTATCTTAACCTGTTGGTATGTCAGGTACTTAGATATGAACGTAAGTGTATCTTGCTTCGTAGAACTTGATACATAGGAGTTTGCGAAACTCTGAGTCTCTGAATCTAGACTTCTCCTAGCGTAGGATTTTCTAGAACATCTAATGTAGTGTAGGGTTCTCTCCTTTACGCATAAGCTGAGTCATGGTAAGATTAACCGTAGAAACCCATGTGATTCAGCGTGTCATTTTAATCAAACAGAATTGATATTGGAAAATTTCCAGGGTAAAATTTCTCTTGTCATAGAATTTGCAACGTAATGCAGATATGGTCTTCCTGTTCCTCTCTAGGCTTAGAGGAAATAAGGTTATTCTCAATGAAAACACTGATGAATTTGCTATGAGTTCATGGAAACTTATTCTTATAATGCCGTTGGAGCATTGACGAGACAAATTCAAAATCATAACTCTAGCATGACCGAGTCGTGTACGAATAGCAGTCATGTACATGTCCTGCTCTTTCACTCGTCACTATCGGCAGCATGATCATGAGTTCAATCTTGGAAAAGTGATTCACACTATAAGGTCGATTGGACATGTTGCCAATACGTGGAGGAAAATAACGGTCATGAATGGCGATTTGTTTAAGTCGACGGTAGTCAACACATAATCTCATGGTACCGTCCTTCTCCTTGTAGGTTCTTTTTGAATGTATGGGAAGATCTTAGAATAATCAACTGACAGCTAGAAAAATTTTAGCGGCCATGGCTAACAACGCACATGCTTGTAAGCATAGATAATTTGTACAGATTTTTCTGATGGAAAATCAAGCTGAATGTATTCAGGAGCCTGAACATTACTGTACATAATTATAAATCGTAGCTTGGTGTGTTGTTCATAGTCCATAATTAGGATAAAATTCATCTCGTCTTTGTGTTACGAAATCCGTTAGCAACTTGGATCTCATCATTAAGCTGAATGAAAACCTTCGTATACGTAGGAATACGAAAGGCGTCCTTCATGGTCATGAATATATGAAATATGGTAAAAGAAATGAAAGTGACATCGACAACGTGACAGTTCTCACTGATGTGCCGGTAATGGTATTGAAATTCTTGTGGCCTGATTAATACATGGCACAACAAAATGGATATACCCTTGGAGGGTACCTTGAATTTCTTAGAAATGTTCCATAGTTGGACGTAAGTCATGTGTCTCGACTCGTGTCTTGGAACTATAAGCATGACATATGTCTTGACTAGTGTCTTGACATATGTCTTCAGAAAGTATACGTGAGACATGTGTCTTGACTGATGTCTTGACATGTGTCTTCAGAAAGTATACGTGAGACATGTGTCTTGACTGATATCTTGACATGTGTCTCGAGACGTAAAACAATAGAACTACAATATTAGGTTATTATGCCAGAATTGGCGGATCGTATGGACCACTGATCAATTGTATGTCTGATCACGTCCGCAACTTGAGCCTCGGTTGCGATTTCTAGGATAGTTGTTGTCATAGTAGTGGTTACTATCATCCTGTCTGTCAGTTCCATGACGGTCATTCTCCTGACCGTGATTCATGTAACTATTCAGCTGAGTGGCCAGCTGGTACCGGTTTGCACTCATATAGCTGAATGACAGCTGAATGACGTGTGACATGTCACTAAGAATTAGGGATAATGATTGATGGAAATCTATGATGGTGAAGCATCTTCTCGTCCATTTGCTTTGCTCTGACGCCTTTGTCTTCGTCTTGTAGGATCTTTAGGTTGTGAACAACATCCGCATCTCGTAGCGTCTCCGAACGTCAGCAGCATCAACCTTTAGTAACATCTCCAAGTTATGAGCGGCATCAGCAATCTTGTAGAGTATCAGCAATTGAAAATACGCCTGAGATGATTCAGACTCGACTAGCGAATACTCGTGAAGTATTGCAAGTGAAATACACATGGATTAAGGTATGTGAAATACACATGGAATACGGTACATGAAGTACACACGGAATGCACATGAAATGATCGGTATGGGGTTGATCATTTGTCATGATTTAAGGAAAGTATATTGGTTAAACGGTTAGGAAAACCATCATGATAACCTGGCAATGCCAGTATATACCTCATTCTGGTTGCATGGAGAAACGTTTAAGTGTGGTTACACAAAATTCAAGATGATTTGCCTGAAAGCATGATCAATGAAAACCAACCATGACTATCATGAAAGCATAATTTATAATAATTCCAATAGTGTCTTGCAAGGAAGCAAAGACAACAAAAGAGACGTAAGACATAATCACGTGAAGACCCAGTCATTATGAAGAAACATGGAACAACTCAATGTGAAGGAGTGTATAACATAATCGACATGAAACCAAAGTTAACCATGACAGTATGACATCATACTTGACATAAAAACATAATAACTTATGAGGGGACATGAAAAACAATTTATGCCAATAAATCATGAGAAAAATTTTATGCATGAAAAACAGTGTATGAATGTATAATGTAGTTTATAAAAACCTTTATATGTGCGAGGGGACGCCTAGGGGTCGGTCCCAAAACAAAAGTTTCGATAAAAGCACATGCGACTAAATAGGGCCAGTCCTGTACCAACCATTACTTAGTCATAATCCCTGCAACAATGATACATGAAACATAAATGAATGAAACTCATCTGTCAAAACTTATCAGAAAAAAATTTATGTGACTAATTATGAACTATTGAGGTTCAGTCCACATAGTCACAGTTCACGAGGAACGTCATACATGAAACAATGACACATAACTAAATATGAATGGCGGTTGTCTATCCATATTAGTACAACAATATCGATGAAAACATCAAGGTTAAAATCTCAAGGTGCTGAAAACATCATGGTTAAAACAACAATGCGCTGAAAACATTCATACGTAGAATAACAAACGTTGGCTTAGGAAGCTTCTGGTGACTACCCACTAGTCACAGGTCGAGTTTTAGAGCCTACAGGTCGAAGCCTTGGGCTCTGATACCATAATTGTAACACCCCATTTTGATAAATGGAATGCCACGCGTAATTATGACGTGTCATCAAAGCATACAAGGATAAATGCCTAAAACATGACATGACCATAGGGAAAACCGGAATCAAACATCGGTTCCCAAACATAAGCCCAAAACATAAATAAAGTAAATGTACAAAAAGGAAGACTAGACAAGCATAAATATGAAGGCAAGAGGAGAAGGAATCTAAGGTAGCTCCCATCCTATGCGTGTCCTCCAGATGCTCCAGTCAGTCCTTGAGTACCTGCCGTTTTGGGACATGGAAAGGAAAGTAACGGCTGAGCAAAACGCTCAGTGCACGGATATAGACATAGTATAAATGACTAAAACATAATAAAGACTTAATAGCAGCGGAAATGTATAAGTCCTGGAAACCTGGAACATGTTCATAAAACTGGTTTTATAGTTTGAAAAGCCTTATGTTTATTTTATGAAAACTGTTTAACGTATTTTACCATTAGCCAATATAGGTCATGAAAATCCACCGTGCATGAATACTTGGAGGGGTGACCTCATCATGCAAATTAGAGGGGCTGCCTCTAATTTAATATACTTGTTTGGGTAGGAGGGATCAACTCCTTGTGAAGGATGCAAGGCACACACCACATTCACCATGAAATCCTGACTGAAAACATGTAACTAGATGCACCCATACGCCTCACATGATAAATATAATAATATGGCCAAAAGCTGAAGGGACGCCACGAGCAATCACTCCGCCGTGGTGAAGTTATAACACCAGTGCCTCTAATGTTATGGTTATGGTACCTCCATAACTAGGTGAAACTGGTCATGCATGTATATGGCTATAGGTATTCTAATTAAACATAAGCAATTCAAAAACATATAAAACATATACTGGGGAAAACAGTTGGCTGCATACGAGAAATCCTAATAAGGAAAGAATGCCCATACTGAAAGGACGGGAATCCGTACCTTCTGTCCAGTGAACGAAGAAGATGAACTGAGAGGAATCCTACTTCCGTATCACTAATGCTACATAAATACATACATGAATAAGTATCTGCTTACTAAATACGTAACTGGTTTTATGTCATGTCTTAGCTTATTTTATATGTTCATATCATGATTTACTGTTTAAAGCCTTAAACTGTGTTTATCTTATATTCTGTTTACTCCGATTAAGTATTTCTGGTATTTCATGTATTATTATACTTATTGTGTAATAATAAGTAACTTTCCAAAAATAGCAGGTTTCCTAAAATAGAAAGTTACCAAAAATAGAAAGTTTCTAAAAATAGAAAGTTTCCAAAAATAGAAAGTTTCCAAAAATAGAAAGTTTCCAAAAATAGAAAGTTTCCAAAAATAGAAAGTTTCCAAAATTAGAATTACTGCTTAAAATAGATAAGTTTCTAAAAATAGAAAGTTTCCATAAATAGACCAGCTGCCTTAATTAAATAAGTTTCCATAAATAGATTAAATGCCTGAAATAAATAAGTTTCTAAAAATGGAAAGTTTCCATAAATAGATTAGCTGCCTTATTTAATTAAGTTTCTAAAAATAGAAAGTTTCCATAATTAGATATAAGCTGGTTAAATAAGCTAAGTATATAAGGCTAAGTGTTTTCATGATTATTTTATAAGTCATATGATAAAATGTATAGTTTATTAATTATTTCATGTAATTAAAATAAACTATAGGTTAAAATATTTAATTAAAGTATATCATGTTTTTAATTAAATAAAGTTAAATACTTAGGTTAAAACTATTATTTATTAATAATATATCCTAAGTCATGTTAATTAATTAATTATAACCATGGTTTTTAAATAATTAATTAATTATAAGTCTAAAAATATAAAGTACTTAGGTTAATAATTTCATGATTTTAATAATTAAAATAACCTAAGTCATGTTATTAAATTAATCATGTCATGTTTATTAATTTAATTTTAACATAAGATTATAAAAAAATAATAATCTTAACATACACCGTGAACCGGATCTTGACTAAAAACCATGAACCGGACATGAAAGCGACACCATACCCCGAACCACTTCGGGGTTCCCCTTGTCTTGTTGCCAAACTGAGACCCCCTCGGGTTCGGTTTAGGCGCCGGCCAAAAACAAACACCCCTAAAACACCCTTTTTGATTTATTCCGAAAACCAATTTCATGTTAAATCTATGTTTTAATTAGGTTTTTTAAAAAAACACATCATGTTCTTAATTATTTAAAAGATCAAATCAAAAGAAAAGGGTTAAAAGAATTACCGAATGCGTGGATCTAAACAAGGATGAACGAACACGAACACTTGCACCCAAAACCAAGATCAAAGATCAAATAAACACCTCCTTGGTGTGTTTATGGGTGGCGGCCAAAAGAAAGAAAAAGGAGAAGGAAGAACTTTTTTAGGTTTTTGTAAAAATCTTCTATAAAGTGAAAAATGAGCAGTAACTTTTCCCTTAACCCTTCTTTAGTAAAATTTGATGGGCTTGGCCCATCCTCCTTCCTAATTTCGTGGCATATGGGGCCCACATGGGGTAACCTGATCATTTTCCGTGTCTAATTAATATGTGTGTTCTCGTGTTCGTGTTTTACGTGTTTTAATTAATTATCGATCGTGACTTAATATATATTTATTCGTGTTCGTAATAAATATATATACGTAATTAATATTAGCTCGTGATTAAATTACGTTCATGATTTCATGATCGCATGTTCGTGATTAATTATTGTCAAATAATTATTACGTGCTCGTGTGTAGTAAATACTTATCGTGTTCTATCACGTACATAATACGTAAAATCCTAACACGTAATCATAATTATGCTATAATAGGAAAGTTTTAATCTAGTACGTACGATCTTAAGGGTACTATTCATGGTAAAAGCATGCGGGTTTTACAACAAATTTATTAAAATCCCAGAGGCATCTTTGTTAATCAATCCAAATATGCTCTTGAATCTTTGAAAAAGTATCACTTTGAAAACTGTGACCCCGTGGACACTCCAATGGTGGAGAGATTCAAGTTAGGTGAAAATATGGATGGGATTGCTGTCGATCCTAAACTTTACCGTGGAATGATCTGCACCCTTCTCTATCTGACTGCTAGCAGGCCTGATTTGCATTTTGCTATATGCATGTGTGCCTGGTATCAGGATCGACCTACCGAAAACACTTACATGTTGTGAAAAGGATCTTTCGGTACCTAAAAGAAACACTTCATCGTGGTCTATGGTATCCGAAGGACTCCTCTATTGCAATGATATCTTATGCAGATGCAGATCACACTGGGTGTCAAGATACTAGACGTAGCACATATGGCAGTGTGCAACTTCTTGGAGATAGACTGGTTAGTTGGGCATCTAAAAGGCAGAAGAGCGTTGTGATATCAAGTACATAGGCTGAATACATTGCCATGTATGGGTGTTGTGCTCAAGTTCTATGGATGAGATCACAATTAACTGACTACGGTCTTGGATTCAAAAAAAATCTGATGTACTGTGACAACAAAAGCGCCATTGCCCTTTGCTGCAACTACGTTCAACACTCCCGGGCGAAGCATATTGACATACGCTACCATTTAATCAAAGAGCAAGTGTAAAATGGAGTGATCGAGCTGTATTTTGTCAACACTGAGTATCAACTGGTGGATATGTTCACAAAGGCTTTAGATCGAGGACGTATCGAGTTTTTGATCGACAAGCTTGGCATTAAATCATTCTCAACAGCGACTCTTAAGGAGTTGGCAGAAGAATCTGTAGAATAGTGGTGGTAAACTAGTCTCGAGTATCCTTTTTTCGTGATCATATATATATCATATATATTTAAAACAACAAAAAGAAAAATACAAAACTATAAAACCTACAAATACCATAAAAATATAAAATCAAGAAAATCCAAAAATATTTTTTTCATTTTAAAAGGGCATGTCTTTTAGTACGATAATATTTACGGCCTTAGAAATGTCGATTAAAATGGAGACGGTGCCATAAATAGAGTTCGTATAAAAGTTGTACATATTTTAAAACATGCCCATATGGCTTATAGTTATTTCTGACTGCAACCCGCTTTTCACATTAAAGTCACGTATTTCCTTTGAAAATGTTCGCTCACAACGGGAATTAATTTTCTCGGGCAAGGTTTACTTTATAACCTTGCAAGAGATCAAGTTTACTTTATAACTTGGTCTAACACAAATTAATGTACGCTTCAGTGCGTTTATTTGTTAAAATAAGAGAAATCTTATTGACACCAGAATCGTTTCTTCAAAATATTAAAACAGAAAATATTTTCATCGGTATTTGACTCTTTAAACAACAATTTTAGCTCTTTAAATAGAAAACGGGTCTTTTTTTAAGGGGGAGAAAATCTCAAATCGTCTTGGAAATCAAATTGGTCTTCAAAAAGTTTTCAGAAAAAATAGAAAATGGATTGGTTTTCTTTATGCCCTATGTGTTATGATGTTTTTGGCCTTAGGAAATATCTCACATGCCTTAAGTCATAAGGTTAGGTGCATTAATTATACAATTTGCTCACAAGAAATAAGAGGTTACGGGGTTAATGTTTTTGTTAACTTGTTTTATACAAGTTTTAAAATATTTACAACATGGGGGACTTGTTTTGCAATTATGCAAAAGCAAGGTTTGACTAGTCAAAACGCCTCTCCCCGTTTCATCCACTTATCACAAAACAAAACATTCACAAACCCCAGTTCATATTAGCCGCCATTGTTATCCATCACAAGATCTCACTTTTCCCCAAATCTACTTAAACCGTACTAAGGTATTGCTTAAAGACATATATTAAGGAGATTGGTAATCATACGTGGCTAAAAATGAAAAAGGCTTAATGGAAAATCCAACTTGATATGTGCTATGCATATGTTAAGGGGGAGCATTTTGATGTCAAAAACACTGAAGGTACAGAAACTCTTGATATTTATATCACAAGTACCTCAGTGATTTTAAGGAATTTTCATGGTGACAAATACTTAGCCAAAACACACTTAACTCACGACAGTTGTGGTGACAAAAGGGTGGTAGGATTAGGTACCAGTCCAATGATTCTTCCAGAACCAGAGGAATCTTCCCAAGGACAATTCCATAGTTAGAAAATAATAGTCCTTAGGAAAGATGGGCAATGGATTGCGAAAGTAGTTGAATGCCGACCAAGTGCTGATGCTAGCACTGGAAAAATCACAACAAGGTGCTAGCGATGATGTATTGGTAAGCATTGAAGGGGTTGAAGAATGAAAAAGAAATGTAAAGATAAAGGGTGTAAAGAAATAAGCCCTCCTTACAAATTACATAGAAACCGGGTCAACTCATCTTGAAGACGACAAAGTATCATGGACCCAGTGATGCGATGCACAACCCCTTCCGGCCAACTCAAATATCTCTCAAAAGATATTTGTTTTAATGTCACGGAGTTCAACACGTTATCTATTGGTTTATTTACTCCGAATAAATTGATATTAAAAAGGTGGAAATCCTCTTCAGCCTCCTCTCACCAAATCAAAATGCACTATTGAGTCTAGAGCCACGAGATCATCAAAAGTCTCATTAGGACACATTTCAAAAAGGGAAATAATTTTTATGAGTCCTACGCAATATTCCTGTAAATTGCCAGAACATCTGAGTGATACAAAAATATTAAAATGAAGATGGAAATCCTCCTTGAGCCAACATCAAACAAGCTCATGGTAGGTGACACGTGCGGTTCTTTAAGAAGCAATCTTGTGATAACTCGAAAGGATGATGGTTTGACTCTTAATTGAGATTAAACTTGTTCCAGGGCCTCTACGCAAAATCCAAGTGATATTGCCAGAAAACTCAGAGTGGCACTCTTTAGTGTTCATAGTGAAGAGTGGAAATCCTTCGAGTGTCAACATCAAACAACACTACGGTAGGTGACAAGTAAGATTATATTAGAATCGAGCTCGTGACAACTAGAAAGCAACGATGGTGAAAATCTTAATTGAACTTCACTTGTTCCAGGTTCATGAATTGACGGCCTCAATCATAAGGATATTTTTTATCCGAATGATTCACTCTTTATGTTCGCAGTCAGCTTTAGACGGTCGAATAAAGAGAACGGGTTTACCCGTGAAATCTTGTCAAAGAGATCTTTAATTAGAGCTACCCGTCACAAGTACCATATTTATTATCGTCCAACGGTCTTCACCGATCGGAGGTAAAATGCTACCGAATCAGAATAAAATGTCAAAGCCATTTTATTCGTTTCTTATTATGTTTCTGCATTTGAAGACGGTGGCGTTGTGGTGTACCAGATGAAGTCGTCCACACATACTTATTCCTTCTACATCAAATATTTCAGCAAAATTCAAGAAAGTTCGACCTAAAAGTATTTCGATGTATCAACTATGAAACTTTCAAGAATACAACAAAGGATAGGTATGTGGGAAATGAAGTCACGAAGAGGCGAACATCACAAGAAGGCAAAGACTGCACGTGTTAGGCCAAAAGAACATGCTCTAAGCCAAAGCCTAATGGTAATCAACACATATTCACAAGAATGAAGAAAAAAAAATAAAGAACTGAGAAAGTGTACTACAAGCACAAGAACGAAGATCTAACATGCTAGATTAGGACTTCGTAATTTGGAGTGACCTCCCTTTAGGGGGAGATTGTTGGAAATACGTTTTTCGTATTTAGAAAGTCTCGGTCACTCCAACAATATAGTTAAGGGCTCGTAGTATAGTTTAGTTACATTTAATGCAAGCCGACCCATGAGCATGTTCATGGGCCGGAGGCCCAAGTCTACTAATGGAATTGGGTATATACACCCCTTTCCTTCATGGAAAGGGGTGTTGGTTGTTTCATTTTCTTAATATATTTCACACAATTTCTCTCATCTTTCTTTCTCTACTTTCTATCACTAGAAACATCAACCCTCTTGTTAGATCATATATTACCAATATTCTACAAGTTTATCTTCGATTATTATTTTGGTTAGCAAAATGAAACTAAGTCCTTGCGAACGATCTGGGCCTACCTCAACTATATAACAAACAAAAGGGTATACTTGCCCGTGTTTGTGTTCTAGTCCCTCGTCTAGTTAATCCTTGTTATATAAATTTAAGACTTGTGACATCAGGAACCGAAGTATACGACCGGAGTACCTCGGTCAATCGCGGAACATTAGCTGAAAATCTGCGATGGATACCCTCTAGTCAGACAGGAGAAACGCGAGCAAGCCCCGGAACGTAGTCAAGTTATAGTGGAGGAGGTAAAAAAAACTGATCAAATCGGGTATAGTGCGCGAAGTATACTACCATATAAAAATATATTCTAACAGGTATTAAAATGTCTCAAATATCCAGTTATATCCCATATTATTTTCCTTGATGATTCTTTGCTTTTCTTGAAAGCAAAATCTCAGAGTATGACTATCTTCTTGAGCTCATTAACCGTTTTTGTGAAGCATTTGGGTAACTTATAAGTTTTCCAAGTCAGAAGTAATATTTTTTCTAATACTCCAACGAATGACCAAACAAAGTTCTTTAATCATCTTGGTGTTAGATTAACGAAGAAACGCCCGCGTCACATTGGACTACCATCTATACATGGGCGTAACAAAGGTGAGCTGTTTGCTTTCGTATTAGAAAAGGTTCTAAAGAAAATGAAAGGATGGAAAATTAAGTTTCTATCACAAGAAGACAATGAGGTGTTGATCAAATATGTTATTTAAGCCATCCCTTGATATATTATGAAATTTTATATGTTGCATAAAGGTTTTATTCAAAAGTTTTTAGTCCCTATAATACACTTTTTTGGAGCAAGGATGCACATAAACGTCACATTCATTGGTTAAGTACGGTGCATATTTTACAAACTAAAGTTTGGGGGGGGATTGGTTAAAGACCTCTCGTGTATAATTTTATCTTTTCTCGCAAAGCAAGGATACATGCTCATTATGAATCCAGGTTCCTTTTCGGTCCGCATTCTGAAAGGTATAAATTTTATGCATTCCAGCCTTCTCACAACTACTAAAGGTTCACTCCCTTCATGATTGTAGCAAATTTTGCTCCAGGAATGGATCTTCTTCTCCATGGTATACAGTGGCAAGTTGGTAATGGATCTAATATTTTATTTTAGAGAACAAGTGGCTCACATACTCCGAACAATTTTATATCAGCCAACCGCGAGGTCCTTTTACTTCTAAATCCTTAGTCTCTGATTTTATCACAAATGATGCATGGGACATGTTGAAACCTAATTTAGTTGTCTATTCAGAAGGGGCTAACTTTATCTCATAGATTCCCATATCTTGTACATGTTCGTTAAATAAAATCGTTTTGGTATTATGTAACCAAAGGGAACTACACTATAAGATTAGACTACTGTCAAGCTCTCATTCAATACAAGGTGTGTCCAAGTCTCCAACCACCTTTCCTTCTTCGTCATTAGCACCAAACATAATTTTTTGGAAATAAATTTGGAATCTAAAGACTTCCAGAGATAAAGTTTTTTTGGTGGAAGGTTTGTTCAAAAGCTCTTGCAATAGTCTTCGCCTTGACAACATGAATGACCCTTTCATTTCTCGTTTTCAAACTCTATTAAATATGATGCCTTCTATCTGAGAGCATTCTAAATTTCCAATTGTTGCCCAACATTGCATGGAATATTTGGAAGCGCCAGAACGAATATATGTTTAACCAAATGCGGCCTTGTCCATTACGTGCAATATCATTTTTTAATTGTATTAAAACGGATTTTAGTTTTGTGTTTCACGCGATTTTGCCCATGTCAATGTCCAGTGCTTTAGTTTCTTTTGATAAATCCCATGAGAGTTCAGTAAGGTGGAACCCCTATCAGTGACCGCGTAAGGATCAATTTTGATTCATCTTATAATTCAAACCGAGCATCTTCTGGGATTATGGTTCGAGACTTTACAAGAGCTATTATCTTATATTCAGGTGAGATTTTTGTTGATTCTGATCTTCTAATGACTGAGATTTTGGCTATTCGGAGTGCTTATTGTCTAGCAATTACATATGGGTGGCATAATCCAACGGTTTAGTCAAATCTGATAATTGTTATTTCTCTTGCTTTTACTGAAGTCGAGCCTCCATGGGCCTTAGATGAATTTGGTAGATATCAAACCATTGACACCCCAACTTGTTAATTTTTTTCTCTTGGCTTAAACGTGAATGTAATTTAGCGGCACACCGTGTTGCTAAAACAACTTTTAGATCTCTCGATAACTTCGTATGGGATATTTGTCACACCCCAACATGGCGGAATATGGGGCGCGGCGTATGTATATCATCACAACATGGCGTGTCTATAGAGATAACTAAAAGAAATGGAAATGTCATAAAATGGTGACACAAATGTCATGACAATATCTCCTAAAAAATGCAGGAGTCTAGGCAAGTAGGTAACAGTCCTACCTCTTACCCAAGACAAACAATTACCACAAACAAAACATCATAAAGGTGCCCACAAAGTATCACTTATTCAAAACACACAGAAAAATAAACTAAGAAGGAACGGGGATCTCCTTCTAAATGCAATCCTAATGCCTCCAAAGCTAGCCACTTCTATTCTCAAGCTTAACCACATTCTCCCCTGAAAGAGACACTAAAATACGTCAACATAATGTTGGTGAGAGTCATAAGTTTAGACTCCAACCGAAAACAAATTATAATAAGCTGTGAACAACCATAAACCACTACACATATGGACAATGTGCTACAAATATGCGTTAACAACTAACATTCAAGATCAATCATTCCAAACAAAATCCAAGGCTCCCAGCCTTACCAAACACCATGATACCATAGGCGCCCATACACCTATGTACCAATCCCAAGGCCCCGCCTTGTCACTATCCATTGGTCCCATAGATGCTCACACATCTATGTACCTCCCCAAGGCCCCGCTTTGTCAACATCCCCTTGGTACCAAGTCAAATCACAAAACAATCATGAATCAATTAGCAGTTAATCACATAAGTACACACAAGTCAATCACCAATCATAAAACATTCACAACAACAATTTACAAAACCATAACAAGTGTCTCTTCCATTCCATCTTGAAGTCAAAATCATTAAAAGATATGGGACTATGAAACTCACCTGACCGAGCTTCTCCAAAAATCCGCGCACTAGCAAAAAGCTAACAAACAAAAGCACACAATCAAAACATGAACCAAACACTAAAATGGATTATCAACCCATGATGGACATCTAACCTTCTCCCATATATCTATGCTCCAAGCATCTCATTACACCCCTCTATAAAGCCCGTAACTTAGTTTACTTCATAACCCGCCTCGTTAACATTTTACCCAACACAGTCCCGATTTTTAGGTCTCCAAACTATAAACCAAACGGCCACCTAACCATACCCATGATCTCTGTAAAAGAAACCCTATGCCCTTACATATGTTAGCTAACTCCTCCCGTTTGCCCCAACTTTAAAGCTACTGTTAAGGCCCCGATATATATATATATATATATATATATATATATATATATATATATATATATATATATATATATATATATATATATATATATATATATATATATATATATATATATATATATATATATACTTCTGCCTATCTGCATTTTACCGATTTTGAACATAGAAAACGTTTGTTATGATTAGGGGGTCTTACCCTAACCCATTTGCTTAGCCCTCCTCCAGGCCTATTATTTAATATATAAACCAACTCCCATTCTCATTAGAGGGCTAAAGTGTACCCCTAAGTACCCCAATCACCTTAAAACATTAAATTAAACCCAACTGATTTCAAAACTGTTTTGACCTCTGACTGTTGTAACCTGTTTTTGACCCACCTCCCGACCTCCAATTTAGTTCTCGTTTCTTGAGTTTGAAAGCCACTTCAATTACATTTTCACAGATGCTTGGATCGCAAAATAAGGGTTTGTAGAACTCTAGATATGATCAAAACAATGGACCTAAAATTCTGCCCAGTTTTTAATGCCGAATTTAACATGATTAACCTAATTAGTTATTCATAACTTATTTAATCACAAACCCTAATTATTCTAAGCATTGTAATATCACAAGAAGTCAGGTTTTTAATTTATAATAAACCCTAGATCCATCATATATTGATTATAAAAACATTAAAAACAATTAAAATGAAAAGGGATTTGAGGTTTTACCATAAGATTAATGGAAGATAAAAAAACAATGAAACCCTAAAAAAATTCTTGTGACTGTCGACTTTTTTTTTCCTCCAGGATTAATGATGTGTTTTGGTTTATAACAATGCTTTATATGATTAATAATACTTGGTTTTTAGGCCTAGTATAAAATTTAGTAGTCCCAAGTCTTTTCGAATTGAAAACCGGTCTTAAGTGCGACTCAATCGTCTTTTGGTGAATCAAGAGAATGGTTTGGTTTGTTTGTTTTAAACTATTAGCAAGTAATTAAAGTGTCGTTGAGTAAAATGGGAGAATAAAGATTAATATTTAAAATGACGAATAAAAAAAATGCATGGAAACTTAAAGGCAAAATGAGCACACTAAATAAACTAACACTTGGAAAATTTTCTAAAAAAATAAGAGCTTAGTTGAAAAGTACTAAAAGAAAGTAAGATCGGAATAAACCAAAGCAATTCAATCGGAATAAGCCAAAAGGAACCCAGATCGGAATGTATTCCGATCTGGTGGTCGAAATAGGGGGGAAATGCACACAATCGGAATATGAGAAGGCCACTGATCGGAATATCAAACTTGGCACAATCGGAATACTGTGTAAGACTTCCAATCGGAAAATGGGGAAATTACTACAATCGGAATGCTCAACAACACCCCCAATCGGAATACGCAGAAGATTGCTAGATCGGAATAAACAAACCCTAATCCGATCACTTGATCGGAATGAGGGAAAGTGAAGCTGGTCGGAATAGGCTGCAATCGGAAAGAAACCAAAACCCTTATCCGATCAATCGATCGGAATGTAAAGATGGAAGGCTGCTCGGAATGTTTAAATCGGAAAGGGGTTTGTACCCTTTCCGAAATTGGTGGGATTCGGTTAAAAAGCTAGAAAATAAGCTATTAGATTGAGCTTATCCCCAAAACTTAAAACGAACCAACTAAACGGATCAAATAAGCACTAGAATCAACTTATCAAACCTCAAATTAAGCAACTTTTTGGATCGAACAATAAAAACATAAACTTTTTAAGAAACTTTTTATAAGAAAAATAAGCTAATCATAAAAATAAGCCAATAAGCACAAAAGTCTTAAAGCTTAATCAAATGAAAACTTATGTAATAATCAAAAGATTAACTTTTTAAGCACGAAATCATTAAGAACAACACGGATCTATTGATAATCGCACCAAAATCAATCTTAAATCAAAGAAAAGTAGAATGAGATTAAGGATAAAAAGCTTAAAATGAACTTGATTAATAAAAATAAGCAATACAAAGTGTTTAATCTTGAAAGATTAAGAAAGAAGATGAAACTTAGTGAGAGAAAGTTTAAGACTTTCTCTCTCTAAAACTAGAGAAAACTAAGAAAAAGTGAAAACTAGCTAAAAACTATCTAACCACCCTCCTAATGACTATTAGGAAGGTATTTATAGGGAAGGTGGAAGGAGTGCATGTGTTGCATCTTCTTTCTTGCTTTCTTCACGTTTTCTCGACTCGACTTTAATTCTTTGTCTTTGTCGTCTCGGGATTTGAACTTGTCTTTTTTTAATTTTCTTCTTCTATTAGACTTAAGTTCTTCGACTTCGTTAAACTTCCGTCTTTAGACTTTTTCTTCGATAAATCTTCAGAATAGGCCTTGGACTTCCGTTCTTTTTGCACTCTTGATCTTTTGACTTCGTCTTTTCCCGTTTTCTTCGATAAAAGCCCGTGAAAGCCCGTGTTTTCTTCCTTTTTAATATTTTGGTCCTAAAACACAATAAAAACACAAACCACGCATAATTCCGACTTTTACGACATAAATCACACGTTTTGGTCTTGTTATTATTGGAAATAAGTGGTAAAAGGATAAGTGTTTTCACACTTATTAAATCCCCTACACTTGACCATTGCAATGCCCTCATGCAATGCATTAATTTTAAAGCACGGTTTACATTTTCCATCATAAATAACCCACTTGGCCTTTATTAAATACTAAACATAAAAGATAGAAATAAGTAAAGAAATCAAAAACTTACATTGGGTTTTGGCTGCCATGAACGTTTATCATCCTCAAGTTTCACGTTCCCCATACCAAGCTTAAAAACGAGATCATTGTTATTATAAGTTAGCAAACTAACACAAACTCATGTGGGCCAATTACTCACTTAGACTCCCTTATTCCTAGGCGTATCTCTTATATTTTATTTTTGTCTTGAATGATCACGAGGATGCATTGTTTGACTTATTTCGATAGTTATTTAGGCCGAAAATAAAGTTAACGATTTAATCAATAGTTAGCTAAAGGACCAAATCTTTTAAAACTGCTTCTCGGGACCTCATAAAGTTCATATCTTGGCATAACTCGCTTCACGATTTGAGACCTTTCTCGGACCGATATTTGGCAGCGACTTCATACTTCGAATCTTTGAGAGACGTTCTTGAAATAATGGTATTCTCTTCATAATAGGAATTTCTTCACTTGAAGCTTTGAGAGATTCTTCATATTTGGACCACGACTTCTTCATTTTTCTCCAATCTTTATTTTGGACTTTGATATACAACGATCCGCCTCCTTTTAGGACTTGGATCTATTTATCCTCATACCTTGTTAGGGTCTTTTCGGATAGACTTCTCCATGACTTTTGGGGAGTTCTTGCTTTTCGTCGTGTGTCTCGATCCTTCATATTGATTTTCGATAAATGACTCTTCACATCACTTTTGGATCTTTAGCAACAAAATGTAGCCCTCATGCCTTGTTAGGGCATTTTCGGACTCGCCAATCTTCGCATCCCGCTTCAATAAGTTATGCCTTGGCTATGAACTCTAATCCGTACCGAGCAACTTTTAAACGATCTGGGGCTAGAAGCTAAGTAACCTTTTAAATCGTACAACCTTATTTATTGCAGATAAATTTATTAACAAGCGATGGGAGAATAGGCTCATAATTAACTCACATAAATTCACGAAAGAATACCAAACTTATAATTGACTCTATCATCTCTCGTCCTCCACAGTTTAAAATCTCAAGGAATGAGACTCGTGGATGCTTAGCCTATTAAACCAAAGTTTTGGATTTTCGAGTCATCTATAGGATCTTGCAAATTCTTAGACTTTTTCAAGTTTAGAAATCGCATTTTAAAGTTCCCTTGATAAACGACTCTCTAGGATCAATTATAGGAACTTGCGAAAAGTTCTTGTTCTTAACCCGTGAGAGTTAAGACTTTCGCGTTTTATAGCTCCCTATATAAAAGCCTAGCAAAACTTGACTTAAACACGTTAAGGATACTAGCTAGAGTAAACTTATGTAAGTAAACTCGGGTTGAGTCAAAATGTTCACGACTAAGAAAAATCTAAAACCACTTTATTGAAAAACTATTCTAGAAATAAAAAGAAAATAAACATGATAAAGGAAAATACAACTATACAACTAGGCCAAAATAGATTAAAAATTTTGAAAAATGTCGAAAAATCAAATTTTCCGATTAAAATGAGGGCAAATCCATGGAAAAGACCACTTATTTCGATAGAAGTCCCCCCTACACTTGAGATAAACATTGTACTCAATGTTTAAGCATGTGGGAGTAAACTCCCCTACACTTAGGACATTGTGTACTTTGTTTAAATCTTGCTAAGCAAAGGACAACTAAAGTGAATTCAATGTGAACATATAGAATATGAAATATTGAATCACGAGAGTTTAGGATAAAACCAGAAAGATGGGAACATGGTATCACGGTTCGTCAAAAGTTATCAAGGTGGATCTTTGAAGCTTTAATCCCTGCACAGCACAAGAAACAAGACAACAAACATATGCGGGGCCCCCCCTACACTTATTATGAAAGCAGTAAAGGATAGAACACGGGTTGCCTCCCGAGAAGCGCTTGTTTTTTATTACCGAGTCATGAGCCTGACTCGACCCAATTTTAGTTCATGGGGAACGTGGTGAGGGATGGAATCATCTCATGGGAGATGTCCTCACCAAAATACAGCTTCAGACGCTGGCCATTCACCTTGAAATTAGGCCCATTCGGCTGAGAAAGCTCAATGGTCCCATAAGGAAAGACTTTGGTGACGGTGAATGGACCAGACCAGCGGCTCTTCAACTTGCCAGAGAAGATCTTCAACCGAGAGTTAAAAAGTAAGACGTGATCACCAACGTGGAACTCTCGGTTCTTGATTTTTGCGTCATGAATGATCTTCGTCTTCTCCTTGTAGATCAGCGAGTTCTCATAAGCTTCATTCCTCAATTCATTTAGCTCGTTGAGTTGAATCTTGCGATGATCACCGGCTTTGTTGATGTCGAAGTTAGCCCACTTCAAGGCCCAGTGCGCCTTATGTTCCAGCTCGATGGGTAGGTGGCAGGCTTTCCCGTACACAAGACGATAAGGTGTACAACCGATCGGGGTCTTGTAAGCAGTACGGAAAGCCCACAGAGCATCATCTAACTTATCGGCCCACGCGGCACGATGCTCTCCCACAGTACGCTCCAAAATTCTCTTCAAGCCACGGTTGGATATCTCGGCTTGCCCATTGGTTTGGGGATGATAGGCGGTGGAAAGACGGTGATTAACACCATACTTAGCCATGACTCTTGCAAATTGATCGTTGCAAAAATGAGTCCCGCGGTCACTGATAATAGCACGAGGAACGCCAAATCGAGCGAAAAGCTGCTTCAAAAAGTTCACAACCACCCTCGCATCATTCGTAGGAAGAGCCTTAGCTTCAACCCATTTAGAAACGTAGTCGACGACGACGAGGATGTACTTGTTCACTTTGGATGATGGAAATGGCCCCATAAAGTCGATGCCCCATAAATCAAAGATTTCACATTCCTGTATGAAATTTTGAGGCATCTCATCCTTATGTGTGATCTTGCCTTGACGTTGGCAAGCATCACAATGCTTAACCATTTCGTGAACATCACGATAAATGGTGGGCCAATAGAATCCAGAATCAAACACTTTCTTAGCGGTGTAGTTGGGACCAAAGTGACCATCAGTGGGTCCTTTGTGCCAAGCTTGGAGGATGTCAAAAGCTGCCGGTCCGTCAACACATCGACGAATGATCAGATCAGCACATTGTTTGAATAGAAAAGGGTCATCCCAAAAGTAAGTCTTAACATCGTTCAAGAACTTCTTCTTTTGTTGGGATGTTAACCCTTTGATGAGAATTCCACCCGCTAAGTAGTTTGCAATGTCCGCAAACCACGGGGTGTCATCAAGATTGAGGTTTATAGACATTAAGGTCTCAAGGGGGAAAGAGTCATTGATCTCTTTGGTCGGATGATCCCCCTGATATGGATCCTCAAGTCGACTCAGATGATCCGCGGCCAGGTTTTCTGCTCCCCTCTTGTCACGAATTTCAATATTGAATTCTTGAAGGAGCAAAACCCAGCGAAGAAGTCTTGGCTTAGAATCATGCTTTGTCATCAAGTACTTCAACGCGGAATGGTCGGTGTAGACGATGGTGGGGGATAAAACAAGATAGGGGCAAAATTTCTCAAAAGCATAGACAACAGCTAAAAGCTCTTTTTTGGTTGTCGTATAATGCAATTGAGCCCCCGTCATAGTTTTGCTAGCATAGTGGATTGGTTGGAAGTGTTTATTCACTCGTTAGCCCAAAACCGCACCAATAGCAAAGTCGCTAGCATCGCACATCAATTCAAAAGGCAGCTCCCAATTAGGGGTAACCAAGACCGGTGCCTTAGTTAGCTTATCCTTAAGGAGATTGAAGGCTTCAAGACACTCTTTAGAAAAGATAAAAGGAGTATCTTTTTCCAAGAGGTGGGTCATCGGGCGAGCGATTTTAGAGAAATCCTGAATGAATTGACGATAGAAGCCCGCATGACCCAGAAAACTTCTCACACCCTTCACGGTTGAAGGTGGAGGTAATTTGGCTATGACATCAACTTTAGCACGGTCGACTTCAAGACCGGCTTTTGAATTTTGTGTCCTAGCACAATGCCTTCTTTTACCATAAAATGGCATTTTTCCCAATTCAGAACAAGGCGAGTGTCTTCGCACCGCTTAAGCATACGTTCCAAATTGGCAAGGCAAGAAGAGAAGGAATCCTCGAAGACCGAGAAATCATCCATGAAGACTTCCATGGTTTGCTCAACCATGTCATGGAAGATAGACAACATGAACCTTTGGAAAGTCCCGGGGGCATTGCATAAGCCAAAAGGCATCCTTTTGTAAGCAAATGTGCCATAGGGACAAGTGAATGTTGTCTTCTCTTGATCTTGGGGATCGATGGGTATTTGGAAATAACCCGAGAAACCATCAAGAAAGCAGTAATATTCACTACCCGCTAAACGTTCAAGCATTTGGTCCATAAAAGGTAGAGGGAAATGATCCTTTCTCGTGGCATCATTGAGTTTGCGGTAGTCTATACAAACTCTCCACCCAGTAACGAGACGGGTAGGAATCAACTCGTTGTTTGCATTTGGCACAACGGTGATTCCGCCTTTCTTAGGCACACAATGGACTGGACTAACCCATGGTGAATCCGAAATAGGGTAAATCATACCCGCATCAAGAAGTTTGATAACCTCTTTTTTGATGACTTCATGGATTTTAGGATTCACCCTTCGTTGGCTTTGAATTGTGGGCTTAAAGTCGTCCTCCATGAGAATTTTATGTGTGCAAAAGTGAGGATCAATTCCACGGATGTCGGAGATTTTCCAAACGATAGCTCTTTTATGCTTCTTCAACACGGCGATAAGTCGGGCTTTTTCGTCTTCTTTTAGATCCTTTGCGATGATGACCGGTAACTTCTCGTTGTCTTCCAGGAAAACGTACTCAAGATGAGGAGGTAGGTCCTTAAGCTCAAGAGTAGGAGGATCCTCAATAGATGGTGAAACTAACGATGGATCATCATTAGTCACCTCTTTAGGAGCAGGAGGAGACAACGGGTCCTCATTGAGAAGTCTCTTAATAGTACGAATGTCTTCATCCCAATTGGTGGACAAATTATCATACTTAATATCGAGAGGACCCAAGCTAGCTTCGAAATCATCCAAGTCACTTTCTCCAAAAGGAGTCAATGCTGGAGCAATTGAGGCAACGGTCTCAACATTGGGTAGAGAAGAAAGAGTACTTTTGCAAGCATCATGAAAATGTTCTTCACAAGCCTCATCGAGAACATCAATAGCATTAACACTCTCATATGAATAAGGTTGCTTAGAAATCTTACCCATGTTGAAGACAATTTTATCGTCACCAACTCTCATGATTATTTCGCTTGCGGCTACATCAATAAGAGTGCGACCGGTCCTCAGGAATGGACGTCCAACGATTAATGGAACACGGGGATCCATCTCGTAGTCAACGACGACAAAATCCGCCGGGAAGGTGAATTTGTCAACGCCAACAAAGACATCTTCGGCTATCCCCACTGGATAAGCAACCGTACGGTTGGCTAATTCCAAAGTCATTTTGGTGGGGACTAGCTCGGGGAGAGATAATTGCTTCCAAACACTTAAAGGCATTAAGTTTATACTGGCACCTAGATCGGCTAGGGCCATGCAATTCTCTACTCCCGGGAAGTTGCAAGGAATCAAGAAGCGAACCGGATCACCAAGTTTGGTGGGCAATTTCCTTAAGAGCACTGCGGAGCAGTTCTCGTTAAGTTGGGTCTGAGCGATGTCAAGAAGCTTTTCCTTATCACTTAGAAGATCTTTAAACATCTTAGCGTATTTGGGCATGTGAGCGAGAGCCTCGGCAAAGGAGATGTTAAAATTCAATTGTTTAAACATTTTTAGAAAGTTTGAAACCTGAATATCATCCTTGCTCTTTTGCTTCTCTTTCCTCAACCTTGAAGGGTAAGGTATATTGGATGAAGAAGAAGGCTTTAATGGAATAGGATCACTCACAACCACGGGTGGTGGGGAAATGGGGATAGAAGGTGAAGGAGGTGGGGAAAGTTGTTCTTTTTCCTTGTTCACAATCACGGGTGGAGGTGTAGGAAGCTCGGGTTCCATATAACCTTTTCCACTACGAGTGGTGATTGCTTTCATCTCCCCTCTTGGATTCGCAACGGTATTACTCGGAAGAGTACCCGAAGAAGAGGGTTGATTACTTTGGATGAGCGAACCAATCATATCACGAAGGTGAACCGCTTGATTATTAAAAGAGTTTTGCATGTTTGCATTAATTCCATTGCTGTGTTTGGCCATATCATTCCTTAGCTCGGCTCGAATATCGCTCCCTTGTTTCACCATGTCATTCTTCAAGTTGACAAATTGACTCTGAAGATTCGTCACCATCTCATGATTAGTCTTCATGAACGTCTCGACGTCTTGGTTTACGGCCATCGGTTGATTGAGAGGTGGAGCTTGGTAAGCTTGAGAATTTCCTTGAGTTGGGTATGGGTTTCGTTGGGATTGATATTGATTGTTTGCACGAGGTTGGGATTGGTTGTTTCGGTTATAGCTTTGTTGTTGGTTTTGGTTTGCAGGAGGGAAAACGGGAGGAGCAAGATAATTGTTGGAACGATAACTTAGCAAGCCACGGTCTCCTTGAGGGCGGGCTTGATAGCCTCCCGTGGGATAAGTGCCGTAAGCTACGTTAACGTTTTCAGAATAATTGCCTTGAGTAGAAGGACAATCATTGTAAGAATGAGGACCACCACATGTGTCACAAGAAATAGCAACGGCTTTAGCTTGTTGAAAATTGTTTGTGGCTATGGACATGAAATCTTTGTGCATCATTGCGATTTGTCGGGTAAGTTCGGATATCTCAGGATTGGAAGTAGTAGAAGAAACATTGACTCTCTGATTAGATCTTGAGGATGCGGATGAATCCCAATTCTTGTGGTGAGTAGTCATGTTTTCAATCAACTCTCGACACTCCTCCGGTCTCCTTTTCATAAAAGTACCACCGGCGGCGGCATTGATCGTGTCACGATCACGAAAAGTGAGACCATTGTAGAAGGTGTCAATGAGAGTGACGGGGAGCATATTGTGATTTGGACAGCGGTCGATCAAATCATTGTATCGTTCCCAAGCATCGAAAAGCGATTCATCATTCTGTTGCATAAATCCACTGATTTGGTTACGAAGGCTAGTGACCATGGATGGGGGAAAGTAGCGCGATAAAAAGCGTTGAGTCATGTCATTCCACGTATGAATAGAATTCTTAGGAAGACGGTCAAACCATTTTTCGGCATGGTGAGAAAGCGAGTGGGGAAAGAGTTGAAGGCGAAGGTCATCCATAGAAACACCGGAGCACTTCATGCTTTGGGTCATTGTAATGAATTTGTCGAGGTGTTTGTTGGCATCATCATCTGGAATTCCACGAAACGGGTTCGTTTGCACTTGCTGAATCATGTGATGCTTCAACGAAAACTCCTGGGCCGTGACGTGCATCGGCGCAATCAGGCCTCCGCGTCCGTTCATGTGGGTTGGCACAATTCCTCCATGGTTCGTAAATCAGGTAGGAGGACATTGTTGTTGTTGTTATTATTCAAATTGGGTTGAGGTGGGTGATTATTGTTGTTGTTAACACCATCCATATCTAAATCTTCACGAGTCTCGGGCTCAGAATAGTTCGAAGATCTAGTACGCATACACCTGCAGAAGAAAAATATACACAAAGAATATCTATATAATCTTTTTGGTGCAAAACCTTGGAAAAGAATTGCTTTTATGATTTTTTTAATGTTTTTGTATTTTTGAAGAGTTTTATATTTTTTTATGGATTTTTGAAAAAATTTCAAAGCAAGGAAAATAACGTTCAAAGAACGGATCCCAAAATTCAATGCGTCTCTCACTAAAAACCGTTTATCGTAACGAAAAGAGCCGGCAGCGGCGCCATTTAATACTTGGTTTTTAGGCCTAGTATAAAATTTAGTAGTCCCAAGTCTTTTCGAGCTGAAAACCGGTCTTAAGTGCGACTCAATCTTCTTTTGGTGAATCAAGAGAATGGTTTGGTTTGTTTGTTTTAAACTATTAGCAAGTAATTAAAGTGTCGTTGAGTAAAACGGGAGAATAAAGATTAATATTTAAAATGACGAATAAAAAAAATGCATGGAAACTTAAAGGCAAAATGAGCACACTAAATAAAACTAACACTTGGAAAATTTTCTAAAAAAATAAGAGCTTAGTTGAAAAGTACTAAAAGAAAGTAAGATCGGAATAAACCAAAGCAATTCAATCGGAATAAGCCAAAAGGAACCCAGATCGGAATGTATTCCGATCTGGTGGTCGGAATAGGGGGGAAATGCACACAATCGGAATATGAGAAGGCCACTGATCGGAATATCAAACTTGGCACAATCGGAATACTGTGTAAGACTTCCAATCAGAAAATGGGGAAATTACTACAATCGGAATGCTCAACAACACCCCCAATCGGAATACGCAGAAGATTGCTAGATCGGAATAAACAAACCCTAATCCGATCACTTGATCGGAATGAGGGAAAGTGAAGCTGGTCGGAATAGGCTGCAATCGGAAAGAAACCAAAACCCTTATCCGATCAATCGATCGAAATGTGAAGATGGAAGGCTGCTCGGAATGTTTAAATCGGAAAGGGGTTTGTACCCTTTCCGAAATTGGTGGGATTCGGTTAAAAAGCTAGAAAATAAGCTATTAGATTGAGCTTATCCCCAAAACTTAAAACGAACCAACTAAACGGATCAAATAAGCACTAGAATCAACTTATCAAACCTCAAATTAAGCAACTTTTTGGATCGAACAATAAAAACATAAACTTTTTAAGAAACTTTTTATAAGAAAAATAAGCTAATCATAAAAATAAGCCAATAAGCACAAAAGTCTTAAAGCTTAATCAAATGAAAACTTATGTAATAATCAAAAGATTAACTTTTTAAGCACGAAATCATTAAGAACAACACGGATCTATTGATAATCGCACCAAAATCAATCTTAAATCAAAGAAAAGTAGAATGAGATTAAGGATAAAAAGCTTAAAATGAACTTGATTAATAAAAATAAGCAATACAAAGTGTTTAATCTTGAAAGATTAAGAAAGAAGATGAAACTTAGTGAGAGAAAGTTTAAGACTTTCTCTCTCTAAAACTAGAGAAAACTAAGAAAAAGTGAAAACTAGCTAAAAACTATCTAACCACCCTCCTAATGACTATTAGGAGGGTATTTATAGGGAAGGTGGAAGGAGTGCATGTGTTGCATCTTCTTTCTTGCTTTCTTCACGTTTTCTCGACTCGACTTTAATTCTTTGTCTTTGTCGTCTCGGGATTTGAACTTGTCTTTTTTTAATTTTCTTCTTCTATTAGACTTAAGTTCTTCGACTTCGTTAAACTTCCGTCTTTAGACTTTTTCTTCGATAAATCTTCAGAATAGGCCTTGGACTTCCGTTCTTTTTGCACTCTTGATATTTTGACTTCGTCTTTTCCCGTTTTCTTCGATAAAAGCCCGTGAAAGCCCGTGTTTTCTTCCTTTTTAATATTTTGGTCCTAAAACACAATAAAAACATAAACCACGCATAATTCCGACTTTTACGACATAAATCACACGTTTTGGTCTTGTTATTATTGGAAATAAGTGGTAAAAGGATAAGTGTTTTCACACTTATTAATTAACATACTAATCCTAGCCCAATACAATGTTTCCTTTTTCTCTTTTTTTTTTCTTTTCTTTCCTTCCCTTTTTTTTAATCGCACATACCGACCTATGCACCCATAATTTCGTTTTTTATTTATTTAATTTATTAATACTTGTAATAATAATATTACCTTAATTTTCCTTAATTTATTTCATCCTAAAGCCTCCAAAACCTCAAAACCGTAAAACTAGTCAAATTTACGCGTATACCGAAAAAAACGTAAAATATACAGTTTTAAAAAAAATCTTAAATTTTGAAATAAAATTTATAACTAAGTCCTAAATGACATAAAACCATCCCGAAAAATACTCACATGACTAAACACCTTACCCGAGACCTCTAAATGCTAAACCCCAAATCCTAAAAAAAACAATTTACTATAGTACATATACGTATACGTAAACACCAAAATAACACCATTTCATTTCATAGTCACTAATTGTGAGCTCATGAACATGAAATAACCGTTCCTCGATTTACTAATGAGTACTTTATACCCATATACGATATCCACACCAACCTCGTTCATGCAAAATAAACATGTAAACACGCTAATCATATAGTCACACATAAATTAACCTAAAAATAGGACCAAGTGACGAACCTCAAAACCACGGTTGTCACATCACTCCCTCCTAATAGAAATCTCGTCCCGAGATTTACTCCTTAGGATCATCACTATCAATTAGCTGAGGATACTTGCTCCTCATAAGTCCTTCCCGTTCCCACGTGAACTCTAGTCCATGTTCCAAATTCCATCTACCCATAACTATGGTATATTACCCTTTTTATCCAACGTCCTAACTTCACGACCCAAAATCTCTATCGGCTCTTTGATAAAACGAAGACTCGTATCCATACTAATATCATCTAACGGTACTTACAAGTCAGTTCTTGCTAATCATTTCCTCAAGTTTGATACATGAAATACGTCATGCACACTACTCAATTCCTCTGGTAATCTCAACCTATACGCCACTAGCCCAATCCTTTCAAGGATTTCAAATGGACCCACAAATCTAGGTGCTAACTTCCCTTTTCTTTCCAAACCGCATCACGCCTTCCATGGTGAAACCTTTAGCATAACTTTATCTCAAATCTCAACGGCTTACGCCTCTTGTCCGCATAGCTCTCTTGTCGGTTCTTTGCTATTTTCAACCTCTACCTAGTCACTGCCACCACCTCCATAGTTTTCCGATCCACCTCCGGTCCAATACGTTTGCCTTCTAACTTCATCCCACTGTAACGGTGATCCACCTCATCTCCTATGAATTAACTCCAGCAGTTTATACTACAATTCCTATCACCATACCTAACGGCTTCTATCCTCTACGGATTTTCCATCATTCGAAAGTTCTCCAAACCTTAAACACATCCAATGGTATATGCAGGATTGCATAACCAAAAGCTTCCCATAATATTCACAAGAAACATGTCATAACCACCACCTCATCCTTGCTTTCCCATGCTCGGCACCAAGTAACTAACCATCCTTAATACTAACATGTGTTACACCTTTTCTCTAGGTGGACGTTCCATTGTTCGTGACTACTAACCTCTTGCTCTAACGGCTTCTCTTCAATATCACCCCACTATCTTCACAACCTCTTGCTCCCTCGAATCATTCTTCCCCCATACTACTTTTCGCTTGTCTCTCCACAATCTTAATTGCCATACCATCTTATATCCCGTCTTCAGCCTATAATTTAGGTGTTTCCTCCTTTATTCCTTACATCCTCATCAATGGGGAATATGCCCCTCTCGCCGGTGACTCTCTCTTTGTAGGAGAATTCTTCCTAATATAATGCGTTCTCCAACTATCTCCAAATCTCACGCCAATGATCTAGGCGTCTTTCTCAATTACCCCTATAGTAGGCTCATACCAAATATTAGTCTATCAACGGTATACTACGCTTGCTTCCCATCGTTTCTTCCCTTGCCATAATCCCTTCATAAGGCATTCCCTACATATTAGGCTAACTTTTACGCAAAACCCTCTATTCCATCACATCTGTATGCAATCCTTCCAACTTCTCAACTACGTGACATCTCATTCCTCTTGAAATATGAGATGAATTAGTTAGTCTATCGACTATCACCCAACTCTCATCGTACTTATTCCTCCACCCCATTATGTATCTCTTTCACCAACTTCGTCCTTACATCGCCCTTTCTAAGCTACTCCTGTCTATGTAGGAAGTATAGTCTACGTCCCTTTTCTCCATATGATTGTCCAAGCCACGCAACATACATGTTGACGCGTTCTCTGCTTTAGAAAACTCAACTCGTGCAACCTACATCCTTCATCCAAACCACCCTAATATGTCATCCATATAGTTCAAGTTCGTCTCAGCTTCACTTCATTCTTTTTATTCCATGTCTCATCAACCATGCTTGTCTTTCCCAGATGGTACTTGGCCTTGCAATTTTCTTTCATCACTTAACTCCACCCATCACCTTTTCCAAATGTTCAACCAAGATGATTAAATATGTGTTGGAGACGTTCATGATCTGTATAGATCATTATCTACGTCTCATACCCCAAATGCCTCTAGCATTCTAGGCAGATATAACAATCCAACTCCACTAACTAAGTCTATCTAGTTCTTCCAAATCTTTAGTTCCCACAACGTATAAACAACCGCCTTTCTTTGTCATTCTCGTATACATCCAAATCCTTGCTCCACGTATCATCATGCTTCGCGAATTCATCCAGTCCTTCTGATAATTCCAAGATCTGCTCATTATCCAATCCACCTCTTCAGCCTCCAAAACGCTTCCTCACCCTTCTTCACTTTGCCCCTTGCTGGTTCCACGATATGCCATCATCTTTGACTACTCGTCATGGCCAACTTAATCCTAAAACTCACACTTGAAAATCTCACGTATAATTCCCTTTCCTAACAACTCCAAAACCAACTCATAATTCGCCTCAATCTCCTTCTTAGATTTGAGTAGATCAAGATGTCGTCGGTGCTCCCGATGACAACTCGTTTATATATTTTCATGCACCCCCGGTTCATTGACTCCATGAAAACTGGTAGTGCCTCGGCGAAGCCAAAATCATAATCGTAAACCCAAAGCGTTCCTACAACATCCTTAGCAGTTTCAACTACGTCCTCCTTGCACCCTCTCTTAGAAGCAATACGAATAAATTTCTACCTCGTTCTACTCGCGAAAATCTACACGTATTCTAAAAGACCAATACTTCCTCTTATCAGACCACTCAGCCGCTTTTCACAGCCAATCTACTACTAAGCAACTCAAATTTTACCTTGCATCCGTTGCAATTTCTAACAACTCTTGCTCTTAAAATCATTCCATCAATAATTTCCTTGGAAAGGCACTAACTACAACTCCTCTCACTTCTCCTACTTGCTCTATTTATGGTTCTACCTCACAGTAATAGGCAAACCTACTAAATCTCAGGAAATTTTTGGAAAACTTACATGCCATACGAATAATCATAAATACCTTTGAGGTATTATATCCCCTTCCAACACTCTCTATGGTGCTTTACTTGTGCCAATATCCAACATTATACAAATCTCTATTCATCTCCCTTGGCACACCTAAGAGACCTCATGACCACATTAGTTCGTCTACGAACTTTTAACTCTTTCATCCCCACTAAGGGCATTCCGACCATTATCTCAGGGCCACCTACTTAATCGTGTAGGTGCGACTAAGTCTTTCATATGTCTACCTTAACGCTCCCAATCAATAAAAACCCAAAACTACATCCTAAATCCACTAGATACGATCAACGAATCAAACCCACGGATAACTAACGACATTTCACGTGCACGAGTTAAAACATACCAAAACCACGAAAACTCAAAAGGAAAACTCAAACATGTACCAATTCAAATGACTCATGACAACGAAAAATGATCCAAGAAACAATTAATGGCAACTAAAACATCTTATGCCCCGCGACATATTATTTAAACCGTGCACAAGATCGACTTTTCCAAAAGAATATTTTTTTTTCTTTCCTCACCACATCTATGTGACTCAAACAATCTACAAACAACCTTCTAGACGATCTCAAAACTCAACTCAAAGAATAGGTATCCCGTGCATCCCAAATCATAAAAAAACTACTATTCAAAACTCAACCTTGAACCCGTCACTTGTACCAAAATTTCGATCAAGATACTGACACCCCATGACTATACATACCAAACATTTGAAAAGTACATTCCGAGTACATAATTTTAGGCTTTTGAATCACCCAAAAAGCTTTAAAAACGAACAAGTTATGGCCAAAACAGTTTTATACTAGTTGTTTTTTAAAAAAACTAAATAAGCCTCTTAGTAATTAACGTAATCCTTTTTAAATGAAAAGAAATAAATATATGTGAAATTTTCATGAACTTTGTTTAGTCTTGCATAAATAATTATAAATGACGTATATTGATTAAGCTCACTTATATAAACTCTTTAAGTAGAAAGAAATTTTATTTCACTTTATTTTAAAGAAAGTCTTTTAGAATTTGAAATAAATAAGTGTTGATTAAAAAAATCTTATGTTACATCTTGTTTCAAACACGACTCCAACACCTTACCCTTATTTTACCGAATACAACCAACTATCTAACTCTATAGTAGATTTCCAAGTCCCCTTTTTTTTCAATATATACCGACCAAAAGAAATGTAAGACCCAACACAAAAGATTTCATTATCTCAAAAGAAATCCCAAGTTATTTCAATAGACTTAAAACCAAGAAAACCATTTTAAAACGTACACGTGAAATACGAAACTCAAAGAATACGCTACAACGGAGGTTTAATATAAAAAAAGCGAGCTAGCCACCCTCCTAAGGATACAATCGATAATTGTAGGGGATCATACCTATATAGGCATATCGGGATACATATACTTAAATCTGTCTAACATCTACTATACAAGCATGTACTAACCCTCTTTCATGCAATCATACTTAGGAATCCATTGAAGTTGTGGTACTTGTATAACTATGTTGGCCACCATACTTATACAATTACCCTTCCCCAATGCACTCCTTCCTATGATGACACTTATAAGAATTAATACAACACATAACACATATATCCATCTACTCACATAAGCTCATAACCACATAACCAAAAAAGTCCAAAACTCCATCCATTAAAATAACATAGTCAGACTCTTGAAATACATAAATCCATAGTCTAGCTAAAACAGCATAGACTAAATCCAAAATGAAAACATAACCAGTTATAAGTCATGTCGCCCATAAGAGTGGAAACAGCTTAAAATCCTTCATATCCACCTACTCCTAATAACTCGAACCACCACATGATTCTTAGGGAACATGACTTAAACATCAAAAGAAAAATACTATACCTCAGGTACATAAAATAACCCAACAAAAGATAGAAAATACCATGTACCAAATTATGTACTATAATGTACAATTTAAGCAAAATACGACAATGACTAGCGTGGATGATTATGGTTCAACCAGCACTAGTCACACCCCGAAAAGAAAATAACATGTGGCTAAGTATGAACCATAGTAGTTCATAACTTAACAAACATCACAAAAATAACATCCAAACACATCAATTATTATAAAATTCACACATACTCCTATGACGCCTATATGCAGGGACCCTTAAGCTAGAGACTAGGCTACGCGACTAGGCAACCTAATTCTCTATAACCATTGTCGTTGATACCATTCTGTCACACCCCAACATGGCGGAATATGGGGCACGACGTATGTATATCATCACAACATGGCGTGTCTATAGAGATAACTAAATGAAATGGAAATGTCATAAAATAGTGACACAAATGTCATGACAATATCTCCTCAAAAATGCAGGAGTCTAGGCAAGTAGGTAACAGTCCTACCTCTTACCCAAGACAAACAATTACCACAAACAAAACATCATAAAGGTGCCCACAAAGTATCACTTATTCAAAAAACACAGAAAAATAAACTAAGAAGGAACGGGGATCTCCTTCTAAATGCAATCCTAATGCCTCCAAAGCTAGCCACTTCTATTCTCAAGCTTAACCACATTCTCCCCTGAAAGAGACACTAAAACACGTCAACATAATGTTGGTGAGAGTCATAAGTTTAGACTCCAACCGAAAACAAATTATAATAAGCTGTGAACAACCATAAACCACTACAGATATGGACAATGTGCTACAAATATGCATTAACAACTAACATTCAAGATCAATCATTCCAAACAAAATCCAAGGCTCCCAGCCTTACCAAACACCATGGTACCATAGGCGCCCATACACCTATGTACCAATACCAAGGCCCCGCCTTGTCACTATCCATTGGTTTCATAGATGCTCACACATCTATGTACCTCCCCAAGGCCCCGCTTTGTCAACATCCCCTTGGTACCAAGTCAAATCACAAAACAATCATGAATCAAATAGCAGTTAATCGCATAAGTACACACAAGTCAATCACCAAACATAAAACATTCACAATAACAATTTACAAAACCATAACAAGTGTCTCTTCCATTCCATCTGGAAATCAAAATCATTAAAAGATATGGGACTATGAAACTCACCTGACCGAGCTTCTCCAAAAATCCGCGTACTAGCAAAAAGCTAACAAACAAAAGCACACAATCAAAACATGAACCAAACACTAAAATAGATTATCAACCCATGATGGACATCTAACCTTCTCTCATATATCTACCTCATTTATATGCTCCAAGCATCTCATTACACCCCTCTATAAAGCCCTTAACTTAGTTTACTTCATAACCCGTCTCGTTAACATTTTACCCAACACAGTCCCGGTTTTTAGGTCTCCAAACTATAAACCAAACGCCCACCTAACCATACCCATGATCTCTGTAAAAGAAACCCTATGCCCTTACATATGTTAGCTAACTCCTCCCGTTTGCCCCAACTTTAAAGCTACTGTTAAGGCCCCGATATATATATATATATATATACTTCTGCCTATCTGCATTTTACCAATTTTGAACATAGAAAAGGTTTGTTATGATTAGGGGGTCTTACCCTAACCCATTTGCTTAGCCCTTCTCCAGGCCTATTATTTAATATATAAACCAACTCCCATTCTCATTAGAGGGCTAAAGTGTACCCCTAAGTACCCCAATCACCTTAAAACATTAAATTAAACCCGACTGATTTCAAAACTGTTTTGACCTATGATTGTTGTAACCTGTTTTTGACCCACCTCCCGACCTCCAATTTAGTTCTCGTTTCTTGAGTTTGAAAGCCACTTCAATTACATTTTCACAGATGCTTGGATCGCAAAATAAGGGTTTGTAGAACTCTAGATATGATCAAAACAATGGACCTAAAATTATGCCCAGTTTTTAATGCCGAATTTAACATGATTAACCTAATTAGTTATTCATAACTTATTTAATCACAAACCCTAATTATTCTAAGCATTGTAATATCACAAGAAGTTAGGTTTTTAATTTATAATAAACCCTAGATCCATCATATATTGATTATAAAAACATTAAAAACAATTAAAATGAAAAGGGTTTAGACTCCAACCGAAAACAGATTATAATAAGCTATGAACAACCATAAACCACTACACATATGGATGATAGGTGTGTAAACACCCATCCTTTTTATCACTTAACTACAATATTAACCGAGCCAAAACGTGTATTTTTTGTCGTAAATGTCGAAATTATGCGTGGTTTGTGTTTTTGTTGTGATTTAGGACGAAACTATGAAAAGGGGAGAAAACACGGGCATTCACGGGCTTTTATCGAAGAAAAAGACAAAAGACGAAGTCAAGAAATCAAGAGTGCAAAAAGAACGGATGTCCAAGACCAATTCTAAAGATTTATCGAAGAAAAAGTCAAAAGACGGAAGTTTACTAAAAGCCGAAGAACTCAAGTCTAATTTATTGAAGAAATCACAAGACGAGTTTATTAATCCCGAGACAAAGTCAAAAGTCGAAGAAGATTAAGAAGATTAAGGACTTAATCATGCAATTAAAGAAAGAAGAAAGAGGGGAGGAAGCTTCCTCTAAGCACCTCCCTAATCTCCTATAAATAGGATTCATTTCATTCCATTTGTTTTTGTTGGCTAAGTAAACTAACACAAAAATATTAAAAAGAAAAAAAAATAGCATGTGTGTTTCTTTTGTGAGTAATTAGGTGCATGTTTCTAGAAGGTTAAAGATGGTGGAGTTGGTTAAAATAGATTAATCAAGAGCCTTTGGAAAAAAGAATAATGAAAGGTGAATATGGTGATCCATGTGAAGTGCTCCAATTGATATATCTAAAAGTATCTTTCATCCTATTGGTTTAAACACATCATCACCTATCAAATGACCAAGATGCCTTCAAGTTAAAGAAGAGAAGGTGGTTAAGAGCATAAAAAGACTAATCTAACCTAAGCACCTTGGCTTCAACTATAAATAGCACCTCATTTTTCTTCATTTTGTATGTAAATTTTAGGTAGCTAAATAATGTCAATTTTATTTCTTGTTTTTTAAATGTATTTCCTTTCAACTTTGTACTAAGGTTATTATTAAGCTCTTTTATTATCAATAAAAGTCAAGTTTTAGCTTATTCTCTTAGCTTATTCTCAGTCTACCTTTCTTTATCTTTTACTTTTAATAATCTAGCTTATTATTTTGGGATTAGTTTTTATAACTTTTTTTAAATAAGTTAAGATTTATATAAAAGCTTGGAATAAGTCATCTTATTTCAAGCTTATTGTTGCCTTATATTCCTAGATCTAGATTATTGTTGGAGGTTTTATTTAATTAGCTTCTTAGCTTTTTAAATCTCAAAAGTTCTAAGATTAGGCTTACAACTTATTTATAAACTAGCTTTTTAATTAAGTACTTTTAGTTTATATCTATTAGTTTTTTAGATCTTTTAGTTTTAGGTTTTAAAATTTAAAAATACTTTCATAAAACCAAAAAATAGTTAGATCTATTAGTTTTTTATACAAATTAATTTAGATCTATAAGTTTTAAGCTTAAAAATTAATATATTTTTATAAAATTAAAAAAATATTCTAGATCTATTAGTTTTATTTAAATCTCTTCATTAAATATTAATAGTTGCTTATTATTCTAACCTCTTGTGCCATTGTGATCTTGGCGAATCGATTCATCAAGTTGGTAGAGAGCTTATGGTTTGATTAATTTGGTTCGAGTTTGATTTGGTTAGCCGTGACTTTACGGGCCGGGATACGCTTAGCTTAAGATTGATTTGGTTGGTCGTGTACTTAACGGGCCGTATTTTGTTGCTTTTGGGAGGCCGTGTACTTTACGGGCCATATGTTGTTGCTTATGATTGATTTTGTTTAGAGCGTTTTCTACAGACTACGGGTACCAAAGTTCTCTCCTTTTTATTTTTCTATCTTAATCGCTTTAGTTTAATTAATTAGATCGTTATAGTTTAAATTGTTTTTAAAAAATTATATTTTTCATAAAAATCGGTTAATTAGTTTTAGATATTATTATTGTTTTAAAATATAGATTTAAAGTTTTAAAAACTAGATTTCATTTAGATAAGCTTATTATTAGTATAAAGTTTACACCTTTTTGTGATTATTAAACTTGTTAGTATATAAAGCTTCTAGCTTTATCATCTAAAAAGATTAATAAGCTTAAAAGGTTAAAGCTTTACGTTTTTTTTAGTTTATCTTTGTGGTTTCTTTTCTTTGTCACTATTACTTGTTATTACGTGCTTGCATCTAGATTAATTTTACATCTAGAATTATTAATATTTTTAGTTATAATTTAGTTTTTTTGCTTCTAGATCTAAATTTGTAGTTTAATTTTATTTTTCATTTTAGATTAATTTTATTTGAACTATCTGCGCTTTTATTTTTATATATTCCTTAGCCAACATATTTTTCCCCATTTTTAGTTTAAATAGACATAGATTACCAAACAATCACTATTAACCAAGAACAATTAATCTCATTGTTAAAGTTGTTGATCAATTCGAGTCGAGTCAAGGAAAAACGATTATACTAAAAAAGCTATATTAACTACCAGATCCACTCAAATGAAAATAATAAAAACATGAAATAAGCACTTCAATCAAATAAGCTACATGATGATTAACCAAATCAATCACAAAATTAAAACAAGAAAGTAAGAATGAGATTAATTGAAAAGGTCGAATTAAAAATTAAGATTAAAGATTCAACAATTGAAAAATTAAGATGAAAAGCTTGAAAACTTGAAAGAAAACTTGAGAGAAAAGTAAATTACACCTACTCCTAATTAATTCAATGAAAAACTATTAACTACTAAAGACTAACTATTACAAATGATTATATGAGGCCTATTTATAGTGGAGGAGTGATAGGTGTGGTGCTTCTTTCTTTCTCTTTATCTTCTCGTCTTTTTAATTAATTCGTCTTTCTCGACTTTGTCTCGGGATTTGTCGATAAATAAACTGAACTCGTCTTCTAAATTCTTCTTCTATTAGATTTGGTTCTTCGACTTTGTTAAACTTCCGTATTTGGTCTTTTTCTTCAATAAATCTTTAGAATAAGCCTTTGACTGCTTTTCCTTTTGCACTTTTGATCTTTTAACTTTTTCTTTCGTCTTTTTCTTCGATAAAAGCCCGTGTTTCTTCCTTTTTCATCTTTTGGTCCTAAAACACAACAAAAACACAAACCACGCATAATTTTGACTTTTACGACATTAAACACACGTTTTAGTCTCATTTTTATTTGTTTTAAGTGGTAAAAGGATAAGTGTTTGCACACTTATTAAATCCCCTACACTTGACCATTGCAATGCCCTCATGCAATACATTAATTTCAAAGAAAGATTTACATTCTCCTCATAATTAACCCACTTTGGCCTTTATTACAAACTATGAGATAAAGGAAACTAAAAAGATAGAAAATTTCTGAATGTTTGAAGGAAGAAACTTGCAAAGAAATTTAAGACTTAAATTAGGGCTTTGGTGTCATGAATTTTTATCACCCTCAAGTTTCACGTTTCCTACACCAAGCGTAAAAACAAGATCATTGTTATTATAAGTTAGTAAAGCTATCACTTACCCATGTGGCTCAATTATTCACTTAGACCCCCTTATTCCTAGGTGTATCTCTTATATTTTATTTTTGTCTTGAATGATCACAAGGATGCATTTTTTACTTATTTCGATAATTTATTAAGGCCGAAAATAAAGTAGGACGATTTAATCCATAGTTAGCTAAAGGACAAAATCTTTTAAAACTGCTTCTCGAAACCTCATAAAGTTCATATCTTGGCGTAACTCGTTTCACGATTTGAGACCTTTCTCGGACCGATATTTTGCGTTGACTTCATACTTCGAATCTTGAGAGACGTTCTTGAAATAATGGTCTTCTCTTTATAATTGGAATTTCTTCACTTGAAGTTTTTGAGAAATTCTTCAAACTCAGAACACGACTTCTTCATTTTTCTTCAATCTTTGTTTGGGATTTTGATATACAACGATCCATCTCCTTTTCGGACTTAGATCTATTTATCCTCATACCTTGTTAGGGTCTTTTTGGATATACTTCTCCATGATATTTATGGGAGTAATTGCTTCTCGTCGTGTGTCTTGATCCTTCATATTGATTTTTGAATAATGATTCTTCACATCATCTTGGATCTTTAGCAACAAAATGTAGCCCTCATGCCTTGTTAGGGCCTTTTTAGACTCGCCAATCTTCGCATCTTGCTTCAATAAGTTATGCCTTGGCTATGAACTCTAATTAATCCCGAGCAACTTTTAAACGATCTTGGGCTAGAAGCTAAGTAACTTTTTAAATCGTACGACTTTATTTATTGCATTTATTTATTGACAAGTGATGGGAGAAAAAGCTCATAATTAACTCACATAAATTCATGAAAGAATACAAAACTTATAATTGACTCTATCATCGATCGTTCTCCACAATTTATAATCTCAAGGAATGAGACTCCTGGATGCTTAGCCTAATAAACCAATTAAGGTCCAAATGGTTAAGGATACTAGCTAGAGTAAACTCAAATAAGTAAACCCGGGTTGAGTCAAAATATTCATGACGGGCCTAATACATCAAAACTTGTTAAAACCATCTTATTTAATAATTTATTTTGACTTTATTCTAGAAATAAAATAAATGCATACGATGAAAGAAAATAATGATAACAAAGGAAAATACTACTAGGCCAAAATATATCAAAAATTTAATAAATGTCAAAAAGTCAATTTTCTAGTTAAAATGAGGCCATATTCATGGAAAAGCCCACTTAACTTCGATAGAAGTTGTTGGAAAATAAGTTTTACGTATTAGAAAGGTTCGGTCACTCCAACAATAGATTTAGTAGAAGCTCGTAGTTTAGTTTATTTACATTTATTAAACAAAGCCCAAACCGAGCCCATGTGTTGTATGGGTCAGCGGCCCAACATGTAAACCAAGCCCAATTTATGTACTTGGTATAAAAGACCTCTCCTTTGATGGAGAGGGTGTGGTTTCATTCATAAAAACACATAGTTCTTTACTTTCTCTCTCTAAAGTGTGTGTGAAATCTACCATCTTTCTATCTCTTTCTCTCTCTAACATATACATAGATTTACAATAACAAACAAATGGTATTAGAGCCATGGGATGATTGTATTGTTTATGTGTTTGTGTTCTTGATTTTGTGTTTATTTTGATCCAAAATCAATTGATTCCAAAAAAAATTGTGATTATGGTTTAATCTTGATACAAATCATCTACATAGTTGTGGTAGAGATTTGGTATTATTATTTTGGTTAAAAACACAAAAATTTTGGGTGTTTGTGTAACACCCCATTTTGGTAAATGGAATGTCACGTATGATTATGGCGTCTCATCAAAGCATACAAGGATAAATGTATAAAACATTACATGACCATAAAGGAAATACTAGAATCAACATCGGTACCCCAAAAGTAGAACTCATCACACACAAACATAAGTACTGTAAATGAAAGGACTGAACAATGTCCATGGAAATGAGTATCAAAGAATAAAGAAATGCATAAAGTAAAGAAGGCTAGGAAGCTTCCAATCCATATGCACGAACGCTTAAAGTCTACTAGCGTCCCTGAGTACCTGCCGTTTTGGGAACATGAAAAGGAAAACGGCTGAGCATAACGCTCAGTGCACGGATATACAAGAAAAGCATGAATAATATAAGCATATACGTATGAAGCAGCGGAAAAGACTAAGTCCTGGATAACCTGGTTATATCTTAGTAAAACTGGTTTTATAGTTTGAAAAGCCTTAGGTTTATCTTATAAAAATTGTTTAACATATTTACCATTAGCCAATATAGGTCATGAATTATCCACGTGCATGAATACTTGGAGGGGTGACCTCGTCATGCAAATTAGAGGGGCTGCCTCTAATTTAATATACTGGTTTGGGTAGGAGGGATCAGCTCCTTGTGAAGGATGCAAGGCACACACCACATTCACCTGAATAATATGCTGAAAACATGTAAACTAGGATGCACCCATACGCCCCACCTGATAATAATAATAATATGGCCAAAAGCTGAAGGGACGCCACGAGCTATCTCTCCGCCGTGGTGAAGTCATAACACTGGTGCCTCCAGTGTTATGGTTATGGTACCTCCATAACTAGGTGAAACTGGTCATGCATGTATATGGCTTTAGGTATCTAATTAAACATAAGCAATTCAAAAACATATAAAACATATACTGGGGAAAACAGTTGGCTGCATACGGGAAATCCTAATAAGGAAGAATGTCCATACTGAAAGGACAGAGAATCCATACCTTGTGTCCGCTAAACGAAGAAGACGAACGGAAGAGAGTCCTACTTCGGTATCACTAATGCTACATAAATACATACATGTATAAGTATCTGATTACTGAGTACGTAACTGGTTTTATATCATGTCTTAGCTTGTTTTATATGTTCATGTCATGTTTTACTGATTTAAGCTTTATACTGTGTTTATCATATATTCTGTCTATTCTATTTAAGTATTTCTTGTATTTCATGTATTATTATACTTGTTGTGTAATAATAAGTAACTTTCTAAAAATAGCAGGTTTCCTAAAATAGAAAGTTTCCAAAAACAGAAAGTTTCCAAAAATAGATTTACTGCTTAAAATAGATAAGTTTCTAAAAATAGAAAGTTTCCATAAATAGATTAGCTTCCTTAATTAAATAAGTTTCTAAAAAAAGAAAGTTTCCATAAATAGAAATAAGCTGGATTATTAAGCTAATTATATAAGCTTAAGTGTTTACTGATTAATATACTAAGTCATGTAATTAAATAGTATAGTTTATTAATTATTTCATGTGAATTAAATAAACTATAGGTTAAAGTATTTTTAATTAAATATAACATGATTTAATTAAATAAAGGTAGAAATACTTAGGTTAAAACATGTATTATTATCTATTAATAATATAACCTAAGTCATGTAAATTAATTAATTATAAGTCATGATTTTAATAATTATTAATTATATAGTCTAAATAAAATGATAATTACTTAGGTTAAATTCATGTATTAATATTAATATTAATAACCTAAGTCATGCATAAATTAAATTAATCATGTACATGTTTTAATTAATTTAATTTAATTCTTGTAAAAATAATTAACCTTGTAAAAACAACCCATGAACCGAACCCGTGTTTTAATCTAAACATGTCGTGAACCGTATTTATGAACCCCGTGAACCGGACCCATGAACCGGTCACAAACGCACCCTTGGTCAAGACTAGCCGCCGGCTAGCAAAAGTTCCCACCGGCTAGCCGGTGGTTCCCCTTGCTGCCACGGTTAGGGGTTCCCCCTGCTTTCCTTAATTAGCCACCGGCATAAGCCAGTGGTGGTTCTTGTTCTAGCCGAGACCCACCCGAGCAACAACATACCCCGACCGAGGTCGGGGTTCCCTTGGTTCCTGCTGCTGAGACACACCACACACACCGAGACGTTGAGGTCTCGATTGGTGTGAATCAAAACAAGCCGAGACCCTCCCTTGAGGCTTGGTTCCTTGCGTCGGCCACAAACAAACACCCCTTAAACCCAAATAAATATACCCTCATGATTTTATTAACATGTATTTACTTGTTATTAAATAACTCATGATTTCATGAGGTCTTGATTAAATAAAACATAAAGAAAAATAGGTTTAAGGATAACGATCACGTGAATCAAAGGAGGATAAACACACTAACACCCTTGCAATAATTCAAACACCGAAAATCAACCAACACACCTTGTGTGTGTGTTCTACCCGGCGGCCAAGGAGAGGAGAAAGAGAGATTAGGGTTTTTCTTGATTTCTAATTTTTGTTATTATGAAACTAATTTTTCCCTTTTTCCTTGTTTAGTAAAATTGCATGGGATTGGCCCTTGTTTCTTGTCTTGTCCGCGGGTAAGGGGGCCCACACAGGGTAACCCGAATGTTTTTCCGTGTCTAATATTTAGTGTGTTCTCGTGTTCGTGTTTTACGTGATTAAAGTAGTTATCGTTCGTGTCTTATTATATTTATTCATGATCGTAATAAATATACATAAATACGTAATACTAAGCTCGTGATTATTTACGTTCATGATTTCATGTTCGTATGTTCGTGATTATAATTATAATTGAAATAGTTATCATGTCTTAATACGTATTAACTACTTATCTTGATATAACAAATACGTAATACTTATAATTCTTGTTCGTCAAAGGAAAACATGCTATAAAAGGAAAGTTCTAATTATGTACGTACGATCGTAAGGGTACTATTCATGGCAAAAGCATGCGGGTTTTATAACTCTTCCCCCTGAAAAGAATAATTCATCCCCGAATTATAGATAAAGTAAACTGGAAAAGAAGAACATACCCGAATTCAAAATATGAAATGAGGGTAAGAAGCCCGGATAGACTCCTCTGTTTCCCAAGTGGCTTCCCGCTCGGTACGATACCTCCAAAGGATTTTGACGAATGGAAACGTCTTCCTTCTCATGACTCGTTCTTGTCTGTCAAGAACTCGTTCGGGTTCTTCTATGAAAGTGAGATCTTCACGAATCTTTTCCAATGGATACTAAACCATGTGAAGGGGATGATACTTGTACCCTCTGAGTAAGGACACATGGAAAACATCCTGAACATGAGAAAGATGCGGATGAAACGCTAAACGGTAAGATACTTCACCGACTCGTTCAATGACATCAAACGGTCCGATAATCGAGGACTGAGCTTCCCTTTTATTCCAAAACGTCTAACACGACGTGCCGGCGAAACCTTAAGGAAAACGTGATCTCCTACGTTAAAATGTAAGTCTCTACGATGCTTGTCTGCATAACTCTTCTGACGTGACCGTGCTTCTTGTAGTTTCTGCTTAGCTATTGCGACCTTCTCATTAGTCAGCTCAATCATTTCTGGTCCTTCAAGTGTTCGCTCACCAACCTGATCCCAGCAGATTGGGGCGCGACACTTTCTGCCATATAACATCTCGAAAGGAGCACATTTGATACTTGCGTGCCAACTGTTGTTGTATGCAAACTCCACCAAACAGATATAATCGTCCCAATCACACGTCCATTCCAATGCACATGACCTCAATATGTCTTCTAATGTCTGAATTGTACGCTCTGACTGCCCGTCTGTTTGGGGATGAAAAGTCGTGCTAAGCTTAAGTTGTGTACCCCAAGATTTCTGCAGACTTATCCAGAATCGCGAAGTGAAACAAGGACCTCTGTCTGAGACGATGCTGGATGGAGCACCATGAAGTCTCGTGATCTCCCTTCTATAAGTATCAGCGAGTTTCCTGACCGAATCTTCCTTGCGGGTCGGTAAGAAATGAGCTGATTTGGTAAGTCGATCAATGATAACCCAAATTGCATCGTGCTTCTTCTTTGTCGGCGGAAGACCAGTAACAAAATCCATGGTGATTTTGTCCCACTTCCACTCTGGAATATCTAATGGTTGAAGAAGACCGCCAGATCGCTGATGCTCGATCTTAACCTGTTGGCAGGTAAGACATTTATAGACGTAAGTAGCAACATCCTGTTTCATACCACTCCACCTAAATTAGTTCTTGATATCATGGTACATCTTGGTCGAACCAGGATGGATAGAGAATGGGGAGCTATGAGCCTCAGCTAACAATGCTTCCCGGAGTTCTTGGTCATCAGGAACATAAAGTGTCGTGCCCTGCCATAAGATACCATCTGCATCTACTCGAAATTCTGTCTGCTTCTCCAAATTCTGAATTATCACACAGATTTCTCCATCATCTTTCTGAGCTTCCTTGATCTTAGAGAGTAACTTGGGTTCCATTCTAAGATTAGCCCAGTAACCGTGTTGTCCACGTACCATGATCTCTATGTCTAGTCGCTCCAAGTCTCTTATGATTTCCTCCTCAATTTTAATGCCGTTTATCATTCCGGACTTTCTGTTAAGTGCATCTGCCACTACATTCGCCTTGCCGGGATGATACTGCAGATTAATGTCATAATCCTTCAACAGCTCTAACCATCTCCTCTGTCTCATGTTCAATTTACGCTAAGTGAAGATATACTTCAAGCTCTTGTGGTCCGTGAAAATGTCACATGATTCTCCATACAAGTAGTGCCTTCATATCTTCAATGCAAATACGACTGCTTCATGTTCCAAGTCATGCGTAGGGTAATTTTCCTCATAAGGCTTAAGATGCCGTGAAGCGTACGCGATCAATTTCCCATGTTGCATTAGAACACAGCCAAGTCCCTTCCCCGGTGCATCACTATAGATCTGAAATCCACCTGTACCAGATGGGAGAGTAAGAATCGCTGCAAATACTAACTTCTGCTTTAGGTCTTCAAAGCTCTTCTCTCGTTCTTCAGTCCAGACGAATTTCTCCCCTTTCCGCATCAGTTTGGTTAATGGTAGTGCTAAGCGGGAAAAGTTCTCCACGAACCTACGGTAATAACCAGCTAAGCCTAGGAAACTACGGACTTCAGTCGCTAATGTTGGCCTTGGCCACTTGGTAATAGCCTCAACCATCTCTGGATCCATCGTGATTCCTTCTGCTGATACAATGTGACCTAAGAATGCCACCTTGTCTAACCAGAACTCACACTTGGAGAATTTAGCATACAGTTGCTTCTGGCGAAGAATCTGTAGTACTGTACGAAGATGGTCTTCATGTTCCTCCTTGGACATAGAGAAAATCAGGATGTCGTCAATGAATTCAATGACGAACTTGTCCAGAAATTCATGGAAGATTCTGTTCATCAAATCCATGAACACTGCTGGAGAATTGGTAAGGCCGAATGGCAAGACCACAAATTCGTAGTGGCTATAGCGTGTACAGAAAGCAGTCTTGGCGATGTCCTGCTCCTTAACCCGTAGCTAATGATAGCCCGACCTTAGATCAATCTTGGAGAAATGTTTGGCCCCTTGGAGTTGGTCAAACAGATAATCTATACGTGGTAGTGGATACCTATTCCTGATGATAATATTGTTGAGCTCGCGATAGTCTATGCAAAGACGCATACTGTCGTCCTTCTTCTTAACGAATAAGACCAGTGCGCCCCATGGAGATGCGCTCGGTTGAATAAAGGCTCGTTCCAAAAGTTCTTGCAATTGATCCTTCAGCTCCTTCAACTCTATTGGAGCCATGCGATAAAAAGCCTTGGAAATCGGCTCAACTCCTAGAATGAGCTCGATATTAAATTCTACTTCACGTGCAGGTGGTATGCCTGGAAGTTCTTTTGGAAATACATCTGGAAATTTTGACACTATCAGCTGATCCTGAATTGATGGGAATTCAGCATCCATGTCATGAACAGTAGCTAGATAACCCTCACAGCCATGTGAAAGTAATGCACGTGCTTGCAGGGTTGATATGATTTGTACAGACCTGCCAGGTATGAACCCGTTGTGAATGTACTCTGGCGCATTAACATCACCAAAGATGACTTGATATGAATGGCAGTCTATGGTAGCATGATGCTTGGATAGCCAATCCATGCCCAAAATCATGTCAAAATCATTCATGTCCAGCGGAAGTGCGTCAACAGGACGAACCTTGTCGTCAAACTCTAGAGGAAGGCTATTGTACACATGGGTTATGCGTATAGAGTCTCTCAAAGGCGTAGAAATACTCAGTATATTCTCTAGTGGCATGGGGAGTATCCTAACATTCTTGGCATAAGCAGTAGAAATGATCGAGTGAGTAGCACCCGTATCAAATAGAACACATGCAGCTTGACCATACATATACAAGATTCCAGTGATGGTACCTGTAGACTTGTTGGCCTGATCGCGAGATGTCGTGTAAACGCGTCCACTAGTAGGAGGCGGCTTGGTATCAGCATGTCCCGATGTACCCTCCATCTCGCCCTTTCGGCAATCCTTCATGCGATGGCCAGGAAGACCACACTTGTAGCATGTGTCGTTGTCGCGGCGACATGGCCCTGGGTGCCTACGGTGGCAAGTAGAGAAAAGACGATGATTATATCCTCCAACACGTGTCCTGACTGGCTGAGAGCCTGCTAAAAACAATATACATGAGACATGGTAATAGGTACAAAGGACAATGCGGATAAGCATAAAATTTAATACCAGTGACAGCTAGACGGTTAGGCTGTGAACCTCTCTGGTTCTGGTCCCTCCTTTTACCATGATTCCTGGTAGAAGATTTGCTAATGTGTCAGAATTAAGAGTTATAACATGTAATCATAAGAAAATGAGTAAGTATAAGGACTTGTTGTTGTTGGAGTGTCCAGCGTTGTTATGGTAATTATCATTACCGCCACGCCTATCCGTAGCAGAACGGTCGTGAGTCTGACCGTTTCCCTTGGGCTGATTAGGATGCTGCTGAGTAGCCGGCTGAGACCGGTCCCCAGTCTTCTGCCTAGAAGATACAATTTAAGAGATGAAATACTGAAATATACTGGAAGAATACGGATTGGTCACCGTTTGAATACGAATGTTTACCTCTTATCGGGTCTCTCTGCTTCCCCGAACTCATCTCTTTCCTGCAGCATCTCCAGCTTACGTGCTGCATCGGCCACTTGTGCTACCGTGTTGAACCTAGCACACACCAAGTTGTTTGCGACCGATGTACGAAGAGCCCACCTGAAGTGGTGTGCTTGCTCTTTAGGAGTACCTTCTGCTGCACCAAGGAAACTAGCCAAGCGAAGAAAGTGCTGCATGAGCTCGTTGCTATTCTCCCCAGCTCTTTGTCAGATCCCATGGTACTCCCTATTCAGCTTATCTTTCTTAGCCTGGGGAAAGAAATGTCCCATCACCAAATCCCTGAACTGAGCCCAAGTCAAACCAGCCACCCAATTATCACCTCCCTCAGACTGCTTCAGTGCCATCCACCATGATAGTACATCACCTTCGAATCAGTAGCACGCCAACCTCGACTTGAAGACGGGTTCACAGCCCATAGCATCGAAGATCTTCTCAATGTGAGCCAACCAGCTTTCAACTTCACTAGGGCTATCTGTTGTCTCGAAAGCTCGAGGGCGGAGCTTATTGAATCTCTCCAGCCATGTGATCAATGTTGCTGGAGGAGGAGGAGGTACTGGGTGTTGCTGTTGGTTGTTGGCAGCCTGAACCTCAGCCCTGATTTTGTTCCTCAGTTGAGGAAGCATAGCTTGCATTGCAGCTTGGATTGCTGCATTGAGTTGTTTCTGCTCGCATGTGAGAACCATCTGACAGTATAACATAAAATACATGATTAAACTGATTAAAACATAAACTATATACATGAAAAAAAATATATACCAATAAATCATGAGAAAAATTTTATGTAGGAAAAACTAGTACATGAATGCATGATGCAGTTTATGAAAACTTTTGTATGCGCGAGAGTGAACGCCTGTGGCCAGTTCACTCAAAACAAAAGACATGGCCAGGGGACGCCAATGGGTCGGTCCCAAATCTAAAAGTTTCGATAAAACACATGCGACTAAATAGGGCCAGTCCTGTACCAACCATTACTTAGTCATAAACCTGCGACAATGACATATATATGTATGCATGAAAATGATGAATGCATGAAAACCGACTGTCAGTTCTAGGAAGACCATAGTGACTACCCACTAATCATAGGTCGTGTTTTTGAGAGCCTGCAGGTCGAAGCCTTGGTCTCTGATACCATAATTGAAACACCCCATTTTGGTAAAATGGAATTTCACGCGTGATTATGGCGTGTCATCAAAGCATACAAGGATAAATGTATAAAACATTACATGACCATAAAGGAAATACCGGAATCAACATCGGTACCCCCAAAAGTAGAACTCATCACACACAAACATAAGTACTGTAAATGAAAGGACTAAACAATGTCCATGGAAATGAGTCTCAAAGTATAAAGAAATGCATAAAGTAAAGAAGGCTAGGAAGCTTCCAATCCATATGCACGTACGCTTAAAGTCTACGAGCGTCCCTGAGTACCTGCCGTTTTGGGAACATGAAAAGGAAAACGGCTGAGCATAACGCTCAGTGCACGAATATATAAGAAAAGCATGAATAATATAAGCATATAAGCATGAAGAAGCGGAAAATCCTTATGTTTATCTTATAAAAATTGTTTAACATATTTACCATTAGCCATTATAGGTCATGAATAATCCACGTGCATGAATACTTAGAGGGGTGACCTCGTCATGCAAATTAGAAGGGCTGCCTCTAATTTAATATATTGGTTTGGGTAGGAGGGATCAGCTCCTTGTGAAGGATGCAAGGCACACACCACATTCACCTAAATAATCTGCTGAAAACATGTAAAATAGGATGCACCCATACGCCCCACCTGATAATAATAATAATATGGCCAAAATCTGAAGGGACGCCACGAGCTATCACTCCGCCTTGGTGAAGTCATAACACTGGTGCCTCCAGTGTTATGGTTATGGTACCTCCTTAACTAGGTGAAACTGGTCATGCATGTATATGGCTTTAGGTATCTAATTAAACATAAGCAATTCAAAAACATATAAAACATATATTGGGGAAAACAGTTGGCTGCATACGGGAAATCCTAATAAGGAAGAATGTCCATATTGAAAGGACGGAGAATCCGTACCTTGTGTCTAGTGAACGAAGAAGACGAACGGAAGAGAGTCCTACTTCGATATCACTAATGCTACATAAATACATACATGTATAAGTATCTGATTACTGAGTACATAACTGGTTTTATATCATGTATTAGCTTGTTTTATATGTTCATGTCATGTTTTACTGATTTAAGCTTTATACTGTGTTTATCATGTATTATGTCTATTCTGTTTAAGTATTTCTTGTATTTCATGTATTATTATACTTGTTGTGTAATAATAAGTAACTTTCTAAAAAATAGCAGGTTTCCTAAAATAGAACGTTTCAAAAAATAGAAAGTTTCCAAAAATAGAAAGTTTCCAAAAATAGAATGTTTCCAAAAATAGAAAGTTTCCAAAAATAGATTTACTGCTTAAAATAGATAAGTTTCTAAAAATAGAAAGTTTCCATAAATAGATTAGTTGCCTTAAATAAATAAGTTTCTAAAAATAGAAAGATTCCATAAATAGAAATAAGTTGGATTATTAAGCTAATTATATAAGCTTAAGTGTTTAGTGATTAATATACTAAGTCATGTAATTAAATAGTATAGTTTATTAATTATTTCATGTGAATTCAATAACTATAGGTTAAAGTATTTCATTAAATATAACATGATTTAATTAAATAAAGGTAGAAATACTTAGGTTAAAACATGTATTATTATCTATTAATAATATAACCTAAGTCATGTAAATTAATTAATTATAAGTCATGATTTTAATAATTAATTAATTATATAGTCTAAATAAAATGATAATGACTTAGGTTAAAATTCATGTATTAATAATAATATTAATAACCTAAGTCATGCATAAATTAAATTAATCATGTACATGTTTTAATTAATTTAATTTAATTCTTGTAAAAATAAACTTGTAAAAATAAACTTATAAAAATAATTAACCTTGTAAAAACAACCCTTGAACCAAACCCGTGTTTTAATCTAAACATGTCGTGAACCGTATTTATGAACCCCGTGAACCGGACCCATGAACCGGTCACAAACGCACCCTTGGTCAAGTCTAGCCGCCGGCTAGCAAAAGTTCCCACCGGCTAACCGGTGGTTCCCCTTGCTGCCGCGGCTAGGGGTTCCCCCCTGCTTTCCTTAATTAGCCACCGGCATAAGCCGGTGGTGGTTCTTGTTCTAGCCGAGACCCACCCGAGCAACAACATACCCCGACCGAGGTTGGGGTTCCCTTGGTTCTTGCTGCCGAGACACACCACACACACCGAGACCTTGATGTGTCGGTTGGTGTGAATCAAAATAAGCCGAGACCCCCCCCCCCCTTGGAGCTCGGTTCCTTGCGTCGGCCACAAACAAACACCCCTTAAACCCAAATAAATTTACCCTCATGATTTTATTAACATGTATTTACTTGTTATTAAATAACTCATGATTTCATGAGGTCTTGATTAAATAAAACATAAAGAAAAATAGGTTTAAGGATATACCGATCACGTTAATCAAAGGAGGATGAACACACTAACACCCTTGCAATAATTCAAAACATCAAAAATCAACCAACACACCTTGTGTGTGTGTTCTACCCGGCGGCTGATGTGTCGATGATAGTATATGTGATAATTAAGATACGTTATAGGGTAAATTAGAAAATTACCTTTAGGAAAAAGTAATAGACTAAAATTACCAAATACGGATTTAATTAAACACGTTGGTGAACCAAGTTCGTTGTACACGAAGATCGAGTGAATTTGAGACGTTTTGCTTCGATTTGGACAATTGATTTGAATTGATTTTTGGTTTTAAAACTAATATTAATTCTACCAACTTTAAATCCTAAGTGCATGAATCGTAAACCCGAAATATTTTAATCTAAAAGCAATTCAATTATTTAAAATTAACACTACTTGAAAGTTTAAACTATTTAAAAAAATATTTAATAAAAACTAATTTAATTAAATTACTTTTACGCTATTTTAAAAATCTATTAAAAATTATTTTACTTCTAAAATATAATTAAATATTTTTTTAAAAAAAAACTAATTAAATTTCTAAAATTAATAAAAACATTTTTTTTATTTATTTATTTAATTTATTTATTTTATTTCAAACTTTTATAAAAGAAAATTAAAAGATTAAAATATAACTATTTAAAACTATGTATTAAAACAAAATTAAAGGCTGACAGCTTAGAAAAAACAAACTATATTAGTTGAAGGAGCTAAATTAAAACACAAGTGAGAAGCTAGATGCGATGGTTAAGTAAATTGGCCCATGACCAGGAGGTCATGGGTTCGAGTCACACAAGAGACATAATTTTTTGGATATTATTAATTTTTTTTATTTGACAGTTTTAACTAAACAGCCACAGGAGTGACTTTTTGGTGAATCTATTTTTGGCCAGTTAAACAATTATAACACAAATATCAGTAAAATAGATTAACCAAACTAATGCATATATACAGTTAATACATTACACATAAGTTTAGTCTAAAATAACTCAAATAAAGAAGGGAACTGGTAAAACAACTTAATCAGTAATCAAACAATTCACGGCTACAGATATGACAGTGACAAATTCATCAATCACGAAATAATTCATAACTGCAATCCAAAATCAATCTCATCAGACTAAAAAAATTGACACAGTCACTAATCAGAAGCAAACCACAGGCGACCGCAATATAACGACTGGAAAGTAGCAGCTACAACGGCAGAATCTTAACACTTAAATTATGTCAGCAACTTATACTACTAAGCAACAATCTAAACGACCAAGAAGTCCAACATTAATCAAATTCTAATACGGCAACTTCTATACAGAACAAATCAAAATACCACGGCAGAAGACACCATTAAGATGAACAAAGCAGCTAGGAGTTAAAAACGCAGCAGACTAAAAATCAAAGGCAATTAAAGTGTGCATCAGCAGGTACAGCAGATGCAGAAGCAAACTAGAATTAAGCTATTCAAATATATGACTCCAACTAACACAACCACATAAATTACTGATCAATGCTAAACCCGTAAATTTAACAGCTCAAATTAATAGCAACAATATGCGGCAGTTATGACAACAAAATATTTTGTCAAGGCATCAAAAATATATGCTGCATTTACTACAGACACAATCAATCCATAAAATCGGTGCGTTAATCAAACCCAAACATCAGCAGTAAAGGAAAACGACCGAAAGGGAATAAATCAGCAACTTAAAACAATTATGCATGTAGTGATAAATGAAATTAACAATAGTTAATTCAACGATTAGGATAAACTAATCAACACACATAAAGTAAGCGCACGAGCAACATCTAACAAGCAAAGCAGTAGACATCAAATCATAGCACATCTAACTAAGACAGATTCAACAAGCCATGATAGCTCCTAAATATATCAGCAACTAAAATTATCAGTACAAAACACATAGAACTGCTAGAAAAAATGTCTCGTCTAGATTCAGTCATTTATACAAAGTAGATACAGCTAGAATATTACCAATTTTTAACAGCAAATCTCAACTCAAAAACAGATTAAATCATCAACCAATCAATACCGAATAATCAAACAGAATAACATAAATTGCATTCACAAAAGCTAAACAGATAACGAATTTTAATAACTTACTGATATCAAATAAAGGAAACAAAATCAGCAATCATGAACAAGCATAACTGTAACATCACAATTACTTTAAAGTAAATTCATAAACCTGATAAAACTAACAAATAAAATATATTTATAAAACCATAGCAGACTAAAGCCAACAGGCAGATTCATAACATTTAAACTACTTAACAATAAAATCAGAAATAAAACTTATTCAATTAAATTAGGTAAAACCTTTATAGAGAATTCCTTTGAGACGAAGATCTGCGCTGAGCAGTCTTATGACCTAAACGACACCACCATAAACATTCTCGAACCATGAACCAATAAATCGATAACTCGACTTATCTATTTGACTTATCGGCCAGCAGCTTTGTTTTTCTTTTATATTTATTCGGTAGAATAAATAATTATCCCTATCTCTTTTAAATTAATCACATCAACTATGAACAAAGCTAATATGAATAATATCAGTTAATCATCAGATTTTAAAATTAGATCGCAAACTCTTTTTATAAAAGAAAATAAAACCAACTTGAGAATATTTGATATTAAAACTGAGAATCAACATTCATTCATTAAAAATAACCATTACAATACTTGAGAATAAAAATACAATCTAACTAAAAAAATGACATCATAACTGTAAGATTAAAGAAAAGGGATGATTTTACATGATTTGAGGAGGGGTTTATATAGGCTAACGAGAGGATGGGTTGTTGATAAAGAATCGAATCTCAACCCTTAGATCATCTTTTTTTCTTCTCTTTCTTGTCAGTTGACATCCAAGGGTGGATATGTGCTCTTGTACATTCGGATTGCCAACGTGGCAATCCGTTGTGCTTCTTGTGTTTCCTTGATTGCTGATGTGGATAGCTATGATTGGCTTATTGTCAGTGTATAAAGATTTCAGCCAATCAAAGGAAAGGAGTGATGTGTTCAAGGTGCCACGTAGCTTTCTTTTGCCAGTATCTTCTTCCCTAGAAACTTGGGCTTTAATTAATCCGCGTGTGTTTCACGCTCCTTCATCACAAAAGCCCCAATATTGGATATTTGATCTAGGGTTTATGGTTGGGGTTAATAATGATAAGGATGTCTGGTTATTTGTTTGGTTGAAAGTGAGAAGAAAAAGTGAGCATAGTTTCTATCGAAAATAAATAAATAAGTATGTGAGTGGTTGTTTATTAAAGATATAATAAATGTGTAACAATGAAATACTGATCAAAACCTATTGCGTTTCAAAAGCCCATGATTTTGCAAAACGTCTCATTTATTTTCGACTAAATGGGCTTTTATTGGGCTTGTTCCTAAAATGAATAACTTTATTCCTCAATTGGGATTTTGGGCCCAATAATCCAAATGTGGGACCCACAAGCTCGAATAACTTCATAAAAAGTTAAATCCACTAAAGTCGAACTCGAAATTGGCTTTGTTGATCTTTTTCTTCAAACTCGTGCCGTTTTTTGCCGGTTTTCACGAACTTGGTACCTACACACATCAAACAACAAAACAAGCATATACAAGGCAATATTTGAACATTTTATGCTTTTATTCATTGTTTTAAGATATAATTGATATGAGTAAAATCACTCATATCAAACTCCCCCTTGCTAAGCAATTGCCTTGTCCTCACGCAATGATAAAATAAAACACTATATACACCATTATTCAACTTTTGAAACTTTATTTTGTAAAGACATAATGCATTGCTTTCATTATTTGAAAAATAACTTTTAGGATCATAAAACTCAAATAGATTCATCGTCCCCGACTTTTCACTTTTCCATGCCAAGTGTTAAAACAAGATCATTGGCAATCATAAGCCCCAAAATTAAACCAACTCATACAAGTAATTTGTGTTAAACTCAATCTCCTATTATTCCTAATTGTATCTCTAGATTTTATTTTTCATTCACCCAAAGGCTCATTTGACTTTATTTGATATTTATTAGTCCAAAAATGAAGGCAAGAACGGTGTAAACTCAACACTCAAAACCTAACCTCGACTTCAAAAACCGTTGTCACTAAAGAAAGCCCACATCAAGGATAAATTAACACGATTTGAGGGATAAATCCCCCGACCCAAAATTTGGCTAATAGGACTACTTAAAAGCAACAATAAAAACCTCCAAAGTCAATTATGACCTTATTAATGGAGTTAGCAACAATTACATCATAACACCTTGCGGCTCTTTAAGATGCAATTGTGCTCCTTATTTAAAATCCACACCCGAAGGCTCCTTGGACAAAAATAAGGGAATTGACATTCACCATCCTACCTTATGGCTCATGATGATGAAGCAATTTTTATTCAACACGTCCCCTTGCCATACACCCTAAGGCTCTAATGACAAGGTTAGTGCTACATGACTCCCAGCGGAAGGCTCCTAGAGAACATGTTTTATTTATTCTTCTTTATTAATATGATATGTATAGTAAGCCAAATTTCCGCAATCCCATGATCAAAAGTCCATGACACTGACACCCTTAATGTGTTCTCACTTTAATTACAAGGGAAGAAAAAGAAGGAGTTACGAGTTAAGATATCAAGCCTAAACCGCTAAAAACTTCATTTATTAAGCAATTATTATTCAAGTGTGGAAAATAAATACGAGGAGATTAAATCAAACACAAAAATACTTGCACAAAGAAGAATAAACCTTAGAAACTTATGATTGAACTCTATCATCTCTTGTTCTCCATATTGTAAAATTTCAAAAATGTGAAATCAATGGATACTTAGCCTATTAAATCAAAGTTTTGGGTTTTCAAGTCATTTATAGGATCTTTCATCTTCTTATACTCTTTCAAGTTTTAGAATTTTTGTTTTAAAGTTCCCTTGATAAACGACTTTCTAGGAACAATTATAGGAACTTGCGAAAAGTTCTTGTTCTTAACCCGTATGAATTAATACTTTCGCGTTTTAAAGCTCCCTATATAAAAGCCTAGCAAAACTTAATTTAAACACGTTAAGGAAAAGCTAAGGTAAAAACCGAGCCGAGTCAAAAACTATTTTTATTTTCACCAACGGAAAGCCTACATTTGTGTCAAAAGCACTTATTTTATTTATAAAAACTTAAAAATAACACTAAAAATTTAAATTTTTTATGAAAAATGAGAAAAACAATTACGTTTAGACACGACAAAAGCAATTGCAAGCGATTATATCGATTGACTCCCCCATGCTAAAACCAAACATTGTCCTCAATGTTTCTTAGCTCAAGAGTAACACCCCCTTGCAAAAACACGAAGAGTCTAATGCAAAATCCTAACATGGAGAGAGCACGCAAATCTATAAGCCGTTTATTAATTATGCCTCAAGATAAAACGTTAGTTGATAAAAATCAAAGGATAAAGAGTGTGCCCCTTTTTGGCATTCAAAGAAAGGAAGATCAAGTGGACCAGCAAAAACCGAACACGAGAGTCTTCAATGATTAGGGTCATACCTAAGATTCTAAACATAACAAAACACGAGCACGAGCTTGAAATATCAAGCCTTATTAGTGTTAGAAAATAGAAAGAAGATAGAATGTATGTGACTCCCCCACAAGGTACCTCGTTTTTGTTAACCGAGTCATGAGCTCGACTCGATCCCCGCATTCATTGGTCCTTAGGGAAAATGGTGAAAATCGGCATAATGGAATAGAATCCAACATAAAGCACGATGTTGGGGTCAAAGATCTCATCCTCGTTGTCGGATGACAAACGAAAGGATAAAACTCCAACACAAATCTCTAAAAAGAGATGGTAGTCACAAATCATGATATGGATATAGCAAGCTCCCCGAGATAAAATCGCACCAAGATGATAGAAAAGTCTTTCAATTATTACATCGGTGAAAGGCCGAGATTTCCCTAAATTAATGATTCAGGGGTCGAATACCTCGTCCTCGTGAGAGAAAGGAATAGACAAAACGGTGTCGTCCCCCCATGCTAATCCAAGATCATGGAAAGCAAATGGTAATGGTGATAAAAGTTTCATCCATAGTGGAATCAACATTCTTAGCTTTAACGACCATTTCACCCTTAGGAATGTGATCAATGGGGTCATGGTACTCAATATGAGACACATGAAAAACCCGCACATTAAGGTCAAAGTGGGTGGGAGGAGGACTTGGGACGAAGTCATCATCAAGTAAATTCTCTAAAAAGAGAGCGTCCCCCTCTGGGTCGATATCATCAACACCCGGTGGTATCGAATCATTAGAAGCAAGAACAGTGTCAGTCTCCTCCATAAGCGGATCACTATCCTCAACGCGAATAGGAGATGGAGAGAAAGACTTGGCATTAGGCTTAGAATTCAAGCCCTTGATCTTAGATATGAGAAGATAGATGTTGGATAATTTTTCACGAAGAATCACGTCCTCTACATCTAAATGAGTAAGTTCATCGAAGAACTTCTCAAGGATCGGAATAGTCAAATCAACCTCATTTCCTGGTGGAAATGGGTCTAAAGGAGCAAGTTCAAAAGTGAACCTCTCAAAAACCGGATCACTATCATCCTCGTTTCCCGGTGGAAATGGGCGAAGAAGAGTAGGTTCAGCGGTAAACCCCTCAAAATCCGAATCGTGAATATCATCTTTATAAGAAAGTTAATCGGAGAACTCCTCATTAGAAAATTCACTAGAAGTCGAATCATTCTCAAAATCTTCATTTCCATCACAATTTTCATCATTAGAATTGGAGAAAATTTCAAAGTGATTAGAAGAAGTAGAGTCATCACATTGTGGCAAATCACACGTTTCATTGGAAATACCGTCAAACTCTCTTGGGTTTTGGACAAGAATCTCAACACTAGACTTTATTAATTCGTCTGATTCCGTGTCCGGAATAGTGCTAATAAGCTCGTCCCCCTTGCTTAGAGAATTTTTGGGTTCCACGGTGGAAGATTCATGAATAGGAGTGGTGATGTCATGAGAGATTTTCTCATCATCTAGGATGGGAGAATCCTCGGGCTCCATAGCCGGCAGGATACGAAAAGGAAGTACGATTGTACTAGACGAAGGATGTAGAGAAATAAGATCTCGCAAAGAAATAGCACTATCCTCGTCATCATCCAAAAGAAGAGAACGCTCGAGTTCACGATTAGCAAGGTATTTTGCTTCCGCTTGAGCTCGTTCTTTCTCACGAATTTCAATGCTTAATCCATTATAATCTTGAGAAAGTTGTCTAATCTTAAGTTCACAATCTCTTATAAATCCCTCATCAATTATTTCTCCAAGAAATCTAAGACTTCCCAAATCATTAGTTATATCATTAATCTCTTGATTAATTTGTCTCTTTTCTAGCAACATATCTTCAATGCTCTTTTCAACAACTTCAACATTTCTTTGATTCATTATTTGTTGGAACATTTTTTCAAGTCGTTCAATATCGAAAGAATATTGTGGAGATTGGTCAAAACCGGAAGGATTGGAATTATAACAAAGACTAGGCTCATAAAAACTTTGATCTCTCGGTTGACAGTTAAAGCTCTCGTGAGGACCTCCACAATACTCACAACAAAGATATTGTTGTGATAAACTCGGTAAATCTTGTGGATAACAATTATCATTAAAGTTTTGATTCTAGCTCGGTTCTTGCTCGTAATTAAGCGAGAATCGATGCGAACAATTAATTCCAAAATGAGAATTACTTCCACAAAACTAACACAAGGGTGTCTTGTATGTGGGGTGTGGAGGTGGGTAAAAATCGAGAGAATTATTCGAAAAATTCGGTTTTCCACATGAAGTAATCTCATTACAACAAGGACAAAATCCAACTCGTAAATCGTGACGTAAGTCATTTCCACAACGCTCACACGTACACCACCGACATGGTAAAAGACCATATAACGGTTCTCCACACCCTTCACAATTGACGAAGGAATTCATGAAAGAATTAAAAAGTGGAGGGTGAGGAGAAAAAGAATTAAACATGATAGAAGATTAAGAAGATTATTTTTGGTATTTTTCATAAATCAATCAAAACTTTCCGAGGACGGAAAGGGTCTTCAAATCAACGATCAACAAATTTCCACGAAACGAATCGTACACAAGATCCCCGGCAGCGGCGCCAAAATTTTTGATGTGTCGAGGATAGTATATGTGATAATTAAGATACGTTATAGGGTAAATTAGAAAATAACCTTTAGGAAAAAGTAATAGACTAAAATTACCAAAGACGGATTTAATTAAACACGTTGGTGAACCAAGTTCGTTGTACACGAAGATCGAGTGAATTTGAGACGTTTTGCTTCGATTTGGACAATTGATTTGAATTGGTTTTCGGTTTTAAAACTAATATTAATTCTACCAAATTTAAATCCTAAGTGCATGAATCGTAAACCCGAAATATTTTAATCTAAAAGCAATTCAATTATTTAAAATTAACACTACTTGAACTATTTAAAAAAAATATTTAATAAAAACTAATTTAATTAAATTACTTTTACGCTATTTTAAAAATCTATTAAAAATTATTTTACTTCTAAAAATTAATTAAATCTAATTTATTTAAAAAAAACTAAATAAATTTATAAAATTAATAAAAACATTTTTTTTATTTATTTAATTTATTTATTTTATTTCAAACTTTTATAAAAGAAAATTAAAAGATTAAAATATAACTAACTAAAACTATGTATTAAAACAAAATAAAAGGCTGACAGCTTAGAAAAACAAACTATATTAGTTAAAGGAGCTAAATTAAAACACAAGTGAGAAGCTAGATGAGATGGTTACGTAAATTGGCCCATGACCAGGAGGTCATGGGTTCGAGTCCCACAAGAGATATAATTTTTTGGATATTTTTTTTTATTTGACAGTTTTAACTAAACAGCCACAGGAGTGACTTTTTGGTGAATCTATTTTTGGCCAGTTAAACAATTATAACACAAATATAAGTAAAATAGATTAACCAAGCTAATGCAGATACAGTTAATACATTACACATAAGTTTAGTCTAAAATAACTCAAATAAAGAAGGGAACTGGTAAAACAACTTAATCAGTAATCAAACAATTCACGGCTACAGATATGACAGTGACAAATTCATCAATCACGAAATAATTCATAACTGCAATCCAAAATCAATCTCATCAGACTAAAAAATCGACACAGTCACTAATCAGAAGCAAACCACAGGCGACCGCAATATAACGACTAGGAAGTAGCAGCTACAACGGCAGAATCTTAACACTAATATTATGTCAGCAACTTATACTACTAAGCAACAATCTAAGCGACCAAGAAGTCCAACATTAATCAAATTCTAATACGGCAACTTTTATACGGAACAAATCAAAATACCACGGCAGAAGACACCATTAAGATGAACAACGCAGCTAGGAGTTAAAAACGCAGCAGACTAAAAATCAAAGGCAATTAAAGTGTGCAGCAGCAGGTATAGCAGATGCAGAAGCAAACTAGAATTAAGCTATTCAAATATATGACTCCAACTAACACAACCACATAAATTACTGATCAATGCTAAACCCGTAAATTTAACAGCTCAAAATAATAGCAACAATATGCGGCAGTTTTGACAACAAAATATTCAGTCAAGGCATCAACAATATATGCTGCATTTACTACAAACGCAATCAATCCAGAAAATCGATGCGTTAATCAAACCCAAACATCAGCAGTAAAGGAAAACGACCGAAAGGGAATAAATCAACAACTTAAAACAATTATGCAGGTAGTGATAAATGAAATTAACAACAGTAAACTAATTCAACGACTAGGATAAACTAATCAACACACATAAAGTAAGCACACGAGCAACATCTAACAAGCAAAGCAGCAGACATCAAATCATAGCACATCTAACTAAGACAGATTCAACAAGCCATGATAGCTCCTATATATATCATCAACTAAAATTATCAGTACAAAACACATAGAACTGCTAGAAAAATGTCTCGTGTAGATTCAGTCATTTATACAAAGTAGATACAGCTAGAATATTACCAATTTTTAACAACAAATCTCAACTCAAAAACAGATTAAATTATCAACCAATCAATACCGAATAATCAAACAGATTAACATAAATTGCATTCACAAAAGCTAAACAGATAACGAATTTTAATAACTTTCTGATATCAAATAAAAGAAATAAAATCAGCAATCATGAACAAGCATAACAGTAACATCACAATTACTTTAAAGTAAATTCATAAACCTGATAAAACTAACAGATCAAATATATTTATAAAACCATAGCAGACTAAAGCCAACAAGCAGATTCATAACATTTAAACTACTCAACTATAAAATCAGAAATAAAACTTATTTAATTAAATTAGGAAAACCTTTATAGAGAATTCCTTTGAGACGAAGATCTGCGCTGAGCAGTCTTATGACCTAAACAACACCACCATAAACATTCTCGAACCATGAACCAATAAATCGATAACTCGACTTATCTATTTGACTTATCGGCCAGCAGCTTTGTTGTGACAATCCGTCAATTTATGGTTGATATTTTATTCTCAAGTATTATTTAAAAATATTATTTTAATGTTATATTATGAACTCACTTATTTATGGGAAGAAATTTGGATTTACGTCTTGAAGTAGCATCGACTACGTCTAAACCGGAGGATTCAACGTTACGTGCTTACGTTTACATACACCATTTTGGTGACAGTCCCACATTTCAGAAAATAAATTTATCCGTGAATATTATTTTGAGATTTAAAATTTGTGTTGGTTCATAAACTCACAAATTTACGAGAAGAGATTAGGACTTACTCTTATAATTTAACATCCTTTACGACTAAACCGGAAACCTTAGGATTACGTATTTACGTTTTCGAACTCCGTTTTTGATGAGACAATTTTTGTTAGATTCGTTTTGTGCCGTTGATTCATAATTTATAAAAACAAATTCGTAAAACGACCCGAGGGCACGCAAATCGAGGAAACTAGAATCGAGGAATACCCGTAAATTAGTGGGATGAGACAAAACAAGTTTTTCCCCACCCCACTAATATGGGAAGGAAACTCTTAGCTACAACACACCTTATGTGTCAACATTTAACAAGTAAATGTTACACTTGTAACTAGCTTAGCTTATAAGCTACCAAAACACAAAACCATCTAGCCAAAACCATTCCTCCATTTTCATACATACAATACCACCAAAAACTCACAACTCTCTCCTCCCTCTCTCTAAAATTCGTCCAACAACCACCCCTAATCACCCTCATTTGATCAATGTAACCACAATATCATGTGTTATTCACACATATGTTGAAGAACCTTTGAAGATATTAAGATTGGAGGTGATCTTAACATTCAAAAAGGAGTTTTCATGGAGTTATAGGCTGATTTTCAAGAAGATAATCATCCATTTGAAGGATCCAAGAAGTTCATTTGCCAAGTTGAAGATTTGATAACAAGAACCAAGTCTTGTTCATCAAAAACCTCATCTTTTCATCACTAATGGTGGTATAGAGATTGTTCTTTCTATCCTCTTGTTATTTTGATTATGTAATCTTGTATTTTCTTTCCTATTATATATTTATATGATGAATAAATGGTGATAAAAATGTTATGTGGGGATCAAGTGTTGATAAATATGGTTACAAAGATGGAAAACCATAGGTAACAAGGTTAAAATCTTGCTTAATGTGATTACTGTATAAAAACAGTAAGTAACCAAATGTTAAACTGATAAAATGGTAAAGTGGAATCAATATATAGTAATTATTAGATGTTATACACATGTGAGAGTTGGCCATACAATGGAATCATCAAAATGAGTGAGATATGATCAAAACAAAATTAGTATACCAATCTGAATAGTCTGTTTTGTAGGGACTGTTAAGGATACTTAGATATGGATTGAGAAGTAGCTATAACTAACTTATTTTTAGCAAATAATATGAAGTTTATGTCATCCAAAAATGAGCTTCTATCTCCTTATAGAACTCAAGATATGATAAAAATAGTGAAAGTGAAACAAAAAATCAGATTTTGTGAAATTAAAGTTTAATAGTATTATATAAGCACTCAAAATAATATAGTATAAAATGTGAAATTAAAACCCACTAACTTATATATTTTATTTATATAAATATGTATAAGGATAAATAAATGGACATTATATAAAAATGGTAGTTTGGTAAGTTTTATAAGTTATAAAAACTATAAACATGATTTTTACGTCTTTTCGGCTAGTACTGTAAAATTAACGTTTTTCGTCAATTAAAACTTAGAGGATCGGACCCGTCTAATGTAAACTTTTTAAAAGTCATATACTGATATATAAGTACTTAATACAAGCAAAAACCGATAAAACCCGAACTAAATAACATATGGAGATTAACGGGCTAAGTTAGCATTATTGGACTAATAATCCAACTAAATGGGCTAAACACTTATAAACTTACTTATTGGGCTTAACCCACTTGGGCCCAACATGTATAGTATAATACTGATAATAAAAGTATAAAATGGTCTAATTTAAGGTAATGGACTTATAATAGGCTTATTGGACCTAAAACATGTAAATAGGTAAAACTAGTAAATTAGTATAAAAGTTACCAACACATAACACAAAAATGAGTAAATGAGAATGTATAAACCCACTTGATCATCATCATATATATAAATCATCATATGTATACATAATTGTTATTTTTATAAAGTCAATGGAAAAGAGTCTAATACAAGTATTATTTGTTTAGGTTTCCGTGATTGAAGCACGTACCGTACATCCGAATTGCCGATAACCCGCTTTCCCACATCAACGTGAGTTCATAGCCTCGCACTCTTTTAAATGTTTTTATGAAATGTTTTGTAAACCCGCGAGGGAGATAACATGTTAGTTTTGATAAAATAGGACACTATTTGTCCCGATTGTTTGTTTATTGATTTGGACCCGAATGATTGTATGACTCGATGAATGAATATATGATCCGATAGATGAAATAAAATGGATTATTAAAGTTAGGTTATGTCACTAAAAGTCCCATTAGCATGAATTGTGAACTACCGGGATTTGGTAGACGCTTATGCATATAATAGTACTATTTGGGGACGATCACCCCAGTTCGCGCCTTGACGGTTGATCCCCGTCGTGCCACGTTGATTGGTAAGCGAATTTATGTATGAGAAGATTTACACAAGCGTGATTATTGTGACGACACGCTAACTTAGATGGGCAAATTGAGTTTCGGGCTAGCTACCCGTTGTTTGTTGTAGTAAGGTAACAATGTCATGCGGCTTATAATAATCCAAATAACGAAATACTGCTATACGCACTGAATTACAATGAATTGCCTGACTAGCAATACCGGGTCTTATTATTAATTTTATGTTCGTGTTTTGGTTTTTCATAACCATATTCATATAACGGTTTTTATTTAACTTTATACAACGTCATAAGACGTATTGTATGATGTTTTTACGACATTGGCTCGTATAATGATTTTGAAGGCAAATGCCTATATTATGATTTTTGATAAGGATTTGTATAAAATGACTTTGGCTATCTTATGGCCTATTATAAAGATTTGTATAAAATGATTTTCGGTAATAATTATGTACCGATGATATGTTAATGGTTTTATTAAACTCTATGAATTCACTCGGCATTATCGCTGACCCTTTTCTTTTAACATGTTTTGTCTTAGGTACTTGAAGGTAATTCTCGGGAAGACAACAAGAATTCATGGCCCGCACTTAAATAACAACTTCCATTCAAATCTTTTGTAAAAATTGTATGAAATGACTATGACTTGGGACCTATGTAAAATTTGATATTTATGAATGGAAATGCTTTATCATTAAACGACGAAATTTTTAAGCGTTGTCTATGATGTGAGTAATGTGCTATCCCGTAACACCAACGAGTCTTCCGCTGTATTGAATTGTGTAAATTTGGGGGTGTTACAGTTTGGTACCAGAGCTCTCGCTATAGAGAACGAAAGATTTTTAAAACTAAGGTTTTGAATAAAACATTTCAAAATCTTTTAACTATAAACATTTTTCTCAAAATGTCTAAAAATCTTTTGACTATAACGGTGCCGAAGAATTCCTGAGTTACCGACAAGGCCAGACTGAGAAGTGTTATTTTAATATATATATAACTTGGATTATATATATACATATAATGTAATTTGATTACATGATTGTTTAATGATTATTTTAATATTTATACGAGGTATTTATACGACGTAGATTGTCACAAGGAACCCTAAATCCCCTAGTAAATCAATCGAAGCTATTCCCGTAGGAATTCTAGCTATTCCAGATCTAAACCAAGTTGTGGATATTTATGATCCCAACAAAATGGTTAATATTCATAGAATTGTAGATAGTAGTTGATTGTGATCTTGAAGAAGAATTGGCGAAATTAAGTCTGATATCGATGTCATGACGATCTTTCCTTATAGAGTGGAGTTTGACAAAATGTTACCACCTGGAAAGATGTCATCTGAGTCGTTGTTACCCAATTCGTAAATTTGAAATCGAAAGGGTAAATGTTGCACTTGAGGTTGTCATTGGAACCATTACCCAAAAGCCTCATGCCACTAGTACCTTTCCGAGAAGTCTAATTGAATGTGTGAGTCATTTCATACTAGTGACTCGTTTGATAACTATTGTTGTCAGAGCTATAGGATTAGAAATTAAGTGTTGATTATATCGAGCTTTTATTGCCCTTTCAAGGTCTAAGAATAAGGTTGAAAGAATTGGAGAATGAGGTAGGATATCGAATTGAGTATAATTTGGTTGAAACTTGAATAAAGTAAAATTTAACCTTTATGGAATATGAGACTGTTAAGAGGAAGTCGTTAAGTCCTGTGATTAAATTATAAGGTTTTAATTGATTGTTGATTCGTGTTAAGGGTTGTTCCTAGGCCATTGTCCAATGACGAGGATGCCCAGTGTCCAACAAATAAATTGAAGAAATCTTCTTCTGAATTGGGACCGATGGATCTTCCAGGACAGGTGGGACACCTAATGACTCTTGTAGATTAGTATTCATTGTGGTATCTTTTAAAAATAATCCCTAACTTAACTGAGACATCAGTTGGTAGGATGAGTTTTTGGAATTGTATGACATAGTGACACGTAATGTGTTACGGTACAATTTTAACTTGTTTGTGATTAATGAAAAGACTACCTTTGATTGCTAAATTCTACATGTATCGATGTTATCTATCTGTTCTTGCTTCTTCCTAATGTCCGCATTAGTGATGCAACCATTGAACAAGTACTCATCTTGATTTGAGTTGCGTAGTGAATTATTCTTTGCGAGCGCCAGCAAGGTCATGAACCTCATGATTATTTGGCTAAAGCTCATTTCCTATCATATTATATTTAGTTCTTGGTGAACAAGCTTTCATCACTCTTTTGCAGATCACACGTTGTTTTTATAAAGATAAAACATTATCCCTCGAGAAAAATTGAATTTTCATCACTATAAGGATTATTCCAAGTGAGATTTACAAGTGATCGTTATCGAAATGAAGTTATTTATAAAACACCTTGGAAAACTTAATTGTTTTCATAACAAAGAAAATCTTTGTAAATTTATTTTTGATTCTTATCTAAGAATTAAGCATGAAAATGTTTTTATTATAAACATGATGATAAAATTTTGACGAACTGAGTATTGCATCGTTAATCTTGAAATTTTATATAGTTACGCGCCTACATACAATTTGGAATGGACCATGCAAGGCTGATTAGTAGTCACCATAAAACTGATTAATAAACACTACATTTTCTTTGAAGATTGTGAAAGATTAAATTTTATGAGATCTTCAAGGAGTGAAAAATAGGGACATATTGTTAGAGACACCTACATATGTGCCCGTACTATTTATTCTTCTGAATCGAATTTAATCATCTGTGGAATTTGTCTTATTTGACAATTAATATTCCCTTCTTGTCCAATTCTCTCGTAGTGAGATTCTTTGAAAAAGTATTTGATTACCGAATGTTGATACCCGACTGGATGTATTGACATTCCTATCATTTCTTTTGATTTGATTTCATTTTAATGACCTGGGTAACGATCCGAGGAGCTTTCGAATGCGTACTCAAATTATGAAAACATGGGATATATTCATATTCGTTAAATGTTTTCGTCTGTATCTGATTTGAAATTCTCTCGCGTAAATTATGCGTTGACATTACTCTTTTGATGATAGTTGTGTCTCCATATATCCTTGAATTTGTGAAGGATTATGAATTATTATTAGTCTTCTGAGAACTTCACGTCTTATCAACGGTGATGAAACTGGAAATTTGATAGTGCCAGTAGAATGAATTGATTGATTATGACATGACGACATTGTCTTAATTGATGGGAACTCGAGTGAATTCCCCTAAAAGATAAGATGTTGATTATCAAAAGTTATTAAAATAATTTTTGATGGATGACCATATCCTGCATTTAGACTTGAAATTATACCGTGAATGGTTGTGAACTAGTCATAGATCTTGTAATCTAGAAAGAACTTAAAGTAAATTTATTAAAAGATGTTTCTGTTATCTGAAACTTTAGGAGGTATTTATTGGTGAATTACCTAGACTTTCGCCATTAAGGCAAGTTGAAAGTGGTATTGATTATATTCCTGGTGCTGCACCCGTGGCGTGTGCACTGTACGTCAACACCATCTGAATTAAAAGAATTACCGTACAACTGAGAGAGTTGTCGGGAAAAGCTTTTATTCTACCAAGCTCGTCATCATGAAGAAGCTATGGTGTTATCATTCCTTATGTTTATTGATTACCTTGAACTAAGTAAATTGACGATTAAAATCTATATCCACTACCCAAGATGATAGATTTGTTCGATCATTTACAAGGTTCTAGCATATGTTTTAAAGATTTGATCCACGGCATGGTTATCATCAACTTCACGTCCGCGAAAAAGATTATCTATTCCAATCACTACATCCAGAACTTGTTATGAACATTATGAGTTTCATGTGATGTCGTTTGGATTGACCAATGCACATGTAGCATTCATAAATTTGGTGAATCACGTGTGTAGGCTGTAATTTGATAAATTCATGCTCGTGATCATTAAGAACCAGCTGTTTGTTTATAAGAATAAGAATGAGTTAATAATTATTTATAGACTGCCCTAAATTGGCCGAACAACGAAAACCTGTACCTTGAATATATAACGTGTGATTTAAGGCTTGACCCTTTACATAAAATGATCGTTTGATTAATGATGGTAAGATATATATATATTGAATCTTCAAAATATTAGAGCCCTTTTAAGACTTTGGGTTTTACCAAAAAGAAAGTGCAAATATGTTTTGACAAATATTTTATCAAATGAATTTTTAAGGAATCATTCCCTTAAACCCAGAACATTTAACTAAACTCCTGTTTAGGGTAAATGTTCGTGTATACCTCAAGACAACCTAAGAGGGATTGAGGAAACCATTTAAACCATAACTTGAAATTTGAAACGACACTTTTTGCTTTTCAACTAAGAAAATTTTGACCAAAGTATAACCAAAGATTTTTCAAACATTTACGAATCTTATTAATTATTTTTGATAAATCAGCAAAAATCGTGTTAATTAAATTCAAATTTGTTTTGAACATTTTATTATAATTGGTCGAACTAAGAAATTTAAAAACTTTTAACGTTTACGTTTCATAAAAACTTAATATTTATTTTTAATTTACGTGTAATAATTATCGACGCTTTAAAACGTCAGATGAAGCAAAACTGATAAAAATAATAGTTGAGATAGAACTAAAACATAGAAGATATGACACATTATGTAGAAAAGATAAAGAACCAATTAGGACATGTTCCTTAATAATGAAGGTGCAAAATAAATTGCCGAACGATATAAAAATAAACAATGTTTGTAAAAAGGATAATATAGATAATAAAAAGGGGTTCGCGGCTAATGTGAACCATTAAAATTGAGAAGCCGATAGCGTTAAATGCTTTTAAAGACCACTTGTGGTTGCCTAAATATGGAGATTTTGAGATTTAGTTATGTTGGAATCTTATAAGTTTAAGTATTCTATTTACATCAATCCTGATCTAATGTATCTTTATCTGAAGAAGCTGTACTAATGGGAAATTATGAAGGCAGACATCGCCTCATACATTAGTAAACGTCTAGCTATTACAAATGTCATCATCTGAATTTGATTCGATTTGGGTCATCGTCGACAGACTGACCAAATCTGCTAATATCATTCCTGTTAATGATAGATTCTGATGAAGAAATTGACTCTTTTGTATTTAAAGGAGTTGTGTAAACATGGTGTGCCTGTATCGATCATCTCTATCAAGATCCTCGCTTCGCATCGAATTTCTAGAGATTTGCTCAGAAGTCATTGATAATGAATCTTGATGAGAGTACTATGTGTCGCCCCAATCGAAGGGACGAGGTAAAGTAACGATACAAAATACTATAAGTGTTTTTTTATGTTTGAATGATTGACCTTTGGTAATAAACTGTAAAATCGTTTTCCTTTGGAGAGATTATCATTGATAATTATCGTATTAGGATCAAGATTGAATCTTGTGAGGATATATATTATAGCATCTGTAAGCAGGAGTTGGGATGAAGACACCCGACATACACCATTGTGAGTTGGACATGTCTTTTAGGTTTAAGGTTTCCTATGATGGCGAACCTAACCTTACAAAATACTCGACCCGCGAGACCTGAAATGATTGTTGAAATTAGGATTTGATTATTGACTACCGGTAGTGGACAGGAGGTTATGTGAATATGAAATGTACATCTTGAAGTGCCAGATGGGTAGCGAAGTTATGCCAAAAAATTTAACTATGGAAAAATGAATTTATGATCTGAAAGATCATGGGATATAAGTCCTCGTTGAATGGGACCATTGAGATGATGTAAAAGATTGGTTTGAAAGGCATATAAGCTGGATCTACCCTAGGACTTCAAGAGCTGCGTGAATTATGTTTCGTATATCGAACTTGATAAAATGCCTATCAGGTAAAAATCTGACTATTCCTTAATGAAGTTTAGATCGGCGAAAAGTTGCATTCATCAAAAACCCGTGAACATCATGGATAGAGAAACTAAGTCAACAATAAGCCTGATCTTATTCCCGTAGTTATGTTTGATGAAACTCGCGTATTGTAATGGATTACACTTGTGAGAAAAGACCAAATGTGGAGGAAATACCCACATGGCTTTAACTCTATATGAAGCGAGTAGTAAGATAAGATGATCTTTGAGGACAAAGATCCTGTTTAGGGGTAAATGTTGTGAAAATCCGTCAATTTATGGTTGATATTTTATTCTCAAGTATTATTTAAAAATATTATTTTAATGTTATATTATGAACTCACTTATTTATGGGAAGAAATTTGGATTTACGTCTTGAAGTAGCATCGACTACGTCTAAACCGGAGGATTCAACATTACGTGCTTACGTTTACATACACCATTTTGGTGACAGTCCGACATTTCAGAAAATAAATTTATCCGTGAATATTATTTTGAGATTTTAAATTTATGTTGGTTCATAAACTCACAAATTTACGAGAAGAGATTAGGACTTACGATTATAATTTAACGCCCTTTACGACTAAACCAGAAACCTTAGGATTACGTATTTACGTTTTCGAACTCCGTTTTTGATGAGACAATTTTTATTAGATTCGTTTTGTGCCGTTGATTCATAATTTATAAAAACGTTTTTCGTAAAACGACCCGAGGGCACGCAAATCGAGGAAACTAGAATCGAGGAATACCCGTAAATTAGTGGGATGAGACAAAACAAGTTTTGCCCCACCCCACTAATATGGGAAGGCAACTCTTAGCTACAACACACCTAATGTGTCAACATTTAACAAGTAAATGTTACACTTGTAACTAGCTTAGCTTATAAGCTACCAAAACACAAAACCATCTAGCCAAAACCATTCCTCTATTTTCATACATGCAATACCACCAAAAACTCACAACTCTCTCCTCCCTCTCTCTAAAATTCGTCCAAGAATCACCCCTAATCACCATCATTTGATCAATTTAACCACAATATCATGTGTTATTCACACATATGTTGAAGAACCTTTGAAGATATTAAGATTGGAGGTGATCTTAACATTCAAAAAGGAGTTTCCATGGAGTTATGGGCTGATTTTCAAGAAGATAATCATCCATTTTAAGGACCCAAGAAGTTCGTTTGCCAAGTTGAAGATTTGATAACAAGAACCAAGTCTTGTTCATCAAAAACCTCATCTTTTCATCACTAATGGTGGTATAGAGATTGTTCTTCCTATCCTCTTGTTATTTTGATTATGTAATCTTGAATTTTATTTCCTATTGTATATGTATATGATGAATATATGGTGATAAAAATGTTGTGTGGGGATCAAGTGTTGATAAATATGGTTAAAAAGATAGAAAACCATAGGTAACAAGGTTAAAATCTTGCTTAATGTGATGGCTGTATAAAAACAGTAAGTAACCAAATGTTAAACTGATAAAATGGTAAAGTGGAATCAATATACAGTAAGTATTAGGTGTTATACGCATGTGAGAGTTGGCCATACAATGGAATCATCAAAATGAGTGAGATATGATCAAAACAAAATTAGTATACCAATCTGAATAGTCTGTTTTGTAGGAACTGTTAAGGATACTTAGACATGGATTGAGCAGTAGCTATAACTAACTTATTTGTAGAAAATAATATGAATTTTATGTCATCTAAAAATGGGCTTCTATCTCCTTATAGAACTCAAGATATGATAAAAATGGTGAAAGTGAAACTAAAAATCAGATTTTGTGAAATTAAAGTTTAATAGTATTATATAAGCACTCAAAATAATATAGTATAAAATGTGAAATTAAAACCCACTAACATATATATTTAATTTATATAAATATGTATAAGGATAAATAAATGGACATTATATAAAAATGGTAGTTTGGTAATTTTTATAAGTTATAAAAACTATAAACATGATTTTTACGTCTTTTCGGCTAGTACTGTAAAATTAACGTTTTTCGTCAATTAAAACTTAGAGGATCGGACCCGTCTAATGTAAACTTTTTAAAAGTCATATACTGATATATAAGTACTTAATACAAGCAAAAACCGATAAAACCCGAACTAAATAACATATGGAGATTAACGGGCTAAGTTAGCATTATTGGACTAATAATCCAACTAAATGGGCTAAACACTTATAAACTTACTTATTGGGCTTAACCCACTTGGGCCCAACATGTATAGTATAATACTGATAATAAAAGTATAAAATGGTCTAATTTAAGGTAATGGACTTATAATAGGCTTATTAGACCTAAAACATGTAAATAGGTAAAACTAGTAAACTAGTATAAAAGTTACCAACACATAACACAAAAATGAGTAAATGAGAATGTATAAACCCACTTGATCATCATCATATATATAAATCATCATATGTATACATAATTGTTATTTTTATAAAGTCATTGGAAAAGAGTCTAAGACAAGTATTATTTGTTTAGGTTTCCGTGATTGAAGCACGTACCGTACATCCTAATTGCCGATAACCCGCTTTCCCACATCAACGTGAGTTCATAGCCTCGCACTCTTTTAAATGATTTTATGAAATGTTTTATAAACCCGCGAGGGAGATAACATGTTAGTTTTGATAAAAGTAGGACACGATTGTTTGTTTATTGATTTGGACCCGAATGATTGTATGACCCGATGAATGAATATATGACCCGATAGATGAAATAAAGTGGATTATTAAAGTTAGGTTATGTCACTAAAAGTCTCATTAGCATGAATTGTGAACTACCGGGATTTGGTAGACGTTTATGCATATAATAGTTCTATTTGGGGACGATCACCCCAGTTCGCGCCTTGACGGTTGATCCCCGTCGTGCCACGTTGATTGGTAAGCGAATTTATGTATGAGAAGATTTACACAAGCGTGATTATTGTGACGAAACGCTAACTTAGATGGGCAAATTGAGTTTCGGGCTAGCTACCCGTTGTTTGTTGTAGTAAGGTAACAATGTCATGCGGCTTATAATAATCCAAATAACAAAATACTGCTATACGCACTGAATTACAATGAATTGCCTGACTAGCAATATGGGGTCTTATTATTGATTTTATGTTCGTGTTTTGGTTTTTCATAACCATATTCATATAACGGTTTTTATTTAACTTTATACAACGTCATAAGACGTATTGTATGATGTTTTTACGACATTGGCTCGTATAATGATTTTGAAGGCAAATGCCTATATTATGATTTTTGATAAGGATTTGTATAAAATGACTTTGGCTATCTTATGGCCTATATAAAGATTTGTATAAAATGATTTTCGGTAATAATTATGTACCGATGATATGTTAATGGTTTTATTAAATTCTATGAATTCACTCGGCGTTATCGCTGACCCTTTTCTTTTAACATGTTTTGTCTTAGGTACTTGAAAGTAATTCTCGGGAAGACAACAAGAATTCATGGCCCGCACTTAAATAACAATTTCCATTCAAATCTTTTGTAAAAATTGTATGAAATGACTATGACTTGGGACCTATGTAAAATTTGATATTTATGAATGGAAATGCTTTATCATTAAACGACGAAATTTTTTAGCGTTGTCTATGATGTGAGTAATGTGCTATCCTGTAACACCAACGAGTCTTCCGTTGTATTGAATTGTGTAAATTTGGGGGTGTTACATTTGTTTTTCTTTTATATTTATTCGGTAGAATAAATAATTATCCCTATCTCTTTTAAATTAATCACATCAACTATGAACAAAGCTAATATGAATAATATCAGTTAATCATCAGATTTTAAAATTAGATCGCAAACTCTTTTTATAAAAGAAAATAAAACCAACTTGAGAATATTAGATATTAAAACTGAGAATCAACTTTCATTCATTAAAAATAACCATTACAATACTTGAGAATAAAAATACAATCTAACTAAAAAGAATGACATCATAACTGTAAGACTAAAGAAAAGGGATGATTTTACATGATTTGAGGAGGGGTTTATATAGGCCAACGGGAGGATGGGTTGTTGATAAAGAATCAAATCTCAGCCCTTAGATCATCTTTTTTTCTTCTCTTTCTTGCCAGTTGCCATCCAAGGGTGGATATGTGCTCTTGTTCACTCGGATTGCCAACGTGGAAATCTGTTGTGCTTCTTGTGTTTCCTTGATTGCTGATGTGGATAGCTATGATTGGCTTATTGTCAGTGTATAAAGATTTCAGCCAATCAAAGGAAAGGAGTGATGTGTTCAAGGTGCCACGTAGCTTTCTTGTGCCAGTATCTTCTTCCCTAAAAACTTGGGCTTTAATTAAGCCGCGTGTGTTTCATGCTCCTTTATCACAAAAGCCCCCAATATTGGATATTTGATCTAGGGTTTATGGTTGGGGTAAATAATGATAAGGATGTCTAGTTATTTGTTTGGTTGAAAGAGAGAAGAAAAAGTGAGCATAGTTTCTATCGAAAATAAATAAATAAGTGTGTGAGTGGTCGTTTATTAAAGATATAATAAATGTGTAACAATGAAATACTGGTTTTAATCAAAACCTATTGGGTTTCAAAAGCCCATGATTTTGCAAAACGTCTCATTTATTTCCGACTAAATGGGCTTTTATTGGGCTTGTTCCTTAAATGAATAACTTTATTCCTCAATTGGGCTTTTGGGCCCAATAATCCAAATGTGGGACCCACAAGCTCGAATAACTTCATAAAAAGTTAAATCCACTAAAGTCGAGCTCGAAATTGGCTTTGTTGATCTTTTTCTTCAAACTCGTGCCGTTTTTTTCCGGTTTTCGTGAACTTGGTACCTACACACATCAAACAAAAAAACAAGCATATACAAGGAAATATTTGAACATTTTATGCTTTTATTCATTGTTTTAAGATATATTTGATATGAGTAAAATCACTCATATCAGCGGCCAAGGAGAGAGAGAAAGAGAGATTAGGGTTTTTCTTGATTTCTAAATTTTGTTATTATGAAACTAAGTTTTCCCTTTTTCCTTGTTTAGTAAAATTGCATGGGCTTGGCCCTTGTTTCTTGTCTTGTCCGCGGGTAAGGGGGCCCACAAGGGGTAACCCGAATGTTTTTCCGTGTCTAATATTTAGTGTGTTCTTGTGTTCGTGTTTTACGTGATTAAAGTAGTTATCGTTCGTGTCTTATTATATTTATTCATGATCGTAATAAATATACATAAATACGTAATACTAAGCTCGTGATTATTTACGCTCATGATTTCATGTTCGTATGTTCGTGATTATAATTATTATTGAAATAATTATCATGTCTTAATACGTATTAACTACTTATCGTGATATAACCCGTGTGTAATATTTATAATTCTTGTTCGTGAAACGTAAACATGCTATAAAAGGAAAGTTCTAATCATGTACGTACGATCGTAAGAGTACTATTCATGGTAAAAGCATGCGGGTTTTACAGTTTGGATCGGTTTTTGGCATAAACACTCGTTCGTGGTTTGTGATCCAGAAACAAGATAGAAGTACTGTATTTTCGGAAAAGGGTTTATGTTTATCCGAAAAAATCAGTTTATACCGAAATACTGTTTTTCGGAAAAGGGTTTTGCTTTATTCCGAAGATTGGTGTTTATTCCGAAGATTGGTGTTTGTCAAAAGAAGTATTCCGAAAAGTGGTGTTTATCCGAAGAAGGTTTATCCGAAGCTGAAGTTTTGGTTTATCCGAAGAACCATTATTCCGAAAAAGTGTGGTTATTCCGAAGAAGTTGGGTTATTCTGAAATACTGATTTTAAGAAAAAGGATTTAGATTTATTCCGAAGAAGTTGGGTTATTCCGAAGAAGAATCGTTTTTCAGAAGGTTAGTCTCATTTATCCTAAATTAATTATCCGAAAACAATAGCTTTATCCGAAAATCTCACTTTTTCCGAAAACCATTTTATCCGAATTCAGTCCTTTATCCGAAAACCATCATTTTATCCAAAAAACAGCTTTTATCTGAAGTAAGTCCTTTATCCGAAAAACATCAATTTATCCGAATTTAGCCATTTATCCGAAAACTTGGCTTTATTACGAAAACCCTGCCATTATCTGAAAAAGCTACTTTATCCGAAGATAGCACTTTTTCCGAAAACCATCCATTTATCCGAAATTAGCAGTTTTTCCGAAGATAACACTTTATCCGAAAACCATTACTTTATCGTGAGTTTTTGAGTTTGCTTTGGAATTTTTGGTTTATCGTGAAGATATCTTAGGGGATTTTAACATTGTTTCTCGACTTCAACACACGAAATCAAACACATTTACTTTCTTTCATTGTTCGATCCAAAGTTGTAAATCTTTTGTTATCGAAATGAAGTACACATCTCTCACGGATAAGTCCATCCTCTCGGGTACGGATAATCGTCCACCAATGTTGGAGAAAACTATGTACGAGGATTGGGCTTCCCACATGGAACTTTATATGTTGAATAAAGAGAACGGACATCTCATTTGGGCATCGGTGCTCAATGGACCATTGGTATATGGTACTGTGACGGAAGGTGCAGTTACTCGTCCTCGCACAACGGGTGAATTAACTAGAGATGATAAGATTTAAGAGAAGTGTGATAAATACGCTACAAACATCATTCTTCAAGCCCTTCCTCCAGATGTCTACAAACTCCTCAGCAAACATAAAGTTGCCAAATATTTATGGGATAGAATTCGTGTTCTAATGCAAGGCACCTCATTAACTAAACAAGAACGAGAGTGTAAGCTATATGATACGTTTGATAAGTTTGCCAATGTCCCCGGGGAGACTCTCAATGATTACTATTTGAGATTTACTCTATTGTTGAATGAGCTCAGTATCTATGGCATGGCAATTCCTACATTTCAATTAAACACCAAGAATTTGAACACCCTTCCATCCGAATGGCGTAAGTACGTGACGGCTGTTAAATTGGCTAAGGACTTGCATAACACCAATGTGGATCAACTTCAAGCTTTTCTTCAACAACACGAATGCCATGTGATCGAGGCTCGGTTGTCAACACCACAAGTTCGTGATCCACTTCCATGTATTCTTCTCAACAAATGACTCCCCAACAAAACATGGCTTACACTTATCAACAACAATCATACTTGCAGCAGCCACCACAACACACATATCAACAACCACAACAACCATTTTATCAACCACTGATCATGCCATAGCAAGCATATCAACAAAGTGTTCTTCCACCGCAACCAACAAATCAGGCATCACCATCACAAGCTATCACTTCTCCAATGGGCTATGCTCCTCAGCAAGGATACTTTCCAATTGAAGCACCACCAGCACAAGCCTTTAATTCCAATGAACTTCCACCAATTCAACCACCGGTCTTCACTCCAAATGATACGGCTATTGATGTCTTAAACCACCTCACTGCCTACTTTTCGAAACTTGTTGCTACTAGAGGTTTTCCACCAACGAACAATCAGCTCCGCACCTCTTCAACTCCTCGCCAACAAGCAACTATTCAAGATGGTCAAGTGGCGGTCCAATCCATTCAGGAAAGGCAAAATTCATATGGACCCACTACAAGGACCGTGAACGCTCAAGCGGTGAACTCTCAAGCTAGTGGAAATTGAAGCACTGTTGGTCCTCAAAAGGTTGTGACTTGCTACAATTGTCGAGGACAAGGTCATGTGGCAAGGCAATGCACTCAGCCGAAAAGGAGAAGAAAATGCAACGTGGTTTCGTGAGAAGATGTATTTGGTCGATGCTCAGTGTAAGGGAAAGATTTTGGATTCAGAAGAGTTAGCATTTCTTACAGACCCAGGGGCAGCAGATAATGAAGGAATTGCAGTCGTTTCTACTTCTAATGCAGCATATCAAGCGAACGATCTTGATGCATATGATTCGGATTGTGATGACATTCGCTCAGCCTCAGCTGCTCTCGTTTCTAATCTCTCTCACTACGGTTCTGATGTCGTCGGTGAGGTACCAACTACAACCAATCTTGGTAATGATGATAACCCACATCAAGTTGAGCATGAAAATGACAACCTCGAACGGCATTCGGGAACTAATAACTCAAATGATGTGGTAACGAATCCTACACATTTGAGTGAACTTCAACCAAATGCTACGACGGGTATGGAATCTTATGCTCAACATGATTTGTTCATGGTGCCTAAACATATTATTGATCAAATGCATATGGATCTCAGACAATCCGTAGATACAAATACCACCCTAACAGCTGAGCTTGCGTTGAATAAAGAAAAGGTCAAAGCTTTTGAAATGGTCTCTCAAGCAGAGAAAATAACGTATTCTGAATTTGACCAATTTCGTTTTGAAAAGATTGAACACTTAAAAGAAATAGAATCATTAAAAGCTAATCTTTCAAATTTAAAAGAAAAGGAGTCGGTTGTAAATGATTTTCAGAAACTTAAAATGGATTTCGAAACTCTCGAGTCTAAAAAGTTTAATCAAAAATTAATGCTACCAAACTTCTTAAATTCAAGGAACAACAACTTTGAAAACAATACGCTTCCACATAAAAGTTTCATCTTTTAACTAAATCGTTTAAAGAACTAGAACTTAAGCGTCTTCAATATTTACCACCTAATCCCGGGTATGAAAAACAAGCTCAGGAATATATTCCTTGTCTTTATGATGTGACCCTAATTGGAAAATCGAAAGAAGCACATTATGTTCGTAGTACTAGGGAGACACGTTCACTTGCGGAAGAAACTCAATCTAAAATGCTTTCAAAATTTCATAAGATTTATTATGTTCAGTATAACAAAGATCAATTTAATTAAAAGACACGTATTCAATTACAAACGGAATTAGCTCAATTATCAGTTGTTGTGCCTCAAAGTTTGTCAAATGAAAACCTTCCTAGTCCGTCTCCTACACTTGTCAAAAAGGATTTAACTAAGTTAATACCACCGACATGTAAGGTGTAAGACAGCTTAAATGCTTTGCACCAACAATTTGCTGATTTTGACAAGGTCATTAAGGAACGGACGACGACTTCGGCCATAACGGAAGGTGAATGGAATTTTGAGCACACTAGAGCTGCGTTTCGAGACGAAATTGTGCCGTTTGTAAACAATATTAAAGCTTGTTTTAGTAATTTGATCAAGATTTGGTTTTGGAAATAAATGAAGTTAAACGTGTTTTCAATGAAATGGATGCTGCTTATGAAAACGGTTTAATTGAAATAGAACGAATTTCACGTCTAAATGATCAGCTTCTGAAGCAAGTGATGTCGCATGATATTGTTTTCGTCTGTGTGAATAATAGTGTCGATAATGATTCTATTGTGTATAATGTTGAATCTGTGGATAATGTGGTAGATAGTACTTGTCACAAATCTGACGCTGAATTTTTAAACCTTCAAGATTCTTATACTTCGATTTCAAAACGTTTATTCAACAAAACTGTATTTCACATGAGTGTGAAAATCAATCTATTAAAACACCACAGTGTCAGCCAAGTGACAAAGTTGCTAAATTATTGCCTATAGACATAGAGAAATCTAAGGAGCTTAACTGTGTGTAAGTACTTGAGGCCGCTGAGATTATTAAACTTGATCTAGATAATCGAGTTTCCAAGATTTTGTCCAAAGTTGATAACTTAAAACAGAAACATACACGACTCTTCGATTCAGTAAAGCCCGCATGTGCTAATACCACTGCACAGAATCAATCTTTGATTGAACAATTTAATTGAAAATCGGTGGAAATATCTGATTTGAGGGTACAAATTTGTGATAAACATTTGGCTTTGGCTGAGTTAAAGGAAACACTTCTACCCTCAAAGGTAAGAATGTTATGGATAACGCAACCACTGTCTCAGTATTGTCCTCTAGTGCGATCAAAAGGACCTCATCGCCGTCACACCATTTAACAAGGGCCCTAGGACTAAACCATCTCAAACATTGGTCACTAAAGATAAGGCAAAATTAAATTCAGCTTCTAATATCCTCGTGTTGCCTTCTATAGGAGTAAACACCACTACTAAGGCTCAAAGATCTAAGCTTACAAGAAACATGAAGAATTATAGGATCTTGCCCTCATCTAGTACTCAAGTGAAGAAGAAAGTATAAGCCCACCCTAGGAATGTTAATTTCTATTTTGAATAAAAAGAATCATGTATCTAAACCTAAAGGCTCTGTGGTTGTGCAGTGTTCTAAGCCTATTGTGAATTCCAATTTGAAATGATGGAATTGTAATGAATGTATGTTTTCTAGTCGTCATGATTCTTGCCTTATTGACCATGTGAATGAGATGAATGCCCGTAAAAATGGTTTAGAATGGAAACTGACTGGGAAAGTGTTAACCCAAGTTGGCTGGATGTGGCATCCCACTGGTAGAACTGTCATTATAGTAGGAAATGCGTGCCCTTTAACTATGATCACTCCCACTACGGCGAAGAAAGCGTGCCCTTTAACTAGGAGTACCAAGGCTACCAAAACACAAGCGTGTCCTTTAACTAGGAACACCGACACTACTGTAGGAACCAAGTGCCATTTAAATAGTTCTACACCCACTGCAGTGCCCACTAATAATCCAAAACCTCAGAAAGTTGGAACAATAAAACTTGTTATTGGTAAAACTCACATTAGAAAAAGCTGGAAACGAAAGGATAACTCAAATGTTAGCAATTCTGATAATTCTGTATCTGTATCTGTTAACACTCTGGAACCAATAGTTTACAATGCATTGTCTACTTTTGTTGATGAAAACAGGTGGTCCAAATTGTTCTCTGGTATTTGGACTCTAGTTACTCCAAGCATATGAACGGAGATCGCTGTCAGCTCAAAAATTTCGTCTGCAAGTTTCTTGGTACGGTTCGATTTGGTAATGATCATATTGCAAAGATAATGGGTTATGGTGAATATCATATTGGGAATGTTATTATTTCAAGAGTGTATTATGTGGAAGGACTCGGTCACAATTAATTTTTTGTGAGACAATTTTGTGATTTAAATCTTGAAGTCGCTTTTTGTGAGCATACCTGCTTCATTCGTAATTTGGAAGGGGTAGATTTATTGAAAGGTACTCGAGGGAATAATTTTTACACTTTGTCTCTACAAGATATGATGGCCGCTTCTCCCGTATGTCTTTTCTCCAAAGCATCAAAGACAAAGTCATGGTTATGGCATCGACGGTTATCTCATCTTAACTTTTACGCTATTAATCATTTGGCGAAAAACGAACTTGTTCGTGGTCTTCCTAAACTTACATTTCTCAAGGATCATTTGTGTTCCGCGTGTTCAATGGGGAAAAGCACTAAGAAATTTTAACACCCCCAAATTACATTACACAGCGAAAATACACATTTGGGTGCTAAATACAAACATCGTTATACAAGACACTTTGAACAGTTTCAAAATGATATATTTGAAATATAAAAAGATATAATTTAACCATTGTCTAAAACTTTCGATCCCAAGTAAAACAATTTTAGAAATATCAGAGTCACATTTAGGTCCCTCAAAGATTTTATCAAATCAACAAACAATTTACCAAACTACATGACCGTACATTATTATTTTTATGACAAAAGGGAAAGAAATATGTTTTAGACCAATCACCACAAAAGCAATCCCGCAATCCTTCTCCAGCAAGCTCCGCAATTCATCAACTTCAATCACCTGAAATACATGCTTAAAATCATCAACACAACGGTTGAGCGAGTATATAGGTTTTCCAAATCATCATTTGAACACAAGAGAAAAATCAATCAAGATCATTTAAAAGAATTGCTACGTATACAATCTATTATTCAGGCATTCGGGCATATAGCAATAGCTATAGAATTGTATTAAGCTCATGACACCGACCCCTTAACTTAGTCACCCACGAATAAAGCCGGCATGACTAGATGAAATTCCAATGCCCCTACTAGGGTATCAATTGCAAGAATACCAATTCTCATTCTCGTAAAATTATCCTTCCCACAGGTTACTCAGTGTAATCCCCTGGTCTAGGATAGGGTCGTCAGCCCAATAATACTATTATTAGAATAAGCGGCTATTCCCAACTCACAACATCAAGTCAGAAGATAGTTAACGGCTCATGAATTTAGGGACTTTTGCAATTTAGGTACTTACACAATTCAAGGAAACAACAGGCAACATAAGGCAACATTCGGGTCCAAACAATCAATCATGACTTGTGTTCATTTTACTTTCAAATAGCATGTATCCCCCTCGCGGGTTTTAAACTCATTCGACACAATTACAAAAGCGAGGCTATAGACTCACCTTGAGTAATAGCAGTAGCAAGACGATCTTCGACGATAGTTGATGCCCAATAAACACAAAAACCGCAACCTATCAAATAAGGCGCGTTCATCAATAATAAACTAGAATAAAATCCATACTTAGTAACATCAAACTCAAAATAATAAATTCACAACCAACCGAAAATAAAAACAATACAAGTGACCTATTACTCCCTTCTATATGTTTACTTTATCAGTCAATCCTTTCGATAAAAATCTGCCGGTACACACCAAATGTACGAGCTCATTTACGCCACTTAAAAACGTCAAATACTTATGATACTAATCAGAGACCTCACTTACTATATATAGAAAGACCTGTTAAAATCCCATCAAAAGATTTTACTTTTAAAGTTCCCTGCCCGACACATCTTTGAACTACAAAAACCGGACAGTTTTACGTTACCGACTCATACAACCATTTTGACCATTCTAAACAATTCCGTTTACAAATCTGACACTTGGGTTTGAAAATAGACTCACAACCCTTAGTTTAGAACCAAAAAATCAGAACTTGACCATTTTTACAACTCATTCTATAGTCCCCGAGATTCGATTCAAATATCGACAACAACTTCGGATTGTGTCGATACTCGTCTCCCGGTACACGAATAATCAAAACATCATAACTTCGCGCTCGTTTGGAGCTAGAAGCTCTATCTTATATCAAATCGAAGCTAAAAGAATTCTCTACAAGCCTATGCTATTAGTTAAACCATTTTCAAATAGTAAGGTATCCAAAATTGGGCTTGAACCTACTGATCTAAATTATCTTTTAAAAAGTCATGCTAAATCAATTTTTCATCCAATTTTAATCAATCTCATAAGCCTAAAATCATCCTAATATCATCATCAACAACTTAACTAACCCATAACACACTTGAATGATCATACAAAAATTTACCCACTAAAAATTTCAAACATGCAATAATTAAAATATATATAAAACAACACTAACAACAACTATATCATAAGAAATTAGATCAAACCTCTATGGATCATCATCAAAAATTAGATGTTATTGCATGTTGTTAAAAATAACACCAAAATGATCACCATCAAATTTGCAACATGGGATATTGATTAGTTTTTATGGATTCAAAGTAAAAATTGAAAAATCAAATGATTTAGGGTGGTGGTGGTGGACGGTTTTAGCAAGAAAAAGAGAAGAGAGCGAGATTTTGCATGTACACACATTTTCTATGTGTTTTTAGTTAGTGGAAATTCCATTTATAGTGGGGTGGAGGGGCTTGTTTTGCCAATTTATGATAGTTTTGGTCCAAAATGCAATTAAATAGTTGTAAGGGTAGAAAATGTAAATTGTAAATTTTGAAAATATTTACGAGGCTCGGGTTTCGTAAAAATACTTTTCAAAAGTTAAAACCCACTCAAAATATGATAATAATATGATCCCAGTTCGACTTAATACGAACTTAAAATAAAACGTCAAAAATATAAACACCGAGACAACAAATGATAAAACATAAAATCTCGGGCATCCGTCGATATCGTGGTCACTAATAATCATCGCGATTAGTAAAAAGATAAAAATAAGACCTCCAACGTCGGTTTAAATAAAACCATCAATCGTCATATCATTCAACTCATCAAAAATTTCAAAATTATTCATAAAATAATATTATATAATATTAAATAAATGACTTCGGGTTTAGGTTGTCACATCCTACCCTCCTAAAAGAGAGCGACGTCCCGGCGCTCGGCCCCTCTTATATTCACATTCCACACTTCCAGAACAATAGAGAACTCTTTTCCTTAAAGAAATTCTCATGCTTCCTTCACAATTTCAAATTCCACTCCTGGAATTCTTGTATCTTCACAATATAATTCCCATTATGTTTCGACCTCATAAGAACTCTTCATAGTTCTTTCTTATGAAAAGCAACTTATCTTCAAGTTGAATTCCTTTCTTGTTGTTCACAAAATATATTTCACCCGTCATAACGACACCTTAAGCATAACCACGTTTCCCAATTTCAAACTCCATCGATTTCTTCGATTGCCAACATAAGTCTTCTGACAACTCCTTGTTACAAATAAACGATCCTTAACCTATACAATCTTACCAATATTTGCCAACATCACTTCTAGTTCAGTCATTCAATTCTACCTACATTTCTTCAATACACCGAAAACCTAATCTTACGTCCATAACTCACGATCTTTAACCTTCACAAATTGAAGTTCTTTATGTACCATCAATAGTACAGCCTTACTACTATCATGATAATCATCGTCATATAAAAATTCCAACAATTCCTATGTCAATCACACACGCACAAGTATACCGTTTGATGTTCGAATCGTCCTTTCACTCTGTCCATCATTCTCTGTATAACACAAAGTACTCAACTCAAATTTCATCTTTACCCAAACCAAAACGTATCGATTACTTGACTTGTGAGATTCCTTCATCACTAAGTCTCACTCGCTCAACTAAGATATGTTGGGAGTGCTCAATATTCCATGTCTCACTTGACTTTACAACAAAATCCTTTCCATAAGTTTGACAAAATGTTGAAACCAATTACCTTGACATCCTTCTCAATTCAGACCACTAACTTAAAATTCCAATATCCTTTCTATCAAGTCCACACTTTTTGCAATTACCAAAACTCAATCCTTAGAAGCTCTTTCCTTTTTCTTCCTGATAAGTACATTAGTTACCACATTCGCCTATCCCGGATGGTAGTGAATCTCGTAGTCATAGTCACTCACAGTAATAACCATCAACACACTCAAATACCCGAGTATACAACTGGTAATCCTCTACTCATTTCTTTTATCATCCCAAGAAATTAATTATGAAGCAACCTCTTAAGATCCTTAATACTGATTCCATACAAGTAATATTTCTAAAATCTTCAAAGAAAACACCACAACTACATGAGCCTTACAAAACACATCGTAACAAACTATAAATCCTTCAGATCCTTTCAACAATGACAACATCGGTGCAGAACACAACCTACCTTTCAGTTTTCAGAATACAGCTTCCCCAACTGATAAGGATCAGATCTCCAATTCTTCTTAGTCAGCTTAATCAATGGCTTAACAATCAGTGAAAACCTTTCGATAAACCTCCGATTATTCCCAGCTGAGACCAAGGAATTAACAGATTTCCGTCGGCGTCGTTGGTACCGACCAATCCTTAATCGTTTCAATCTAGGTAAGATCTTCACGAATACCTTTGTTGTCAATCAACTGCCTTAGAAAACGCAAATATTTCAACCAACATTCACACATAGGGAACTTTACATATAACTTCTCTTTTTCTAACCATCCCAAAAATTATTCTCATATGCTACTTATGTTCCTCCTTTCCTCTTAGAATAATATAGAATATCGCTGATAGATACAATAACTAACTCATCCTAGTACATCTTACTCACATGATTCACCTTGTCCATGAATATGACAGATGCGCTCGTCAATTTCAAAAACATCACTTGCTACTTAAAGTGCCTGCATCAAGTACGAAAAATAACTATAGGAATACCTTCTTCCCTAAATCTCAGTTAATGATAGCCAGAACTCAAAGCGATCTTTGAGAACACACTGGATCTAAACAACTGGTCAAATAACTTAATCCTCGGCAATAGATACCAATTCTTGACAGTTAATTTGTTAAGCTCTCAATAATCAATACACATCTGAAACAATCCATCCTTCTTTGACAAACAACACAAGCGATCGCCATTGGCAACAAAACTTAATCTAATACATCCCTTATCCATCACTTCTCACAGTTGACCGGATAACTCATTCCATTTTAATGGTGCCAAATAATAAGGCATACAAATACTACTCAAAAAACGTAGAAGCACTACACAACGAAATACTGAAGCACTACACCTATTGCTTACAACACTCAATCGAAACGAATTCCTCTTCACAAGACGGAAGCAACTCTGTAAAACTTTAGGAAAAACCTCAGAATACTCTCGAGTCATTAACAGATCTCCCAACTTCTCCTCAACTACCCTATCACTAATACCTGAGCTAGGAATACACCATATCCCTCTTCCACATACTTCCCCATCTTTAAACAAGACACACTTCCCAAATGGATAGTTCACTCATCACCTTTCATAGTCAATACTTAGCTTCCCAGCAAAATCTAAACCAGCAGCTACCAATTTATAGTGAAGATTAGTCCAATCTCAAGCATCAGCACTACGCACCACTAACCAATTCATACCAATAATTCGCATCCAAAGATTCCAACTCTTTGAGCATCAAGTCGATACTAAACACCTACTTTCCTAAATTTAAGGAGCATACTCGTAGTATAGAACTAATACTAGCAACCTTTCCATCGGTTAACTCCACATCATAGTTAATTGTCAATCTCACTAATTCTCCATTGATAAAGAAACTGAATCTTTACAGTTCTACAGTTTCTATCTGATCTGAAATCAAACAACATACTAACATAAAGATCACCAAATAAGAATATACCATTTATAACGTTCGGCCCTTAAGGTTTGTCAGCATCATTCAAACGTAAACTGGAGTGGCAGCATTCCTACCTTGTCAATTTCCTTTCCTTAGACAATTCCCTTGTTTGTGTCCTTCCTCGCCACGGCTAAAACATATCACAACTCCAGGGGTACTAATTCCAATGACTAATCCTCTTGTTCTACACTTAGCAGCTTTATGACTAGGTTGTCCTAACTCTAGTCGCAGTTGTGGAAAGTTACCTACATGATATAGAGTACAACAAACACACTTGAGATTTATTTTGTCACTTCTAGACACAATGGCATCACAAATTTCCTCATTCCTTCCATAGTTTAAATACTGGATTTGGTTCTATCTTTAGTTATTGTTATTACTGTAATCCCCACGATTCTAACCTCAATTCTGGTTGGACTAAGCAGATTCCCACTTTCTATTATTGTTTTCAGCAATACTATCTTTCCTATCTTGCACTTTCACGTCCATTAAATCATGCGCCATCTGTACAGCTTCATCGAAAGATTCAGGTTTTGAAGAAGTAATCTCATCCTTGATGTCACTAGACAATCCTCTAATGTACTGCTTCCTTGCCTTACAGACATTCATAAAAGTATCAAGACATAGCAAATATAGCTCATTTTCCCAGTAAGCAGTAATAACATCGGCCCGTAGCACTAATTATCTCAATTCGGATTCCAATTGTCCTAGTTCCTACTCAGGACGAAACCTAGCAGTCAATAGCCCTTTCATCATGGTCCATGTCTTACCATTAGCCACAACTAATCCTAAAGTAGTCACTTGGTTGTTCCACCATCTTAGTGTACCATCCTGAAATGTAGCAACAACAAATTTCACCTCATTAGTTTCTGAACACACAATAATCTCAAAAGTACTCTCTATCTTATCAATCCAACTATGCAATTCTAATGCACCACTAATAATACAAAACTGCGCAGAACCACACTTCTGAAAACTAACATAAGTAAACTCTCTCGAACTTGCAGAACAGCAGCAACACTATCATCTGGATCTACAGGATTATCGTAATTCTCAGCAGCATCATCATTATTTCCAGCAGCATCATCATTATTCTCAGCAGCATCGACTGCAGTATAATTATCTTCAGCACAACTAACTCCAGCATCTTGATTCCTTGCAGCACGATGAGCTTCATGTGCTCTAGCAATAATTTGTTCGATCATAGTGTTTATATTAGCAGTCGTAAGATTCGGCAACATATATCAAGATACTTAGTCACGTGGTTATCCACTAATGACAGAAATATGCTTCCCCTACTCCTTCTTCCATCATCACAGAAGAAAGAAACATGATAAGTATAAATATCAAGATAAAAGAAAGAATTCTTTATCAGGACATCTTATGGATACTACATGCACGAACAACACAAACTACAATGGTTCATCAACCAAAACTTAAAAGAGTTAATAAAGACACAGCATAGATCATGAGAGTAATTTAGATTGTGTTGAGGATTCAAGAAGGCAGTGGCAATGTCTGGCACTACAATCATCTACCGAACAAACTTAAAAGATAATAAGTTCCATCACAATGCCATGACATAAAGGTTTAAATAGGTTCGATCACAGAAAGAAAATAAGATACAAAGAAATCCATCACGCGATTAGTTCCTTAGACACCAGCTCCTCATCCTCCTCAATATTGCTGTAAACTTCATCATACTCGTCTATTTCCCTTTTTGCACTTCAAGGTCAAATTCATAACATGATGGAAGCTCACTCTCAAAATCCAAATACTCCTTCCTACAAGGTAGATTTATCACAAGGAAAATCTCAGTACGACTTTCAACACTCCTAAACTTCCAAACTCTACTCAAAATTGATCTCACATGAGGCTCCCACTCACTCATCCCTTCAAAACTTACCTACTTCACCTTTCAATTCAAGCATACAAATTCTTCACAATCGAACTAAGACTAGAAATCTCATCCATCTTCCAAGTCCTAACAAACTCAAATCTCCACATACCAAATACAACCTTTAAAACAACCTTTCTTTCACATCAACCTTCTAATCGCACCAGTTTCAACCACAGAATTCAATTGTAAAATCGATCAACATCTGGTCTAGTGTGCTAGACCCTCGACAGTATATAAGGTCATTATTTAAAATTATATACATATACATTACATAAAGAAAATTACGATAACAAGTACTCAACATACATTCAACAACATCAATACATCATCATAGTATTTACTTAATAAATACTCTAAAAATCATTTCAATTTTAAGGGATACATCTAACTATAAACCAATACAAAACAAATAATCTTACCGTAGCCTTGCGGAGAAGTTGCGTTCTTTTGTAAAATATTTTCGACACCAAAGTTATAGTTTAGGACATTTTTCAAAATCGACCTAATTCGCTATAACTAAACAGCTCTGATTACCAATCTTTAACACCCCAAATTACATTGCGCAGCGGAAATACACATTTGGGTGCTAAATACAAACATCGTTATACAAGACACTTTGAACAGTTTCAAAATGATACATTTGAAATATAAAAAGATATAATTTAACCATTGTCTAAAACTTTCGATCCAATGTAAAACAATTTTAGAAATATCAGAGTCACATTTAGGTCCCTCAAAGATTTTATCAAATCAACAAACAATTTACCAAAGTACATGACCGTGCATTATTATTTTTATGACAAAAGGGAAACAAATATGTTTTAGAGCAATCACCACAAAAGCATTCCCGCAATCCTTCTCCAGCAAGCTCCGCAATTCATCAACTTCAATCACCTGAAATACATGTTTAAATCATCAACACAACGGTTGAGCGAGTCTATAGGTTTTCCAAATCATCATTTGAACACAAGAGAAAAATCAATCAAGATCATTTAATAGAATTGGTACGTATACAATCTATTATTCAGGCATTTTGGCATATAGCAATAGCTATAGAATTGTATTAAGCTCATGACACCGACCCCTTAACTTAGTCACCCACGCCTAAAGCTGGCATGACTAGATGAAATTCCAGTTCCCCTACTAGGGTATCAATTGCAAGAATACCAATTCTCATTCTCGTAAAATTATCCTTCCCAGACGTTACTCAGCGTAATGCCCTGGTCTAGGATAGGGTCGTCAGCCCAATAGTACTATTATTAGAATAAGCGGCTATTCCTAACTCACAACATCAAGTCAGAAGATAGTTAACGGCTCATGAATTTAGGGACTTTTGCAATTTAGGTACTTATATAATTCAAGGCAACAACACGCAAAATAAGGCAACATTCGTGTCCAAACAATCAATCATGACTTGTGTTCATTTTACTTTCAAATAGCATGTATCCCCCTCGGGGGTTTTAAAATCATTCGACACAATTACAAAAGCGAGGCTATAGACTCACCTTGAGTAATAGCAGTAGCAAGACGATCTTCGACGATAGTTGATGCCCACTAAACACAAAAACCGCAACCTATCAAATAAGGCGCGTTCATCAATAATAAACTCGAATAAAATCCATAATTAGTAACATCAAACTCAAAATAATAAAATCACAACCAACCCAAAATAAAAATAATACAAGTGACCTATTACTCCCTTCTATATGTTTACTTTTTCAGTCAATCCTTTCGATAAAAATCTGTCGGTACACACCAAATGTACGAGCTCATTTACCCCACTTAAACACGTCAAATACTTATGATACTAATCAGACACCTCACTTACTATATATAGAAAGACCTTTTAAAAGCCCATCAAAATATTTTTCTTTTAAAGTTCCCTGCCCGACACATCTTTGAACTACAAAAACCGGACAGTTTTACGTTACCGACTCATACAACCATTTTGACCATTCTAAACAATTCCTTTTACAAATCCGACACATGGGTTTGAAAATAGACTCACAACCCTTAGTTTAGAACCAAAAATCAGAACTTGACCATTTTTACAACTCATTCTATAGTCCCCGAGATTCGATCCAAATATCGACAACAACTTCGGATTGTGTCGATACTCGTCTCCCGGTACACGAATAATCAAAACATCATAACATCGCGCTCGTTTGGAGATAGAAGCTCTATCTTATATCAAATCGAAGCTAAAAGAATTCTCTACAATCTTATGCTATTAGTTAAACTATTTTCAAACAGTAAGGTATCCAAAATTGAGCTTGAACCTACTGATCTAAATTGCCTTTTAAAAAGTCATGCTAAATCAATTTTTCAACCAATTTTAATCAATCTCATAAGCCGAAAATCATCCTAATATCATCACCAACAACTTAACTAACCCATAACATACTTTAATGATCATACAAAAATTTACCCACTCAAAATTTCAAACATGTAATAATTAAAATACATATAAAACAACACTAACGACAACTATATCATAAGAAATTAGATCAAACCTCCATGGATCATCATCAAAAATTAAATGTTCTTGCATGTTGTTAAAAATTACACCAAAATAATCACCATCAAAATTTCAACATAGGATATTGATTAGTTTATATGGATTCAAAGTAAAAACTGAAAAATCAAATGATTTAGGGTGGTGGTGGTGGACGGTTTTAGCAAGAAAAAGAGAAGAGAGAGAGAGATTTTGCATGTACACACATTTTTTATGTGTTTTTAGTTAGTAGAAATTCCTTTTATAGTGGGGTGGAGGGGCTTGTTTTGCCAATTTGTGATAATTTTGGTCCAAAATGCAATTAAATAGTTGTAAGGGTAGAAAATGTAAATTGTAAATTTTGAAAATATTTACGAGGCTCGGGTTTCGTAAAAATACTTTTCAAAAGTTAAAACGCACTCAAAATATGATAATAATATGATCCCGGTTCGACTTAATACGAACTTAAAAAAAACGTCAAAAATATAAACACCGAGACAACAAATGATAAAACATAAAATCTCGGGCATCTGTCGATATCGTGGTCTCTAATAATCCTCGCTATTAGTAAAAAGATAAAAATAAGACCTCCAACGTCGGTTATAAATAAAACCATCAATCGTCATATCATTCAACTCATCAAAAATTTCAAAATTATTCATAAAATAATACTATATAATATTAAATAAATGACCTCGGGTTTAGGTTGTCACAGAAATCATACAAACCCAAGACTGAAGACACCAACCAAGAGAAACTTTATTTGTTGCATATGGATCTTTATGGGCCAATGCGTGTTGAAAGTCTTGGTGGTAAAAAGTACATCCTCGTCATGGTGGATGATTACTCTCGGTTTACATGGGTGAAATTTCTTGCAACAAAAGATGAGGTACCTAAAATCATCATCGACTTTCTCAAGATGATTCAAGTGCGTCTCAACACTACTGTCCGACGCATTCATACAGATAATGCAACCGAATTTGTGAATCAAACCTTGCGTAAGTATTATGAAGAAGTTGGTGTATCTCATGAAACATCTGTTGCTCGCACTCTACAACAAAACGGTGTCGTTGAAAGGAGAAATCGCACACTTTTGGAAGCTGTTCGAACGATGTTAATTTACGCAAAGGCTCCATTATTTTTATGGGCAGAGGCAGTATCTATAGCAGTTTACACCCAAAACCGGTCACTAATTCGAAAACGCCATGATAAAACACCGTATGAGCTTCTACATGGTAAAGTGCCAGATTTATCATATCTTCATGTATTTGGTTCTCTTTGCTATCCAAATAATGATGGTGACAATTTGGGAAAACTTCAACTAAAGGATGATATTGGTATTTTCATTGGTTATGCACCCGCAAAGAAAGCATACCAAATCTACAATCGTAATTCTCGCAAGATCCTCGAAACTATGAATGTTGATTTTGATGAGCTGACAGCAATGGCTTCTGAGCAAAGCAGCTATGAACCCGCACTTCATGAAATGGGACCCAGTAACATTAGCTCTGGTCTTGTCCCAAACAACCCCACTTCATCATCATTTACACCACCTACTAGGAATTAATGGGATACGAGTTTTCAACCGTTCTTTGATGAATTCTTTACTCCTCCAAGTATTGTTGCTCCAGAACCTGAGGTCATAGCTCCAGCAACCCAAGCATAATCAGATACATCTGCACCTACAATTGGTCAAGATATACCTTCAACAAGTAATTCTCAACCAACACCTGAATCAACTATCATGTCATGCCTATTGATGATGAAGAGGATGTTGATGATCACGATTTGGAATTCGCTCAAATGCGTGAACTTCCATTCTTTGGTGTACCAATTCCCGACCATAATCAAGTCGGGTCGTCCACCTCAGAGGAAGCTCCTACTACGATCTACTCTAATCCACGGATTCGTGAACATGACAGCAAGTGGACAAAGGATCATCCTATAGATTCTATTATTAGTGACCCTAATCGTCCGGTATCCACACGAAGTCAGCTACAAGAAAGAGCAATGGTTTGTCATTTTGATTCTTTTCTCAGTGAAGTTGAACCTAAGACGTGGCAACAAGCATTTACCCAATCTTGTTGGATAGAAGCTATGCAAGAATAACTTAATGAATTTATACGTCTTGATGTATGGGAACTTGTCCCATGCCCAGATCAAGTGCAGTTACTCACTTTGAATTTGGTTTACAAGGTGAAACTCGATGAGTTAGGCGGAATATTGAAGAACAAAGCTCGACTAGTAGCTCGTGGATACAAGCAATTATTGGGCATCGACTTTATGGAATCCTTTGCACCGATTTCCCGTTTGGAAGCTATTAGATTATTCCTTGCTTATGCAGCCCACATGAATATTATCGTCTATCAGATGGATGTGAAGACAACATTTCTTAATGGTGAAATCAAGGAAGAGGTCTATGTTCAACAACCGGATGGTTTTGTGAATTCTAAATATCCTAATCACGTGTACAAGCTTAAGAAGGCTCTTTATGGGTTGAAGCAAGCTCCACGCGCGTGGTATGATCTATTATCACAATTTCTCAATACACAAGGCTTCGCTAAAGGCAAGGTGGATGATCCAACGCTGTTCATTCAGAAACGAGGTAAAGATATGATTATGGTACAAATATATGTTGATGATATTATATTTGCTGCCTCGACCTAAATTTTATCCGATGAGTTTGGGACACTCATGTCTTACAAGTTTAAGATGTCAATGATGGGCAAGGTATCATTCTTCTTAGGTCTTCAGATATCTCAGAGTCCCAGAGGCATCTTTATCAATCAACCCAAGTATGCCCTTGAATTACTTAAGAAATATAAGATGGAATCTTGTGACCCCGTGGATACTCCAATGGTGGAACGAACTAAGCTTGATGTAGATCCACATGGAGTTTCCGTTGATCCGACACTTTATCGTGGAATGATCGGTACCCTTCTGTATATCACAGCTAGTCGACCTGATCTTCAATTTGCTATATGTATGTGTGCTCGGTATCAAACTAGACCTACTGAGTTACACTTAGCTATTGTTAAACGGATCTTTCGATATCTTTAAGTAACCATTAATCGGAGACTTTGGTACTCGAAGGACTCTTCGGTTGCACTCATGGCATATACAGATGCGGATTATGCGGGTTGTCAAGATACAAGGCGTAACACTAGTGGAACTTTGCAACTACTAGGAGATCGACTAATTAGTTGGGCATCAAAAAGGCAGAGAAGCGTTGCAGTTTCAAGTACAGAAGCAGAATACATAGCTATGTCCGGTTGCTGTGCTCAAATTCTTTAGATGAGATCGCAATTAACCGATTATGGTCTAGGTTTCAACAAAATTCCGATGTACTGCGACAACAAGAGTGCAATTACCTTATGCTGCAATAATGTTCAATTCTCACGGTCGAAGCATATTGACATTCGCTACCACTTTATCAAGGAGCAAGTGGAAAATGGAGTGATCGAGCTTTACTTTGTCTGATCTGAGTATCAATTGGCGGATATTTTCACGAAGGCTTTAGATCGCGCTCGAATTGAATTTTTGGCCGACAAGCTAGGATTGAGATCTTTCTCGCCCGAGACTCTTAAGGAACTGGTAGATGAAGCAAAAGAATAGTGGTGGTAAACTATTCTCCGTATCCTTGGTGATCATCTGTATATACTGTTTATATTTTTTATCCACAAAAGCAAAATACAAAAATATAAAACCATAATAAAACCATAAAAATTGAAAATTTTCATAAAAATCCAAAAATATTTTTACTTTATTTTTAAAAGGCATGTCTTTTGATACGATAATATTTACTGCCTTATAAATGTTGATTAATATTGACACTGCGCCATATATAGAGTTCGTACAAAAGTTGTAAATATTTAATAAAACATGCCGATATGGCTTGTAGTTATTTTAGACTACAATCCGTTTTTCATATTAAAGTCAAGTATTTCTTATGAAAGCTTTGGCTAAACAACGAGAATTAATTTTCTCGGGGATGGTTTACTTTATAACCATGTAAGGGATTGTGTTTACCTTATAACATAATCTAACACGGATATATGTACGCATCAGTGTATTTATTTGTTAAAACAAGAGAATTCATGTTTTTATGAAGTTATCATCTCTACAATCATAGCAATCTACTATTGGTATCTACATACTCGACGATGCGACTACTCAAACCACGACTAAAGCTCTTTCGATAGAACACGAGTCAAGAATTGAGGGGGAGCAATTGTCAAGCATTCAGAATCTTCGATGTTGAAAGTGCCAAGTTCACTAATTGGTGCCAAGACAACAATACCAATCGTACATGTGGTGTCAAGAGATTACTTCGGACGTGACGAGGTGACCAACATTTGCCGACAAGAACCATTTGATCTTATCATATGATGTTCTCATCAATCGGGTCCAACCTTGTCAATATATTCTAATTTGGTGAATATGTGATCATTTTACAAATCGGTATCATATCTCACACATTTGGTATTATGAAGATAAAATGGACTTGCATTGTTCTTCCCAAAAACTTTGTTAAAACTTCATTAAATCAATTGATATGAAAAACATCGATTGGGTTAATATTTCTAATATGGGGGAGAAAATGTGATTTAATATGGGAAATGATTAATCAAAAATGGTTTGACTTTACGTGATAACTCATCCCGACATGTGCGAAATATTTTCGAATATCATGGCATATGTTAAGGGGAGCAAAACGGATTTGCACTTCTAAAATGGATTTCATGGTGACATATACTTACCCGAAACCCATTTATTTCACGACGATGAAGATTGTGGTGACATAAGGATGGTAGGATAGGTTAAGTCCAATAATTCTTCCAATACCGGAGGAATCTTCCTAAGGACATTTCATAGCTAGAAATAGTAGTCCTTAGAAAAGATAGGGAAGATTGTGAATGTATCTGTATGCCGACCAAGTACTTAAGTTAGTACTGGAACAATCACAACAAGGTGCTAGTTATGACGTATTGGTAAGCATTGTAGGGGTTGAAGAATGAAAAAGAACTGTAAAGATAAAGGGTGTAAAGAAAGAAGCCCTCCTTACAACTTAGGCAGAAACTGGGTCAATACATATGCTATTGAGATCATTTTAATGATTCTTGATATTGAAGAAAGACATCATGGACCAAGTGATGCAATGCACAACCCATCCCAGCTAACTTAGATATCTCTCAAAAGGTATTTGTTTTATTCACACGGAGACAACACATTATCTATCGATTTATTCACTCCGAATATATTGATATTGAAAAGGTGGCACTCCTCTCCAGCCTCCGATCACTAAAATCCAAAATTCACGATCGAGTCTAGAGCCACTTGAGATCATCAAATATCTCATTAGGACACACTTCCATATTTTCTTGCTTCTTCACACACTGTGAAAAGTAAGAATGATATTAAGAGTCCTACGCAAAATCTTCATGATCTTTCCTGAACATCCGAGTAATACGCAAGTATTTACAATGAAGATGGAAATCCTTCTTGAGCAAATATCAAAAAGCTCATGGTAGGTGACTTGTGCGATTCTTTATGAATCAAACTTGTGATAATTGGAAAGCAACAGTGGTTTAATTCTTAATTGAATTTAAACACATTACAGGCCTCTACGCAATATCTCAGTGATCTTGCCAAAATACTCAGAGTGATACCTTAGTGTTCACAGTGATGAGTGGAAATCCTTTGTGTTAACCTCAAACAGCACTTGGTAGGTAACTTGTAAGATTCTATATGAATCAAGCTCGTGACAACTAGAAAGCAACGATGGTGGAATTCTTTAATGAATCAAACTTGTTCCAGGAATCGGAATTGACGGCTTCAATCATGTGGATAATTTTATCCAAATGCTTTACTCTTTACGTTCGCATTCAGCTTTGGACGGTCGAGTAAAGAGGACGGGTTTACCTGCGAAATCTTGTCAAGGAGATTTTTAGTTAAATCTACGTGCCACAATTACGATATTTTATATCGTCCAACGGTCTTCACCGACCGGAGGTAAAATGCTACCGAATTAGAATGAAATGTTCTAAGCCATTTCATTCGTGTCTACTTATGTTACGGCATTTGAAGATGGTGGCGTTGCGGTGTCCGAGAAGAAGTCGTCCCCACATGCTTATATTTTCTACTACAACAAATTCAAGAAAGTCTAAAAGTTAAGTCTTCTGCTGTATTAAACTTTGAAGCTTTCAAGAATTACAAAGGTATAAGTATGTGGGAAATGAAGCCACGAAGAGGCGAAGATCACAAGTGATGCACAAGACCAGAGGCAAAAGATCCATGCTCAAGATTGATATCAAAGATCACATCAACATATTCACCAGAAAAGAAAAAGAAAAGAAAGACGAAGACTACGAGATCAAGACAAGCATAGAATGCTAGGTTTATTTTTATTATTGTAACTTGGGTAACGCCCTTGTTTGGAGTGACCTCCCTTAAAGGAGATTGTTGGAAAATACGTTTTACGTATTAGAAAGGTTCAGTCACTCCAATAATAGATTTAGTAGAAGCTCGTAGTTTAGTTTATTTACATTTATTAAACAAAGCCCAAACCGAGCCCATGTGTTGTATGGGTCGGCGGCCCAACATGTAAACCAAGCCCACTTTGTGGACTTGGTATAAAAGCCCTCTCCTTTGATGGAGAGGGTGTGGTTTCATTCATAAAAACACATAGTTCTTTACTTTCTCTCTCTAAAGTGTGTGTGAAATCTACCATCTTTCTATCTCTTTCTCTCTCTAACATATACATAGATTTACAATATCAAACAGAAGTCTCCCCTACACTTAATATAAACATTGTCCTCAATGTTTAAGTAGGTGGAAGTAAACTCCCCTACACCTAGGACATTGTGCACGTTGTTTAAATCTTGCTAAGGAAGAGACAACAAAAGTGATTCCTATTTTAAAATATATGATAAAATATTGACTCACAAGAGTTTAGGATAGAACCAGGAAGACTGGTACACAGAATCACGGGTCGTCAAAAGTCATCAAAAGTGGATCTTTAAAAGCTCCAATCCCTTCACATCATAAGAAACAAAACAACAAACACCTACGTGGCTCCCCCTACACTTATTATGAAAAACGGATAAAGAAGGATAGATCATCGGGTTGCCTCCCGAGAAGCGCTTGTTTTTTTAACCGAGTCACGAGCCTGACTCGACCCCAAATACTATGGTGAAAAGATCATAAAAAACCTTGAAGAAAATCCGCCGGGGTCAAATACATGGTTCTCATCCAACAAGTAGCATAAGCCTAAGGTGAAGAGCACAAGCCAAAGTAGAGTAGGCGAGGTTCCCTTAAGCAATTGTTGAGCACGGTGATAGAAAGTGTGGTAAGGTGAAAGCATAGCTCCGAATATTCCAAATGTCTTTCCTTTTATTTCATTAGATGGATACTGAGATGGCTCAAAAACTGTGATACCCGGATCGAACACCTTTTCCTTTAGGGGAAAATAAGAATGACACTCAGTAGATCTTCAAGAAGATTCTCCCATATACCTCAAAATCTCATCCGAAGATGGTGGAAAAAGAGGTGTCAAAACATAAGTACTGCGAATGTTGGTGTCGTCCAGTTTCTTTTCCTTTGAAACGTATTTTTTAAAATCCGAAGGAGGGTAAAGGCCATAATCAAAATCCAAAGTAGGAGAATCATGCTCATTATAAAAGTAAGTATTGAGAAAGGTGGCGAAATCTTCCTCAAAAGAGTAATCCTCTAAAGTATAATCAAGCGTTGTTGGTGGAGGATCCTCATAAAAGATAGGTGCAAAAACATCATCAGAAGACAAAACAGTTGAAGAATCACTCGAACGAGTGTCATCATCATCAAAGTCATAATAAATCGGCATGTCTTCATACTCGGAGGTAAAATCATCATAATCATAATAAATTGGTGGATCATCCAAATCGGAAAGAGAATCATTAGAATCAACCACATGTTCTTGAAAAAGTGGATTATCATAGAAAGGCTTGAAAAGAGGATTGTTGTGTATCACAAAATCATTGACGTCAAGCTTTGTAGTTTCCAAAGGAGTTGTAATAAGTTCGTCTTAAATCACATCAATCATTTTAGCCGATTCTTTTCCATTGGATTTGCTTGTAATATTCCCCATTTTAAACACTTGTTGATCATTCCCGACCCTAAGAATTAGTTCACCTTCAGCAGCATCGACTAAAGCTTTTCCGGTTCGCAAGAATGGGCGTCCAAGTATTAACGGAATACGAGGGTCCATCTCATAATCAACAACAACAAAGTCAACCGGAAAAGTGAAGGTACCAACTTTAACAAAAACATCTTCGGCAATACTAACGGGGTAAGCGAGAGTTTGATTAGCTAGCTCAAGAGTCATACGTGTTGGTATATGATCGGGTAATGATAACTTCTTCTAAACACTTAATGGAATTAAATTGATACTAGCCCCGAGATCGGCTAAGGCAGTACATTCTTTGATTTGAGAAAATGAACAAGGTAACACAAAACGACCGGGATCTCCAAGTCTCTTCGGAAGTTCTTTGAGAAGCACTGCAGAGAAATTTTCATTTAATCGAGTGTTGACAAACTCAGCCATCTTCTCCTTCTTACTAAGCAACTCCGTGAACGCTTTAACAAATTTTGGCATTTGGACAAGTGCTTTAGAAAGGCTAATGTTAAAGTTCATTTGTGAAATCATCTTCAAAAAGGAATTAACTTGAGTATCCTCCTTAGTGAGCACTTTGTAGTTGTCTAACCGAGAAGGATAAGGAATATTGGTCTTAGGAGGTGTAGGTGGAGAAGGAGAAGGTGTAGATGGTGAAGGTTGAGAGGTTGAAGGGTGAGAGGGTGAAGGTGTAGAGGGTAAAGTTGTAGAAGGTGAAGGTTGAGATGGTAATGGAGAACTAGTACTAGGCGTGGTAGTAGGAGGGATAAATAGGGGTGGAGGAGGTGTAACTGGAGTAACTGGGGGAGGGGTAGAAGGTCATACTAAAGTTGTTCCACTGCGTGTTGTAATAGCACTCACATCAGCTCTGTAAAACCCGCATGCTTTTACCATGAATAGTACCCTTAAGATCGTACGTACTAGATTAAAACTTTCCTATTATAGCATGACTACGTTTACGGGTTAGGATTTTACGTATTACGTACGTGTTAGAACACGATAAGTATTTATTACGCACGAACACGCAATAATTATTTAACAATAATTAATCACGAACATGCGATCATGAAATCATGAACGTAATTAAATCACGAACTAATATTAATTACGTATATATATATCTATTACGAGCACGAATAAATATATTAAGCCACGGTTAATATTTAACGAGAACACATAAAACACGAACGAACACTTAAATAACGAGACACGGAAAACGGTACGGGTACCCCATGTGGGGCCCCCTACCCGCGGCTACACCAACACCATGGGCCAAGCCCATCAAATTTTACAATGAAAGGGGGGTTAAGGTAAAACTTGTTTTCATTTTTCACTTTACAGTAAAAACATTAAAAACCTAAAAAGTTTTCCTCCTTTCTCCTTCTTGTCCTTTTTGGCCGCCGCATACAACACAAGAAAAAGGGGTGTTCGTTTGATTTTGATCTTGAATCTTGTACGTGTGTTCGTGTGTGTTCATCCTTGTTAGATCCACGCATCCGGTTTATCTTTTAAATCCTTTTTATTTTGTTTTCATTTATTAAATTAAATAAGAACATGATGTTTTTAAATACCTAATTAAAAACATAAATCAAACATGTAATTGGTTATGGGGTAAATCAAAACAGATGTTTTTAGGGTTGTTTGTTTGGCCGGCGCCTAAACCGAACCCCAAGGGGGTCTCGGTTTGGCTAATAGACCACCACCGAGACCATATGGTCCCGGTTTGGTGGTGTGGGTCCCACGGCAGCAGCAAATAAAAGGGAACCCCGAAGTGGTTCGGGGTATGGTGTCGATTTCAGGTCTGGTTCATGGTTTCTAGTCACGATCCGGTTCATGGTTTATGTTAAGATTTTTTTCATGATCATATGTTAAAATTTAATTAATATTTATATGACATGATTAATTTAATTAAACATGACTTAGGTTATAATTTAATTATTAAATCATGGAATTATTAACCTAAGTATTTATATTTTTCTAGACTTATAATTAATTAATTATTAAAAACCATGGTTATAATTAATTAATTAACATGACTTAGGTTATATTATTAATAAATAATAATACATGTTTTAACCTAAGTATTTAACTTTATTTAATTAAAAACATGATATATTTAATTAAATACTTTTAACCTATAGTTTATTTAAATTACATGTAATAATTAATAAACTATACGTTATATCATTATGACTTAGTATAATAATCAAAAAACACTTAAGCTTATATACTTAGCTTATTTAACCAGCTTATATCTAATTATGGAAACTTTCTATTTTTAAAAACTTATTTAATTAAGACAGCTAATCTATTTATGGAAACTTTCTATTTTTAGAAACTTATTAATTCAGGCAGCTAATCTATTTATGGAAACTTTCTATTTTTAGAAACCTATTTAATTAAGGCAGCTAATCTATTTATGGAAACATTCAATATTTAGAACTTATCTATTTTAAGCAGTAATTCTATTTTTGGAAACTTTCTATTTTTGGAAACTTTCTATTTTTGGAAACTTTCTATTTTTTAACTTTCGATTTTTGGAAACTTTCTATTTTAGGAAAACTGCTATTTTTTTAGAAAGTTACTTCTTATTACACAGTAAGTATAATAATACATGAAATACCAGAAATACTTAATCAGAATAGACAGAATATAAGATAAACACAGTTTAAGGCTTAAAACAGTAAAACATGATATGAACATATAAAATAAGTTAAGACATGATATAAAACCAGTTACGTATTTAGTAATCAGATACTTATTCACGTATGTATTTATGTAGCATTAGTGTTACCGAAGTAGGATTCTCCTCAGTTCGTCTTCTTTGTTCACTGGACATAAGGTACGGATTCTCGTCCTTTCAGTATGGAAATTCATTCCTTATTAGGATTCCCCGTATGCAGCCAAATGTTTTCCCGTAGTATAAGTTTATATGTTTGATTTGCTTATGTTTAATTTAGAATACCTATAGCCATATACATGCATGACCAGTTTCACCTAGTTATGGAGGTACTGGTGTTATGACTTCACCACGGCGGAATGATTGCTCGTGGCGTCCCTTCAGCTTTTGGCCATATTATTATATTTATCATGTGGGGCGTATGGGTGCATCCTAGTTACATGTTTTTTAGCAGATTACTTAGTGTGAATGTGGTGTGTGCCTTGCATCCTTCACAAGGAGTTGATCCCTCCTACCCAAAACCAGTATATTAAATTAGAGGCAGCCCCTCTAATTTGCATGATGAGGTCACCCGTCCAAGTATTCATGCACGGTGGATTTTCATGACCTATATTGGCTAATGGTAGAATATGCTAAACAGTTTTTATAAGATAAACATAAGGCTTTTCAAACTATAAAACCAGTTTTACCAAGACTTAACCAGGTTATTCGGGACTTAGTTTCTTCCGTTGTTATATGTTATATGTTATATGCTTATCCTATGCATGCTTTATTGTACATCCGTGCACTGAGCGTATTGCTCAGCCTTTTTCCTTTTCTATGTTCCCAAAACGGCAAGTACTCAGGGACGCTCGTAGACTTTAAGAGTACGTGCATATGGACCGGAAGCTTTCTAGCCTTTCTTTACTTTATGCATTATCTTTACTTTGATACACATCCTATGGACATTGTTTTGTCATTTCCTTTACAGTACTTATGTTTGTGTGTAATGAGCTTTACTTTTGGACTACCGATGTTTGATTCCGGTATTTTCCTTTTATGGTCATGTAATGTTTAGACATTTTTCCTTCTATGCTTTGATGACACGCCATAATTACGCGTGACATTCCATTATCAAAATGGGGTGTTACAATTATGGTATCAGAGCCAAGGCTTCAACCTGTAGGATCTCAAATATGACATGTGATTAGTGGGTAGTCACTACAGTCTTCCTAGAACTGACAGTCGTTTTCATGCATTCATCATTTTTATGCATACATATATATGTCATTGTCGCAGGTTTATGACTAAGTAATGGTTGGTACAGGACTGGCCCTATTTAGTCGCATGTGTTTTATCGAAACTTTTAAATTTGGGACCGACCCATAGGCGTCCCCTCGCCATGTCTTTTATTTTGGGTGAACTGACCATAGGCGTTCACTCTCGAGCATACAAAAGTTTTCATAAAACTGCATCATGCATTCATACACAAAATTTTCTTGCATAAAATTTTTCTCTTGAAATTTTGGTATAAATTTTTTCATGTATATATATTTTATGTTTTGATCTGTTGAATCATATGTTTTATGTTATACTGTCAGAGGGTTCTCACACGCGAACAGGAACAACTCAATGCTGCAATCCAAGCTGCAATGCAAGCTTTGCTTCCTCAACTGAGGAACGACATCAGGGCTGAGGTTCAAGCTGCCAACAATCAGCAGCATAACCAGGCACCTCCTCCTCCTCCTCCAGTGACATTAGCAGTATGGCTGGAGAGATTCAACAAGCTCCGTCCTCGAGCTTTTTAGAAGACAGATAGCCCTAGTGATGCTGAAAGCTAGTTGGCTCACATCGAGAAGATTTTCAATGCTATGGGTTGTGACCCCACGTACAAGGCGAGGTTGGCATGCTATCGGTTCGAAGGCGATGTGCTAAATTGGTGGTTAGCGTTGATGCAGTCTGAGGGAGGTGACGAGTGGGTTGCTGGTTTGACTTGGGCTCAGTTCAAAGACAGGGTGATGGAGCAGTTCTTTCCCAAGGCTGAGCAAGACAAGCTCAAGAGGGAATACCATGGGATCCTACAAAGAGCTGGGGAGAATAGCAACGAGTTTATGCAGCGCTTTCTTCGCTTAGCTGGTTTCCTTGGTGCGGCAGCAGGTACTCCTCAGGAGCAGGCACACCACTTTAGGTGGGCTCTTCGCACATCGGTCGCAAACAATCTGGTGTGTGCTACGTTCAACACTGTAGCGCAAGTGGCCGATGCAGCACGTAAGCTGGAGATGCTGCAGGAGAGAGATGAGTTCGGGGAAGCTGAGAGACCCGACAAGAGGCAGAAAACTAGGGACCGGTCTTAGACGGCTACTCAGCAGCAGCCTCATCAGCCCAAGGGAAACGGTCAGACTAACGACCGTTCTGCTACGGATAGGCGTGGCGGTAATGATAATTACCGTCACAATGCTGGACACTCCAACAGCAGCAGGAACCATGGAAACGGTAGGGACTAGAACCAGAGAGGTTCACAGCCTAGCCGTCCAGCTATCACTGGTTCCCAGCCAGCCAGAGCACCTACTGGAGGATATACTCATCCTCTTTGCTCTACTTGCCACCGTAGGCACCCAGGGCCATGTCGTCGTAACACGGACGCATGCTTCAAGTGTGGTCTTCCTGGCCATATCATGAAGGATTACCGTAAGGGCGAGATGGAGGACACATCGGGACATGATGATTCCAAGCCGCCTCCTACCACCGGGCGTGTCTACACGACATCTCGAGACCAGGCCAACAAGTCTACAGGTGCCATCACTGGAATCTTGTATATGTATGGTCAAGCTGCGTGTGTTCTTTTCGATACGGGTGCTACTCACTCGGTCATTTCTACTGCTTATGCTAAGAACATTAGGATGCTCCCCATGCCACTAGAGAATAGGCTTACTATTTCCACGCCTTTGAGGGACTCTGTATTAATCACCCATGTATACAAGAGTCTTCCCCTAGAATTTGACGATAAGGTTCGAACTGTTGACGCACTTCCGCTGGACATGAATGACTTCGACATGATTTTGGGCATGGATTGGCTATCCAAGCATCATGCTACCATAGACTGCCATTCATATCGAGTTATCTTCGGTGATGTTAATGCACCAGAGTACATTCATAACGGGTTCGTACCCGGACGGTCTGTACATATCATATCTACCCTGCAAGCGCGTGCACTACTGTCACATGGCTGCGAGGGTTATCTAGCTACGGTTCACGACATGGATGTTGAATCTCCATCAATTCAGGATCAACCAATAGTGTCGGAATTCCAAGATGTATTCCCAGAAGAACTTCCGGGTATACCACCTGCACGAGAAGTGGAATTCAATATCGAGCTTATTCCAGGAGCTGAACCAATATCAAAGGCTCCTTATCGCATGGCTCCCATAGAGCTGAAGGATCTGAAGGATAAACTGCAAGAACTTCTTGAACGAGGTTTCATTCGACCGAGCGCATCTCCATGGGGCGCACTGGTCTTATTTGTTAAGAAGAAGGACGGCAGTATGCGTCTTTTCATAGACTATCGCGAGCTCAACAAGATTACTATCCAGAATAGGTATCCACTGCCGCGTATGGACGATCTGTTTGAAAAACTCCAAGGGGCCAAACACTTCTCCAAGATTGATCTTAGGACAGGCTACCATCAGCTACGGGTTAAGGAGCAGGACATCGCCAAGACTGCTATTCTTACCCGCTATGGCTACTACGAGTTTGTAGTTATGCCATTTGGCCTGACAAATGCGCCAGCAGTGTTCATGGATTTAATGAACAGAATCTTCCATGAATTTCTAGACAAGTTCGTCATTGTCTTCATCGATGACATCCCGATTTTCTCAAATTCCAAGGAGGAACACGAAGACCGTCTTCGTACAATACTACAGATTCTTCGCCAGAAGCAGCTGTATGCTAAATTCTCCAAGTGTGAGTTCTGGTTAGACAAGGTGGCATTCTTAGATCACATTGTATCAGCAGAAGGAATCATTATGGATCCAGTGAAGGTTGGGGCCATTACTAAGTGGCCGAGGCCGACATTAGTGACGGAAGTCCGCAGTTTCTTAGGCTTAGCTGGATATTACCGTAGGTTCGTGGAGAACTTTTCCCGCTTAGCACTACCATTGACCAAACTGATGCGGAAAGGGGAGAAATTCGTCTTGACTGAAGAACGAGAGAAGAGCTTTGAAGACCTGAAGCAGAAGCTAGTATCAGCACCTATTCTTACTCTCCCATCTGGTACGGGTGGATTTCAAATCTACAGTGATGCATCGGGGAAGGGACTTGGCTGTGTTCTCATGCAACATGGGAAAGTGATCGCGTACGCTTCACGGAAGCTTAAGACTTATGAAGAAAATTACCCCACGCATGACTTGGAACTTGCTGCAGTCGTGTTTGCATTGAAGATATGGAGGCACTACTTATATGGAGAATCATGTGACATTTTCACGGACCACAAGAGCTTGAAGTATATCTTCACTCAACGTGAATTGAACATGAGGCAGAGGAGATGGTTAGAGCTGTTGAAGGATTATGACATTAATCTACAGTATCATCCCGGAAAAGCAAATGTATTAGCATATGCTCTTAGCAGGAAGTCCGGAATGATCAACGGCGTTAAAATGGAGGAGGAAATAATAAGAGACTTGGAGCGACTAGACATCGAGATCATGGTACGTGGACAGCACGGTTACTGGGCTAATCTTAGAGTAGAACCCGAGTTACTCTCTAAGATCAAGGAATCTCAGAAAGATGACGGAGAAATCTGGGCGATAGTACAGAATTTGGAGAAACAGACGGAATTCAGAGTAGATGCAGATGGTATCATATGGCAGGGCACGAGACTTTGTGTTCCTGATGACAAAGAACTCCGAGAAGCCTTGTTAGCTGAAGCTCATAGCTCCTCATTCTCTATACATCTTGGTTCGACTAAGATGTACCATGACATCAAGCAATACTTTTGGTGGAGTGGTATGAAACAGGATGTGGCCACTTACGTCTCCAAATGTCTTACCTGCCAGCAGGTTAAGATCGAGCATCAGCGATCTGGCGATCTCCTTCAACCGTTAGATATTCCAGAGTGGAAGTGGGACAAAATCACCATGGATTTTGTTACTGGTCTTCCACCTTCCAAGAGGAAGCACGATGCAATTTGGGTTATCGTAGATCGACTTACCAAATCAGCTAACTTTTACCGATCCGCAAGGAAGATCTGGTAATAAAACTCGCCGATAAGTATAGAAGAGAGATCATGAGACTCCACGGTGCTCCATCCAGCATCGTCTCAGACAGAGATCCTCGTTTCACTTCGCGATTTTGGAAGAGTCTGTAGAAATCTTGGGGTACACAACTTAAGCTCAGCACGGCTTTTCATCCTCAAATAGACGGACAGTCGGAGCAAACGATTCAGACATTGGAAGACATGTTGAGGTCATGTGCGTTGGAATGGACGGGTGATTGGGACGATTATATTTGTTTGGTGGAGTTTGCATACAACAACAGTTGGCACGCAAGTATCAAGTGTGCTCTTTTTGAGATGTTGTATGGCAGGAAGTGTCGCGTCCCAATCTTCTGGGATCAGGTTGGCGAGCGAACACTTGAAGGACCAGAAATCATAGAGATGACCAATGAAAAGATTGCAGTAGCTAAGCAGAAACTTCAGGAAGCACGTTCACGTCAGAAGAGTTACGCCGATAAGCATCGTAGGGACATACATTTTAACGTAGGAGATCACGTCTTCATTAAGGTTTTCCCGGCACGTGGTGTTAGACGCTTCGGGATTAAAGGGAAGCTCAGTCCTCGTTTCATCGGACCGTTTGATATCGTTGAACGAGTCGGTGAAGTATCTTACCGGTTAGCCTTACCTCCGCAGCTTTCACGTGTACACAATGTGTTTCATGTGTCCTTACTCAGAGGGTACCAGTATCATCCCTTTCACATGGTTCAGTATCCACTGGAACAGATACGTGAAGATCTCACTTTTATAGAAGAACCCGAACGAGTTCTTGACAGACAAGAACGAGTCATGAGAAGGAAGACGATTCCATTCATCAAAATCCTTTGGAGGGATTACACCGAGCAGGAAGCCACTTGGGAAACAGAGGAGTCTATCCGGGCTTCTTACCCTCATTTCATATTTTGAATTCGGGTATGTTCTTCTTTTTCAGTTTACTTTATCTATAATTCGGGGACGAATTATTCTATTTTAGGGGGAAGAGTTGTAAAACCCGCATGCTTTACCATGAATAGTACGTACTAGATTAAAACTTTCCTATTATAGCATGATTACGTTTAGGTGATAGGATTTTACGTATTACGTACGTGTTAGAATACGATAAGTATTTATTACGCACGAACACGCAATAATTATTTAACAATAATTAATCACGAACATGCGATCATGAAATCATGAACGTAATTAAATCACGAACTAATATTAATTACGTATATATATTTATTACGAGCACGAATAAATATATTAAGTCACGGTTAATATTTAACGAGAACACATAAAACACGAACACAAATAAACACGAACGAACACTTAAATAACGAGACACGGAAAACGGTACGGGTACCCCATGTGGGGCCCCCTACCCGCGGCTACACCAACACTATGGGCCAAGCCCATCAAATTTTACAATGAAAGGGGGGTTAAGGTAAAACTTGTTTTCATTTTTCACTTTACAGTAAAAACATTAAAAACCTAAAAAGTTTTCCTCCTTTCTCCTTCTTGTCCTTTTTGGCCGCCGCATACAACACAAGAAAAGGGGGTGTTCGTTTGATTTTGATCTTGAATCTTGTACGTGTGTTCGTGTGTGTTCATCCTCGTTAGATCCACGCATTCGGTATATCTTTTAAATCCTTTTTCTTTTGTTTTGATTTATTAAATTAAATAAGAACATGATGTTTTTAAAAACCTAATTAAAAACATAAATCAAACATGTAATTGGTTATGGGGTAAATCAAAACGGATGTTTTTAGGGGTGTTTGTTTAGCCGGCGCCTAAACCGAACCCCAAGGGGGGTCTCGGTTTGGCTAATAGACCACCACCGAGACCATATGGTCCCGGTTTGGTGGTGTGGGTCCCACTGCAGCAGCAAACAAAAGGGAATCCCGAAGTGGTTCGGGGTATGGTGTCGATTTCAGGTTCGGTTCATGGTTTCTAGTCACGATCCGGTTCATGGTTTATGTTAAGATTATTTTTTTTATGATCATATGTTAAAATTTAATTGATAATTATATGACATGATTAATTTAATAAAACATGACTTAGGTTATAATTTAATTATTAAATCATGGAATTATTAACCTAAGTATTTATATTTTTCTAGACTTATAATTAATTAATTATTAAAAACCATGGTTATAATTAATTAATTAACATGACTTAGGTTATATTATTAATAAAAAATAATACATGTTTTAACCTAAGTATTTAACTTTATTTAATTAAAAACATGATATATTTAATTAAATACTATTAACCTATAGTTTATTTAAATTACATGTAATAATTAATAAACTATACATTATATCATTATGACTTAGAATAATAATCAGAAAACACTTAAGCTTATATACTTAGCTTATTTAACCAGCTTAATCTAATTATGGAAACTTTCTATTTTTAGAAACTTATTTAATTAAGACAGCTAATCTATTTATGGAAACTTTCTGTTTTTAGAAACTTATTAATTCAGGCAGCTAATCTATTTATGGAAACTTTCTAGTTTTAGAAATCTATTTAATTAAGGAAGCTAATCTATTTATGGAAACTTTCTATTTTTAGAACTTATCTATTTTAAGCAGTATATCTATTTTGGAAACTTTCTATTTTTGGAAACTTTCTATTTTGGAAACTTTCTATTTTTGGTAACTTTCTATTTTTGGAAACTTTCTATTTTAGGAAACCTGCTATTTTTTTAGAAAGTTATTTCTTATTACACAGTAAGTATAATAATACATGATATACCAGAAATACTTAATCAGAATAGACAGAATATAAGATAAACACAGTTTAAGGCTTAAAACAATAAAACATGATATGAACATATAAAATAAGCTACGACATTATATAAAACCAGTTACGTATTTAGTAATCAGATACTTATTCACGTATGTATTTATGTAGCATTAGTGATACCGAAGTAGGATTCTCCTCAGTTCGTCTTCTTCATTCACTGGACATAAGGTACGGGTTCCCGTCCTTTCAATATGGACATTCTTTCCTTATTAGGATTCCTCGTATGTAGCCAAATGTTTTCCCGTAGTATAAGTTTATATGTTTGAATTGCTTATGTTTAATTTAGAATACCTATAGCCATATACATGCATGACCAGTTTCACCTAGTTATTGAGGTACCATAACCATAACACTAGAGGCACTGGTGTTATGACTTCACCACGGCGGAGTGATTGCTCGTGGCGTCCCTTCAGCTTTTGGCCATATTATTATATTTATCATGTGGGGCGTATGGGTGCATCCTAGTTACATGTTTTTCAGCAGATTACTCGGTGTGAATGTGGTGTGTGCCTTGCATCCTTCACAAGGAGTTGATCCCTCCTACCCAAAATCAGTATATTAAATTAGAGGCAGCCCCTCTAATTTGCATAATGAGGTCACCCCTCCAAGTATTCATGCACGGTGGATTTTCATGACCTATATTGGCTAATGGTAGAATATGCTAAACAGTTTTTATAAGATAAACATAAGGCTTTTCAAACTATAAAACCAGTTTTACCAAGACTTAACCAAGTTATTCGGGACTTAGTTTTTTCCGCTATTATATGTTATATGTTATATGCTTATCCTATTCATGCTTTATTGTACATCCGTGCACTGAGCGTATTGCTCAGCCATTTTCCTTTTCTATGTTCCCAAAACGACAGGTACTCAGGGACGCTCGTAGACTTTAAGAGTACGTGCATATGGACCGGAAGCTTTCTAGCCTTTCTTTACTTTATGCATTATCTTTACTTTGACACACTTGCTATGGACATTGTTTAGTCCTTTCCTTTACAGTACTTATGTTTGTGTGTGATGAGCTTTACTTTTGGACTACCGATGTTTGATTACGGTATTTTCCTTTTATGGTCATGTAAGGTTTAGACATTTTTCCTTGTATGCTTTGATGACACGCCATAATTACGTGTGACATTCCATTATCAAAATGGGGTGTTACGAGCTCTAGGGTTGGTTTCAGTTGTTGAAAGAAGAGCACCTTGAGGACGAAGGGCTTGGAACATTTGAACAAATTTCCTATCCGTGGACTCTTGCATCTCCTTTAATTTCTTATCTTGTTCCGAAATCTTTTGAAGAACTAAGTCCATTTGTGGATTAGGGAAATTGAACCCTTGTTGTTAAAAACCTTGGTTTGGGTATTGGTTGTATGGTGGAAAACCTTGAGGATTAAAACCTTGGTTTGGATACCCTTGATTTTGCACTTGATAATTTCCTTGATTTGTATTGTAGCCCCTCACATTTGCATTTGGTTGAAAATTAGCTCGTGGTAGCCCGTGGTTGTTTTGGGTGGGTGGGTGTGGTCTTTGTTGAAAACCGGGTGGAGCCAAATAGTTAGTCGAATTATAGGACAAATGATTAACATCGACATTCGTCTTGAAATGAACCCCCTTAGTGTTGTTATAAGCATACACTTCCCCTTGAGATTGGTCATAAGCCTTATCACAATTAACGTAAGAATGTGGCCCACCACATGTTTCACAAGTCGCATTAAGGGCATTCACATATTGATTAGAAGGGTTTTGAACATGTAAGGCAAGTTTTGTCACTATTGAAGTAAGTGCTTGAATTTTATTCTTAGTCTCATTATCACTAGTACTAGCCATAGTATCCCTTACACTTCTAGTTTGCACTTTGGCCTTGTTTTCAATTATATCCCAAGCAACTTGTGTTGTTTTTACTAGAATGTTACCCCCGGAAGTACTATTTAGTGAATCTTGGTCATTCAAACTTAATCCATTGTGAAAAGTATTAATTTGATGAACTTTAGTAAAACCGTGTTGTGGACACTTTCACAAAAGTTCCTTAAAACGATCCCAATATTCACTAAACGTCTCACCGTACTTTTGTTCAAAATTGATGATATCATTCCGCAAAGCGGTAGTACGTGAGGGTGGAAAGAAGTAATTAATGAATTTAGTCTCTATGTCCGCCCATGTGGCAATACTTTGGGGTGGTTCCTTATCAAGCCAAATTCGGGCTTGTCCCTCGAGAGAGAAAGTAAAGAGGAGCAAATTAATTGCCTTTTGTGAGACCCCATTATATTTCACAGTATTAGTTAAGTGTACAAACCTCTTGATGTGATCGTTAGGATCATCATGAGTGCGGTCCAAGAAAGGTGTGGCAGAAACCATTTGAATAAAACCGGTTTTGAGCTCAAAGTTATTGGCTCCAATATTTGGCACCACAATAGAATCGTCGTTGCCTTCAACGTGTGATTGCAAGAGCTCGATCATTGGACGGTTATCCATGGTGTTAACAAGACAAGTCTTGATAGTGGCTTGAATGGATTTCCTCTTGCGCGAACGAGTACGCTTAAACCTACAAAAGAAAAAGATAGAAAAGAAATAGAAGAAGAAATAAGCTTAATGTAAAAAGAAAATATTTTTGGTGCAAAACTTTAGAAAAGAAATGATTTTTATGATTCTTTTTAACTGTTTTTGGGTTTTTTGAAATTTTTGAATTTTTTGGATTTTAGAAATTTTTTGAAATTTTTGCAAGAAAAATAACGTTCAAGTGAACGGATACCAAAATCCAACGCGTCTCTCACAAAAAACCGTTAATCTTTACGAAAAGAGCCGACAGCGGCGCCATTTTAATAACTGAATTTTTAACAAGAAAAAATTTGTTCTCGGTGTCTAATCGAATTGATTTCCGGTTTAAAGTGTGACTGGGTCGTTCTTGGTGAATTAAAGAAAATGGTTATTTATATCTACTTAAAAAGTAAATGCGAAAAGATAATAAAAATAAACTAAAAACAAATGACAAAAACAAATAAAGAGATTAAACAAATTAAAACTTAATAAAAGTAAATTTAAAATTAAAAATAAAAACTAAACAAAACAATTTGGAATAAAACTTAACAACAAAAATGCGGGAAAATAAAATAAAAACAATCCGGAATAAAATCAAGAAATTAATTCGGAATAACAAAAATCAAGTAAACCGGGAAAAAAAATCAAGAAACAATTCGGAAAACGTTTAAAGTACTTAATTCGGAATCCAAGATTTTAAAATACTATTCAGAATCCATTTCAAGAAAACATTTGGAATACATGTTATGAAAACAATTCGAAATAACTGAAAAATGAAAAACAATTCGGAAAGTAACTCTATGTTATAATTCGGAATTAAGACTTAAAATCAATTCGGAAAAACTATCCCGAATAACTATTCGGAATGTGTACATCTCAACCTAATTCGGAATGTAAGTTTGTAAGATAATTCGGAATAAATTGAAGTTTGCAATTCGGAATGTAGAACTAAGAAGTTACTTCGGAAAGTGTGTTGGACATGTAATTCGGAATATAAAACTAAACATAGTTCGGAATAATTTCAAGTTTATAATTCGGAAAAAGGTTTTATATCTAATTCGCAATAAATAAAATGTGGTTAATTCAAGAAAAGAGGGTTTACTAATTCGGGGTAAAGAAAAAATAAGCCATAACTAATTAATCAAATAAGCAAAAATTAAGCTAAACTAATTTTAAAATAAGCTAAACAAGACACAAATTAAAACTCTAAAAACACCAAATAAGCAAAATTAATAAAATCTATTTTAAAAACATTAAACTACCAAATCCACTCAAATGAAAATAAAAAGAACACGAAATAAGCACTTCAATCAAATAAGCAATAAGATCAAATAAGCTACATGATGATTAACCAAATCAATCACAAAATTAAAACAAGAAAGGAAGAATGAGATTAATTGAAAAGCTTGAATTAAAAATTAAGATTAAAGATTCAACAATTGAAAGATTAAGATGAAAAGCTTGAAAACTTGAAAGAAAACTTGAGAGAAAAGTAAATTACACCTACTCCTAATTACTTCAATGAAAAACTATTAACTACTAAAAGACTAACTATTACAAATGATGATATGAGGCCTAATTATAGTGGAGGAGTGATGGGTGTGGTGCTTATTTCTTTCTCTTTATCTTCTCGTCTTTTTAATTAATTCGTCTTTCTCGACTTTGTCTCGGGATTTGTCGATAAATAAATTGAACTCTTCTTCTAAATTCTTCTTTTATTAGCTTTGGTTCTTCGACTTTGTTAAACTTCCATCTTTGGTCTTTTTCTTCAATAAATCTTCAAAATAGGCCTTTGACTTCCGTTCCTTTTGAACTTTTGATCTTTTGAGTTTTTCTTTCGTCTTTTTCTTCGATAAAAGCCCGTGAAAGCCCGTGTTTTCTTCCTTTTTCATCTTTTGGTCCTAAAACACAACAAAAACACAAACCACGCGTAATTCCGACTTTTACGACATTAAACAAACGTTTTGGTCTCGTTTTTATTTCTTTTAAGTGGTAAAAGGATAAGTGTTTTCACACTTATTATTATAAATACCCCCAATTTCTTCATGTAAGGAACCCTTTTTCTTTCTTAATGTTATAATGTTAGTTTTTAGTTAGATTTGTGTTTTACTTTCAAAAATATTGTAATTGCTATTTTGATTTAATAAAATTTGAGTTTAAGTTTCTTTCTCTTTTATTTCTCACGTTTTATTATTCCATTAAACTGCTTGGAATCTAAATCTATAAACTCGTTATAATTGTGTATTGCTCATATAAGCTAAAACTATAGCTTTTGGGAGTGATTTAGTTAGAATAAGGGAAACAAGCTTAATCCCACTGATTAAGTAAAAAAACAGGTGATTAAGCTACTATTGATTGTGATTTGATGATGATTTTATGTGGAGGGTTTAGTGTCGAGGGTCGACAATAGGTTAGATTAGGTTGATATAATATAAGGCGTGAAGTCCGTGGCTCGTCAGCTATGGGCACAAAGAAAAAGCTCTAAAGAGCAATTTTCCCTCTGTTTCGCTGTGGAATCCAGGTTCCATCGTTACCTTTTCGTTAAATTCACTTGGAATAAATAGTTTTATTATTTGGTAATTTGCTGCTATTGTTTAATGATTGGATCCGATTTAATAAATGATTTAATCAAGTTTAGCTTAGTTTATGTTATAAATCTGCTTAGTTTAGCTGCTTATATGATTGATTAAATGGATTAAGTAGTAGTTCATCACATATCGTTTCATTAAATTTGCTACTATTTGCTCTTGAATTTGATAAAGTGTTAGTATCTGCTTATTTAAAGAATGATGCTGGAATTTGATGTTTCACAAATGATTGCTCATGATTGATTTAGTCGATTTAAAGTTCGAAGACTACGATGATGTTGAATTCTTGACAGTTTGATTTTGATTGATTCGTTTTGTGATATGAATGTTAAGTTATAATTTGTTTATGGTTTTGATTAATTAGAGTTGATAGATTAGTTCTCGCCAGGATTAGTTTGAATTTGGAAAAGAAGTTGGGATTTATTTTTAACTGACTTGATTCGTGTTTTAGTTTACATTGCTCTTCTTGATTTTCTTTGTTATATTTTGCTCTTGCTATGCTCTGACTTGTTGAGTGTTAGTTTGTAATAAGTTTAGTTAAATTCATTGCAGCTTATAGTCTCTGCCCTCAAATTTAGTTCGCTTCAGTTTGTAGCTAGTGTTTGGTTCTGCATTTGATTAGTGTAATCAGCTTAGTATATTAGCTCAATTGTGTTAATTTGATTTACTTTGATTTTGGATATTGTATTTGTTTTGATCTTATTGATACACCTTTTTGATTTTTCATTCTGCTTAAATCACTAGTGTTTGGTTTTATCAGTTTTGAAAGGATTAGAGTTTGTTTGTTCGATGTGTTAGGACTGTGTTTGTAGTTATCTTAAAATGTTAGATTTTATTTTTGTGACTATCTTTATATTCTTAGTTTAATAAAAATCAATCTAGATGTCTTATCTAGTTGAGGAAAAACTGATTTGCTCACTATTCTGTCTTTGAATGAAATTTATGCTCAGTTCTTGCTTATAGATAGTTTCAAATAAATTTATAGTCTGAATTTTCGTAGGAGCTGATATAGAGTGTTTGGCGTTAGCAATTTTTATGTTGTCCATGTTTGAATGAATGTTCTGCTGCATTTAATATATGTGCTGTTTTCTCACATTTCTGTAGTTTGATGATCTGTGTTATGGTTATTATTTGTTATTTTCAAATTTCGTTATATAAAGAAATTGTTTCTGTTTGCTACGAGATTCGAATTTCTGACCTCACGTTGAGGAGTCCAACGACTTAACCAACTTGCTCTCACGTTTTCTTGTTATACATACATTTTGGAGATACTTATATTGCTCTTAGTTTTTAATTAGATTGATATTTGAACTGTAATTGTTTTTGTGACTTATTTTTAAAGTAGAGTTTTTTCTTATACGTTAAATTCAATAAAAATAAAAATAATTTTCACTAGTAAAAAAAAGGAAAAAAACAATAAAAAAATAATAATAACGTCTAGTAGATTTGACTAACGGTTCATGCACTTTAGTTAAAACGTAGTATTTTTAGTTAAAAAACCGAAACCATTCAAATCGATTGTCCAAACCAAAACGAAAAGTCTCAAATTTACAATTTCTTCGTGTACAACAAACCGGGATCACTCTCGTGTTTAATTAATCCGTCTTTAGCGAGTTTTAGATTATTACTTTTTCCTAAAGGTAATTTTCTACTACTTGCTTTATAACGTATTACATTAAAATACATCGATACGTTTCCTACACATCAAAATTTTGGCGCCGCTGCCGGGGAAATTGTGTACGATTCTTTCGTGGCGGTTTGTCGATCGTTGATTTGAACACCCTTTTCATTCTTGGAAGGTTTTGTTATTTTCTATATATATACATAAAATATCGTTTTTCATGTTTTTTGTGGCTAATATATTGTATTACGTATAAGAACAATAAATTTACCTACCTCCATAAGCGTGAAAACGCAACCTTGATTGGGATTTCATCACTCAATTATTGTATTCGAATCCAAAACAAAGAAAATACAGCAAAATAGATAAATACTAATAAAAAGTTTGAACTCGATTTATACAAACTATAAGGTGGGTATAAGGCGACGTGCTATAAAATGCCGTCTAAAGAAAAATGCTCTTAAATGCTTCGCGTCGCCTCGTTTCTCCGCTCGCTTGTGCGTATATTGAGAGGGAAGACCGATTATTGGTTTGCCACCTCAAGTAATTAACCATACTTTTGTTTTGTTTTAATATTGAACCTCGAGACGTTTAGGTTTTCACCTACGTTTCAAAGTCGAATGAGAGTCGTTTACTTCTATAGTAAATACTTTCACTCCTTGTTTTTATCAATCTTTGATTGATTTGGAAAAAATAAAAATAATCTTCTTCTCATATAAATTCTTTTCTTCAACCCTATAAATTCTCGTCATTTTGGTTTATGCAACTTCGCTCTAATCGACTTTTGATTAATTACGATAGACTTGAAAACATTATGTTGGCCCAATTCAGTGCCTGATTTGTCCCTTGCACAAGATTAGGATGTAAAGTATCCTAAGTAGTGTTAGTCATTGAACTTACGTATGTTACAAGTTCAGTGTGTCATTCTTTAGAGTTCTTTAGAGTCTACGAGATAGACTCGTCATTAGTTGAGGCGAATCTCAGTAAGTGTGCAAAGAATCAAGGATGATGGAGTTAGTAAGTGATGACATAACAACTTACTAACTCCTCGAGACTATTACTTATTACAAGACCTGAAGACGTTAAAAGACCTGAAGAAGTGTTTGGCTTAAGTATTAGTGGAAGACTACAAAGTACAAGGTGGTTACTTGTATTTTAGTAAAAGCTTCTCAAGGAAGCTTCACACCCACTATATATATGTGGTACTTGTAATAGAATAGGCTAATGATTCCCACCACATAAAACACACATGTACCACTTTAGTGGATAGGGGTTTCATCCTCCCATTGTTGCATATGCTTAGCTAGCTATGAACATGGGAGTTTAGTTTGTCATTCATCGCCCGGTTGTTATTCCGCAAACAACCGGGCAAGTCTTGTATATTTGCTGATTCATTATTAATAAGATATACAAACGATGAAAAGTATAAGCTTTGTTATTAGTTAGTCAATTGGTTTAAGTGTACAAATTTTCTTCATTTATCATTATTGGTTTATGTTTGCACAAGATTCGTGGACCATAAATTGGTATCAGAGCGGGTTGGATTTTCTCTATCCAGATCCGTACGAATGGCTGCTAATAACATGTTTTTAACATCGTCAAAATCATCAGTATGTTCAAAAAAACTGCAATAACAGTAGCAGTTTGTTGAGGGGGAGAAATATACTACTGATGTGAGACATGTGCTAAAACAACACCCACCAAACCTTATCCTCATACTATTCAACCACCAACCACCGACAACAAACAAAACAAATATCACCGATCCATTATTTATTTATTTTTTCACCCTCCGAATCTCATAAACCCACCAACAAATATCATCATATCACTTATACAAAAGTCATCACGTCATCTCATTAAATCATCACCGGATCAAAAAAACACATGAGATCCATTACCTCCCACCGTCACACATCTCAAAACCAAATTAACCATATCACAATCTAACGAAACAAATCCATCTCACCCACCGATTATTCGAAACCCAATTATATTCAATAAAAAAACCATACCCACGATCTTAAACAAAGATGCTTCGATTCTTTCCGAATGTCCATAGGACGGGATTCGATTTACTAATAAAAGATCGATTGGTTTTGTTTAAGAATCAGTTTTGAGCGGGTGTATAATGAATTTATGGGATTCGAGTTTTAGTATAAAGATCTTCGTTGGACGGTTGGTGTTGCTGCTGCGTTCGTTGAATCGAATGCAAGAGGTGATGAGTGGTATTGAAAAAGGTTGAATTGATGTGTACTTGATTGATATGGTTGGTTGAAAGAGAAGATGGATTGAGAAAGGTGTAGTTAATGGGTTTCGATAATCAACGGGTCAGATCGTTGGAGCTTAAAAAGCTAAAAAAAATCTGGTCGTGGAGTTAAAAGGAGACCAGCTGGTTTATTTATGAGTTTGTTCTACTGTGAAAACCAGTGAATGAAATGAAGGTGGGTGTGTATCTGGTATTCTCAGTCTTAAGCTAGAAACGTAAAGAAAAATGGATATGGTTATAAAGCTCATGGATCGAGACCCTCTATGAGAAGCTAAATGAAGTCTGGACCCTTCAAACTGCATTGAACCCATACCCCATGTTAGAAATACGTTTTTACGTATTTAGGAAGATTCGGTCACTCCGACAATATATTTAGTAGTAGCTCGTAGTCTAGTATCTTTATAGTTATTAAACAAGGAAAAGCACGGTCCATGTCATGTATGGCCGGCCCAACAATGTAAGCATAAGCCCATCTTATGGGCTTGGTATATAAACCCTCTCCTTTGTTGGAGAGGGTGTGGTTTTCTCATACTTTACATATAGTAAAAGGTGTATTCTCTACTTTCTCTCTCTAAAGTGTGTGTGAAATCTACCATCTTTCTATCTCTTTCTCTCTCCAGAATATAAATAGATTTACAATATCTTACAAATGGTATCAAGAGCCATGGGATGATTGTATTATTTATGTGTTTGTGTTCTTGATTTTGTGTCTATTTTGATCCAAAATCAATTGATCCATTTCTTTTTTTGTTTTTTTATGGTTTATCCTTCATACAAATCATCTACATATTTGTGGTAGAGATTTGGTATTGTTATTTCGGTTAAAAACACAAAACTTTTTGGTATTTGGATCATTTTTTGGCTTGAACTCACATATTTGATGTGTTAGATCCGAGATATCAGGAAGTCTGTTGAAGAAATCATTCTACCTCAGAATATTCTTGTGATTATTGCGAAGTAGTCACGAGGGTTTTTGTTTATTCAGAAGTTGTCTCGAGGGTTTTGGAATTGCGAAGTCACCAATTGTTCATATTCCGAAGTTCATCATTTGGGATTTGGATTCCGAAGTCGCTTTGCGAAGACAATATTCAGAAGTTAATTTCTCTCAAGATTCCGAAGTTCATCTTTACAGGATTCCGAAGTCACCAAGTCACTCCTTTGGGATAGCGAAGTTGACAGTTTGGTTTTTTTCCGAAGTTGTTCGTATTTTGGGATTGCGAAGTGAACTACTTTAATAAATTCCGAAGTTCTCCAAAGAATTATTCCGAAGTTATCCAAGGCCATATTCCGAAGTACTCTACAAGGCCATATTTCGAAGTACTCAACACCCAACATTCCAAAGTTCTCAAGAAACAAAATTCCAAAGTACTCAACAGCCAACATTCCGAAGTTCTCAAGAAACAAAATTCCAAAGTACTCAACATTCAACATTCTGAAGTTCTCAAGAAACAAAATTCTGAAGTACTCAACATTCAACATTCCTAAGTACCATAACGTCAACATTGCGAAGTGATATTTCAACTTTATTTCGAAGTTCTCAATCAGGTATTCCGAAGTTCTTTTTCTTGGCATTATTCTGAAGTACTTTTGTGCATTATTCTGAAGTCCTTTTCTGACATTATTCTGAAGTAGATTTTTGGGTACATTCGGAAGTAGATTTTTGGTATATTACGAAGTGGATTTTTGGTATATTACGAAGTGGACGTTTCATATATTGCGAAGTAGAGTTTTGGTCAATTGAGAAGTGGATTTTTCAGCTTTATCTTCATGTATTAAACTATGTATATTCTAGAGAGAGAAACAGATAGAAAGATGGTAGATTTCACACACACTTTAGAGAGAGAAAGTAAAGAATACACCTTTTACTATGTGTAAAGTATGAGAAAACCACACCCTCTCCATCAAAGGAGAGGGTTTATATACCAAGCCCATAAGATGGGCTTGGGCTTACATTGTTGGGCCGCCAATACATGACATGGACTGGGTTTTTCCTTGTTTAATAACTATAAAGATACTAGACTACGAGCTACTACTAAATATATTGTCGGAGTGACCGAATCTTCCTACATACGTACAAACGTATTTCTAACAATCTACCGATAAGGGAGGTCACTCCAAAGTACAAGGGGGTTACCCGAGTTACAATACAATAAAAATAAACCTAGCATTCTATGCTTGTCTTGAGATCGTAGTCTTCGTATTTCTTTTCTTTTTCATTTCTGGTGAATATGTTGACGTGATCTTTGATATCAATCTTGAGCATTTGTCTCTTGCTTGGATCTTGTGCATCACTTGTGATCTTTGCCTCTTCGTGACGTCATGTCCCACATACTTATACATTTGTAATTCTTGAAAGCTTCAGAGTTTGATACAGCGGAAGACTTGACTTTTAGGCTTTCTTGAATTTTGTTGAAGTATTAAATGTAGAAAGTATAAGCATGCAGGGACGACTTCATCTTGGACTCCGCAATGCTACCATCTTCAAATGCCGCAACATGAGTAGACACAAACGAAATGGGTTTGAACATTTCATTCTATTTCGGTAGCATTTTACCTCCAGTCGGTGAAGACCGTTGGACGATATATAAAATATCGTACTTGTGACATGTTGATTTAATTAAAAATCTCCTTGACAAGATTTCGCGGGTAACCCCGTTCTCTTTACTCGACCGTTCAAAGCTGACTGCGAACATAAAGAGTGAATCATTTGGAGAAAATTATCCGCATGACTGACGCCGTCAATTCTGATTCCTGGAACAAGTTTGATTCAGTAAAGAATTGCACCATCGTTGCTTTCCAGTTGTCACGAGCTTGATTCATATTGAATCTTGCAAGTTACCTACCAAGTGTTGTTTGAGGTTAACAAAAGAAGGATTTCCACTCATCACTGTGAACACTTAAGAGTGTCACTCTGAGTGTTCGGCAAGATCATTAAGATATTGCATAGAGGCCTGGAACGTGATTAAATTCAATTAAGAATTAAACCACTGTTGCTTTCCAGTTATCACAAGTTTGGTTGATAAAGAATCGCACAAGTCACCTACCATGAGCGTTTTGATGTTCGCTCAAGAAGGATTTCCATCTTCATTGTAAATACATACGTATTACTCGGATGTTCAGGCAAGATCATGAAGATTTTGCGTAGGACTCTTAAGATCTTTCTTACTTTTCACAGTGTGTGAAGAAGCAAGGAATTATGAAAGTGTGTCCTAATGAGATATTTGATGATCTCAAATGGCTCTAGACTCGATCGTGCATTTTGGATTTTAGTGATCGGAGGCTGGAGAGGAGTGCCACCATTTCAATACCAATTTATTTGGAGTGTGTAAATCAATAGATAATGAGTTTATCTCCGTGTGATTAAAACAAATATCTTTTGAGAGATATCTGAGTTAGCTGGGATGGGTTGTGCATTGCATCACTGGGTCCATGATGTCTATCTTCAATATCGAGCATCATTAATAATGATCTCAATAGCATATGTATTGACTCGGTTTCTGCCTAAGTTTGTAAGGAAGGCTTCTTTCTTTATACCCTTTATCTTTACAATTCTTTTTCATTCATCAACCCACTTCAATGCTTACCAATACGTCATAACTAGCACCTTGTTGTGATTGTTCCAGTGTTAACTTAAGTACTTGGTCGGCATTCAGCTACATTCACAATCTTTCTTCATCTTTCCTAAGGACTACTTTTTCTAGATGTGGAATGTCCTTGGGAAGATTCCTCCGGTTTTGGAAGAATCATTGGACTTAACCTATCCTACCATCCTTATGTCACCACAATCTTCATCTTCGTGAAATAAATAGGTTTAGGGTAAGTATATGTCACCATGAAATCCATTTTGGTATAGCAAATCCATTTTCCTCCCCTTAACATATGCCACGATATTCGAAAACATTTTGCACATGTCGGAATGAGCCATCACGTTAAGTCAAACCATTTTTGATTAATCATTTCCCATATTAAATCACATTTTCTCCCCATATTAAAAATATTAACCCAACCTTTTTTATATATATCAATTGATTTAATGATCTTTAAAGAAATTTTTGGGAAGAAAAATGCAAATCCAATTATCTTCATGATACCAAATTGTGAGATATGATAACGATTTGTAACATGATCACATATTTACTATATAGGAATGAAGTGACAAAGATGGACTTGATTGATGAGAACATCACGTGATAAGATCAAATGGTTCTTATCAGCAAATGTTAGTCGCCTCGTCACGTTTGAAGTTATCTCTTGACATCACATGTACGATTGGTATTGTTGTCTTGACACCAATTAGTGAGCTTGGCACTTTCGGCATCAAAGATTCTGAATGCTTGATAATTGATCCCCCTCAATTGTTGATCCGTGTTCAATTGAAAGAGTTGTAGTCTCCATTTGAGTAGTCGCATCGTCGAGTATATAGATACCAACTGTAGATTGCTATGATTGTAGAAATGATAACTTCATAAAAACAAGATTTCTCTTGTTGTAACAAATAAATGCACTGATGCGTACATATATCCGTGTTAGATTGTGTTATAACGTAAACATAATCCCTTACATGGTTATAAAGAAAACCATGACCGATAAAATTAATTCCCGTTGTTGAGCCAAAGCTTTCATAAGAAATATTTGACTTGAATATGAAAAACGGATTGCAGTCTGAAATAACTACAAGCCATATCGGCTTGTTTTATTAAATATTTACAACTTTTGTACGAACTCTATTTAAGGCGCGGTGTCAATATTAATCAACATTTCTAAGGCAGTAAATGTTAACGTACCAAAAGACATGCCTTTGAAAAATAAAGTAAAAATATTTTTGGATTTTTATGAAATTTTTCAATTTTTAGGGTTTTTATATGGTTTTATTTTTTTGTATTTTGCTTTTGTGGATAAAAATATAAACAAAATACAGATGACACCAAGGATACGGAGAATAGTTTACCACCACTATTCTTTCGCTTCATCTGCCAGTTCCTTAAGAGTCTCGGGCGAGAAAGTTCTCAATCCTAACTTGTCGGCCAAAAATTCAATTCGAGTGCGATCTAAAGCCTTTGTGAAAATATCCGCCAATTGATACTCAGGTCGGACAAAGTAAAGCTCGATCACTCTATTTTCCACTTGATCCTTGATAAAGTGGTAGCGAATGTCAATATGCTTCGACCGGGAGAATTGAACGTTGTTGCAGCATAAGGCAATTGCACTTTTGTTGTCGCGGTACATCGGAATTTTGTTGAAACCTAGACCATATTCGGTGAATTGCGATCTCATCCAAAGAATTTGAGCACAGCAACCAGACATAGCTATGTATTCTACCTCCGTACTTGAAATTGCAGCGCTTTTCTGCCTTTTCGATGCCTAACTGATTAGTCGATCTCCTAGTAGTTGCAAAGTTCCACTTGTGCTACGCCTTGTATGTTGACAACCCGCGTAATCCGCATCTGTATATGCCATGAGTGCAAACGAAGTGTCCTTCGAGTACCAAAGTCCATGATTAATGGATCCTTTAAGAAATCGAAATATCCGTTTAACAGTAGCTAAGTGTAACTCAGTAGGCCTAGTTTGATACTTAGCACCCATACATATAGCAAATTGAAGATCAGGTCGACTAGCTGTGATATACAGAAGGGTACCGATCATTCCAGATAAAGTGTCAGATCAACAGCAATCCCGTGTGCATCTGCATCTAGCTTAGTTCGTTCCACCATTGGGGTGTCCACGGGGTCGCAAGGTTCCATCTTATATTTCTTATGCGATTCAAGGGCATACTTGGATTGATTGATAAAGATGCCTCTGGGACTCTGAGATATCTGAAGTCCTAAGAAAAATGATACGTTGCCCATCATTGACATCTTAAACTTGGAATACATGAGTGTTCCAAACTCATCGGACAAGGTTTGGGTCGAGGCTGCAAATATAATATCATCAACATATATTTGTACCATAATCATATCTTTACCTCATTTCTGAATGAACAGCATGGGATCCACCTTGCCTTTAGCGAAGCCTTGTGTAATGAGGAATTGTGATAATAGATCATACCACGTGCGTGGAGCTTGCTTTAGCCCATAAAGAGCCTTCTTAAGCTTGTACACGTGATTAGGATATTTAGAATTCACAAAACCATCTGGCTGTTGAACATAAACCTCTTCCTTGACTTCACCATTTAGAAATGCCGTCTTCACATCCATTTGATAGACGGTCATTTTCATGTGGGCAACATAAGCCAAGAATAGACTAATAGCTTCCAAACGGGCAACCGGTGCAAGGGATTCCAAGAAGTCTATGCCCAATAATTGCTTGTATCCACGAGCTACTAGTCAAGCTTTTTCCTTAATATTTCGCCTAACTCATCGAGTTTCACCTTGTAAACCCATTTTAAAGTGAGTAACTTCACTTTATTCGGGCATGGGACAAGTTCCCATACATCAAGACGTACAAATTCTTTATGTTCTTCTTGCATAACTTCTATCCAACAAGATTGGGTAAATGCTTGTTGCCACGTCTTAGGTTCAACTTCACTGAGAAAAGCATCAAAATGACAAAGCATTGCACTTTCTTGTAACTGACTCCGTGTGGATAACGGACGATTAGGGTGACTAATAATAGAATATATAGGATGATCCTTTGTCCACGTGTTGTCATGTTCACGAATCCGTGGCTTGGAGTAGACCGTAGTACGAGCTTCATCTGAGGTGGACGACCCGGCTTGATTATGGTCGGGAATTGGTACACCAAAGAATGGAAGTTCACGCATTTGAGCGAATTCCAAGTCATGATCATCATCATCCACTTCATCATGAATAGGAATGACATGGGTAGTTGGAACATGTGCTGGTTGAGAATTACTCGTTGAAGATGTCTCTTGTCCAATTGTTGGTGTAGACGTATCTGATTGTGCTACGGTTGCTGGAGCGACAACTTCAGTAACCGGAGCTATTACTTCAGGTTCTGTAGCAACAATACTTGGACGAGTAAATAATTCATCAAAGAACGGTTGAAACAACGTATCCTATTCATTCTTAGAAGGTGGTGTAAATGATGATGAAGTGGGGTTGTTTGGGACAAGACCAGATCTAATGTTACTGGGTCCCATTTCATGAAGTGCGGGTTCGGAGCTGCTTTGCTCAGAAGCCATTGCTGTTAGCTCATCAAAATCAACATTTATAGTTTCGAGGATTTTACGAGAATTACGGTTGTAGATTCGGTATGCTTTCTTTGCGGGTGCATAACCAATGAAAATGCCAATATCAGCCTTTGGTTGAAGTTTTCCCAAATTGTCGCCATCATTATTTGGATAGCAAAGAGAACCAAATACATGAAGATATGATAAATCTGGTACTTTTCCATGTAGAACCTCATAAGGTGTTTGACCATGGCGTTTTCGAATTAGTGACCGGTTTTTGGTGTACACTGTCGTAGATACTGCTTCTGCCCATAAAAATAATGGAGCCTTTGTGTAAACTAACATCGTTCGAGCTGCTTCCATAAGTGTGCGATTTCGCCTTTCAACGACACCGTTTTGTTTTGGAGTGCGAGCAATGGATGTTTCATGAGATATGCCAACTTCTTTATAATACTTACGCAGAGTTTGATTCACAAATTCAATTCAATTATCTGTACGAATGCGTCAGACAGTAGCTTTGACACAATTGAATCATCTTGAGAAAGTCGATGATAACTTTAGGTGCCTCATCTTTTGTAGCAAGAAATTTCACCCATGTAAACCGGGAGTAATCATCTTCCATGACGAGGATGTACTTTTTACCACCAAGACTTTCAACACGCATTGGCCCACAAAGATCCATATGCAACATATAAAGTTTCTCTTGGTTGGTGTCTTCAGTCTTGGGTTTGTATGATTTCTTAGTGCTTTTCCCCATTGTGAAACACCCCTTACTCGAAATGACCAAAAATTTAAAAACTTTTCGAGTAAACGACATGCCCCAAAGTTGACCTTCTGTGAATCTTTTATAAACCGACCATAATCTATTTCAAATCAAACCTTGTTACTATATTTGCATTAAAGTAGACTCGATTACCTACGAAACGATACGTGACACGAATACCAACGACTTACGAATTACGAGATATGACCTTTTAAAAGAAATAATCAAAACCTGTCAAACCCCTCTTGTGCATTGTGGACACCTCAAATGCACTAAAGACCTCTTTAGTGCACTAGGACCCTTTAATACACTAAGGGACCCCTTTGGTACACTAAAGGCCTTCTAGTACACTAACTACTCATTTGATACACTAAACACCTCTAGTGCACTAAATACTCCTTTGGTACACTAAAGACCCTCTAGTGCACTAAAGACCCCCTTTAGTGCACTATTTTCTCAAAATGACCCATAAGCCATTTAAACATGAGATCAACTCTCTAAACCTATACTTAAACATATGAACATCCCATTAAGCTAGAAATATACCATGGACACAGTTTCATATAATTCTTGACCCGTTTGACTAAAAATAGGTTGATATGGAAACATACTTTTTCCTACACATTCCTTTTATGCACATTTAGACCCACACTATTTTATGCAAATCTCTTCTTTGCACTAAAAGACCCTTTGTGCACTATTTTTTAAAAAACCGTTCTAGTGCACTAAAATACCCCTCAAGTGCATTATGTTTCTAAAAACACTTCTAGTGCACTAAAATATCCCTCAAGTGCACTATTTTCTAAAAAACAATTTAGTGCATAAAAAACAGCCCTTGAATGCACTATTTTCTTGCATACCCCTTTAGTGCACTATTGACCCTTTTTTCTGGAAAATAACTTCTATAACAAAATATAAAATAAAAACAAACATAATTCATTCATATATCATAATAGATCGTTTTAACAAACATTCGGGGTCTAAGCGACCATGAATACATACCTTACCGTATATACCAAACACCCATTTTTACCCATTTCACATAAGGCACCTTAATGACAGACATGACCATCATTATATAACATAGACCTGGACTTAGACACATAACAACATTACCAAAAACACTAGTTACAACATTTGGGGTTCAACCTTGATTCGAGCTCGGTATCTAGTACTAAGCTCATATGGATGTTTCCATCTAGCGTATACCTCTTTTATATCATATTCCAAGCATCGTCATCGCCACAATGTACCTACACATGTTAGCATTTATAACATGTAAGCGTTACATGCTTAGTAGGTAAAACTAGCATAACATGTTGTTATATCACACCACATGTAAGCTCTAACAATAACTAATATTCTATTAAAAATACCTTACATCAATCATATTACAACAAGCATCACATAGCCACAATCATCACATAGCCACAATCATCACATAGCACTTAACATCCTAGAACAACTTTAACATATCAATCACTTTAACTATATTGGCTATAACAAAGCATAAAAAAACACTTAACATACATGAAAGATTAATATAAAACATGTTGCCATTGTTTTACTTACCTTGGCTCCATAGCTAAGTCACCAACAAACTTCTTAGCTATCATCAGCCTAATCATCATCATTATCATCCTTACTTGGTCTTTATTCAACAATCATCAAAATCACCTATTTTCATATAATTTCAATACAATTAACAGGGGTTTACACAACCCATAATACATACCCATCATTATTTCTAATCCTTTTAACCATCTTTATCATAACCCAAATCCTTTTAAGCTTAAGATGATCATATCATGATCATCCCAAAATCATCAAATCAATCTTAATTCATTATTAATCATAACTCCATATCATTAACACTTTAATATATGTTTTGGAATGATAATTACCTAAAACCCCCAATTTGGTTACATGAACCCTAAATTATAATTCATTAATTAAACTTAATATGAGATTACTTATTTGTATAGAATCCTCAATAAGCTTAACCTTCAATTCCACTTTTACCTTTTTCATCAATAAATCATCATATTATGATTTTCCCTCTTCTTTTCCCTTCCAAACCGTCACGCACAAACACACTAAAAAATGAGGAATTGTGTGGACAATTCCAGGGACTTATCACTAGTTAGGTAGTTATGAGTTTGATCAAATGACACTTTAGGTCCCTTAAGTATATTTTTGTATATATGTGACACATCATATTTTATACAACCACATTACACATACTTTGACCATTAGTTTGACTATAGGGTTGACTAGCCAATCACATAACGTCTCCAAACTTACAAAGTCATAGTCAAACTCATGCAATGGCATTATCGTAAATAATACTTAAAAGCTGGTTTTGGGATGTTATAAATCTATCTCCCTTATTTAGATTTCGTCCTCGAAATCTTGTTTGCTTAACACTTGTGACCTTCCAAACCTTTATATATATATATATATATATATATATACCTAAGGCCCATTTCATAATTATTATGTCAACTATCATTCTTTAGCTATAAAACTAATATCTTAACAATCATAAGTCACTAACACAAAATTTTAAATATTAAAACTTCACTTATTTTCACATAATTAACACAACCTTACAACCATTCTCAATGACACCGTGTCATTAGCGTCATAACACATTATGAAATTTCTCTATTTCACATACAATTTTACTTAACAATCACATAACTTCACAAAATTATATAATTTTTCCAATCATCATGGCTTGTCATATGGAAACGTTTACCGTTTTGACTTTATATAAATCAAATTTCGATATTCATTCTAATTGTACTTATGTAACATAGAGGCACACAACGGGTAATATCACATTCTACATAATAGCCACACATATTTTCTAAGATGAGGACAACTCATGTTAATATCATACTCCAAAAGTTATGTCTTACTTCAACATTGTAATAAATACCTTCCACATGGTAATAAATTTTTAACCTTATACATCATTTAAGCATTTTTTTACCATTCTCATATAATCTGTTTTTCTTACAATCTCTAACTTGTTTTAGTTTTTTTTCCTCATTCTCTTATTCTCATACTCATACAATGTCGGATACAAATAATCCCACTCATTTACAATTCATGACTTGCATAAAGAGGCGTCCCAATTTATGTAAGTGATTAGTTATAAACTTATGGTTCGGCGATTTACAACTTCCTTATTTAAATGAAAAGACATCCCAATCCGTTTAAATAAGGGGATTATAAACCATCCTACTTAAGCATGCCCAACACCACACTCATATTCATCTTTTATAGCCTTGGATCCAATCTCATTAACTTTCTTTTCTCAAAGGAAACTTGACACTCTCCCCGTAGGGATTTGTCCTTTACACATACCCTTACGGTATCACCAACCTCGCGTTGATATTTATATTCTTAAGTTATCCCGAATGATACATCAAATTAGGCTATCCCAAAGGATACCATTGCATTTGGATATCCGGAAGGATATCATTACATTTGGCTATCCCGAAGGATAAATTACCTTAGGCTATCCCGAAGGATACCATCACATTAGGCTATCCCGAAGGATACCATTACGTTAATCTTTGGATCCAAGCTAAATTTAAATTTATCCTTATTTACCCCTTTTACGCTATTTGTATACTTTTCTAATCAAATACTTTTCATTTTCCTGATTCTTGCCTTACGCAATTTCAACACACCGTTACCATCTTTCATTATATTTTACAAAATCCATATGATACTTGTAAATTCATATCTATGATGCATTTACAAAATGAAATTAGCTTTTTCGCGTCAATTACAAGTTGACCCCTTACATTATTTTACACAATATATATCACTTTAGGCTATTAATCTTGTTTACGTATAATAACTTCACATTCTGTTTGCTTTACAACATACACATTAATCCATTTTATTCATCATACATCACTTTCATTCATCAACATGAATATATTCATTCTTTATCATTCCTTTAGCGCATTAAGAATCATGTAGATTTTGAGCGTAACTTACTTAAGCATCAATCATTTATCACATTTATCCATATTTCGCTATTGCGATTAAGTTCTCATGTTATATACAACATTCTCATTAATTCTTATAATTCTGTTGGTCATAATAATATATTATATTTATGCATTTAAGCAAACTCATCTTTCTTCATCTTTCTTCCTCGTTCTTATAACAATATCTTTCTATCATGGTATTTTGCATTCGTTAAGTCATCATGTCTCAATTATACAGTTACATAACATGCTTACAAGCATCTATTCTTGATATATTTAAATTATTGTAGGCCCTTATTCAATATTAAACTTAACATATAGCTAGACCATATATTGGTCACACATCACAATGTAATTACATTCGCTTACCATAACTTTTAATATTTAAACTTCTAGTGATTTATATTTATGCCTTATTCATCATTCATATAAATCTCATAAGATCTTAGTGCCACACCTTCATTCAGTACTTATACATATAATTACTACCACAAACTTTAATTCACATACATACACGTAATTGCACTTTACACTTTTCAACAAGTGGTTTATATTCTTAACGCATTCGAAACATTTAGTCTATGATAAAATGATACATAGTACATTTCATAATCATTCAATATCTAATCATCTTAATTATAATCAAAACCACAAGTGCTAACTATCTTATAACTAAGGCATTCACATTCTTCGCTACTTACACTTACGTTTTACGCATCTACGAGTGGTCTAAGTTTAGGCAACCAATAGTGAAAACCTATTTCACTTAGACCGAAGCTCTGATACCAAGTTGAAACACCCCTTACTCGAAATGACCAAAAATTTAAAAACTTTTCGAGTAAACGACATGCCCCAAAGTTGACCTTCTGTGAATCTTTTATAAACCGACCATAATCTATTTCAAATCAAACCTTGTTACTATATTTGCATTAAAGTAGACTCGATTACCTACGAAACGATACGTGACACGAATACCAACGACTTACGAATTACGAGATATGACCTTTTAAAAGAAATAATCAAAACCTGTCAAACCCCTCTTGTGCATTGTGGACACCTCAAATGCACTAAAGACCTCTTTAGTGCACTAGGACCCTTTAATACACTGGTCCCCCTTTGGTACACTAAAGGCCTTCTAGTACACTAACTACTCATTTGATACACTAAACACCTCTAGTGCACTAAATACTCCTTTGGTACACTAAAGACCCTCTAGTGCACTAAAGACCCCCTTTAGTGCACTATTTTCTCAAAATGACCCATAAGCCATTTAAACATGAGATCAACTCTCTAAACCTATACTTAAACATATGAACATCCCATTAAGCTAGAAATATACCATGGACACAGTTTCATATAATTCTTGACCCGTTTGACTAAAAATAGGTTGATATGGAAACATACTTTTTCCTACACATTCCTTTTATGCACATTTAGACCCACACTATTTTATGCAAATCTCTTCTTTGCACTAAAAGACCCTTTGTGCACTATTTTTTAAAAAACCCTTCTAGTGCACTAAAATACCCCTCAAGTGCATTATGTTTCTAAAAAACACTTCTAGTGCACTAAAATATCCCTCAAGTGCACTATTTTCTAAAAAACATTTTAGTGCATAAAAAAACAGCCCTTGAATGCACTATTTTCTTGCATACCCCTTTAGTGCACTATTGACCCTTTTTTCTGGAAAATAACTTCTATAACAAAATATAAAATAAAAACAAACATAATTCATTCATATATCATAATAGATCGTTTTAACAAACATTCGGGTCTAAGCGACCATGAATACATACCTTACCGTATATACCAAACACCCATTTTTACCCATTTCACATAAGGCACCTTAATGACATACATGACCATCATTATATAACATAGACCTGGACTTAGACACATAACAACATTACCAAAAACACTAGTTACAACATTTGGGGTTCAACCTTGATTCGAGCTCGGTATCTAGTACTAAGCTCATATGGATGTTTCCATCTAGCGTATACCCCTTTTATATCATATTCCAAGCATCGTCATCGCCACAATGTACCTACACATGTTAGCATCTATAACATGTAAGCGTTACATGCTTAGTAGGTAAAACTAGCATAACATGTTGTTATATCACACCACATGTAAGCTCTAACAATAACTAATATTCTATTAAAAATACCTTACATCAATCATATTACAACAAGCATCACATAGCTACAATCATCACATAGCCACAATCATCACATAGCACTTAACATCCTAGAACAACTTTAACATATCAATCACTTTAACTATATTGGCTATAACAAAGCATAAAAAAACACTTAACATACATGAAAGATTAATATAAAACATGTTGCCATTGTTTTACTTACCTTGGCTCCATAGCTAAGTCACCAACAAACTTCTTAGCTATCATCAGCCTAATCATCATCATTATCATCCTTACTTGGTCTTTATTCAACAATCATCAAAATCACCTATTTTCATATAACTTCAATACAATTAACAGGGGTTTACACAACCCATAATACATACCCATCATTATTTCTAATCCTTTTAACCATCTTTATCATAACCCAAATCCTTTTAAGCTTAAGATGATCATATCATGATCATCCCAAAATCATCAAATCAATCTTAATTCATTATTAATCATAACTCCATATCATTAACACTTTAATATATGTTTTGGAATGATAATTACCCAAAACCCCCAATTTGGTTACATGAACCCTAATTTATAATTCATTAATTAAACTTAATATGAGATTACTTATTTGTATAGAATCCTCAATAAGCTTAACCTTCAATTCCACTTTTACCTTTTTCATCAATAAATCATCATATTATGATTTTCCCTCTTCTTTTCCCTTCCAAACCGTCACGCACAAACACACTAAAAAATGAGGAATTGTGTGGACAATTCCAGGGACTTATCACTAGTTAGGTAGTTATGAGTTTGATCAAATGACACTTTAGGTCCCTTAAGTATATTTTTGTATATATGTGACACATCCTATTTTATACAACCACATTACACATACTTTGACCATTAGTTTGACTATAGGGTTGACTAGCCAATCACATAACGTCTCCAAACTTACAAAGTCATAGTCAAACTCATGCAATGGCATTATCGTAAATAATACTTAAAAGCTGGTTTTGGGATGTTATACATTGTACACGCAGAACACAAATGATCCTTGTGAAATGAAAGTTTAGAAAGACCACGAACAAGTTCGTTTTTCTCCAAATGATTAATAGCGTCAAAGTTAAGATGAGATGACCGTCGATGCCGTAACCATGACTTAGTCTTCCATTCTTTGGAGAAGAGACATACGGGAGAAGAGACCATCATATATTTAGAGACAAAGTGTACAAATTATTCCCTCGAGTACCTTTCAATAAATCTACCCCTTCAAAATTACGAATGAAGCAGGTATGCTCAAGAAAAGCGACTTCAAGGTTTGAATCACAAAATTGTCCCACAGAAAATAAGTTGTGACCGAGTCCTTCCACATAATACACTCTTGAAATAATAACATTCCCAATATGATATTCACCATAAGCCATTATCTTTTCACTATGATCATTTCAGAATCGAACCGTACCAAGAAACTTGCTGACGAAATTTTTGAGGTGAGAGCGATCTTCGATCATATGCTTGGAGAAACCAGAGTCCAAATACTAGAGAACAATTTGGACCACCTGTTTTCATCAACAACAGTAGACAATGCATTAGAAACTATTGGTTCCGGAGTGTTAGCAGATACAGATACAAAATTATCAGAATTGTTAACATTTGTGTTAACCTTAGTTTTCGAGCGTTTTCTAATGTAAGTTTTACCCATAACAGGTTTTATTGTTCCAACTTTATGAGGTTTTGGATTATTAGTGGGCACTACAGTGGGAGTAGACCTATTTAAAGGGCACTTGGTTCCTACAGTAGTGTCGATGTTCCTAGTTATAGGACACGCTTGTGTTTTGGTAGCCTTGGTACTCCTAGTTAAAGGGCACGCTTTCTTCGCTGTAATAGGAGTGATCCTAGTTAAAGGGCACGCATTTCATACTATAGTGAAAGTTCTACCAGTGGGACGCCACATCCAGCCAACTTGGGTTAACACTTTCCCATGTAGTTTCCATTCTAAACCATTTTTACGGGCATTCATCTCATTCACATGGTCAATAAGACAAGAATCATGACGACTAGAAAACATACATTCATTACAATTCCAACATTTCAAATTAGAATTCACAATAGGCGTAGAACACTGCACAACCGCAGAGCCTTTTGGTTTAGCTACATGATTCTTTTTATTCAAAACAGAAATAACATTCCTAGGGTGGGCTTCTACTTTCTTCTTCACTTGACTACTAGATGAGGGCAAGATCCTATCATTCTACATGTTTCTTGTAAGCTTAGACCTTTGAGCCTTAGTAGTGGTGTTTACTCCTGTAGAAGGCAACACGGTAATATTAGAAGCTGGTTTTGATTTTGCCTTATCTTTAGAGACCAATGTTTGAGATAGTTTAGTCCTAGGCCCCTTGTTAAGTGGTGTGACGGTGGTGAGGTTCCCTTTGATCGCACTAGAGGACGATGCTGAGATGGTGGTTGCGTTATCCACAACATTCATACCTTTTAGGGTACGAAGTGTTTCCTTTAACTCAGCCAAAGCCAAATTTTTATCACAAATTTGTTCCCTCAAATCAGATAATTCCACCGACTTTCGATTCAATCATTCAATCAAAGATTGATTTTGTGTAGTGGTATTAGCACATGCGGGCTTTAATGAATCGAAGAGTCATGTATTTTTCTGTTTTAAGTTATCAACTTTGGACAAAAGCTTGGAAACTCGATTATCTAGATCTAGTTTAAAAATCTCAGCGGCCTCAAGTACTTGCACACAGTTAATCTCCTTAGATTTCTCTATGTCTATGGGCAATAATTTAGCAATCTTGTCACTTGGCTGACACTGTGGTGTTTCAAAAATCTCCTTAATAGATTGATTTTCACATTCAAGTGAAATACAATGTTTTTGAATCTCATCAAAACGGTTTGAAAGCGAAGTATAAGAATCTTGAAGCTTTAAAAATTCAACGTTAGATTTGTGACAAGTACTATCTACCACATTATCCACAGATTCAATATTATACACAATAGAATCATTATCAACACTATTATTCACATAGACAGAAACAATATAATGTGACATCACTTGCTTCAGAAGTTGATCATTTTGTCATGAAATTCGTTCTATATCAATTAAACAGTTTTCATAAGCAGCATCCATTTCATTGAAAACACGTTTAACTTCATTTATTTCCAAAACCAAATCTTGATCAATATTACTAAAACAAGCTTTAATATTGTTTACAAACAGAACAATTTTGTCTCGAAGTGCAGCTCTAGTGTGCTCAAAATTCCATTCACCTTCCGTTATGGCCGAAGCCGTCGTACGTTCCTTAATGACCTTTTCAAAATCGGCAAAGTGTTGGTGCAAAGCATTTAAGCTGTCTGACACCTTACTTGTCGGTGGAATTAACATAGTTAAATCCTTTTTTGACAAGTTTAGGAGACGTACTAGGAAGGTTTTCATTTGACAAACTTTGGGGCACAACAGCTGATAATTGAGCTAATTCCTTTTGTAAACGAATACGTGTATTTTTTTTAAATTGATCTTTATTATGCTGAACATAATCAATCTTATGGAATGTGGAAAACACTTTAGATCGAGTTTCTTCCGTAAGTGACATTGTCTTCTCACCATCACGAACATAAGGTGCTTCTTTCGATTTGCCAGTTAGGGTCACATCATAAAGACAAGGAATATATTCCTGAGCTTGTTTTGCATAACCGGGATTAGGTGGTAAATCTTGAAGACGCTTAATTTCTAGTTCTTTGAATGATTTAGTTAAGATATGAATCTTTTCTATGGAAGCGTATTGTTTTAAAAGCTATTGTTCCTTGAATTTAAGAAGTTTGGTAGCATGAATTTTCGTTTCAAGCTTTTGAGACTCGAGAGTTTCGAAATTCATTTTAAGTTTTTGAAAATCACTGACAACCGACTTTTTTTCTTTTAATTCATTGGAAATACTAGCTCTTAATGATTCTATTTCATTTAAGTGTTCTATCATTTCAAAACAAAATTGGTCAAATTCAGAATAAGTTATTTTCTCTGCTTGAGGGACCATTTCAAAAGCTTTGACCTTTTCCTTATACAGCACAAGCTCAACGGTTAGATTGGCATTCAATTCTATGGATTGAAGGAAGGCCACATTCATGTTATGAATAATATGTTTAGGCACCATAACCAAATCATGTTGATCATAAGATTCCATATCCCTCGTAGCATTTGGTTGAGGCTCACTCAAATGTGTTGGATTGGATACCACATCATTTGAGTTACTAGTTCCCGAATGCCGTTCGAGGTTGTCATTCTTATGCTCAACTTGATGTGGATAATCATGAACAGTACTAGATGTATTAGATGTGGTTGGTACCTCGCTGACGACATCAGAACCATAGTGAGAGATATTACCAACGACAACAGCTTGGGCTGTGTGAATGTCATCACAATCCGGATCATATGCATCAAGATCATCTGCTTGATATGCTGCATTAGAAGTAGAGACGACTGCTGATATGAGCTTAAATACTCATATCATTTGTATCTATAAACAATCAATATATGCAAATAATGTATCAAAAATGCCTTGTATATGTTTGTTTCTTGTTTTAATGTGTGTAGGTACCAAGTTCGCGAAAATCGGCAAAACCGACACGAAGTTTGAAGAAAAGATCGAAGACGCCAAAAACAAGCTCGACTTTAGCGGATTTGATATTGATGAAGCTAATGGGCCAAGTGGGACCCACATTTGGGAAAATGGGCTCAAAAGCCCATTTGAGATTCCAGATAATACTATGTTTTGTTTGAAAGTCCAAATGGCCCAAATGGCAACCTATATACACGGATGGAAGTATGAAGCCGAATAACATTTGCTATGACAAACGAATTGGACTCAAAGTCCAATTCATTATCAAATTGGGACAAATTTAGACGAAGGAAGTGAATCTTTGGGCCCTTGAACCCATTAGGGATTGGTTTATTTACAAACACTTTGAGAGTTATTAACTCATTTTCAGTCAACGTGTATATACACGTCACATTCTCACCCACTTCACACGTTTTTCCCATTCACACACAATTAAATATATGTCGATACTCTCTACGTCACTTTTCTTCTTCTCCTACCCCAAATTAAACCAGTAACATTCACTGTTTAGAAAACCCAAATCAAATAAACTCAACAAAAATTGGGGCTTTTCCATCACACGTGTGATTCACACAAGAGGAAATAAAACCCCCAAAGTTTTGGAAGGCAGAAGTGGAAGGAACAAGCTACGTGGCAAAGGTTTATTGGAGACAACACCTCATCCTCCTCAAACCACCAATAAGAGGAGGCCAAATCAGCATCAAACTAACACAACTAGCACAAACGGATGCCACGTTGGTGATCCGTGTGCTAGTTGTGTATTTACAGCCATTCGATCTAAACAACCAAGAGAGAGAAAGAAGAATAGATGATCCAAGGGCCTGAAATCCATCTTCCTCAACAAACTCAGCAACCCACACCCTCTCGGGTTTGCCTATAAATACTGTCAATTTTTCCTTTGTATGCATTCTAATTTTTACTTTATCGTTATAATGTTTAGATAGATAGGAAAATTTGTATTTCTCTTTTTAATAGTATTGTAACGATTCAGAGTTTAATAAAAGTTGTTTTTAAAGTTTCAATTTGACTGGTTACTTTTCTGTTATATTTTTATTACAAATTTTCTCCTGATAATCTGTTTAGCATTATAAATATATTAATTGATTAAAGTTTTTTACCATAGCTTTAATTAATTGATATAAAGTGAGATTGTGAATTAAATCAAACCCCACTGGTTTGATAAAATAAACTGTTACTGGATCGAATATGATGATGGTGTTGGTCGAACGGTGAATGGAGATTGAAGGTGGTGTAGATTCGGGTTCACAAGGTTGTTCAGCACAACCTTCGTCTCAACGGAAATCTCCAAAAGGTGCCTATCTCTTTTATTTTACATGTTTTTTAGATTAATTTTTGTTTAAATATTTATATGATTTAAATATTTGAGTGGTTTATGCGTATTTGTATCTGCTTGTTTTATGTTAATTTATGATTGTTTAAATAAATCTGATATTGTATGATCGAGATTGAATTTGTTTAGGGATTATTAGTTTTAACTAATTTGGTATGATAGTATTTGACTGCTAATGAGAGTTCTGTTAGTTTCATTCTGATTTCGAGAGTTTTTCAGTGTTAAAACTTGTGTGTTATATCTACTTAGCTGATTTTATAGAAGGTATCGGGTAAAATAGCTTTTCATTGCTGCTTGGTTGTGTTACATTGAGTTCATTTGTTAAAATCTGTCAGTTAGTCTGCTGCTAGTTAGAATCGTACTGATTAACTGATTAGCAAACCAAAGATCTGTTATTTTGCAATGATTATTAGATAGCCAATTTAGATTGCTTTTTTTAAGAAGATTTGTTGCCTGCTGCTATGTTTAGGAGATTTGTTGCGCTGAATCTGATGTAGACCTGGTCTGGCTGATCTTTTGATCTGTTGAGTCTATTATTTTCGCTTGCTGATTTAATTTGCTCAATATGCTAATGATTAGATGATATATGGATTTGTTTGATGATCCTTGTTTTATCATGTTTGATTTAACTGTTGGTTTCTCTAAAGTATTGGATGATTAATCTTGACTGTGATTTTAAACTAGTAGAGTAATTGATTTTTCTTGACTATGGTTTTTCTTGATTTAACTTGCTGAGTTATAGATTTAACAGATCCATTTGATCTTTTAAGTTCAATACTGATATCCTTATCAGTAATTTCCATATAATTTGTTTCAAAACATCATTCCTGTGATTGTTTTATGGTTTCAATTATAAAAAAAATAATATCACAAAAACAGGTCCCTTGAGAGACTCGAACCCTTGACCTCAAGGGTAAACGTCTCACGTGTTATCCATCTGAGCTAGATGCTCTTTTGTTTTTCTTCTAGTTATCTTATTATTATAGTAATATGGTTTTGGCAGATTTTTGATTATAGTTTTTGTTTCAATTTAATTTTCGTTTAAATAAATTGTAATTACTAATTTAATTAAAGTAAATTTCAGTAATCAATATTTTCAAAATTAAACTAAATAATATAATAAAAAAAATGTTTTTATTAATTTTAAAAGTTTAATTAGTTTTTCAATTAATTAGATTTCTACTATTTTAGATTTAAATAAAAATATAGTTTTTAATATAGATTTGGTTTAAGTAAAATTTAATAAATTTAATTAGTTTAAAAAGTTAATTAGATTTCTATAAATAGATTAAAAGTTATTTTTATTAAATAGATTAATTTTTATAGATTATTAAATAGTTTAAATTTTATATAGATTTAAATATTTGTCCATTAGATAAATAATTTGGGGGTTTACGATTCATGCACTTTAGGATTAAAATAAGTTTTAAATTTGTAGATTTAATTTTTAGTTTAAAAACCGAAAACCAATTCGAATCAATTGTCCAAATCGAAACAAAACGTCTCAAATTCACTTGATCTTCGTGTACAACGAACTTGGTTCATCACGTGTTTATTTAAATTCGTCTTTGGTAATTTTCGACTATTACTTTTTCCTAAAGGTAATTTTCTAAATTACCTTATAACGTATCTTAATTATCACTATACTATCACGATCACATCAAAAATTTTGGCGCCGCTGCCGGGGATCTTGTGTACGATTCGTCTTTGTGGAGATTTGTTGATCGTTGATTTGAAGACCCTTTCCGTCCTCGGAAAGTTTTGCTATTTTTCTATTATATAGTATGTATCGTTTTTCTCGTTTTTTGTGATTAATATATTGTACTACGTAGAACAATATATTTACATACTTTTCAAATAAGGCCTTAGTTGGAATTTCATCACCTATCTCTTGTAGTCGAATCTAAAACAAAAATAAAAGGCAAAATAGATAAATACTAATAAGAAGTTTGAACTCGATTTATACAAACTATAAGGTGGGTATAAGGCGACGTGCTATAAAAGGCCGTCTAAGGAAAAAGGTTTTTAAGTGCTTTGTGCCACCTCGTTTCCCCGCTTGCTTGTGCATATATTGAGAGGGAAGACCTATTATTGGTTTGCCGACTCAAGTAGTAATAATTATTATTTTTTTAGTTTACTTATTGAACCTCGAGACGTTTAGGTTTTCACCTATCGTTTCAAAGTCGACCGAGGGTAATTTACTTCCATATTAGTTATCCTTATTCCTTGTTTTAGTCGATCATTGCTTATTGAGCAATACCAAATAAAATACCAAAAATAATCTTCTTCTTGTCTAATTTCTTTTCTTCAATCCTCTAAATTCTCGTCTTTGTAGTGTATGCAATTACGTTCTTCTCGTCTTGTGATTGATTTTAATAGGCTTGAAAATATTCCTCGTAGAAATAGAAATCGTCAACAACGAATAGTGGAACCCGAGCTTCCACCTATTGTTGTAGAGATGGCCGATAACCGAACAATGGAGGAATTGCTCCGTGCACCCACCGAAGGGTATGGGGAAGCAATCGTTTTGCCGGCTATTTTGGCGGATCATTATGAGATTAAGACGGGTCTTTTATCGCTCATTCGTGCCGACCAATTTCGAGGCAATGAGACCGATAACCCGCATTCTCACATTCGGAATTTTCTTCAAATTAACTCGACTCTCAAGTTTAGAGATGTGCCGAATGACGCGATTAAGCTCATGCTTTTTTCGTACTCGCTCGAGGGTAATGCTAAGATTTGGTATGAGAAAGAACCACCGGGTTCGATCTTAACATGGGATGATTTAGTGTCTAAGTTCATGAATTATTTCTTTCCAACATCTAAGACAACACACTTTAAGAACGAGATCACTAGATTCGAACAAAAAGTGCATGAATCGTTTGGGGTTGCTTGGGAAAGATTTAAAGATTTGTTGAGACAATGTCCACACCACGGTTTCTCGGAATTGCATCAAATTAATACTTTCTATAATGGGCTTAATATGATTGAACAAGATTCGTTAAATGCCGCCGCGGGTGGTAATCTTTTAAGAAAAACTCCGAGAGACGCGTGGTGTATAATTGAGAATAAGTCTAGAGCATAATATTCACGAAACACACCGAGTGCTTCCAATGTGAATTCGTCTAATATCGAGATTGCTAGATTGGACTCTAAGATTGATAATGGATTTGCGACTTTGTTGAATGAGATTAGGAAGAATCCTCATGGATCCATTAATATGGTTGAGAATGTTTGTGTATCATGTGATGGAGCACATCCTAATTATGCTTGTTCATCCACGGGGTTTGATCAAGCTAGTGCTTTTGCCGCGACGGGAACTCATGGCTCTAACGATCAAGTTCCTCGTCAAAATCATGTTGCTCCACTGGGTTTTCCACCGGTTCAAAATAGGTACAACAATGGGAACAATAGGAATAATTTTAACCGTGGTAACCAAGGGAATTATAATCAAGGAAATGGGTTTAATGCTAATCAAAACAATCAAGGTTTTCAAAGCAATAACCAAAATGATTTGTCAAGCTACATTAAAACGAATGAGGCAAATTTGAAAGCTTTTCAAAATAATCTTCAAGGACAAATGGCAACTTTGAAAAATGAGTTTCAAAATACGATTAAAGGGCAAAACAATAAGACTGAGCTTAATCAACAAAGACTTGAACAAAACCAAAACTGTTTTGAACAAAGATTAGAGAAAAGTCATAATCGTATGCAACAAAGTTTGGAACAAGGTCAAAATAAATTGCTTTCGATGTTTGAGGGATTTATGTCTAAACCGTCATCTTCTTCGGGTTGCTTACCTAGTAATACCATTCCGAACCCGAAGGGAGAGCTTAAGGCCATAACCGTTTATGATGATTGTGAAGTTGAAGTGATTGAGTTTAATCCTCCACCTAAGGAAACTTTTCTAGATGTCACCAAGGCTACTTTGAATGTGATTAGTACCTCGGTTTTCTTTGATTTCTTTCCCGAGAAGTATAAAGATCCGGGTCAATTTTTGATACCTTGTGTTTTCAATGAGCTTGGGGTTTGCAAAGGCCTAGCCGATCTTGGAGCTAGCATTAACTTAATGCCCCTAGCCCTTTGGAAAACTATTGACTATGAACCACTTAGTACCAATCGAATGATCATTGAGCTTGCTAATGGTACCACCACTTGACCGGTTGGTATAGCGGAAAATGTCATTATGAAAGTGGGAAATTTTTTGTACTTAGCCGATTTTGCTATAATCGATTATGAGACCAATCCTCGTGTGCCTATCATTTTAGGACGACCATTTTTATGCACGGCTCAAATTCAAGTTGATATGAGGAAAGAGGAAATTAAATTGTTTTATGGAGATAAAAGTATTGTTTTTAAACCGGAAAAGATTCCAAGATTTGCTTCTAAGAAAGTTGAAAGTGTTAAACTTGTTGAAACAATTGAAAGTAATAAGAAAGCTCTTTTTGATAAAGGTGTTTTTCCAATTTTGGAAACTCCATTTTGTAAAAATGAAAAGTTAAACTCGAATGAAGAAGCTTGCTTTGTTGAATCATGTTGTAATCTTTCCTCATCTACATTCACTCAACACGAGGATGATAGTTCTAAGATTGAAAAACAAATTGATGAATACTTAAGTGAGCCATTTGATGCTAGTGAGTTTAATAGTGAGAATTTTGATCCTGAGAGTGATATTGCTTTAATTGAACAATCTTTGAAAATGGACTCATTTTCACTCTCTTCTAAGGATCAAATTGATGTTCCTAAGGCACAATCTTCAATTGAAGATCCTTTGATTCCTAACTTCACACCGAGTGAGGTTAGTGACTATTCATGTGATAAGTTCATCGATGAACTTTTTGCTATCAATGATCAACTTCCACGGGGAAGTGAAGACGTTTCTGATCTCGAGATCGAGCGTGATTCTCGTGTTTTACCTACCATTCTCGAGGAATTCTCCGATGAATTTCCTTCTAATGAGAATGATGATCTTGTATCCGAGTGTAACACACTTGATACTTTGTCGGATATTTCTTGTGATGACAAGATTGATGACACTTTTGTGATCTACTCAAATCCTCTCTTTGAAGCTTCATTGAACAATAATCCATTGTTTCAAGAGGATTTTGAGAACATAATACCTCCTACATCTCACAACCTTTGTGATGATGATCTTCTCATGAAGGAGGTTGATGAGTTTCTTTATATAATCATTCCTTCGGAATTTGAGGAAGAGTCTAATGACGGTGATGAAGATTCTTGGTTTGATCACCCAATTTATGATGATGATAATGTTGACCCGGAGGGAGAAATTACTTTTGCTCCAATTATCCTTCCCACTCGCTTTGATCTTAATGTGCGGGTTTTTCATGCGACTCATTTTGAGTATCATGACCCCTTTGTTCACATTCATAAGAGTGATAAGGTCAACAAAGTCATGCAAGTTGAATCCACTAGTGTTGAGACTTTTATGCCACCATTACCATGTGCTTTATATGATTTAGGATTAGCATGGGGGGACGACACCGTGTTGTCTATTCCTTTCTCCACCGAGGACGAGGTATTCGATCCCAGAATCGTTGATTTAGGGAAATCTCGGCCTTTCACCGACGCAATAATTGAAAGACTTTTTAATCATCTTGGTGCGAGTTTATCTCGGGGAGCATGCTACATCCATTTAGTGATTTGTGACTACCATCTCTTGTTAGAGATTCGTGTTGGAGTTTTATCCTTTCGTTTGTCATCCGACAAAGAGGATGTGTGAAATTAAGATTTTGATAGTTGAAAAAGTTTGTTTTCTCGGTGTCTAATCGAATTAATTTCCGGTTAAATGTGCGACTCAGTTGTTTTTAGTTAAGAAAAAGGGAAGTTGATTATCTAAAACTAATTAAAAAGTAAATGCAAAAAGTATTTAAAAAACAAACTAAAGATAAGTTCAAATAATAAAAGTAAAACAAGGTAAATATTAAAAACTAAAAATTAAAACGATATTAAAACGAATATTAAAACAAATAATAAAACAAAATTTAAAGCGAAACAATTAATAAAAATAAATCTAAAAGACGAAATTAACTATCGACTCGAAAATAAAGTTTACTAAATGAAAAAGGAGAGAATAAAACTAAAATGGAACTTTAAAGCTAAACGAGGAAAAACCTAAAGCGGCTACTAAATAAAAGATAAAACTTAAACTTTACGAAAAAATATTAATTTTAAAAATTGATGAAAAATTCAACTAAAAATACGTAACTTTCAAAAATAAAATCGGAACAACTTTCAGATAAAACTAAACAATTACGGAAAAATACTATTAAATAAACAAGCAGACAGGCTAGCTGCTGGAAGCAGCCAGCCTAGCTGCTCATTTTGGCGCCATGCAAAAGCATGCATGCATGCATCGTACTATTATATATATTCCATCGTAATCTATGACTATAATGATCGTATTTGCTCATTTCAAAGTTGGCTACGATGGCCCAATGTGATCTAGGCTACGATCGCACTCAATGCGAAAAAGGGATCGTACTCCATGATCTTACCCACGAATTGTACTGGCCAATCGCACCTAGGATCGCACTCTATGATCGCACCCACGATCGCAACAAGTGATCGTGGTGAGGATTATGGAGTGTGATCGTGGTGACGATCGTACTATGGATCGCAGTAATGGATCGCAAGTAGAAACCCTCGGGGTTTATGCGATCACACTTACTCGATCGTACTGGTAAAACCCTTAAGCATTACGATGGCAATAATAAGCAAATAAGCAAATACCAAATAAGCACTAATCTAAAAACTTAACCAAATCAAATTTAAGAAAAAGCTAATAGACCAAAATTTAAAAACTTTTAAAAATACTAAATAATAAAAAATATTTAAAAACAACTTTTTATAAAAATTCACTAAAAAGCACTTAATCAAAAATAAGAAAATTAACACAATAAGCACTAAAACACTTTAAGCTATAAAAATCAAACATTAAAAGATCAATAAGCATAAATTTGAAAACTTTTAAAATACGAAATAAGCACACTTTAAAAAGACTAAACTTTTTAAGAAAACTAAAAAGTAAATAAGCTAAATACAAAATAAGCTAATAAGATTGTCAAACTTATAGCTTATTTCGTATGAAAGCTTAGATAGAAATAAAAAGGTGAACTTTTTAATCAAATAAGCAAAGAGATTAAGCAATATCTTGCTTAATCCGAAATTGAGATAAACCAAAAACAAGAAAAGTAGGATGAGAAAGATAAAGAAAAGCTTAATTAAAAGTGAAGATTCAACAACAAAATTAAAAACACTTACTTGAATTAAAGGAATTAAAGTGCAAGACAATTAATTAAAATGACATGAAAAATAAAGTTGCAAGAAATGAAAATGGTGGAAAGCTATTTGTCAAGTAGCCAACAACTCTAAAATTACACTAATGATCTATATATATATATAGGGGAGGAGGAGGATTAGTGGAAGGAAGCTTCCTCCCCTCTTTCTTCTTTCTCTAATTGCATCATTAGTCCTTAATCTTCTTTAATCTTTTGACTTTAATGGATTTGTCTCGGGATTTCTTCAAACTCGTCTTGTAATCTTCAATAAATTAGACTTGAGTTCTTCGGCTTTTTAGTAAACTTCCGTCTTTTGACTTTTTCTTCGATAAATCTTCAGAATTGGTCTTGGACTTCCGTTCTTTTTCCACTCTTGATTTCTTGACTTCGTCTTTCGTCTTTTTCTTCGACAAAAGCTCGTGAATGCCCGTTTTTTCTCCACGTTTCACCTTTTCGTCCTAAATCACAACAAAAACACAAACCACGCATAATTCTGACATAAATGACATAAAATACACGTTTTGGCTCGGTTATTATTGTAATTAAGTGGTAAAAAGGATGGGTTTTTACACACCTATCAAATCCCCTACACTTAACCATTGCCATGCCCTCATGCAATGCTTAGTGATAAAGCACTTTTACACTTTTCTCATAATCAATCAACCCTGGCCTTATTAACATACTACTAAAACAAAAATTAGAGTACTAAGAGAAATTAAAACTTTAAAGTAAACAAAAGGATAGAAACCCATTTTTACTAGAAAATAGCTATATGGAAATAACTCGCAAAGAGATCTAAGACTTACATTAGGGCTTCGGTGCTGCGAAGATTTATCACCCTCAAGTTTCACCTTTCCCAAACTAAGCTTAAAACGAGATCATTGTTATTATAAGTTAGCAAAACAGACACTTACACACATGGCTTAATTATTTGCTTAAACCCTCTTATTCCTAGGTGTATCTCTTATATTTTATTTTTGTCTTAGAATGATCATGAAGATGCATTTTTGGACTTATTGCGATAGTTTATTTAGGCTGAAAGCAAAGTAGGACGATTTGATTAATAGTTAGCTAAAGGACAAAATCTCTTAAAACTGCTTCTCGGGATATCAAAAAGTTCATATCTTGGCATAACTCGCTTCACGATTTGAGACCTTTCTCGGGCCGATATTTGGCATGTACTTCATACTTCATAACTTGAGAGACGTTCTTGAGATAATGGTCTTCTCTTCGTTAATAGAGTTTCTTCACTTGGAGATTTTTGAAGGGTACTCCAACTTTGTTGACCACGACTTCATCATTATTTCTTCAATCGCTAATTGGGATTTTGAGATACAACGATCCGCCTCCTTTTCGGACTTGGATCTATTTATCCTCATACCTTGTTAGGGTCTTTTCGGATAGACTTCTCCATGATCTTTATGGGAGTTGATTGCTTTTCGTCGTGAGTCTTGATCCTTCATATTGATTTTGGGAATAATGCTTTTCACATCACCTTGGATGTTCAGCAATAAAATGGAATCCTCATGCCTTGTTAGGGCCTTTTCAGACTCGCCAATCTTCGCGCCCCGCTTCATAAGTTATGCCTTGGCTATGAACTCTTATCATTACCGAGCAACTTTTAAACGATCTTGGGCTAGAATCTAAGTAACTTTTCAAATCGTACGACCTTACTTATTGCAGATAAATTATTAGCAAGTGATGGGAGAATAGGCAGATAATCACACCAAGTGTGTTTGTGCAAGAATACCGACTTATAACTGACTCTATCGTTTCTCGTTCTCCACAATTTAAAATCTCAAGTAATGAGACTCGTGGATGCTTAGCCTAATAAACCAACTAAGGTCTACATGGTTAAGGATACTAGCTAGAATAAACTTGGACAAGTCTATTCGGGTTGAGTCAAAATAATCGCAACGGGCCTAATATGTCAAAGACTTCAAAACTAGCTACACCACTTTATTAATATTTTTGACTTTATTGCGGGATATATACATATGAAAGCAACAATAAAAATTTAAAAATTACGACAAAATGGCCAAAGTTAATTAAAAATTTTGAAAAATGCTGAAAAAGATGATTTTCCGGTTAAATGAAGGCATTTTAATGGAAAAGTCCACTTAAAACTTCGATTGAAGTCCCCCTACACTTAATAAAAACATTTTCCTCAATGTTTAAGCATATGGGAGTTAACTCCCCTACACTTAGGACATTGTGCACGTTGTTTAAATCTCGCTAAGGAAGAGACAACTAAAGAGATTCTTATTTTAATATTGAGAAATATAAAATAGTGAATCGAAAAGAGTTTAGGATAGAACCGGGAAGAAGGGAACACGGAATCACGGTTCGTCAAAAATCATCAAGAGTGGATCATTGAGTGCTCGAATCCCTGCATAAGATAAGAAAGAAAGCAAGAAACACCAACGGGGCTCCCCCTACACTTATGGTGAAAACAGATAAAGATAGATAATCGGGTTGCCTCCCGAAGAGCGCTTGTTTTTGTTAACCGAGTCACGAGCCTGACTCGTCCCCGAATTAAATGGTCCATGGGGAAGCCTCGAATGTAATACCGGGATCAAAGACCTTGTCCTTGTTCCCGGAGGACATCAACAAAGGAGAGGCGGGAGGATAAGTCTTGAATGGTAGGAAAGTCTGCTCAATATAAGAAAAGCAAGTGAAATCCAGATTGACGGGAGCTGGGGTGGGTAAGGGAATCACATTGTCATCCTCCAAAGACAATGGATGCAGACCAATTGGCAAAGCCGTAAAATTATCAATCATAGAATGGTCCATGTCACCTCCTGGGTCAAAGCATTTATCCTCATGAAAGTAGATCTTGTCGATATCATCGTAGATAAGGAGTGTAGAAACTCGTTTGAAAAGATCACGATCAAGTACGAAACCATCATTCATTTGTGGGGATTGTTGATAAGGTAAATCCTCACGAATGTGGTAAACGTAATTCTCATAAGAGGAGTGTTGATTAGGTAACTCCTCGAGAATAGGATGTTTGGGCATGTGAGTTGGTTCGTCATTATTATGAAAAATAAGACGTTCCAACTCATCAAGTTTGGCATCGATGTTGGAAAAGTCGACCTCGCTTGTAGGAGGAAGTAGAGGTAAAAGAGCTAGCTCTCGGTCGATAATTTCCTCAATCTCGGGCTCGAAGACGAAATGATCATACTCACCACATGTTGAACTCTTGTTGGGAGGATCAAATATCGTATGTGGAGTTGTGAGTATGTGATCATTGACTAGCGAAGCAAACTTGTCCGTAAGCTCCGCAAAAGTCGGCACATCACACAGATTTTCCGGAATACCCGCGGGCTCACTTGGGATGACGACAAGTTCCTCGACACTAGACTTTAGGAATTTGTCCGATTCAGTTGCCGAGATAACGTCAAGATGCTCATCCTCCATGATGAGAGAGCCAACGGGCTCCTCGGGTGTGATAGCAATAGACGAAGGAGGAAGGGGAGAAGTCTTACGTTGCTTTAGAAATTCCTCCTCGTCAAAAATAACCTCAATATCGTCATCGCTCTCCTCCATACCTAAAGGGCTAATAATAAGCTCAGAGATATGAGTACTCGTCTGATCTTGCTGCTGTAAAAATGACTCCATACAAGTTTGCAGCGTGTGTAAAAGCTCTTTCGTTTGTTCTTGAAAAGCTGTAGCAAGATCGTTTCTTTGTTCTTGAAAGGCTGTAGCAAGATCGTCAATTGGTTCTTGGTAACTCATCCCGTGACGAGGCTGATGATCAATTGGGTAATGCAGGGGTTGGTCAAAACTGGAAGGGGTATAATTATAGTAATTGTGATCCCCTGTAGGACAGTGAAAACTTTCGTGAGGACCCCCACACTTATAGCACCACGGGGATGGAGAAAAATCTGGTGCATTTTGAGGATAAGGATCGTCATAGACGGGAGAGGGTGAGAAAGTATTGTAAGAGGAGAAGTACGAATTTGTTGAATCGCAAAATGGACAAAATCCAAATTGTGTATCGTCGATATCAGAACCACGCCGCTCACAAGTACACCATTGACATGTTTGAAAACCATGACATGGTCTCCCACATCGTACACAAGACGAATCCATGAAGAAAAATAGACAAGCAAGAAGAATGTTTTTGGTGCAAAACTTTGAAAAAGAAATGCTTTTTATGATTTTTCAAATGTTTTTGGATTTTTGAAAATTTTTGACACGAAAAATAACGTTCACAAGTGAACGGATCCCAAAAGCCAACGCGTCTCTCACAAAAAACCGTTAATCCTCACGAAAAGAGCCGGCAGCGGCGCCATTTGAAATTAAGATTTTGCTAGTTGAAAAAGTTCGTTTTCTCGGTGTCTAATCGAATTGATTTCCGGTTAAATGTGTGACTCATTTGTTTTTAGATAAGAAAAAGGGAAGTTGATTATCTAAAACTAATTAAAAAGTAAATGCGAAAAGTATTTAAAAACAAACTAAAGATAAGTTCAAATAATAAAAGTAAAACAAGGTAAATATTAAAAACTAAAAATTAAAACGATATTAAAACAAATATTAAAACAAATAATAAAACGAAATTTAAAGCGAAACAATTAATAAAAATAAATCTAAAAGACGAAATTAACTATCGACTCGAAAATAAAGTTTACTAAATGAAAAAGGAGAGAATAAAACTAAAATGGACTTTAAAGCTAAACGAGGAAAAACCTAAAGCGGGTACTAAATAAAAGATAAAACTTAAACTTTACGAAAAAATATTAATTTTAAAAATCGATGAAAAATTCAACTAAAAATACGTAACTTTCAAAAATAAAATCGGAACAACTTTCAGATAAAACTAAACAATTACGGAAAAATATTATTAAATAAACAAGCAGGCAGGCTAGCTGCTGGAAGCAGCCAGCCTAGCTGCTCATTTTGGCGCCATGCATGCATGCATCGTACTATTATATATATTCCATCGTAATCTATGACTATAATTATCGTATTTGCTCATTTCAAAGTTGGCTACGATGGCCCAATGCGATCTAGGCTACGATCGCACTCAATGCGAAAAAGGGATCGTACTCCATGATCTTACCCATGAATTGTACTGGCCAATCGCTCCTACGATCGCACTCTATGATCGCACCCACGATCGCAACAAGTGATCGTGGTGAGGATTATGGAGTGTGATCGTGGTGACGATCGTACTATGGATCGCAGTAATGGATCGCAAGTAGAAACCCTCGGGGTTTATACGATCACACTTACTCGATCGTACTGGTAAAACCCTTAAGCATTACGATGGAAACAATAAGCAAATAAGCAAATACCAAATAAGCACTTATCTAAAAACTTAACCAAATCAAATTTAAGAAAAAGCTAATAGACCAAAATTTAAAAACTTTTAAAAATACTAAATAATAAAAAATATTTAAAAACAACTTTTTATAAAATTTAACTAAAAAGCACTTAATTAAAAATAAGAAAATTAACACAATAAGCACTAAAATACTTTAAGCTATAAAAATCAAACATTAAAAGATCAATAAGCATAAATATGAAAACTTTTAAAATACGAAATAAGCACACTTTAAAAAGACTAAACTTTTTAAGAAAACTAAAAAGTAAATAAGCTAAATACAAAATAAGCTAATAAGATTGTCAAACTTATAGCTTATTTCGTATCAAAGCTTAGATAGAAATAAAAAGGTGAACTTTTTAATCAAATAAGCAAAGAGATTAAGCAATATCTTGCTTAATCCGAAATTGAGATAAACCAAAAACAAGAAAAGTAGGATGAGAAAGATAAAGAAAAGCTTAATTAAAAGTGAAGATTCAACAACAAAATTAAAAACACTTACTTGAATTAAATGAATTAAAGTGCAAGACAATTAATTAAAATGACATGAAAAATAGAGTTGCAAGAAATGAAAATGGTGGAAAGCTATTTGTCAAGTAGTCAACAACTCTGAAATTACACTAATGATCTATATATATAGGGGAGGAGGAGGATTAGTGGAAGGAAGCTTCCTCCCCTCTTTCTTCTTTCTCTAATTGCATCATTAGTCCTTAATCTTCTTTAATCTTTTGACTTTAATGAATTTGTCTCGGGATTTCTTCAAACTCGTCTTGTAATCTTCAATAAATTAGACTTGAGTTCTTCGGCTTTTTAGTAAACTTCCGTCTTTTGACTTTTTCTTCGATAAATCTTCAGAATTGGTCTTGGACTTCCGTTCTTTTTCCACTCTTGATTTCTTGACTTCGTCTTTCGTCTTTTTCTTCGACAAAAGCCCGTGAATGCCCGTGTTTTCTCCACTTTTCACATTTTCGTCCTAAATCACAACAAAAACACAAACCACGCATAATTCTGACATAAATGACATAAAATACACGTTTTGGCTCGGTTATTATTGTAATTAAGTGGTAAAAGGATGGGTGTTTACACACCTATCAATGTGATCTTTGACCCCGGCATCGTGCTTTATGTTGGATTTTATTCCACTATGCCGGTTTTCACCATTTTCCCTAAGGACCAATGAATGCGGGGATCGAGTCGAGCTCATGACTCGGTGAACAAAAACGAGGTGCCTTGTGGGGGAGTCCCATACATTCTATCTTCTTTCTATTTTCTAACACTAATAAGGCTTGATCTTTCAAGCTCGTGCTCGTGTTTTGTTGTGTTGTGATCTTAGGTATGACCTAATATTTGAAGACTCTCGTGTTCGGTTTTTGTCGGTCCACTTGATCTTCCATTCTTTGAATGCCAAAAAGGGGCACACTTTCTATCCCTTGATTTTTATCGACTAACGTTTTATCTTGAGGCATAATTAATAAACGGCTTATAGATTTACGTGCTCTTTCCATGCTAGGAATTTGCATTAGACTCTTCGTGTCTTAGCAAGGGGGTGTTACTCTTGAGCTAAGAAACATTGAGGACAATGTTTGATTTTAGCATGGGGGAGTCAATCGATATAACCGCTTGTTTTTGCTTTTGTCGTGTCTAAACGTAATTGTTTTTTCTCATTTTTCATAAAAAATATAAATTTTTAGTGTTATTTTTAAGTTTTAATAAATAAAATAAGTGCTTTTGACACAAATGTAGGCATTCCGTTGGTGAAAATAAAAATAGTTTTTGACTAGACTTGGTTTTTAACCTTAGCTTTTCCTTAACGTATTTGAATTAAGTTTTGCTAGGCTTTTATATAGGGAGCTTTAAAACGCGAAAGTCTTAATTCATACGAGTTAAGAACAAGAAATTTTCGCAAGTTCCTATAATTGATCCTAGAAATTCGTTTATCAAGGGAACTTTAAAACGCAACTTCTAAAACTTGAAAAAGTATAAGAAGATGCAAGATCCTATAGATGACTTGAAAACCCAAAACTTTGATTTAATAGGCTAAGTATCCGTTGATTTCACATTTTTAAAATTTTACAATATGGAGAACAAGAGATGATAGAGTTCAATCATAAGTTTCTAAGGTTAAATTCTTCTTTGTGCAAGTATTTTTGTGTTTGATTTAATCTCCTCGTATTTACTTTCCACACTTGAATAATAATTGCTTAATAAATGAAGTTTTTTGCGGTATAGGCTTGATATCTTAACTCGTAACTCCTTCTTTTTCTTCCCTTGTAATTAAAGTGAGAACACATTAAGGGTGTCAGCGTCATGGACTTTTGATCATGGGATTGCGGAAATTTGGTTTACTATAAATATCATATTAATAAAGAAGAATAAATAAAAACATGTACTCTAGGAGCCTTCGGGTGGGAGTCATGTAGCACTAACCTTGTCATTAGAGCCTTAGGGTGTATGTCAAGGGGCGTGTTGAATAAAAATTGCTTCATCATCATGAGCCATAAGGTGGGATGGTGTTGTCAATTCCCTTATTTTTGTCCAAGGAGCCTTCGGGTGTGGATTTTAAATAAGGAGCACAATTGCATCTTAAAGAGCCAAAAGGTGTTATGATGTGATTGTTGCTAACTCCATATAAGGTCATAATTGACTTTGGAGGTTTTTATTGTTGCTTTTAAGTGGCCATATTAGCCAAATTTCGGGTCCGGGATTTATCCCTCAAATCGTGTTAAGTTATCCTTGATGTGGGCTTTCTTTAGTGACAACGGTTTTTGAAGTCGAGGTTAGGTTTTGAGTGTTGAGTTTACACCGTTCTAGCCTTCATTTTTGGACTAATAAATATCAAATAAGTCAAATGAGCCTTTGGGTGAATGACAAATAAAATCTAGAGATACAATTAGGAATAATAGGAGATTGAGTTTAACACAAATTACTTGTATGAGTTGGTTTAATTTTGGGGCTTATGATTGACAATGATCTTGTTTTTGCACTTGGTATGGAAAAGTGAAAAGTCGGGGACGATGAATCTATTTGAGTTTTATGATCCTAAATGTTATTTTTCGAATAATGAAAGCAATACATTTTGTCTTTGCGAAATAAGTTGTCATAAGTTGAATAATGGTATAGCTAGAGTCTAATTTTATCATTGCGTGAGGACACGGCAATTGCTAGCAAGGGGGAGTTTGATATGAGCTTAAATACTCATATCATTTGTATCTATAAACAATCAATATATGAAAATAATGTATCAAAAATGCCTTGTATATGTTTGTTTCTTGTTTTAATGTGTGTAGGTACCAAGTTCGTGAAAATCGGCAAAACCGACACGAAGTTTGAAGAAAAGATCGAAGAAGCCAAAAAACACGATCGACTTTAGCGGATTTGATATTGATGAAGCTAATGGGCCAAGTGGGACCTACATTTGGGAAAATGGGCTCAAAAGCCCATTTGAGATTCAAGATAATACTATGTTTTTTTTTAAAGTCCAAATGGCCCAAATGGCAACCTATATACACGGGTGGAAGTATGAAGCCCAATAACATTTGCTATGACAAACGAATTAAACTCAAAGTCCAATTCATTATCAAATTGGGACAAATTTAGACGAAGGAAGTGAATCTTTGGGCCCTTGAACCCATTATGGTTTGGTTTATTTACAAACACTTTGAGAGTTATTAACTCATTTTCAGTCAACGTGTATATACATGTCACATTCTCACCCACTTCACACGTTTTTCCCATTCACACACAATTAAATATATGTCGATACTCTCTATGTCACTTTTCTTCTTCTCCTACCCCAAATTAAACTAGTAACATTCACTGTTTAAAAACCCTAATCAAATAAACTCAACAAAAATTGGGGCTTTTCCATCACACGTGTGATTCACACAAGAGGAAATAAAACCCCCAAAGTTTTGGAAGGCAGAAGTGGAAGGAACAAGCTACGTGGCAAAGGTTTATTGGAGACAACACCTCATCCTCCTCAAACCAACAATAAGAGGCGGCTAAATCAGCATCAAACTAACACAACTAGCACAAACGGATGCCACGTTGGCGATCCGTGTGCTAGTTGTGTATTTACAGCCATTCGATCTAAACAACCAAGAGAGAGAAAGAAGAATAGATTATCCAAGGGCCTGAAATCCATCTTCCTCAACAAACTCAACAACCCACACCCTCTCGGGTTTGCCTATAAATACTTTCAATTTTTCCTTTGTATGCATTCCAATTTTTACTTTATCGTTATAATGTTTAGATAGATAGGAAAATTTGTATTTCTCTTTTTAATAGTATTGTAACGATTCAGAGTTTAATAAAAGTTGTTTTTAAAGTTTCAATTTGACTGGTTACTTTTTTGTTATATTTTTATTACAAATTTTCTCCTGATAATCTGTTTAGCATTATAAATATATTAATTGATTAAAGTTTTTTACCATATCTTTAATTAATTGATATAAAGTGAGATTGTGAATTAAATCAAACCCCACTGGTTTGATAAAATAAAATGTTACTGGATCGAATATGATGATGGTGTTGGTCGAACGGTGAATGGAGATTGAAGGTGGTGTAGATTCGGGTTCACAAGGTTGTTCAGCACAACCTTCGTCTCAACGGAAATCTCCAAAAGGTGCCTATCTCTTTTATTTTACATGTTTTTTAGATTAACTTTTGTTTAAATGTTTATATGATTTAAATATTTGAGTGGTTTATGCGTATTTGTATTTGCTTGTTTTATGTTAATTTATGACTGTTTAAATAAATCTGATATTGTTTGATCGAGATTGAATTTGTTTAGGGATTATTAGTTTTAATTAATTTGGTATGATAGTATTTGACTGCTAATGAGAGTTATGTTAGTTTCATTCTGATTTCGAGAGTTTTTCAGTGTTAGAACTTGTGTGTTATATCTACTTAGCTGATTTTATAGAAGGTATCGGGTAAAATAGCTTTTCATTGCTGCTTGGTTGTGTTACATTGAGTTCATTTGTTAAAATCTGTCAGTTAGTCTGCTGCTAGTTAGAATCGTAATGATTAACTGATTAGCAAACCAAAGATCTGTTGTTTTGCACTGATTATTAGATAGCCAATTTAGATTGCTTTTTTTTAAGAAGATTTGTTGCCTGTTGCTATGTTTAGGAGATTTGTTGCGCTGAATCTGATGTAGACCTGGTCTGGCTGATCTTTTGATCTGTTGAGTCTATTATTTTCGCTTGCCGATTTAATTTGCTCAATATGCTAATGATTAGATGATATATGGATTTGTTTGATGATCCTTGTTTTATCATGTTTGATTTAACTGTTGGTTTCTCTATAGTATTGGATGATTAATCTTGACTGTGATTTTAAACTAGTAGAGTAATTGATTTTTCTTGACTGTGGTTTTTCTTGATTTAACTTGCTGAGTTATAGATTTAACAGATTCATTTGATCTGTTAAGTTCAATACTGATATCCTTATCAGTAATTTCCATATAATTTGGATCAAAACATCATTCCTGTGATTGTTTTATGGTTTCAATTATAAAAAAAATAATATCACAAAAACAGGTCCCTTGAGGGACTCGAACCTTTGACCTCAAGGTTAAACGTCTCACGTGTTATCCATCTGAGCTAGATGCTCTTTTGGTTTTTCTTCTAGTTATCTTATTATTATAGTAATATGGTTCTGGCAGATTTTTGATTATAGTTTTTGTTTCAATTTAATTTTCGTTTAAATAAATTGTAATTACTAATTTAATTAAAGTAAATTTCAGTAATTAATATTTTCAAAATTAAACTAAATAATATAAATAAAAAAATAAAAAAAAATTTATTAATTTTAAAAGTTTAATTAGTTTTTCAATTAATTAGATTTTTATTATTTTAGATTCAAATAAAAATATAGTTTTTAATATAGATTTGGTTTAAGTAAAATTTAATAAATTTAATTAGTTTAAAAAGTTAATTAGATTTCTATAAATAGATTAAAAGTTATTTTTATTAAATAGATTAATTTTTATAGATTATTAAATAGTTTAAATTTTATATAGATTTAAATAATTTTCCATTAGATAAATAATTTGGGGGTTTACGATTCATGCACTTTATGATTAAAATAAGTTTTAAATTTGTAGATTTAAAATTATTATTTAATTAAATAAAAGGTTTGAGTTGGTTTTTTGAATTTTTGTAAACTCTAATAACATTTTTTAGGATTTTTGCAATTTTCTAGGAATTTTTAGGGTAATTTTTTTAAATTTCGTCATATTTTACGGTTTTACGTGTACGACTTTCGTCTTAGTGTAATTTTAATCGTAACCGTCATCCTTTTCTCTTTTCTTTCTTCATAATCATAATCACAAACATTTAATCATCTCTTTACACGACACACTATCCTCCTTGAGAACGAACTCACTCATTGGGTCATTTGTGCACGGTTTTCCTAAACCGTCGTACTTACCCTAATTACCTCGTTTTCCTAAACGAGTGTAAAATTACAACTATCACTATCAAATTATCACAACTACCTAAATCACATAAAAAAGTGCAAACCTTACCCATAAATGGTACAAGTTGACTGAAAGATGTTCTGTTTGAGCCAATCATCACCATCAGCTTTAGGTGTTAAGCAGGAGCGCCTTACCACCAAATTCACCCCCATATCTCCAGACACATACTCCTCCTCATACTCAAGTTCTGCATTATAAACTGCGTCTCCCATGTAATCATCATAAGACACAGCATCATCTTCCTCAGGTTCAATAAATAACTTTCTCTTCCCAGCCTTCTTACACTCCGACTGTCGGTGACGAGGTTCACCACAGTTAAAGCACTTGAACCCACCACTGCCGGTCGCTTTAGGAACTGATCCAGTATTCTCACCAACTGCTTTAGCCTGACTTGGGGCAAAATGAGATGTCGCATTACCCGAACCAGAAGCACCTGTTATTGCAGGAGAAGACGAACTCCCCACTCGTCGATTCTGCTTCTCAAAAGTCAGTGCACGTTGATATGCTTCAGAAAGTGTTATCGGATCAAACATGTTAACAGAATCCATGATTTGGACTCTTAAACCACCAATGTATCGAGAGAAAAGCTGATCTTCTGTCTCTTAAATGTCATTCCTTGCAATTAGTTGGTAAAATTTGGTTGTATAATCTTCAACAGACTTGGACCCCTGTTTCAGATTCTGTAACCGCTGGTACATCATTCGCTGGTAGTTATGAGGAATAAAATTATCCCTCATGGCCTTCTTCATCTTCTGCCAACTCGTGGTCTTTGACTTCCCAACTCTATTCCTCGTCAGTTTCAATTGTTGCCACCACGTGGATGCCCGACCACGTAACTTGGTAGCGATCAACGAAACCCTTTTGTTTTCTGGAACTTCTTTGAATTCAAATACTTCTTCAACAGCAACAAGCCAATCAATAAACTCATCAGGCTTTAAAGTGTCCCCATTAAACTCAGGAATATTAACCCTCATTCCTTTCTCTCAACGCCTATCATTATTCCCACTGCGATCTCTCATCCATCGCCCTACTGATTGTTCATCATCAGACAAACCATCACCAAACGAATTTTCTTCCAGATCTGCATCTTCGTCCTCATGACGGCGATTACGAGGCCTCCTATTGCTCATCAAGTTGTTCATCTGGTCGGTCAATTGATCAACCATTTGATCGAATCGTTCCTCCATTCTGTCCATCATACGCTGCTCAAATTCTTGTTCATTCACATCGTGAATAGGCCTAGTTCTCCTTGGAGGCATCTTGATCAGGAACTTTGGCTCTTGATACCAACTGATGTAGACTAAAAAACAAAGTAATAAAGATAAGTAATTAGATCTGTTGATTCAACAAGAATGCCAGAAATAATTCTACTAATAATCGTTGATTCTAAAGAATGCCCAAAAATTAGGGTAAAACACGGCAACACAACGGCCAGTGGTTTAACTTTTATTAAACTGATAATTGTCTTGCTAGGGTTACAGCAGATTCATTAAATAATGACTGCAAACAAAGAAAAACCCTAAAAATCCAACAGGTTGGACCGTAGCCCAAAGACAAAGGCCAACTAAAAGTGAAAAAAAACATAAATATGTAAAACACTGATAGTAAAAAGGCTTTTGGGGCCTTGAAAAATTCGCAACCAGCTAAAAGGTGGTTACAGCGTCGTCTGCCTCCTCTTTACGCACGTTTTGACAAGTCACGGCCTGAAAACGGACTTAGGAAACAAAATTTATGCCCGCTTTACTAAACCCCTCTTCGTCACGCGATCTCGGGCCTCCAGAAACAAGTCAGCCCGTTCTTCAATACTTGGGCCTCCATCAAAATCTGGAACAAAATATAGGGTACAATCCACCCATATATTTATACTGAACAATGGAAATTACTAGAACAATGAGAAAAAGAAAACCCTAGCCAATGATCTTCCTATAATGCCCTTTGACGAAAATTTGAATCTTGGTCAATTTGTGAACCCGTGAATGATGTTGATATGCTAACTGTTTCTTTTGATCTTGGACCGTTCATTCCATCCTTTGGGAGCAAGTTTTGAGCTGTAAATCGTTGATGAGCTGGAGATTCGAATTTTGCCTCTTTTGGGTGAGCAAGGGAGTCCAAGTGGGGCCATATGAGTCATGGGTGGGGATGGTTTGTGAGTGGGTTTGTTTAGATAGTGATTAATTAGTATTCTGGAAATAATGGGGGAAAACCCCTTTTATTTGTGGGGTTTGGGGATTAGGGTTCATTGGGTTTGATTAGGGGTGAATTAGGGGAGGAGGATGAATAGGACATGTTTCCCTCGTTTAATAACTTTTAAAAACGAGATTAAAAAAGTATTAGTGAGTTCAGACGTGGATAGGGGTGATGTGGCATGGGGTTGTGAGGTGTAGGGTTGTGATAGGAGGAGTGGGGATAGTGGGTGAGGTGGCAAGAGGTGATAGGCTGGTGGAAGTTTGGCTGTCTGCCAAGAAAGACCCTTATACTCCCAACTTTCATTCATTTATAGTTTCAACAGCATTAATCCCTTTTTCCTTTGTAAATCAGTTTGGCCTAATTACAACTTTGGCCCTTTTCTTTAATAACACATTGAAAAAGGACTCAAAGTGTAATTTCTTCAATCTTCAGGGCTTATATAGCATATTCTTGAAACTTAAGGACCCACTTGTAATATTAGAGATTTACAAGGGCCAAAAGTGACAAGTCTTCAATACTTAAGGGACCAATCTTGACAAATCTTCAAACTTCAAGGACTTCAATGGAAAATCATGATTTGGGTCCAGTTCTTTATGCGGCTTTGTTTCCCGTGTTCGTTTTTGCTTGATTCTTGTAATCTTTTGGTGAATTCACGATAGGTGTACCTAAAATACACAATGAACAAACACAAGCATATTTTGGGGTATTTTATGATATTTTAAGCGTTTTAAGCCCAATTTGGACGATGAGATTATATATAATTGTAGTCTCATCAGTAAGCTGCTAAGTCTGGCATATACTTTTGACACACTGCATAATTTCTCATATATTTCTTAACATCTTTCCTCATGTTTCTAATAGAAGATAGAACGTAGCTTCTGAGTAGTCACTTGAACTTCTGAGTGACCCCCAATAGAACTATTGTGGAAGTAACCAAGTAGATCCATCCTTAATTGAGCATCATTTCCAACCATTAGCTTATCTTTCCTTAGCAACTTGTTGTTAACGCAAACACAATGTTTGTTTCCTGGCAGTCCAGCTTTGAGTGCATTTATAAGAGTCTGTAGGTAAGTATCATGCTCCCTACTCTTAACCACTCTCTCAAACAACTCAGTAGTAACCACAGAACAAGTAATGGTTGCCAATTTAGGACAATCATTCCTAGATAAAGCATTTGCTACCACATTCTCTACTCATTTCTTATAAACCACCTCATAGTCAAAGCCCAAAAGTTTTGGTAACCATTTCAATTGAGCAGGAGTAGAATACCTTTGATCCAAAAGGTGCTTAAGGCTGATATGATATGTCTTAATCACAAAGTGTCTATCCTATAGATACCCCCTCCACTTTTCTACTGCCAAAAGAACTGTCAAGAACTCTTTTTCATAAGTAGACAAAGCTTGATGCTTAAGTGACAAAGACTTGCTCAAGTAAGCTATTGGATGACCATTCTGTTGTAAAATTGCTCTTATACCCCCACCTGAAGCATCAGTCTCAATGATAAAAGGTTGTTGGAAATTAGGCAGTCCCAACACTAGAGCTTTGGTCATTGCATCCTTGAGCTCCTCAAAAGACTGTTGTGCTTCTTCACTCCACTAAAAAGCATTCTTTCTAGTCAACAAGGTGAGTGGTTTACTGGTTTTTGCAAAATCCCTTATAAACCTCCTATAGTAACCTGTCAATCCCAAAAAACCTCTCAACTGCTTGAGATTCTTAGGTATTGGCCAAGTTTTCATTGCATGTACCTTGGAAGGATCTGTAGCAACTCTGTTGGGTCCACTAGATGTGGATCTTGCAGCCTGTCAGGAACGGTGAACGACTTCTGTAATCACAAGTCTATTCACAAAGAGACTCTATACACAATGTAAGTGCGGAATACAAATACTATAAAGAAGAACAGAATAACTATAATGACTTGATCCTTTTCTAAGGATTTCTAATATTAATGATAACTAGAATTACGTTTGATGAAGGTGTCTGTAACCCTTCTGCCTAAGGTTCCTTTTATACTACAAGGAAACCCTAATACATCATTAAACAAAACGTGTAAAACTGATATGCATATCCTTTCCTAACATATCTCATGCATATCCTAACAGAATAATAACTAAATAATAAAGTTTGACCTTAACTAAGACTAGGAGCACGACTTGCTCCTACTACTACTATGACCAGGAGGAGCTACATACCTCCTAGTCTACCTATTACAATTAACTATTCCAATGGTCCTAACAATCCTCCCCTAAACTTGAATTTGACCTGTTGAGTTCAAGTTTCCTGGTAAAACGTTCAATAAAGCTTGAGGATTGAAACAGCAAAAGAAACAGCAGCATCAGCAAGATTAAAAACATAAGAACCGCCGCAACATGGAACACAAGAAGCTTCTCCAAAGCTTGAAACAAATCAGCATCGTGTTGAATCTTTACAGCAACATGAGTAGATTTGATGAGCCTTTACCAAGTAGCTGCTCGCTCTTAGGCTAGCCAGTCTTTCTGGTGGAATAAGCAACACAGCTCTGAACCCGCGCTTCATGAGATGGGAACCGGTGCTATCAGTTCCGGATTAGTTCCCAATAATCCTACTTCTACATCATTTTTACCACCAACAAGGCCCGAGTGGGATAAACTGTTTCAACCGTCGTTTGATGAATTCTTCGATCCCCCGACTGATGAAGTTCCAGCACCTGTAGTAATCGCTCCAATCCCTGAAGTGGTTGCTCAAGATAATGAACCTTTATCTAATGCATCTACAATTCACATTGAACCGGATGCACCTTCACCAACTGATTCTCAAACTACACCTGAATCGTCACCCCTACTTGTGCCTAATGATGTGGAAGAGGATTCTATTGATCACGACTTGGAATATGCTCACCTGCAAGAGCTTCCTTTCTTTGGTGTAGCGATACCTGAAAACCCTTCAGCCGCGTCTACCTCAGAAGAAGCTCCTTCTATTGTTCACTCCAGACCACCTAGGATTGAAAACCATAGCACTAAATGGACAAAAGATCACCCAATTAGGAATGTTATTGGAGATCTAGATCGACCAGTCTCTACACGCCATCAATTACAAGAGAGTGCACTTTATTGTTACTTTGATTCATTTCTCTCTGAAGTTGAACCTAAAAATTGGCAGCAGGCTATGACACAATCATCTTGGATTGAAGCTATGCAGGAGGAACTAAATGAATTCCAACGACTTGAAGTATGGGAATTGGTTCCTCTCCCTGACAAGGTTAACATCCTTACTTTGTTATGGGTTTATAAGGTTAAACTTGATGAGATGGGTGCGGTATTGAAGAATAAGGCTAGATTGGTCGCTAGAGGATATAAACAAGCCTTGGGTATAGACTTTGAAGAATCTTTTGCTCCTGTGGCTATATTGGAGGCTATTAGACTATTCCTTGCGTATGCTGCTCATATGAACATGATCGTCTATCAAATGGATGTGAAGACGGCATTTTTGAACGGTGAACTAAGGGAAGAAGTCTATGTTAGTCAGCCGGATGGGTTCGTCAGTACGGAGTTTCCTAATCATGTGTACAAGCTTAAGAAGGCTCTCTACGGGTTGAAACAAGCTCCACGCGCGTGGTATGATCTCCTGTCAACATATCTCATTTCTTAAGGCTTCTCCAAAGGCAAGGTGGACCCCACACTATTCACTCTCAAGGAAGGCAACGACATGATTCTGGTACAAATTTATGTTGATGATATAATATTTGCTGCCACTAACATAGAATTGTCAAATCGTTTTGAGAAGATAATGTCCACACGCTTTCAGATGTCGATGATGGGAAGAATTTCATTTTTCTTAGGATTACAGATTTCTCAGAATCCCAGAGGCATCTTTATTAATCAATCCAAATATGCTCTAGAATCTCTTAAGAAATATAACTTTGAAAATTGTGACCCCGTGGACACTCCAATGGTGGAGAAATCCAAGTTAGATGAAGATAGGAATGGGACTATTGTCGATCCAAAATTTTACCGTGGGATGATCGGCACCCTTCTATATCTGACTGCTAGCAGGCCTGATTTGCAATTTGCTGTATGCATGTGTGCCCGGTATCAGGCTCGGCCTACCGAAAAGCACCTACATGTTGTGAAAAGGATCTTTCGGTATCTAAAAGGAACACTTCATCGTGGTCTATGGTATCCGAAAGATTCCTCTATTGCTTTAATATCATACGCAGATGCCGATCATGCTGGATGTCAAGACACGAGGCGTAGCACTTCTGGATCTGTGCAACTCCTTGGAGATAGATTGATCAGTTGGTCTTTAAAAAGGCAGAAAAGCGCTGCAATATCAAGCACGGAGGCTGAATACATCGCCATGTCCGGTTGTTGTGCTCAAGTCCTTTGGATGAGATCACAATTAACTGACTACGGTTTGGGTTTCAACAAAATCCCGATGTATTGTGATAACAAGCGCCATTGCCCTTTGCTGCAACTATGTTCAACACTCCCGGGCCAAGCACATAGACATTCGCTACCATTTCATTAAAGAGCAGGTGGAGAACGGAGTGATCGAGCTGTATTTTGTCACTACTGAGTACCAGCTGGCGGATATGTTCACCAAAGCATTAGATCGAGGACGAATTGAGTTTTTGATCGACAAGCTTGGCATGAAATCATTCACTCCAGCGACTCTCAAAGAGTTGGCAGAAGAATCAGCTGAATAGTCGTGGTAAACTATTCAGAGTATCCTTTGTTCGTGATCATGTATATTATAGTAAATATATAAACCACAAAAGAAAAATACAAAAATATAAAACCAACAAAAACCATAAAAAAAAATATAAAACCTAGAAAAACCATAAAAATTATAAAATCAAGAAAAACCAAAAATATTTTTCGTTTTTAAATCGGGCATGTCTTTTAGTACGGTAATATTTACGGCCTTAGAAATGTCGATCAATATTGACACGGTGCCATAAATAGAGTCCGTATAAAAGTTGTACATTTTTAAAACATGCCCATTATGGCTTGTAGTTATTTCTGACTGCAACCCGGTTTTCATATTAAAGTCACGTATTTCCTTGGAAAACGTTGGCTCAGAACGGGAATTAATTTTCTCGGGCGTGATTTACAACCCAAATCATGCAAAGGGATCAAGTTTACTTTACAACTTGGTCTAACACGAATTAGTGTACGTCTCAGTGCATTAATTTGTTAAAATAAGAGAAATCTTATTGACACCGCGAATCAAACTTTTTCAAGATATAATTTGGAAATGCTTTCATCACTATTTGACTCTTTAAACAATGACTACAGCTCTTTAAATAGAAAACGGGTCATCGTTTAAGGGGGAGAGAATAGTAAAATCATCTTCGTCATTAAATTGATTTTCAAAAGTGATTGTGAAAAATTAATGGCTAAATGGTAATTGAGTGGTTTTGCTTTAGAATACGACTTGTGTTCGTTCAATGTGATAGGAATGGCTTTAAGATCTTGGAGTTGTGTGAGATTGTCGAGTTTAGTTTAACTAAGCAAAATTAAGTGGACTAAGTTTATCAATGGAAAGGTAAAATGAATTGAAAAAGTTAGAAACAAAAAGGAAAAAAAAAAGAGAGAAAAGTAGAGGGACTTAAGATGACATTGTGTGTAAGTAGTAAAAAAACTTGACCTAAGTCAAATATAACCCCCCCGCCCCCTTTCTTTTTCCTTTTCACTGTATCACTATTATCTTTGCCGCCATTGTTGAATAAACACACACAAGAACTCAAATCACTCGTTTATCCATCCTATCCCATTCATTCGATTAATAAGGTAAATACATCAATATTTAAACTTCTAATTCACCTTACTTATCCTTTAAATCTGTTAAAAGTGCTCAATTAATCAGTCTAAATCAACTTAGGGTTTATGATTAATTTAGGGTTAATTAACTAGGGTTTTTTTGGTGGGTTTTGTGCGGATTAGCATTAAGTGATGTTTAATTGCCTTAGATTGCCTTAGAAACTCACAAACGCGCATAGATTAATCATCATGGCTGTGTTTGAAAAGTTCCGGATGAACATGGTTATAACTTCCGAATGAAGGACATTTTGAACAAAACTTCCGAATGAAGGATTTTTATGAAAAACTTCCGAATGAGGAAGTTCCGAATGAAGGACTTCCGAATGAAGGAAGTTCTGAATGAAGAACTTCCGGATGAAGGAAGTTCCGAATGAAAAACTTCCGGATGAAGGAAGTTCCGAATGAAGAACTTTCGGATGAAGGAAGTTCCGAATGAAGAACTTCCGGATGAAGGAAGTTCCGAATGAAGAACTTCCGGATGAAGGAAGTTCTGAATGAAGGAATGTTCCGGATGAAGAAGTTCCGAATGAGGAAAAGTTCCGGATGAAGAGTTGTTTGATTATTATTGTTTGCATGTTATATGTACTTGTTGTATTATGTTATGAAATGTGTTACGCTTAGAAATAAGAATGATATATATCTATATGTTTTTGTGCATCAACCTTTCATGTCTTATCTTAAGCAGATACAATGACTAATCCAACAGTACAAGCAATCCAAGACTCTAGAGAAGCCGCTATTGCTAAAGCACGAACCCTTAAGTTTATACCCAACAACTACCGGCTGAAGCAAGTCTCAAAATCCACTCACCATGGATTTAAAGTAGCCATCGCGATCCTTGATCAATCCCATTTTAAGAATGCTTTGAGAAGTAGTGCCTCGGTGCCTTATAAGTATATGTATGAATTTTGGGCCACCAAGGAAATCACCTCAAACAAGATCACTTTCACCATCGACAACAAGCAGCAGACGCTCACAGTTTCAGACTTCCGTAAGATTTTTGGTATACGGGATACACCCAAAGGCATGTCATTTTCGAGAGATCCTACTAAAGATGAACTCATAGAGTTATTTGACGCTCTTGGATGTCCGGAAATACGAGTTGCATCTGAGTTTACGACTGCTAAAGTAGGACAACCTTGGAGAGCATTGATGGGTATTCTCAGTAGATGTCTTACACCAAAAACAAGTGGCCATGATGCTCTGCGCAGTCCTATAATAAACCTGTTCTATGGCATGTACAAAGCTGCAAATGTGGATTATGCATTGTTGATATGGGAAGAATTCACCTTTCAACTCTTCCAGAACAAGAAGCTGAAGACAAATTTCTTTCCTTATCCAAGGTTTATCAAGCTTATCATTAATTATTTTATGAAAAATGATGCTACTATTGATAGGCGTGCAGCAAGTCGTTATCACACTGAAGAAGCTGATGATACTGTGGATCTGAGGCATGAAGGGCCGTCTATTGGTGTGATTCCTGGTCCTATTCCCGATTATCTTCTGACGGAGAAAATCAAAGGTTCTGCTGATTACAAGCTACTGCAGCTAGAAATCAAGAAGCTGAAAGCAAACCTTCAGACCGGAGAAGACTCGTCTACAACGGTCAAGAGTAAAGGTAAACGCAAACAACCAGCTGCGTTACCTGAACCCGAAACCAAGAAGAAGAAGACTGAGGGTAAGAAGGGAAAGGGTAAGGCTGATGAGATGCGTCTACGTGACGAAGAAGACGTTGTTGATCCTACTCTTGATAAAACTGAGAAACAAATGATGAAGATAGCTATTCAAAGGAGTAGGAAAGATACTGGCGGTAGTGGTTCAGGAGCAAGGGTAAATGTTGAAGAAGAGTACCAGGAACCAGATGATGTTTATGAGTTTGGGTCACCTGAAAATTATTCCACTTCGAAGGAGCCATCAATCCCTATTTCAGCAAGTGTGGAAAAGGAGTCTGTTGCTCCTACGATCATGGTGTCAACTCAACCTTTAGCAACTCAACCTCCACCAATACAACCCTTACCAACCAGACCGGCTTCAACACCATTTCTTCCACCACCTATAATTCCCATCCTTAGTACCGCAGTAACAACCGAGCCTCTTCAATCAACCCAGAGCAGCTCTGCAACATCTACAATGGCTGCATTGGTGATGGCCGAACTGTTGGATAAACATGTGGATACTCACAAACGAGAAATGGATGAACTTCGCCAAGAGTTACAAAGACGAGCTCAAAGTGAAGAAACATCTAGGAGAGCCCAAGAGGAGATGATTGCTAGGTTCGCTGCAGATATGGAGTCAACTCGAAAAGCACATGCAGAAGAACTAGCTTGGGTTAAGCAGGTTGAGGCTGATAAGCATGCTGCACGTATCACCAGACTTCAAGCGATGAGGGATAAATACAAAGAGCAAAAAGAAGCACTTGAAGCCTCTGTGGAAGAAAGAGTGCAAGAATCTGTTGAATCCATTATGCCTAAACTGCGTGATGAATTGAAGACGCTAGCAGCTGATAACTTGATGATCAAGTCATCCAATCCTTCAGAATCCGCCTACAAGATTGCTTATGACTTGACGGATTTTGAATTGAAGAAGATCCTTAAGGCTCGTATGATGGAACTTGGATCGTTTGATAAGTCTAGGATTCAACGGGCTCTATACAAATCCCTGAATGACGCTATCATGGAGGATGATAGGTTATTCAAAACGTTTGGAAGTGTGGTACCTTATCACATTCTACCTGAAGAAGAAAGGGAAGAAAGTGAGCAGGAAGAGGGTACTGGTGAAGAGGAAGAGGAAGAAGAAGGAGAAGAAGAGGAAAAGGATGACGATGATGGTGATGATGAGGATAAGGATGAGGATGATGATGACGATGATGATGATGATGATGATGGCGATGATGGTGGTGATGGGAATGAGGAGAGTGCTAGGGGGAGTAACGGGGATAACAATGAGGATGATGATGGGGGTGAACAGCCTAAAGAGGGAGACAAGGTTACCAGCTCCAAGAAACCTGCAAAGTCTGGAACCAAGTCCAAGAAAGATGCAGCGCAGAAGGACAAATCAACTTCATCGGAATCAAGACGATCTAAGTGGCGCCACGATGTGAATGCCACTACAGCGTCATCGGTTCCCGGTACCTCTATCGCTGTATCTTTACCTATTACCACTAACCCCATTAGTTCTGTTGTTGTTGCTCCTGTGATTGCAGAATCAGTAACGGAACCCGAAGCTGCACAACACTCACCCGTTCACGACACTGCCGAAATGCCTGAAACTGAACCAACAGATGTTCGCACTTCTACTCCTCTACAACAAGCACAACAATCTACGGTTCCTGAACCAAGCACACGATACTGGGCAGACACGTTGGAGATAGACGAGACTGCACCACCACAGGCTTGGATCACGGCAGCAGCACAATATGATCCGATCACAGACGCTGACAAAGATGTGTTGTATCTCCGTATCCGCAGTCCGATTGACTTATGTGCATTTCTTGCTCATGAGTATAAGACTTCGGTTACTCCATCCTTGGTGAAGAAAGCGCTGAAGGATAAGAGACTTCGTGCCAAAACCCGGTTAACCCGAATGGAGTTCGAGTATTATGCCGATGAGATCCTGAAGGCTCTAAATACCGTTCAACGGCCAGGTCTTCATGAATCAGAAAGAGCTCCACCTCCAATGGATCCGTCTCAAGATAATCAGATTGCTCTTGACTTCTTCGTTACCAATGATCTTGTGTATCTTCTGAAGGGGTCATCAAAGTACGCAACCTCCCTGACCTTGCTGAAAGCTGCCAACTGGGGGACAATACCCTTTATCGAGGAAAAGGTAAACCGACTCTGGGTCCCAAAGATAAATCATAATTATGATATGTATGCTGTCATAGGTGCATCTCATTGGGACGACCGAGTCCGAAGGGCGTACAGGGGTTGCTGCCTAGTCAATTCTGGAAGCAACGTTAGATCCGACATCCGAATCTCCAGCATTTTAGGGTTGAAAACTGAAGCCAAGAACGGCTATTATCATGTGACGGAGATTCGTTTGAAAAGGGAGGATGACAGGGAATACAAAATCCAGCAGGGAGATTTTTCCATCATTCGCCTTGAGGATATCGAAGATATGCTGCTTCTGATGACCCGAGATCAACTCACACATATTCCTCGTGAAGATCTCATTTCTTTGAATACAGCACTTCGTATGTTCACACGAAGCGTTGTTATCAAGACACGAGTTGAAGATCTTCAGTTGGGAGTCGAAAGCTATCAAAAGAAGCTTAACCTAACCCGTCCAGTGAATCAAGTGCTACCTCAACATGTAGAACGATGTCCCTATACCGGCATTTCTGTCCCGAATTACGGTATTTTCTACTTGAACAGTCGAGGTTTAATGAAGTTTATGAGGGTGGGTGAGCTCCATAAGTACAGTGATGGGACTCTTCTACAAGTCAGAGGAAAGTTGGAGCATCTGAACTCGGGTGGGACTTTGCCAGAGATGACGGAGGATTGGCATCCGGGTTACCGGCAGATGGCGAAGTATGTGATCAAGAAGATTGATCAAAAGCTCCGTGAACGTAGATTGATGAGGAGCTTGGAAAGGTTCGTGGGTGGAAGACCATATATAGTGCACCACAAGCCACTGCAACGATCCATCTAATGGGTCGTACACTTCAGGTCCACTTTATATTGGTTTTCAATTGTGAATATGTATATTTGTGAATAATGTGCTTTAATGGCTTGATGTAGTGTTAAGGTATGATAATTTTTTCAAGAATTTCTCACGAGATTCTAAATCTTTCAAAATATATCATACTGAAGCACTACAACTATCCCTTATTAACTTAAGGGGGAGCAATAACTTGTTCTATGGCCAAACATCGATTTCATTTTTACCCAAAGACCGGTTAATCCATTCAATATCCCAAATATTAATGGTTAACATTTTGGATAAGGGGAGAAAATGGGATTAAGGAGACGTAAGTGATACTTGGCTAAAAGATGAAAAAGACTTAACGATTATCCAACTTAATATGTGTAAAGCACGTGTTAAGGGGGAGCGTTTTTGATGAACAAAACACCTAAGGTACAAAACTTTTGATTTCAACATCACAAGTACTTTAGGTGATTTTCAATGATTTTTCATGGTGGCAATTCCTTCCCAAAACACGCTTAATTCACGACGAATGTGGTGACAAAAGGGTGGTAGGAATAGGTTTAGTCCAATGATTCATCAGAGCCGATGGAATCTTCCCAAGGACAATTCCCTAGATAGAATTAGAAGTCCTAGGAAAGATGGAGAAAGAATGTGAACGTAGCTGAATGTCGACCAAGTACTTAAGCTAGCACTGGAACAATCACAACAAGGTGCTAGTGATGATGTATTGGTAAGCATTGAAGGGGTTGAAGAATGAAAAAGAAATGTAAAGATAAAGGGTGTAAAGAAAGAAGCCCTCCTTACAACTTTAGGCAGAAACCGGGTCAATACATATGCTATTGAGGTCATTTTTGCTAATGATTCTCGGTATTGAAGAAAGACATCATGGACCCAGTGATGCAATACACAACCCTTCCCAGCTAACTCAAATATCTCTCAAAAGGTATTTGTTTTAATCACACGGAGATCAACACGTTATCTATTGGTTTATTCACTCCGAATAGACTGGTATTGAAAAGGTGGCACTCCTCTCCAGCCATCGCTCACTAAAATCAAAACGCACAATCGAGTCTAGAGCCAAGAGATCATCAAAAGTCTCATTAGGACACTTTCCATTTATTCCTTGCTTTCTCACACACTGTGAAAAGTAAGAGATTTTCATGAGTCCTACGCAATATTCCTGTAATATTGCCAGAACATCCGAGTAATACGTAAGTATTACAATGAAGATGGAAATCCTGCTTGAGCCAACATCAAACAAGCTCATGGTAGGTTACACGTGCGGTTCTTTTAGAACCAATCTTGTGAAAAACTGGAAGGTAACAGTGGTTTAATTCTTAATTGAACTTAAACTCGTTCCAGGCCTCTTCGCATTATCATATGATCTTGCCAGAACACTCAGAGTGACTCTTTATTGACCACAGTGACGAGTGGAAATCCTTCTAGTGTCAACATCAAACAGCACTTGGTAGGTGACGTGCAAGATTCTTTATGAATTAAGCTCATGACAACTGGAAAGCAACGATGGTGAAAATCTTAATTGAAATTCACTTGTTCCAGGTTTCATGAATTGACGGCTTCAAATCACAAGGATAATTTATCCAAGTGATTCACTCTTTATGTTCGCAGTCAGCTTTGGACGGTCGAATAAAGAGAACGGGTTTACCCGCGAAATCCTGTCAGGAAGTTACTTAATTGAAACTATCCGTCACGGGTACGATATCTAATATCGTCCAACGGTCTTCACCGACCGGAGGTAAAATGCTACCGAATTAGAATAAAATGTTCAAAGCCATTTTATTCGTGTCGTTGTTGTGTACCTGTTAAAGACGGTGGCATTGCTGTGTACCTGTTGAAGACGGTGGCGTTGCTGTGTACCGGTGAAGACGGTGGTGTTGCGGTGTATCTGTAGAAGTCGTTCCCACATGCTTGTGTTTTTCTGCATCAAAGTTTAGCAAAAATTCAAGAAAGTACAAGATAAAGTCTTCCGCTGTACCAAACTCTGAAACTTTCGAGAATTCAACAAAAAGACATAAGTGTGTGGAACATGGAGTCACGAGAAGGAAAATTCACAAGAGAGGCAAAGATCGCACGTGAAAGGCCAAAGAACAATGCTCTCAAGCCAAAGCCAAAAAGATCAAACCAACATATTCACAACAAAAGAAAGAAAAGAAGAAAAGACTACGAGCTAAAGAACGAAGACTTAGTATAGTATGTTAGGTTTAGAATTTTGTAATGTGGAGTGACCTCCCTTAGGGAGAGATTGTTAGAAATACGTTTTACGTATATTAGAAGTATCGGTCACTCCACAATATTATTAATGTTGTAATAGCTCGTAGTTAACAAATAGTTATTAGTTGCTTATTAAGTTAAGTAAGAACCGGTCCATGGGCTTGTCATGGACCGGCCTAAGCCCATGTAGCTTGGAAGTATAAATACCCCTTTCCACCATGGAAAGGGGTTGGTTGTTGTCATTTTCTAGCTTCCACTTAATGAAATAACACATAGTTTCTCTCACTTTCTCTCTCTAGAAATCATCAACCCCCTTCATAGATTCATAGATTATCAATATTCTACAGGATATATACTAGAATTTGCATGCGTTGACTAAAAGTCAAAGCACACAATGGTCAACACTAGAAGCATAATGTGGTCAACAGAAGTCAACAAAGTGAACAGTGTCCCAAACCAAGACCAGAAGCCAACCATCACTTGACAAAGAAGGACTTTTATCCACTAGAAGCCAACCAAGAACGACTAGAAGCTAACCATTAAGGACTAGAAGCCAGTCATGAATGAAGACAACCATCAGAAGTGAGCAAAAACCTCCACTAGGAGTAACACACACCACAAGAACCCATTCAATCTGTTGTTAAAATCTACCAATATGTTAGTCTGTGCAAATAAATATGTACACTAAGCCTCCCCTTAGGCTTAGCCTCCCCTCAATCCTAGGTCTCAAGGATTAACCATCCCAATGTGAACCACCAAGTGGTTGAACCGAGGACCATCAAAGGCTTTAGTCAACAGATTAGCAACATTATCATCCGTATGAACCTTAAGAACCTGTATCAACTTCTTCTTATTGGCATCCCGTATAAATTGGTGCCGAATTTCAATATGCTTTGTACGTTGATGAAAATCAGGATTCTTCACGATGCAGATAGTGCTTTGGTTGTCAATGAAAATTTTGGTGTTCATAAAATTGAACCCATAATCCAGCATCTGATTTTGGATCCACAAAACTTGTCCACAACAGCTAGCAGCAGTAGCGTATTGAAATTGAGTATAATACAGTTCGTTTTTTCTCAGTTCTTGCTAATAGAAAGTCCAACCAATATCGGGTTTTTAACTGTTTTTGGTTGTTAAACTTGTTTGGATATTCTATTTGCTATTTCAATCAAAGCCTTGCAAAACGGAAAAATATTACCTACTTATATGTAAAACAATTTGCAAATACCAAGTTTTTAGTCAAGTAAAATTCAAAATGTAAAATATGAAACTTAAAGGACTGAAAATGTAAATTCTAGGAAAGATAAATGCTTGAAATGTAAATTCTAACAATTCTAGGGACTAAAAGTGTAAAACAGTTAACTACAAGGATCAAATATGCAAAACTTATAACCAACTAACCAAAAATGTAACAAACTAACAACTTGCTAACTGAAATTAGCAACTTCCAAAACTACAAGGGCTTAACAAATGCAAACCCTAAAAACTTGGAAGTTTAGCAAAGTATTCACACTGATTAAAACATGAAGGACCAATTTGCAATTTTAGAACTATTTAAACCAAAAACGGGTTTAGACTAAAAATAAGCTCGTTTGAGCTTATTACTCAACCAAATTCAATGAGACAAGTTGCAAAATGATTTAAATCCAAAATTAGCTACGTGTGTAAAAGGAAATTGGCTAAAGTTGCAAAATAAGCAAATGAGAACTTATCAATAAGCTCAAAATAAGCTACAACAAAAACTAGACAATCACAACTTGATTTTCTTGTTAAAACTAATTAAGCTATTCAAGTAATGAATGGGAAATCAAACTAGAACATTTTTCATCAAGTAATAAGCTCTAAATTTGAATTAAGCTGAAAATGGGCTTATGTTGACCAAGCGTTGACCAGCTTATTTTTCAAAAAGCTGAAACTTCCAAAAATCAAGTAACTCAATGTTTTAAGAGGATTTGTGAAGAAAAATGGCCATGTTAATGAAGAGGATAAGGAGATACAAATTTTCAGTTTCAAGTTACAGAAACTTGCTTAAACTATGCTTATCTGAATTTTGCTTATTTCTAACTGCTTATTGTAAACTGTAGAAAATCCTCTTGGAATCTGAATCTCTATGATATAAGCTATGAATGGGAACAAATTTGGTGCAATTTCATCTAGAATTGAATGAGTACTAGCCAAATGAAAATGACAAGTTCTAATGGGCAAAACTGAATGAAATCAACCCAAACATTTTTCATGCCATTTGCCTGTTTGATTTTCAATTTGACTTGTAAATGACTTAAAACACCTTATTATCACATTTTAACTGCAAATGAACTCTAAAACACCAGGACTCAATTCTTTAAAACTCTTTTTAAGCTAATCCTAAACACTCCTTTTACTGATATTTCAAACTTTTACAAAGACTTTTTAAGAACTAGTTAAAACTGAATCAAATGCTATAGCAAACTAGACTCAGTGATCAAAATGAAAGGTTTAAAAGAAGTGAACAAGTTCTTATCACTACTAGAACTACAATCAAGGTAAAAGGCTAAAAATTACTGAATTAATGCAGTAAGCTAGAACTTATTCCAAATCAAAGAACAAGTAACAGAATCAAACTACAAACACACAAAGATCAAACAATCAGCAACTCCAAACAACTTTTATCATGCAGTCATCAAAATTACTCTAGGAAAAGTAGCATGCATATGACTTTTTCAGTGGAACAAAAACAAGAGCTTTAAAACCTATTGTAGTAAACCACTGAGAAGAAGAGGAGCGCTGAGCTCTCTTAGCCTAGTGATAACCACCACCTTATCACTAGGAAATCAATCAATCAACAAGAACAGCTAACAAATCAACAAGAATCATCATCATGCTTGAAATCTTCAAAAACTATGGAATGAACTGAATTCTTCTCAAACAGCTAACAAACTCCTTCAAGGTCAGTTATGATCAATCTATGATCATAACAAACACAAAACAGCAACTCAAGTATCCAATATCAGCAGGTAATGAACAGTAATAGGAAGAACAGTTTTGGCGGGAAAGGATGAATTCAAATTTTATTCATGGAAAACGGTTACAAAGTTGTTGAAAAGTAAGTAACTAACTAACTAACTCAAGAGTTTGTCAGACTCTTGAGTAGCTAGGGTAAAAATGGAGGAAAGGGAAAGGAATTTAGAAATTATGTGTTTTTACAAAATTAAGCTACTCCTACAAATGAAGTCCTATCCATCTATTTATAGGCATGAAGAAGATGGTTGTTGGGGTTGGTGACGTGTCAGGACCAATCCCAGCTTTCCACGTGGACAATTCTGCATAATTGCATTTGCAGGTATGAACAAGGATTTGGGTTTTTCTTTATTATTGATCTTCATGTTAATTGATTTGCACCATTGTGTTCGTCTCTTCAAAATGATCAATTTTGGTGTTGAAATCTTTTCATGAAATGGCTTGTAGCTCAAACGCGATCCTGGTGAATATTTTTGATGAAGAAGACGCCACGTGTCAGCATGTGATTGGCTAAAAATTGATCACACGGATCATACTGTTGTGATTGGGTATTAAATGCATGGCGGCTGAGTGGGAATTAATTGCTCAATCCGTGTGCTCACTTTTCTCTCTTCTCATTGGCTGAAATGGTTTCACATGGATTAAACCTTAAATAACTTTCCAATGTTGGCAGAATTAGTCCTTATACTTGGTAGATTGTTGTTTTGAGCTAGGAGCTTCATTCTTTTGACATATTTGGTCCTTCAACTTTCATTCTTGAACAAAATGGTCCTTTGACTGAGTTGACTTGAGAGTTGACCAAGTTTGACTTGAATCTTGACTTTCACAATATTTGCACTTTAGTCCTTCAACTTTGACAATTTGTCAAGATAGGTCCTTGTACTTCAAAGTCTTGTCACTTTTGATCCTTCTTTGTCTTTTTCATCCATTTGAGCTTGATTTTTCTTTGTTTGCTTGAAAATGTATCTTTTTACCTACACAAGTGTACACAAACACAAACATACCACATAACATTGTTTTTGCCAAATAAATTGGTATTTTGCTTCATGTTTTAGGGTTATTTGTTGTTAAAAGGATATGAGTTTAAGCTCATATCAAAATCCCCTACACTTGAACATTGTCATGTCCTCATTCAATATTATATATTAAAGCTCAAATTTACATTTCCCTCATAATTAATCCACCTTGGCCATATGAGATGCATCTACACTACTCTAAACTAAATGATGCATGATTTTGACTTTTAATAATGCAATGAACAAAATACAATTCTATCTATTTCTTTTTTATTTTTCTTGAAATGGTTTTGATGGAAATTACTCATAAAGAATTCAATGGCTTAGATTAGGGCTTGGGTACCATGGACATTTATCACCCTCAAGTTTCACTTTCCCCATACCAAACTTAAAAATGGGATCATTGTATTCACAAGTAAAAAGTGCATCAACTTATTCATGACAATTAAATGTGGAACCGATTATTATTTGAGCAAATTGCTTGTGGGCAAATTTGTCATTATTCAAGTGAGAAGTATAAGAAATGTAAAATCCAAAAATAAGGAAGCACGGTTTTAATCCTAAGTAATCCTCTCATCCATTACTTGAAAAACCGCTCACAATTAATATAAGTCCGTTTTAGGAGTAATAAGTCATTCGCCTTATGTGTAAAATCCTCATGTCATGCTTTCATAAGTAGCTACACACTTGCTAAGGAAAGAAAAATAAAACTCACGCAATAATTTACATCCGCCATCTTTTTGAGACTTTGGATCTTCAACCCCGCAACCCGTCAAGGTAATATTGGATTGGAGCAATCTATTGAATCCCCGCAACCCGTCAAGGTAATATTGGAACTCAATAGTCACTATAATTAACACCACACTGCCCCTCTTGGGAGTCTTGCATTATTTTTTTTTTCTTTTTCTTTCTTTTTCTTTTCTTTTTTTTTCTCTAGCCACTCATTTTTTTTCATAAGCCGCTCTTATTTTTCTTTATTCCTCACAAAGAAATTTGAAAAGAAGAAAAGGAAAAACACCCGCTAAGTATGGAGCATGACATAAGTCTAGTACAAATAAAACGTGCTAACTTAGAATCTTAAGATGTACTCATATCAACCATAAATGATTAGCCAAAAATGCATAAGAGATTACAAACCAATTAAAACCGTACTTGATTATTTATTAACAATTATATACATGCGAAGAAAATAGAGGTAGAGAAGAGAAGGGTTTAGCCACAAGTAATTGCCATGAAGTCTATCTAGCCCTTTTATACTTGCTTCAACTCTATCATTTCCCATTCTCCACAAATTTAAAATCTCAAATAATGAAATTGGTGGATGCTTAGCCTTATAGACCAATTAAGGACTACATGGTTAAGGATACTAGCTAGAGAATGCTAAAATAAGCAAACTCGGGTTGAGTCAAAATATCCATGGCGGGCCTAATATGTCAAAGAAATCTAAACTTGTTAAAACCATGTTTTATTATATTTTTTTCCCTTTTATATATTTTTATGAAAAACAAAAGAAGAAATATATACAATGTAAATGTGGTATGCAAATGGAAAATGATTGATGCAAAAATTATGAATGCGTATTTTTGGTGGCCAAAGTAGATCAAAAATTTGAAAAATGTTGAAAATTCAATTTTCCATGTTATCATGCAAGCCAATGACAAGTTCTAGGTAAGGTCACTTCGATAGAAGACCCCCCTACACTTAAGCTAAACATTGTCCTCAATGTTTTAAGAGCATGGAAGTGTAAAAACTTCCCCTACACTTATGACAATGAATAGACTTTGCTTAACCCAAGTTAAGGAAAGGACAACTATTAGTGAAATCATGTTTAAGCACAAGGTGTCAATGAAAAAATCACTATAGTAACGAAGTGAACCGGATACAAGGGCCTCCTCCATAAGCTCCAAAGCATGAGATGAGTGAGCAACCCTACAAACAATCATGAAGACAAAAGAAGGTCTCCCCTACACTTATCTCCAAGTCTATACCTTTATTTCTAACCTACAACACTCTAATCCTAGTTATACGATGCTTGAGTTAATGAGTCTCTAGCTCGACTCGTCCCTCAATGAATTAATTCATGGGGAAAATGGAGACCTCTTGGACCATTTCAACGGAAATGTCCTCCCCAAAGTAATGTTTAACACGGTGACCATTCACTTTAAAATTTGGACCATCGGGTTGGGACAACTCAAGAGTTCCATATGGAAACACTTGAGCAATAGTGAATGGACCGGACCATCTCGACTTAAGCTTGCCCGCAAAAAGCTTCAATCTTGAGTTAAAGAGGAGAACCGGCTCTCCAACTTTGAACTCACGATTCTTGATCTTAGCATCATGCAATTTCTTAGTCTTTTCCTTGTAAAGCAAAGAATTCTCATAGGCATTGGCTCTCAACTCATCCATCTCATTGAGTTGATCTTTCCTATGTGAACCGGCTTGGTTTAAATCAAAGTTAGCCCACTTGAGAGCCCAAGATGCCTTATGTTCTAACTCAAATGGGAGGTGGCACGCTTTTCCATAGACAAGCCTATAAGGCGTACAACCAATTGGTGTTTTAAAAGCCGTCCTAAACGCCCACAAAGCATCATCAAGCTTATCCGACCAAGAAGCTCAATGTTCTCCCATCGTTCTCTCTAAAATTCTCTTTAAACCACGATTTGTGACCTCGGTTTGACCATTTGTTTGAGGGTGATACGCGGTAGAAAGTCTATGATTCACTCCATATTTCTTCATAACTCTCGTGAATTGATCATTACAAAAGTGCGTACCACGATCACTTATGATGGCCCGAGGCACACCAAATCTAGCAAACAATTGTTTCAAAAACTTTACAACCACTCTAGCATCATTGGTAGGTAAGGCTTTAGCCTCCACCCATTTGGACACATAATCCACCGCCACAAGTATATACTTGTTTCCCTTAGAGGATGGAAAAGGTCCCATGAAATCAATGCCCCATACATCAAATATCTCACACTCTTGGATAAAATTTTGTGGCATCTCATCACGTTGTGTAATTTTTCCTTGTCTTTGACAAACATCACAAAATTTCACCATTTCTTGGGCATCTTTGTAAATGGAAGGCCAATAGTAACCCGAATCAAAGACTTTCTTGGCGGTGTAGTTAGGCCCAAAATGTCCACCCGTAGGTCCTTTATGACACGCCTCTAAGATCTTAAATGCCTCGGGCCCATCTACACATCGTCTAATGATTTGGTCCGCACATTGCCTAAAAAGATATGGATCATCCCAAAAGTAATACTTAACTTCCTTAAGAAACTTTTTCTTTTGTTGATAAGTAAGACCCTCAATAAGCACATTGCCCACAAGATAGTTTGCGATATCCGCAAACCAAGGTGTGGCATCCTCTTGGGAAGAGATAGACATGAGCTCCTCTAATGGAAAGGATTCATTGATTTCTTGGTGTGGGAAATCTCCTTGAAAAGGATGCTCAAGTCTACTCAAATGATCCGCCGCTAAATTCTCGGCCCCTTTCTTATCACGAATCTCTATCTTAAACTCTTGAAGCAACAAAACCCATCTCAAAAGCCTAGGCTTAGCATCTTGTTTTGTCATAAGATACTTGAGAGCGGAATGATCCGTATACACTATGGTTTTGGAGAGCACAAGATAGGGTCTAAACTTCTCAAAAGCATATACTATAGCAAGCAACTCTTTTTCCGTGGTAGTGTAATGAAGTTGTGCACCGGTCATGGTTTTACTCGCATAGTGTATAGGTTGAAAATGCTTATTAACTCTTTGTCCTAAGACGGCCCCCACCGCATAATCACTAGCGTCACACATAAGCTCAAAAGGTAATTCCCAATTTGGAGAAACCAAAACGGGAGCCTTAGTCAATTTTTTCTTAAGAGTCTCAAAAGAGTCTAAACAATCTTGGTTAAAAATGAAAGGAGCCTCTTTCTCCAAGAGGTGAGTCATCGGTCTAGCTATCTTAGAAAAATCTTGTATAAAGCGCCTATAAAATCCCGCATGACCTAAGAAACTCCTCACACCTTTAACCGAGGTGGGTGGGGGAAGCTTAGCAATCACATCAATTTTAGCTCGATCAACTTCTAATCCCTTATTGGATATCTTGTGTCCTAAAACAATCCCCTCTTTCACCATAAAGTGACATTTCTCCCAATTAAGCACCAAACGTGTTTCCTCACAACGCTTAAGCATTCTCTCAAGATTGGTGAGACATGAGCTAAAGGAGTTTCCAAATACGGAAAAGTCATCCATAAAAACCTCCATGGTTTGCTCTATCATGTCATGGAAAATCGCCATCATGCACCTTTGAAACGTCCCCGGTGCATTACATAAGCCAAAAGGCATCCTCTTGTAAGCAAATGTACCGTAGGGACAAGTGAATGTGGTCTTTTCTTGATCCTTAGGGTCAATGGGTATTTGGAAATAACCCGAAAAGCCATCAAGAAAACAATAGTACTCATTTCCCGCTAAGCGTTCAAGCATTTGATCCATAAAGGGAAGCGGGAAATGGTATTTCCTAGTTGCCTCATTGAGTTTTCTATAATCAATGCAAACTCTCCAACCGGTCACAAGTCTCGTGGGAATAAGCTCATTGTTCTCATTAGGCACCACGGTGATTTCACCCTTCTTTGGAACACAATGAACCGGGCTAACCCATGGAGAGTCGGAAATAGGGTAAATCATACCCGCATCTAAGAGTTTAATCACTTCCTTCTTAATAACCTCATGGATTTTTGGGTTAACTCTCCTTTGGTTTTGAATGGCGGGTTTATAGTCATCCTCCATAAGGATTTTGTGAGTACAAAAATGTGGATCAATTCCCCTTATGTCGGATATTTTCCATGCTAAAGCTTTCTTATGTTTCTTAAGAACTTCAATAAGTTGCTCTTTCTCATCCTCTTTCAACTCTTTAGCAATGATCACCGGTAATTGGTCTTTGCCCTCTAAGAAAGCATATTCTAAGTGGGATGGAAGGTCCTTAAGTTCAATGGGAGGTGGACTCTCTATGGAAGGTTTTACTATGGAAGGTTCCTCAATGGTAATCTCTTGTGGAATAGGAGAAGGAATAGGGTCCTCATTGAGCAACTTTTGGATTGTAAGAATATCTTCTTCCCAATTAATGGGAGAATCATCATCACCAAGAAAGTTGGACTCAAATTCCTCCAAGAGGAAATCACTCTCTCCAAAAGGTGTTAAAGAGGGAGCAATTGAGGCCATGGTTTCAACATGGGGTATCTCATCACTAGCACTCTTACAAGCATCATGAAAGTGTTCATTACACACTTCATCTAGCACATCCACAATGTTAATAGTCTCACAAGGTCTAGACTCCTTAACCTCTTTCCTATCACAAACTTTCCCTAACTTAAACACCACTCTCTCATCTTCTACTCTCATAATTAATTCTCCTTCCACCACATCTATCAAGGTACGACCCATTCGCAAAAACGGTCTACCAACAATCAAAGGCACTCTAGGATCCATGTCATAATCAACCACTACAAAGTCGGCCGGAAAGGTAAACTTATCCACACCTACAAACACATCTTCCGCTATACCTACGGGGTGAGCTATGGTTCGGTTGGCTAGTTCAAGAGTCATCCTAGTGGGAGTGAGCTCGGGAAGAGATAGTTGTTTCCAAACCGATAAAGGCATGAGGTTTATGCTCGCCCCTAGATCCGCCAAAGCCATGCAATTTTCAACACCGGGAAAATTACAAGGTATCAAGAAGCGCCCCGGATCTCCAAGTTTTGTTGGTAAGGTTTTAAGTAACACCGCGGAACAATTTTCATTAAGGGATGTGTTGGGCAAATCAACCAATTTTTCTTTGTTTGAGAGCAAATCCTTGAACATCTTAGCAAACTTTGGCATATAAGCAAGAGCTTCCGCAAAGGATATATTGATGTTGAGTTGCTTAAACATCCTTAAGAAATTGGAGACTTGGATGTCATCCTTGTTCTTTAACTTGTCCTTTTTCTACCTTGAAGGGTATGGAAGAGTAGGTTTTGGTGTAGGTGGAATAGGTGTTGTTGTGGAAGATTTGTCTTTGTTAGCTTCTTCATTGGGAAGTGTGGAAGGTAAAGGAGAAGTATGAGGTGGTTGAGAAGGTGTGTTTGAGTGAATAGGAGCATTTTGAGGAGGCAAAGTAGAAGTAGAAGGCTTGTCACAAGTAGGAGCACAAGTGGATTGAACAATAGTAGGTTTAGGAGGTGAAGGATCCTTTGTAGTTGTTCCACTCCTTGTTGTAATAGCATTGACATTGGCCCTAGGGTTTGTTTGTGTGTTAGAAGGTAAAGCCCCTTGTGGTCTTTGATTTATTGCCACTAAAACCCTATTGATTTGGTCATTCAATTTCTTCTCCATAGCTTGAAACTTCCTTTCATTCTCTTGATTCATTTTTTTCAAGAGATCCATTGTGTTATACTCTTGTGGCACATGACCTTGAAAACCTTGAGGTTGGAAAGGTAAAGGTTGGGTATTAAATCCTTGATTTGGTGGATAAAAGGTATTTGCTTGAGGTTGAAATTGATTGGGTGCCTTGTAGTTATTTCCTTGGTATGGTGGTCTTTGCCCTTGATTCCTTGGTAAAATTTGAGGAGGATTTTGTTGAATTTGGGTGGGTGGTTGGGATGGAAATCCGGGTGGAGTAAGGTAGTTTTGAGATTTGTAAGAAAGGTTATTTGGATTGATATTAGGCTTGAAGTGTTCACGATGTTCCTCTTGGTAAGCATAGCATTCCCCTTGATACCCTTGAACCTTATCACATTGTTCATAAGAATGGGGACCTCCACAAGTAACACAAGAAATGGTGATGGCATTCACATAATTTGAGGAATTGTTCAATGACATGTTCTTAAAAGCTTGAAGCATTTCTAGTTGTACTTGCAAATTCTTCTCATTATGACTATCCATCCTTTGAATAATCTCTTCTTGAAACTTGAGGAGTTGGTTATCACAAGGAGTTTAAGAATTGTTTTGGATAACATGAACCTTTTCTTCAAATGGATTGATTGTTTGAACCATTGCTTTAGTCTCAATGATGTCCAAAGCCTCTTGGTAGGTCTTAAGAAGAATATTCCCTCCCGCGGAAGCATTGAGTGAATCTTGGTGGTGAGATTTAAGGCCATTATAGAAGAGGTTGATTTGGTGAACTTGATCCAATCCATGATTAGGGCATCGCCTCAACAACTCACTATACTCTTCCCAAGCATCACTAAAGGATTGACTAGGTTTTTGTTGAAAGCCCATAATTAAAGTCCTCAAAGCCATAGTCTTATGTGGAGGAAAGAACTTGTTCAAAAACTTAGTGGTGAAACCATCCCATGTGGTGATACTATCGGGTGGTTGGGTGTCTAACCAATGCTTAGCAATTCCCTCTAAGGAAAATGACACTAACATCAACCTAATCACCTCATGTGGAACCCCATTATGCTTAATGGTATTGCAAAGAGAAAGGAATCTCTTAAGGTGAGCATGAGGATCCTCATTCTTGTTACCAAAGAAAGGTGATTGTGAAACCATATTGATCATAGATGTATGTAGCTCAAATGTGTTTGCGGGAAAGTCGGGAATCTTAATGGCACTAGCATATCCATGAATGTTGGTTTGCATACGTTCATACAAAGAGCGATTATCAATAGCCATGGCTTCTTGTGGTGGAGTCAAAGCACAATTCTCGTGATCGGCTTGGTGGACGATGGTGGTCTTACTCTTTCTCTTTTTCTTCCTTTTCGGAGGAAGAGGTTGTACACCAATCGGTATTTGTGCACGCCCGCGAGTGAGCATGCAACTCAATACGAGGAATGAGAGAGAAGCTCTCGTGTGACTTTGAAGAGAAATGGATTATCCTCTTCGAGTTTCAATATTAAATATCCACAAGAAAATAACAATATACGTATGTACTACTTTGGGTGCAAGACCCTCAATGAAGCCTTCCTTCTTAGAATACTTACAAGTGAACGGGGGGGTTAGGTGGCGCGAAGCACTTAAGTACCTATTGACCCTTAGATGGCATTTTATAGCACATCGCCTTTCTATTCACTTAAATGTTCGTATTCTTCGAATTGTTGCTTATTGAGAGTATTTATCTATTCTTGCTTTATTTTGTTTGATCGATACACGTGTCAAGGACCGGAACGCCCCTCAACACGGTGTATTGCCTCGGCAATACTTATGGAGAATATGTAGATTTGTTGTTCTTATACGTATACGTATTTACTTATAATAATATATGGAAAATATTTTTGTATTTATGAGTTTTTTAAGAGAAAATACTATATGTACATAAAAACCGAGAGAATCCAATAATATATATTTTTGTTTGCAATCTCTTAGGAAAAAGATTGCTTTTTGGATTTTTTTTTATTTTTTTGGTCAATTCTTTAGGAAAAGAATTGTTTTGTTAATTTTTTAGTTTTTATATATTTTTATATTTTTGATTTTTTATTTGTTTTTGATTTATGATACGTAAAAATAACGTTCACAAAGTGAACGGATCCCAAAAGCCAATGAAAATCGTCAATCGATAGTCTCTCGTGTAGTCAAAGAACCGGCAGCGGCGCCATTTGAAATTGAGTATAATGCAGTTCGTTTTTCTCAGTTCTTGCTAATAGAAAGTCCAACCAATATCGGGTTTTTAACTGTTTTTGGTTGTTAAACTTGTTTGGATATTCTATTTGCTATTTCAATCAAAGCCTTGCAAAACGGAAAAATATTACCTACTTATATGTAAAACAATTTGCAAATACCAAGTTTTTAGTCAAGTAAAATTCAAAATGTAAAATATGAAACTTAAAGGACTGAAAATGTAAATTCTAGGAAAGATAAATGCTTGAAATGTAAATTCTAACAATTCTAGGGACTAAAAGTGTAAAACAGTTAACTACAAGGATCAAATATGCAAAACTTATAACCAACTAACCAAAAATGTAACAAACTAACAACTTGCTAACTGAAATTAGCAACTTCCAAAACTACAAAGGCTTAACAAATGCAAACCCTAAAAACTTGGAAGTTTAGCAAAGTATTCACACTGATTAAAACATGAAGGACCAATTTGCAATTTTAGAACTATTTAAACCAAAAACGGGTTTAGACTAAAAATAAGCTCGTTTGAGCTTATTACTCAACCAAATTCAATGAGACAAGTTGCAAAATGATTTAAATCCAAAATTAGCTACGTGTGTAAAAGGAAATTGGCTAAAGTTGCAAAATAAGCAAATGAGAACTTATCAATAAGCTCAAAATAAGCTACAACAAAAACTAGACAATCACAACTTGATTTTCTTGTTAAAACTGATTAAGCTATTCAAGTAATGAATGGGAAATCAAACTAGAACATTTTTCATCAAGTAATAAGCTCTAAATTTGAATTAAGCTGAAAATGGGCTTATGTTGACCAAGCGTTGACCAGCTTATTTTTCAAAAAGCTGAAACTTCCAAAAATCAAGTAACTCAATGTTTTAAGAGGATTTGTGAAGAAAAATGGCCATGTTAATGAAGAGGATAAGGAGATACAAATTTTCAGTTTCAAGTTACAGAAACTTGCTTAAACTATGCTTATCTGAATTTTGCTTATTTCTAACTGCTTATTGTAAACTGTAGAAAATCCTCTTGGAATCTGAATCTCTATGATATAATCTATGAATGAGAACAAATTTGGTGCAATTTCATCTAGAATTGAATGAGTACTAGCCAAATGAAAATGACAAGTTCTAATGGGCAAAACTGAATGAAATCAACCCAAACATTTTTCATGCCATTTGCCTGTTTGATTTTCAATTTGACTTGTAAATGACTTAAAACACCTTATTATCACCTTTTAACTGCAAATGAACTCTAAAACACCAGGACTCAATTCTTTAAAACTCTTTTTAAGCTAATCCCAAACACTCCTTTTACTGATATTTCAAACTTTTACAAAGACTTTTTAAGAACTAGTTAAAACTGAATCAAATGCTATAGCAAACTAGACTCAGTGATCAAAATGAAAGGTTTAAAAGAAGTGAACAAGTTCTTATCACTACTAGAACTACAATCAAGGTAAAAGGCTAAAAATTACTGAATTAATGCAGTAAGCTAGAACTTATTCCAAATCAAAGAACAAGTAACAGAATCAAACTACAAACACACAAAGATCAAACAATCAGCAACTCCAAACAACTTTTATCATGCAGTCATCAAAATTACTCTAGGAAAAGTAGCATGCATATGACTTTTTCAGTGGAACAAAAACAAGAGCTTTAAAACCTATTGTAGTAAACCACTGAGAAGAAGAGGAGCGCTGAGCTCTCTTAGCCTAGTGATAACCACCACCTTATCACTAGGAAATCAATCAATCAACAAGAACAGCTAACAAATCAACAGGAATCATCATCATGCTTGAAATCTTCAAAAACTATGGAATGAACTGAATTCTTCTCAAACAGCTAACAAACTCCTTCAAGGTCAGTTATGATCAATCTATGATCATAACAAACACAAAACAGCAACTCAAGTATCCAATATCAGCAGGTAATGAACAGTAATAGGAAGAACAGTTTTGGCGGGAAAGGATGAATTCAAATTTTATTCATGGAAAACGGTTACAAAGTTGTTGAAAAGTAAGTAACTAACTAACTAACTCAAGAGTTTGTCAGACTCTTGAGTAGCTAGGGTAAAAATGGAGGAAAGGGAAAGGAATTAAGAAACTATGTGTTTTTACAAAATTAAGCTACTCCTACAAATGAAGTCCTATCCATCTATTTATAGGCATAAAGAAGATGGTTGTTGGGGTTGGTGACGTGTCAGGACCAATCCTAGCTTTCCACGTGGACAATTCTGCATAATTGCATTTACAGGTATGAACAAGGATTTGGGTTTTTCTTTATTATTGATCTTCATGTTAATTGATTTGCACCATTGTGTTCGTCTCTTCAAAATGATCAATTTTGGTGTTGAAATCTTTTCATGAAATGGCTTGTAGCTCAAACGCGATCCTGGTGAATATTTTTGATGAAGAAGACGCCACGTGTCAGCATGTGATTGGCTAAAAATTGATCACACGGATCATACTGTTGTGATTGGGTATTAAATGCATGGCGGCTGAGTGGGAATTAATTACTCAATCCGTGTGCTCACTTTTCTCTCTTCTCATTGGCTGAAATGGTTTCACATGGATTAAACCTTGAATAACTTTCCAATGTTGGCAGAATTAGTCCTTATACTTGGCAGATTGTTGTTTTGAGCTAGGAGCTTCATTCTTTTGACATATTTGGTCCTTCAACTTTCATTCTTGAACAAAATGGTCCTTTGACTGAGTTGACTTGAGAGTTGACCAAGTTTGACTTGAATCTTGACTTTCACAATATTTGCACTTTAGTCCTTCAACTTTGACAATTTGTCAAGATAGGTCCTTGTACTTCAAAGTCTTGTCACTTTTGATCCTTCTTTGTCTTTTTCATCCATTTGAGCTTGATTTTTCTTTGTTTGCTTGAAAATGTATCTTTTTACCTACAGAAGTGTACACAAACACAAACATACCACATAACATTGTTTTTGCCAAATAAATTGGTATTTTGCTTCATGTTTTAGGGTTATTTGTTGTTAAAAGGATATGAGTTTAAGCTCATATCACGTATTCAGCTTCTGTTGAAGAAGTAGCTACGATCGTCTGTTTCTTTCATTGCCATGAAATAAGTCTTCGACCCAAAAATTGACAACCACCAGTAGTAGATTTTCTGTCATTATTAGCACCTGTATAGTCACTATCACTATATGCTTCAAGAACAAAAGGTGATTCTTTAGGATACCACAAGCCAAGCTTGGGTTGAGCCTTGATGTACTTGAAAATCTTCTTGACTGCATTCAAGTTAGAAACCGTTGGAGCCACCTGATGTCTAGAACAAGCACTTACTGCAAACATGATATCCGGACGTGATGCAGTCAAATACATGAGTGAGCCAATCATAGACCTGTACGTGTGAACATTTACCGGAGGATTTGGCTCATTCTTGAGTTTGACTTTAGCAACTTCATAAGGTGTTGCTGCTGGTCTAAGAGGATCCATATCAAACTTCTGAAGGATCTCATGAACATATTTATCTTGACTTATGAAGATCCCATCCGACTATTGCTTGACTTGAAGACCAAGGAAAAATGTAAGCTCTCCCATAGCACTCATCTGAAATTCACCCTTCATCAGTTGTTCAAACTCATCACACCATTCCTTTTTAGTATAACCAAAAATAATATCATCCACATACACCTGAACAAGGATAATGTCATTGGTGTTCCTCTTAAGAAATAGTGTTTTGTCAATTGTGCCTCTTCTATAGCCATGTTTCAACAAGAAAGTTGAGAGACGCTCATACCAAGCTCTAGGAGCCTGATGAAGTCCATAAAGAGCCTTGACCACCTTGTAAACTTTCTTGGGATGAAGTGGATCGATAAAGCCCTTAGGTTGAGTGACATAAACTTCCTCATCAATCTTGCCATAGAGAAATGCACTCTTGACATCCATCTGAAAAACTGTAAAACCCATATAGGAATCAAAAGCCAAAAACAGACGAATGGCCTCAATCCTAGCAACAGGAGCAAAAACTTCAGTGTAGTCAATGCCTTCAAGTTGTGTATGACCCTGTGCAACCAATCTCGCCTTATTTCTCACCACAATACCCCGTGCATCTTTCTTGTTTTTGAGAATCCATTTGGTACCAATGGCTGTCTTTCCATCCGGCAAGTCAACTAGGATCCAAACATTCTGAAACAAAAATTGCTGCATTTCCTCCTGCATAGCCTCCACCCAACTTTGATCCTCATGAGCATGAAAGACTGATCTAGGTTCCACCTGTGAAAGAAAACAAGCAAACAAACAGTGTTGAAAGTCCGTATGATTATTACGCTTTTGATCTTCAATATAGCTCACAAGAGCATGATGATCAGACGCGGCCTTCTTATGCATTCTGCGTGTCTTGACAGTAGAACCAGGATCTCCAATTATTTGAGTAGTATGATGATCTTTGTGTGATTGCAACATTGGATTGGAAGCTACCTCCACTTCTGGTGCCAAGTTATTAAGATCCCCAACAAAGTCATCATCATATGAAGCAGCGTTGAAAATGCCATCTATTGGTTGTTTATGAATATCATCCAGCTTGGTAGAAGACTTCTTTTGATGGTTCCCCATGTCTGAGGGACTTGAGAATCTAGTATGGGAAGTAGAGTCACTAGCCGGACTACCAATAGGTGTTAAACTAGCACTAGGAGTAACAGTTGGAGTACTAGGAGCAGCTTTGTCAGTAGGCGTATTCAAGGGAAACTCAAAGCCACCTTGAGCAGCTGCTGTAGTAGCTTCTTGTTGTTGTTTGAGTAATGTGTCAAGAGATACTTGTGAATCCAATACATCCAATGGAGTTGCATCACTAGGAGGAGTAGAAGAGACTGTGGTGGAATAGGATGGAACAACAAAAATATCATCCTCGTCATCTGAGTCGGAAAGACTAGAGTGAGCACCTGTACTAGAAGTTGCAAACACTTGTGGACCTGCATCATGGTTAGTTTTGAAACGAAAATATCCTAATGAATCACTAAGATAATCAAGATCAAAATACCATTCAGGACCCTTGCCTTGGATGTTTGACTTCTCCTCAAAATACCTGAGATTTATAGTTTCAATTACACTCTTGGCTTGGAGATTGTAGACACGATAAGCCCGAGAGTGAGCTGAATATCCCACAATGTATCCTTCATCTGTCTTGCCATCAAATTTCCCTAAATAGTCACTAGTATTTAGAATGGTGACAAGACACCCAAATGGCTTCAAATGAGCAATATTTGGAACTTTGGCTGTCAGGAGCTCATAAGGAGTCTTCTTGTGAGGATTTGTAATAGAAACTCTATTTAAAACATAACTTGTAGTATTAACAGCTTCTGTCCAGAACATGGTTGGAAGCTTGGAATCGGCAATCATTGTTCTTGCTGCTTCTATTAGAGTCCTGTTCTTTCTTTCTGCCACGCCATTCTGTTGAGGAGTTCTTGCTGTACTATAATCTCTTTTGATGCCTTTAGAATTACAAAGTGCTATGAGGTCTGCATTTTTGAATTCGGTTCCATTATCACATCGAATACCTTTAACCTTCTTGGTCAACTGATTCTCTATAAGTGTAATGAAATCTTTTAGTATTGAGAAGGTCTCACTCTTGGTAGCCATGAAGAAAACCCACGTAAACCTGCTATATCCATCAGTTACCACCAGACAGAATTGTTTGTGGTCAATGCTCCTAATAGAGGTAGGACCAAATAAATCCATGTGTAGTAGCTGCAATGGTTCAGTTATAAGGCTGAGAGCAGTAATGGCCTTGAAGGATGCTTTATGTTGTTTGCCTTTGCTGCAAGCAAGACAATTAATATCATTTCTAAATGACTTGGGAGGTAAACCAGACACCAGGTTCATATTTGCTAGTTTATGAATGGTCTTGAAGTTCACATGTCCCATTCTTCTGTGCCATTGAGTGGCTTCATCTTCTGGGGCTTTAGCAACCAAACATGCTAGTTGACCAGTAGGGTTGACTTCATTCAGCTTGATACTATAGAGATTGTGTCTTCTAGGGATTCTGAGTAGAACCTGTGAGTCATCCGGAAGTTTAAAGTCTTTAGATAGCACAAGTGCATCAGTATCCGTAAAGAGGACAAACTGCTTCTTGTCACAAATCTGAGAGACAGATATCAAGTTGAAGTGTTGAAGTGCTTCCACATAGTAGACCTGCTCAAAATTAAGATTGGGCGTCTGAATCGTTCCTTTGCCAGTGATCCTGCCTTCACCTCCTCCAAAGTAGACCTTTCCGCCTTGAAATGGTACAAAGTTAGATAGAAGACTTTTATTTCCTATCATGCTCCTAGAGCACCCACTATCAACAATTCCTAGAGTAGGATCTTGGTATGGAGTAACCTACAACAACAAGATAATAAAGATGCAAAATTTAGTGTCTTAAGGGGACCCAAACCTTTTCAGGTTTGAGCCTGCCTTGTGGATCTTTAGTAGATAGCCAAGAAGATTGATGAGATCCACCGTTGTTCATTGGTTGCCTATTCATCGTATTGGTATTATTGTTTGACCAAGAACAACCTGCTGAGGGCTTAACAGCAGTTCCCAAGTGTCCCAATCCAAAATACATGTGGTCAAAATTATATGTATAATTTGGATTAAAATTCTGAAAATAGTTACTGGTTGGTCTAGTAGATGTTAATCCAATGTTTCTCCAATGATCAGAAGCTAATGGAGAGGTCCTTCTAGAAGAAGAAAACGATTGAGCACTTGGGTTTAGTCTTCTAGAAGAATATGGAACGACTCTTGGTGGACCAGGAGCAGGAAATGCTTGATGAACAGAAGAATGTTTGTCATAAAAATCACAATCTTTAATCAAATGAAATGCACTCCCACAAACAAAACATGTTTTAAACGACCTTTTATTAGAATGGCATTGTTTCATACTGCTAACTTTATTACACACAATTCTAGGAGAATCAATCTTCCTAGGAATCAATAAACCAGGACTAGACATAATAGAATTAAAAGCAACTCTCTCTTCACACTTCCTAGCACCAATAGCAGCATGATCATTCGGCTTGGAACTTGTAGGTATCGACTCTTCACTTGAACCACTTGATGCAGAGTCACTGGCTTTGTCATTGAAAGTACACGAGACAAAGTCATTAGAATTAGTAGAACTTTTTGGGGACTCATGCATCTGTGATCCATCCAAGTCTTTATGCCTAGAAGTGGGCATGAAAGTTCCAGTAAGAAGTGGAGGGACAGCATGCATTTCTGCTGCTGGTTTAAACCTATTGTAACTAGGTTCTCCCTCTTCCTCTTTGTCGGGATCAAAGACACTCGAAAAAGATAAATCAAACACATCTTCTGAATCAATATATTTATCAAATCCTAACCCTCTTTTAGTCCTACCAGACATGCTACTATTGATTAATTTCGAAAGATTTTTAGGTGCCTTTTGCCATTTGTCAAATCTTAAAAGTGTAGCATCTAATCTTTCTTTCATCTCTTGTTTTTCTTTGATACTGTCATCTTTTACCTTTTCTGTGTATTTAAGCATATTTGTTGTGTTTTCTAAATCAATGTTCAGTATCCTAATTTTATCCTCATACTCACGTTGAGTATCTTGAAGCCACCTCTTTTGTTGTTCCAATGTGTTTAAAGAAGCCTTATAGGCTTGAATCTCTAAAAGATACTTATCATTCTGATCATTTAAGTCATTATATTAGGACAACAATTCTGAATATTTATCATGACAACCAAGAGGACAATGTTGTACCTGAGGTGAGATGCCCATAAGAGCAAACTCGTCTGATTCCTCTGCATCAGATAGATTCCCAGCAATCATTGAAACCCGTCAGTAGAGGAATCAGTTGATTCCGATGTAGTAGTCTGATGATCATTCCAGTTGACCATAGAGTCAACAGACACCAATGTCTTCTTGTCATCCTTTACCTCCTGAACCTTAAAAGCTGAATATCTGCTCTTCTCCTGGTCATTCTTGTTAGGGCATTCCCTTGAAAAGTGACCTTGCTGCTGGCAGTTATAGCATCGAACCTTGCTTCTGTCAAACCTTGCTGGCTCTCTTGGGTTGTAATTAATTTTTCGACCTGCTTTCTTCTCAAACTTGTGAACCCTAAGTGTGAGCATGGCCATCTGCCATTTGAGATCCATTTCATCCAGGTCAAGTTTATCAACCTGTTTGAAGTCATCAAAAACAAGTTGCTATTGAGCATCAACGTCAACAACAAAAGAATGAAGAACAGCTTCTACCATGCTACCAGACTTGGCTGTTGGTTCAGGAGCAGAAGTATGCTGAAACGTATGTTGAGAAGACACAGTATTGCTTGGGATACTAGCATAAGACATGGGACTGGATCCCATAGAACTCACAAAGGCAGAATTAGCAGGAGTGGGAAAAGAATCACTTTTGAATATCCCCTCACATGAGGCTCAAAAGTTTTGAGCTTATGAAATAAATCATCAAAGTTGAGATAGTCAAGCCCACATTTTGCTTTTAGAGAGATTACCACCTGATTCCATGAGTAGGGTAAGGCTCTAAGAAATCTTGCATTAATATCACCATCGTCAGGTTTCGATCGAAGTTGATTCAACTGGATCAATATCTTTTGGAACCTGTCATACCCTTGATGAATACCTTCAGTTTCTGAGATTTTGAATTCTGTGAATTCATCTCTCAGCATGGATCTTCGCATTTTCTTTGACTCCTCATTCCCACCAAACCTTGCTTTTATTCCATTCCAGATCTCTCTAGCATCATCCAAATGGTAGAAGTCACCCACGTGATCATCAGGAAGGGATTGAAGCAAAAGAGTTTTTGCTTTGACCTCCTTCTGAATGGCTGTGATTTCTTCATGAGTTTTAGGGTCAAGAAGAGTAATATTACCATTCTTGTCTCTTCCAGTCAGCTTCCTGCTGTTCCCATTCAGAATAATCTTCCAAAGGTCTTGATCAGTGTTGGTGATCCACCATTCCATCTTCATTGCCCAACTATCATACTCGTCCTTCTTCAGAAGAGGAAACTTACCATTTGTGTTAGAAACCGTAGCAACGATCTGCTGAGGTTGCAGAGTTTTAGGAGTACTATCTTCTCCTGTTTGAGTAGAACTTGAGACAGACATGATTAAACAAAAATGTTAGTAATGAGAAAAATTGATTCTTCTTGTACAGAGACTCTCCCAGGCTCTGATACCACTTGTTGGGTCCACTAGATGTGGATCTTGCAGCCTGTCAGGAACGGTGAACGACTTCTGTAATCACGAGTCTATTCACAAAGAGACTCTATACACAATGTAAGTGCGGAATACAAATACTATAAAGAAGAACAGAATAACTATAATGACTTGATCCTTTTCTAAGGATTTCTAATATTAATGATAACTAGAATTACGTTTGATGAAGGTGTCTGTAACCCTTCTGCCTAAGGTTTCTTTTATACTACAAGGAAACCCTAATACATCATTAAACAAAACGTGTTAAACTGATATGCATATCCTTTCCTAACATATCTCATGCATATCCTAACAGAATAATAACTAAATAATAAAGTTTGACTTTAACTAAGACCAGGAGCACGACTTGCTCCTACTACTACTATGACCAGGAGGAACTACATACCTCCTAGTCTACCTATTACAATTAACTATTCCAATGGTCCTAACAAACTCCCTCAACTGAAATCACATGCCCAAGGTACTCCACTTGGGTTGTGCCAAACACACTTACTTTGTTTTGCAAACAACTGATTTTGTCTCATAAGCTCCAAAACTTCAGTCAAGTGTTGTAAATGTTCCTCCAAGCTCTTGTTGTACACTAATATGTCATCAAAGAATACCAATTAAACTTCCTCAAGAAAGGTTTAAACACATCATTCATCAAGGACTGAAATGTTGAAGGTGCATTTGTAAGGCCAAATGGCATTACAAGGAATTCATAATGTCCTTCATATGTTCTAAAGATTGTTTTGGCTACATTATCTTCAAACATCCTGATTTGATGGTATATTGACCTCAAATCTAGTTTAGAGAACACCCTTGCCCCACACAATTCATCAGTCAATTCCTCTATAATTGGTATAGGGAACTTGTCCTAATTGGTATTCCTGTTTAGCTCTCTATAATCAATTCACATTCTCCAAGTATTATCCTTCTTGATACAAGGTTTTTGCAACGGGTTTAGATTAAGTTCTCGATATCCTCTCGAATTGATCTCAGTCTTAAGTGGAATGATTGTTCTTGGTTACTAAAGAAAAGGGGTTTGGTTTTCTATTCTAATAAGAAGTGGAAATGAAAATTTAAATCAAAGATAATTACTTTAATTATAACTTGTTAGCCCTATATTTTATATAGTCGAACAAGAATGTAATAGGTCATCTTAGTCGTTAAAAGGTCTTGTATTGTAATAGGTTAGTCGGGAAAACCGGGCTTGGACTTTAAGCTAATATTGTATAAGTTAGGGGCGTAAGCCCAAAGCAAAGCCAAGCCCGGCCCAAGGAAACAAAGCCCACGGCCCAAAAGGCCAAGGGTATATAACCCTCTTTCACATGTGAAAGAGGGTGTTGGTTCATTTTACTTTCTCTCTCTAGTAAACATAAACCTTCCAAATCTCTCTTGTTTCTCTCTCTACTTTTCTTCTCTTTCTCTCTCTAAATATCTATTCTAAATCTTGTGTTATGGATTGAATGGGAATAACATTTGGTATCAAGAGCCTATAGTGGATAGGTGATTGAAGATTCGTGTGGTGTGTTCTTGATTTTTCGTTGTCATTTTGATCTATATATCACGTCCCAAAATTTTTCTTGTGTTTTTTATGGTTTTTTCTTGATACGAATCTTTTACATAGTTGTGGTAGAGATTTGGTATATTTACTTTGGCTAAAAACACAAAATTTTTGGGTGTTTTGATCATTTTTTGGCTTAAAATCACGAATTGGTTGAGTTTTGTCCGAGAAAAGTGGAAAATATTCCGATCTGGTCAAATCGGAAAAGGGTTTACTTATTCAGATCGGCATTCCGATTGGTTGATATTCAGATTGGGCATTCCGATTGGCATTCAGATCGGCATTCCGATTGGTTGATATTCAGATTGGGCATTCCGATTGGCATTCAGATCGGCATTCCGATTGGTTGGTATTCAGATTTGGTACATTCCGATTGGTATTCAGATTGGGTATTCCGATCACTCATTCCGATTGGTCATTCCGTTTTGTCATTCCGATTGGTTATTCCGACAAGGTTATTCCGATGGACATTCCGATGGATATTTTGTTTGCGTAATTTTTAGACTTAGCCACTATCAAGACTAGTTTCGGAACAACGTTTCCAAAAAAAAAAAAAAAAAAAAAAAAAAAAAAAAAAAAAAAAGAGTTTTTTGGCGGGAAAACCATTGAAAAATTTATTTTTTCCTAGACCATTTTTAGGCCATTTAAACTTCGATTTCAAATTTTGGCGATGCGAAAAATTTTTCGACCAAAAATACAAATTTTCGGACCAAAATTCAAATTTTTAGGGCAATTTTAGGTTTTATTTTTGTCAAAATTTTTCACTTTCAAATTTTTTCCCTACTAGTTTTTGGCTATTTCTAACTCGATTTCAAAATTTGGTGATTCCAATTTTTTTCGGCTTACCGTTTTGTCGGACTGAGGAATTTATTGTCGGACTGAGCAAAAATCAGATTTTTCGGAATTTCAACCACAATCAAATCACAACACATCCACTAAGATCCGTAATCCATACACATCATATCCTCTTCGAGACATCCGTTCAATGGACATCTTCGTGGATTCAACACCAACAACGTCCATGACTGAGATGAATAAAGAGAAGATGCAGAATCCAGAGGTTCAGACAAATACTGAGACTCCAATCAGTAAACCTTCTAACAAGGATTCTACCACCAAAACCGTTCATGCAATCAAATACAAGATGTCGAAAGCAAAAGAAAGATGCATGGAACACATAAAGTTGCTTCAGTCACACCTTCAGGTTCTTTCAAGAGAAGACCTAAAAGGCACTCGTCTTGAAATTGGATTCAAACGGGTATTCTTTTTACTATTTGGTCAAGATGTTGAGACATTCATCAGAACGATGCTACTTAATGTGGACCATCTTCAACAAGAACTTGACAGAGACGATTTTCACGAGAATATATCCATGGAGGTCCTTTTAGCTCTCAACAATCAGTTCCAGCAATTCATTGACTCAAGTGGCTTATCCAAAAACGATCGAGAGTTCACAAGCACATACTTCACCAAATATACTCTCGTAGATCTTCAAGCGTTCAAAGAGACACTTCTTCAACATATGAGCAACATAAAGAAGTCAATTGCTGAAAGAACATGCCATCAAAGGCACTTTCAAAGAAGGGTGAATCAAATACTGATGCAGACGAAAGAGAGCATTTTCGATAGAGATCAAGCATTGGATGCTTCTTCGGTTGATACAGAGAGCAGCGGGACAGAATCAGAAACGCAGCATATCAGTACCAGCTCAGGGAATGATCAAACAACCAATGATGCGGATATCAGACCCATTTATGATGATCAACCAATGGCTATGGTACATTTAAATGCTGAATACGATGTCTCTCAACATACTGAGCAATCTGAACCCATTCTTGACACGTATCTAGTGGAAAAGGTTGATAGCAATACCACACCTGATTCATCAGATACGAGTACTAATGGTGGAGAGACTTCTCAGGATGTTAATTCTAGGATTCACGAGCTTGAAAGTCTGTTAGCTCAGAAGACAAAAGATTTTGAGGATGCCAAACTCGAATTTTCAAAGAAAAATGACAAATTTGAAGCTTATTTTGAAAAACTTGAAAAAGCAAATGTTGTTCTTGAACAAAAATTGGATCGTAAGATTCAAGATTTCAACGCGGAAAAAGAACATTTTGTGAAACAAATAAATTTGTTAGAATCAAAGTTGGCTTCTCAAAATCCAAGTCCTCCGCCTGCTTCATTAAGTGAAATATCTGTGCAAACTATCGACACTGTAGAAAGTAATGATACGAATGCTGATAACGCCATATTTGATAATATGAACATTAAGTTAGAACAACGCGTTGCTCAATTACTTCTACAAAATGAGCAATTAAAAGCTCAGATTCAGGAAAAGGTTTTTGCACTGACAGCGGTGAAAAACGAATTAAGGAAGATAAAAGGAAATAGTGTGGATACTAAGTTAGCAAAACAGTCAGTATTGGGGAAACCTCCTTCTCAACCAGTCAGAAATCGCTCAGTTGCTAGACAACTGAATGCGTTTAAATCTGAACGACTCAAAACGTCGAATCTGAGGTTTGCATCCCAAGTTGACGTGCGTAGCAATTTTCCTAAACCAGTCACTCCACAATCTAGACCGACTTTAAGACAAACTGCTTCTGCAAAACCCGATCACATGAATGCTTCAAGCAACTTTAGATCTAGCTCCAAGAACATGCCTAGGCGTAGTTCAAATGACACGGGTCATAAAAGCTATCTAGAGGATGCTAAAAACAAGACACAAGCAAGAGATAGGACCAAACCACAACCTAGGAGCGTTGTTCACACATCTAGGAATTCTAGACCCTTCTATGATGTGCACAATTCTGCCAACCCTAGGAACTCTAGAGCCTTCTCAGATGCTAAGCACTTTGTTTGCAAGAAATGTAACAAATGCGTGTTTAATTCCATTCATGATGATTGTATCACTAAAGTCCTGAACAAGGTGAACCAAAAAGCTAGAGCACCTCAGAGACGGAACCCTAAAGGAAATAGGTTTTCTCCAACTAAGTCTTCCGCTGTGCATGAGAAAACTATGTCTCCTCGACCTTGTCTTAGGTGGATACCAACGGGTAGAACCTTCAAAACAATAGGTCTTAGCTGGGTTCCTACTGGAAAGATATTTCCCTCTAGCTCGACAAAGGTTCAAGGTGAACCCCCACAAGGTTCTCACAAAGATATCACTAACCCACATGCAAGCATACAAACTACTGATAAAAGTGCAGGTAATAAAGTAACGATTCAACAAGAACACAAAGGTTTTCCATATTCATATCGTTCAACAAAAGACACTCTCAGAGTTTGGTTGTTGAAGAAGCAGATATCAGAGAAGTACGTGTCTCAAGGGTTTCACAAGTAAGATTCAAGATGACTTACAGTCACATATCAGGCTGTAACTCGAACGTCAAAGAAAGGGAACTTTATCTCTTCAACGATAAGTTACCCTCAAAACGAGAAATTCATATTTCTCGGTCACGAGTTTCTATTAAAACTATTCAAAAGTTTTACGCTCGTGTAAATGACTTCTAGGCGAATCACAGCTTAGAACTCGGACCTCAACTAAGGAAAGTTTATCTCGGACGATAACTTATCCTTCTCAACGAGAAATTCATATTTCTCGGTCATGAGCTTCTCATACAAACATTCAAAGTTTTTAACTTCATGAAAACGATTTCTAAGTAAATGTCAGCTTAGAACTCGAACTTCAACTTAAGGAAAGTTTATCACGGATGATAACTTATCCTTCACAACGGGAAATTTATTTTTCTCGGTCATGAGCTAGTCACAAAACAATCAAAGTTTTGAGCTCATGAAAAACTGACCCGAAAGGGGAGTGTACGTTTCAGTGCGCTTTCCCTAAGCAATAGAAGAGAAGTCTTCTATCCTGATTATTTTAAAACCGTTGAACACAATTTTTCAAGAATTTCTCAAAAGGTTTTTCTAAATCTTTCAAAATTGTGTGTTCAACACTCCCTTCCTCATAAGTGGTTTTTATATCTCAAAATTGCCATATGTTATTTTGATCAATTTTTGAGGGGGAGCGTTTTAAAATCAAGCCTTTTAATGTTGTTGGGTACATCTCTAAAATTGTCATATTTTATGTATCCAACACATTCCGAAAATGATATGAAATTGTCAAATGTCATATATTATATCAAAAAGGCATGTCAACTCCGTACCTCAACATATTTTGTGGTGTCGTTTTTCTAAAATTTTGTCAAATTTTGTCTCAAGACACACATATATTGTTGAGGGGGAGCGTCCCGACTAAAAATGTTCCATGCTTCATACGTGCACACATGTTTCTCTCCCAATCCGTTTTCAAAAATTGTCATATTTTAATCAATTAGTATCTCTAATATGATGTTTTTATATTAGAGATAGGGGGAGAAAATGTGATTAAAATGTAATATATCGTAACATGTGATCTTAAAGACTCAAGTGCAACTCTTTCCTTCACATGCCAAACTATTTCGTATATCGATGCATGTGTGTAGGGGGAGCTTTTCGGAAATGTAAAACTTTCAAGTGTTAAAAGTTTTGATTTTTATCAAACACTTTGAATGGTTTTCAATGGTTTATGGTTACGATCTATACCCAAAACAACCTACTATCCACAACGGAACGATGGAGTCAAAAGGTGGTTTAGGATAGGAAACTAAGTCCTATGATCCAACCAGAACCGGTGGGATCTACCCAAGGACATTCCATAGCTAGAAATAGTTGTCCTTAGGAAAGATGGAGTGGAATGAAGCTGAATGCGGACCAAGTACTTAAGTTAGCACTGGAACAATCACAACAAGGTGCTAATGATGACGTATTGGTAAGCATTGAAGGAGTTGAATATTCTATGCAACTTAGGTAGAAACCGGGTTAACACATCTTTTTAAGACTAGTGTCATGGACCAGTGATGCGATGCACAACCCTTCCCCAGCCATTCGAGTTTCTCTTAAAAGAAACTTGTCTCATTGTCACGGAGATCAACACGTATCTATTGACTTTCTCACTCCGAGTCAGTTAATATTGAAAAGGTGGTAGTCTGCTCCAGCCTCCGAATACCAAAATGCACTTATTGAGTCTAGAGCCAAACGAGATCTATCTATCATCTCATTAGGACACAATCGAGTCCTACGCATTATCCTTGTGATATTGCCAGAACATCTGAGTGATAGGATTCACAATGAAGATGGAAATCCTGCTTGAGCCAGCATCAAACAAGCTCATGGTAGGTAACTTGTGCGATTCTACACGAATCAAACTTATGAGAACTGGAAAGCAACTAAGTTTCGATTCTTAATTGATTCAAACTTGATTCCAGGTTTCTTCGCAAAATCCATGTGATCTTGCCAGAACATTCAGAGTGACACTCATTAGTGTTCACAGTGACGAATGGAAATCCTTCCAGTGTCAACATCAAACAGCACTGCGGTAGGTAACTCGCAAGATTCTCTATGAATCAAGCTTGTGACAAACTGGAAAGAAACAATGGTGCGATTCTTTTAGAATCAAACTTGTTCCAGGAAATCTGAATTGACGACTCTAATCAGACGGATAATTTATCCTTATGATTCACTCTTTACGTTCGCAGTCTGCTTTGAGACGGTCGAGTAAAGAGAACTGGCTACTACCGCCGGGAAACCCTGTCAAGGAGGTTCTTAATCGAATCTACCTGATCACAGGTACGGTATTTAATACCGTTTAACGGTCTTCACCGACCGGAGGTAAAACGCTACCGAGTTAGGGTGAAATGTTCAAACCCATTTCATCCGTGTCTATATATGTTGCTGCATATCAAGAAGGTGGCGTAGTTGTGCAACCAATGTCGATTCAGAAGTCACAAGAGCACAAGATGGCGATAATCAAGATACCTAAGAATGTAAGAATGTAATAGGTCATCTTAGTCACAAGGAGTACAGATGAAGATCTCAAGCACTCAAAGTCAAATGACAAAGGCTCAAGATAAAGATCACGAAAGCATGAAGGAACAAAGTTGTTACAAACAAGATCAAGACCAAGATACAAGACCAAAGCAGGAAGATCTCCTCTACAAGAATGTATTCACTCAATCATCTTATGCTTTTTAAGCTTTTTAAGATGACCGATACATTGGGGGAGATTGTTAGCCCTATATTTTATATAGTCGAACAAGAATGTAATAGGTCATCTTAGTCGTTAAAAGGTCTTGTATTGTAATAGGTTAGTCGGGAAAACCGGGCTTGGACTTTAAGCTAATATTGTATAAGTTAGGGGCGTAAGCCCAAAGCAAAGCCAAGCCCGGCCCAAGGAAACAAAGCCCACGGCCCAAAAGGCCAAGGGTATATAACCCTCTTTCACATGTGAAAGAGGGTGTTGGTTCATTTTACTTTCTCTCTCTAGTAAACATAAACCTTCCAAATCTCTCTTGTTTCTCTCTCTACTTTTCTTCTCTTTCTCTCTCTAAATATCTATTCTAAATCTTGTGTTATGGATTGAATGGGAATAACATAACTAACAAAGACTTGCATTAAACTTAAGATTAGAATAAAGATTAAAATTGAAATTAAAGTTCAAATTACAGTTAAAATATTAATTGTGTAATAAACATAAAGAAACAGTAAAACAGACAAACAGTAACACTAAAAGAAAATTGATTCGGAACTTTTACCCCTGATTCGGAAGTTAGCTCATTCGGAAGTTACTGTTTCGGAAGTCACTGTTCATTCATTCGGAAGTTTTGGACTTCCGAATGAAACCCCTTGATTCGGAAGTTGCTGGTTCGGAAGTCACTGGTTCGGAAGTTTGAGACTTCCGAATGAAGGTGTTTGGTTCGGAACTTTCAGTCTGATTCGGAAGATTTTGCTTGACTCGGAACTTACTGGTTCGGAAATCACTGATTCGGAACTTAATGTTTGGTTCGGAAGTTTCCGAATGAAGGTTTCATTCGGAACTTTTTGTTTGATTCGGAAGTTCTGAATACCCAGATACAGTAGCAGTTATGCGAAGAACAAGGAACACGAATTTTAATCAAAATCAAACCAAATACTTAAAAAGGTTTTACCAAATTAAACACAAATCATTTAGACACCATAAGCAACGAATCCCACCAATAAAAACACAAATCCCATCAACTTTTGAAGATCAAATCAAGAAAAATAAAACTTAAGAACTTGAAGGTAAAGATGATGATGAACAAGATAAAATGGAAAGATTAAACAAGAACTTGTATTGAATGATTAATGTTTTGACAAGATAAAACAAAGATTAAAATTACAAGATTAAAGAATTAAAGATGAAAATCACCAATCACCCTAGTGGTGAAGGTGAAGCTACGAACCAGGAAGAAAAAGTGGGAAGGAAGAAAACTAAAAACTAGTCTAAAATGTGTGAGGGGAAGGCTATTTATAGCCTTGTCCTTTGGTTGGTGAGTGGGCTTTCTCCCGTTCTTCTTGTCTTTTCGTCCTTTCGGAAAAGTTTCCGTTTTCGATTCTGATTCGGGATTTGTCGTCGATTAAATTCAACTCGTCTTTTAATTTCTTCGTTTAATAGACTTGAGTTTCTTCGACTTGCATAAATCTTCCATTTTTGGTCCTTTTCTTCGATAAATCTTCGAATAGGCCCAGTGACTTCAAATCTTTTGCATCTCTTGGACAATAGACTTTATCTTGAGTCTTTTTCTTCAGTAAAACCCGTGCAATCCCATGTTTTCTTCAGTATTCATCCGGTTGGCTCTGAAAATACAATAAACACAAAAACCACGCATAATTCCAAACAAATGATATTAAATACGTGTTTTGGTCTCGTTTTAGCCCGAATTAAGTGGTAAAAGGATGGGTGTTTACACACCTATCAAATCCCCTACACTTAACCATTGCCATGCCCTCATGCAATGCTTAGTGATAAAGCAAATTTACACTTTTCTCATAATTAATCAACCTTGGCCTTATTTAAAATACTACTAAACAAAAATTAAAGTACTAAAGGGAATTAAGACTTTAAAGGAAACAAAAGGATAGAAAACCATTTTCACTTGAAAATAGCTATATGGAAATAACTTGCAAAGAAATCGATGACTTACATTAGGGCTTTGGTGCTGCGAAGATTTATCACCCTCAAGTTTCACGTTCCCCAAACTAAGCTTAAAAACGAGATCATTGTTATTATAAGTTAGCATTTCAAACACTTACACACATGGCTTAATTAAATGCTTAAACTCCCTTATTCCTAGGTGTATCTCTTATATTTTATTTTTGTCTTAGAATGATCATGAAGATGCATTTTTGGACTTATTTCGATAGTTTATTAGGGCTGAAAGCAAAGTAGGACGATTTGATCAATAGTTAGCTAAAGGACAAAATCTCTTAAAACTGCTTCTCGGGATATCAAAAAGTTCATATCTTGGCATAACTTGGTTCACGATTTGAGACCTTTCTCGGGCCGATATTTGGCATGTACTTCATACTTCATATCTTCGAGAGACGTTCTTGAGATAATGGTCTTCTCATCATAATAGAGTTTCTTCACTTGGAGACTTTTGAGGAGTTCTCCAACTTTGTTGACCACGCCTTCATGATTATTTCTTCAATCTCTAATTGGGATTTTGAGATACAACGATCCGCCTCCTTTTCGGACTTGGATCTATTTATCCTCATACCTTGTTAGGGTCTTTTCGGATAGACTTCTCCATGATCTTTATGGGAGTTGATTGCTTTTCGTCGTGAGTCTTGATCCTTCATATTGATTTTAGGAATAATGCTTTTCACATCACTTTGGATCTTCAGCAATAAAATTGAATCCTCATGCCTTGTTAGGGCCTTTTCGGACTCGCCAATCTTCGCGCCCCGCTTCATAAGTTATGCCTTGGCTATGAACTCTTATCATTACCGAGCAACTTTTAAACGATCTTGGGCTAGAAGCTAAGTAACTTTTCAAATCGTAAGACCTTACTTATTGCAGATAAATTATTAGCGAGTGATGGGAGAATAGGCAAATAATTACACCAAGTGAGCTTGTGCAAGAATACCGACTTATAATTGACTCTATCATTTCTCGTCCTCCACAGTTTAAAATCTCAAGTAATGAGACTCGTGGATACTTAGCCTAATAAACCAATTATGGTCTACATGGTTAAGGATACTAGCTAGAATAAACTTGGATAAGTCTATTCGGGTTGAGTCAAAATAAACGCAACGGGCCTAATATGTCAAAGACTTCTAAACTAGCTACACCACTTTATTACGGAATATATACATATGAAAGCAATGATAAAAATTTAAAAATTACAACTAAATGGCCAAAGTTAATAAAAATTTGAAAAATGTTGAAAAATAGGATTTTCCGGTTAATAGAAGGCATTTTCATGGAAAAGTCCACTTAAAACTTCGATAGAAGTCCCCCCTACACTTAAGATAAACATTGTCCTCAATGTTTAAGCATGTGGGAAAAGGTTCCCCTACACTTATGACATTGTGCACGTTGGTTAACTCAAGTTAAGGAAGAGACGACTAAAGTGATCAATTTCAAATGTGAGTATGAAGAAAATTGAATCACGATAGTTGAGAGATAGAACCGGATTTTGGATAACACGGGAGCACGGTTCTTCAAAGTTTCCAAGAGTGCATTTAGCCCTGTAATCACATCACCATACAAAGACAAACACATATAGAAGTCCCCCCCTACACTTAGGGGATTAAAATATAAAAGGATAGATACTCGGGCTGCCTCCCGAGGAGCGCTTGTTTTTGATAACCGAGTCACGAGCCTGACTCGACCCAAAATTAGTTCATGGGGAACGTGGTGAGGGATGGAATCACCTCCTTAGAGGTGTCCTCACCAAAGTACAACTTCACTCGTTGGCCATTCACCTTAAAATTTGGTCCATTAGGTTGAGCGAGCTCGAGAGTACCATATGGAAAAATTTGGGCAATGGTGAATGGGCCGGACCAACGAGATTTGAGCTTGCCCGAAAAGATTTTCAACCGAGAGTTAAAAAGTAAGACTTTGTCTCCAACATGAAACTCTCAGTTTTTGATCTTAGAATCGTGAATGAGCTTAGTCCTTTCCTTATAGATCAAAGAATTTTCATAAGCCTCATTACGGAGTTCATTTAGCTCATTGAGTTGGATTTTGCGTAGGTCACCGGCTTTGTTAATATCAAAATTAGCCCACTTCAAGGCCCAATAAGCCTTGTGCTCCAACTCAATGGGGAGGTGGCACGCTTTCCCGTACACAAGACGATAAGGCGTACAGCCGATTGGGGTCTTGTAAGCAGTACGGAAAGCCCACAAAGCATCATCAAGTTTATCAGCCCATGAGGCACGATGCTCTCCCACGGTTCTTTCAAGAATTCGCTTCAGCCCTCGGTTGGATATTTCAGCCTGGCCATTAGTTTGTGGGTGGTAGGCTGTGGAAAGACGATGATTTACACCGTACTTAGCCATGACTCGAGCAAATTGATCATTGCAGAAATGAGTCCCACGATCACTAATAATGGCGCGAGGCACACCGAATCTAGCGAAAAGAGCTTTCAAAAATTTACAAACCACCCTTGCGTCATTAGTAGGCAAAGCTTTGGCTTCAACCCACTTTGAAACGTAGTCAACGGCTACAAGGATGTATTTGTTTCCTTTAGACGAAGGGAATGGCCCCATAAAGTCGATACCCCAAACATCAAAAATTTCACACTCTTGAATGAAATTCTGAGGCATCTCGTCTTTATGTGTGATTTTGCCTTGCTTTTGGCAAACATCACATCGTTTGACCATATCGTGAGCGTCACGGTATATGGAGGGCCAATAAAATCCGGAATCAAACACTTTTTTAGCAGTGTAGTTGGGACCAAAGTGACCACCGGTGGGTCCTTTGTGGCAAGCATTAAGGATTTCAGACGCTGCCGGTCCATCAACACATCGGCGAATAATCAGGTCAGCACATTGTTTGAATAGGTAAGGGTCGTCCCAAAAGTAAGTCTTGATGTCGGTAAAGAACTTCTTCTTTTGCTGGGACGTCAACCCTTCCTTGATAATTCCACCCGCCAAGTAGTTTGCAAAGTCCGCAAACCACGGGGTTTCATTCGGCTTCGAGTTTATAGACATTAAGGTCTCCAAGGGAAAAGAATCATTGATTTCTTTGGTCGGATGATCCCCTTGGTATGGATCCTCAAGTTTGCTAAGATGGTCCGCGGCTAAGTTTTCAGCTCCTTTTTTATCGCGAATTTCGATTTTAAATTCCTGGAGCAGCAAAACCCAGCGAAGAAGTCTTGGTTTGGAATCTTGCTTTGTCAACAAGTACTTCAGCGCGGAATGATCGGTATACACAATGGTGGTAGAAAGGACAAGATAGGGGCGGAATTTCTCAAAAGCATAGACAACAGCTAAAAGCTCTTTTTCGGTTGTCGTATAATGCAATTGTGCCCCCGTCATTGTCTTGCTAGCGTAATGGATCGGTTGGAAGTGTTTGTTCACTCTTTGTCCAAGAACCGCTCCAATAGCAAAATCGCTAGCATCGCACATCAACTCAAAGGGCAGCTCCCAATTAGGGGTAACCAAGACGGGTGCCTTAGTTAGCTTATCCTTAAGCGAGTTGAAGGCTTCAAGGCACTCTTTGGAAAAGATAAAAGGAGTATCTTTTTCCAAGAGGTGGGTCATCGGGCGAGCGATTTGAGAAAAATCTTTGATAAATCGACGGTAGAAGCCCGCATGACCCAGGAAACTTCTCACACCCTTCACGGTTGAAGGTGGAGGCAACTTAGCTATAACATCGACTTTAGCACGGTCAACTTCAAGACCGGCTTTCGAGATCTTATGTCCAAGCACGACGCCTTCTTTTACCATAAAATGGCATTTTTCCCAATTCAGAACAAGGCGAGTGTCTTCGCACCGCTTTAGCATACGTTCTAAATTTGGCAAGGCAAGCAGAGAAGGAATCCCCGAAGACCGAGAAATCATCCATGAAGACTTCCATGGTTTGTTCAACCATGTCATGGAAGATAGCTAACATACACCTTTGGAAAGTCCCGGGCGCATTACATAAGCCAAAAGGCATTCTTTTTTAAGCGAAAGTGCCATAGGGACAAGTGAATGTAGTCTTCTCTTGATCTTGGGGATCGATGGGTATTTGGAAATAACCCGAGAAACCATCAAGAAAGCAGTAATATTCATTACCGGCTAATCGTTCAAGCATTTGGTCCATGAAAGGTAGAGGGAAATGATCCTTTCTCGTGGCATCATTGAGTTTGCGATAGTCTATACAAACTCTCCACCCAGTAACGAGACGAGTGGGAATCAACTCGTTGTGTTCATTGGGAACAACGGTTATTCCGCCCTTCTTGGGCACACAATGGATTGGACTAACCCACGGTGAATCCGAAATAGGGTAAATCATACCCGCATCAAGAAGTTTGATAACCTCTGTTTTGATGACTTCATGTATTTTTGGATTCACCCTTCGTTGGCTTTGAATAGTGGGCTTGAAGTCGTCCTCCATGAGAATTTTGTGTGTGCAGAAGTGAGGATCAATTCCGCGAATATCCGAAATCTTCCAAGCAATAGCCTTCTTATGATCTTTCAATACAGCGACAAGTCGGGCTTTCTCTTCATCCTTCAAATCCTTAGCAATGATGACTGGCGACTTCTTCTCTTCTTCGAGGAATACATACTCAAGATGGGGTGGCAACTCCTTAAGTTCCAAATCCGGAGGATTGTCGACGGGAGGCGTATTCGAAGTCGGAGTATCGATAGCAATGATAGTGGGAGATGGAGGGGAAGGATTGTCTTCTCTGAGGAGGTTTGCAATGAAACTAAGGTCTTCATCCCAAGTGGCAGTAGAATCGTCATTGTTTTGCTTCACATCTCCCAAGGTGGCTTCCAAATCTTTCCAAAGGAAATCACTTTCTCCAAATAGAGATAGTGATGAGTCGATAGAGGAAACGGTCTCAACATTGGGAAGAGAGGTAGGAATGTTTTTACAAGCATCCTTGAAGTGTTCTTCACAAGCCTCATCAAGAACGTCAATACAATTAACATTCTCGTAAGAAGAAGGCTGTTTAGATAACTTTCCCATGTTGAAGACTACTTTATCGTCACCCACTCTCATGATAAGCTCACCGGCTTCAACATCAATGAGAGTGCGACCGGTCCTCAAGAATGGACGACCAACAATGAGTGGCACACGGGGGTCCATCTCGTAGTCGACGACAACAAAATCAGCAGGGAAGGTGAATTTGTCGACTCCTACAATGACGTCTTCGGCTATCCCCACTGGATAAGCAACCGTACGGTTAGCTAATTCCAAAGTCATTTTGGTGGGGACTAGCTCTGGGAGAGATAATTGCTTCCAAACACTTAGAGGCATGAGATTAATACTGGCACCTAGATCGGCTAGGGCCATGCAATTCTCTACTCCCGGGAAATTGCAAGGGATAAGAAAACGACCCGGATCACCAAGCTTGATTGGCAATTTCCTTAAGAGCACTGCAGAGCAGTTCTCATTAAGTTGGGTGTTGGCGAGATCGAGGAGCTTTTCCTTGTCGCTCAGAAGATCTTTAAACATTTTGGCATACTTGGGCATGTGAGCGAGAGCCTCAGCGAAGGAGATATTGAAATTCAGTTTTTTGAACATTTTAAGGAAATTCGAAACCTGAATATCATCCTTGCTCTTGTGCTTCTCTTTCCTCAACCTTGAAGGATAAGGTATATTGGAAGAAGAGGAAGGCTTTATAGGAATAGGATCACTCACAACCACGGGTGGAGGAGGGGTAGAAAGAAGAGGTGGAGAAATTGGGGAAGGAGAAGGAGGAGGAATAGGAGCAGGCGACTCGTTCTCCTGAGTCACAACCACCGGTGGAGGTATAGGAAGCTCGGGTTCCTTGGTACCTTTACCACTTCGAGTAGTGATTGCTTTCATCTCCCCTCTTGGGTTCGCAACGGTGTTACTCGGAAGAGTACCCGAAGAAGAGGGTTGATTACCTTGGAAGAAACTAGCCATCATGTTCCTCAAATCATTAGTCTAGCTATCCAACGTGTTTCTCATATCGGCTCTCAAATCATTTCCTTGCTTGACCAAGTCTGCCTTCAAATTGCGCACTTCCTCTTGAAGATTGCCCACTATCACATCATTGGTTCTCATGTAGGTTGCGACCTCTTGGTGTAAAGCAGTGGTGGTTTGGTTGGAAGGAGCATTGTATGCAGGTGGTTGGTAAGCAGGTTGTTGGTAGACTTGATTGTTACGTTGAGGTGGTTGTTGCTGCTTGTGAGGTGGAATGTATGGTTGTCGAGGTTGTTGTTGTTGTTGAGGAGGGCGGTTGAGGTTTTGTTGTTGATTTTGGTTGGTAGGAGGAAAGCCAGGTGGTGAAAGATAGTTGTTGCTGCGGTAGCTAAGCAAGTTACGGTCACCTTGAGGTCTAGCTTGATAAGCAGGTTGTTGGTAGGTGCCATATGCCGCATTCACATTCTCAGCAGGGTAATCTTGGGTGGCGGTACAAGTTGTGTAAGAGTGGGGACTACCGCATATCTCACAAGGTTGGCTGACAGCGTTCACTTGAGCGTTTTTGGCGTTGTTGCTGTTGTTGTTGCTGACGGTGTGGGTGACAAGCGATTCAAGAAGCGTAGTGATTTTGTCTAATCGCCTGTCGCTGTCATTAGTGCTAGCACTAGCAACATTGGTCCTAACACTCTTGGTTTGCACACGAGACTTGTTCTCAATGATATCCCAAGCAGCATTGGAAGTCTTAGCCAATAAATTACCCCCTGAGGCACTATTCAGTGAATCTTGGTCACTCATGCTTAAACCATTGTAAAAAGTATTGATTTGATGTACTTTGGTAAAACCATGTTGTGGGCATTTTCTTAAAAGATCTTTAAAGCGATCCCAAGATTCACTGAATGACTCATCGTACTTTTGTTCAAAGTTTATAATCTCATTCCGCAATGCGGTAGTACGAGAGGGTGGAAAAAAGTAGTTGATAAACTTTGTTTCCAAATCCGTCCACGAGAGAATACTCTGTGGTGGTTCCTTAGCAAGCCAATGCCGGGCTTGTCCCTCTAAAGAAAAGGGAAAAAGTTGTAACCTTATCACTTCTTGTGGAACTCCATTGAACTTGACCGTGTTGGTGAGTTGTAGAAATCTCTTGATATGGTCGTGTGGGTCATCAATGGTTCGTCCCAAGAATGGTTGAGCTGAGACTATCTGGATAAAGCCTGACTTTAGCTCGAAATTGTTGGCGGCAATTGGAGGGATGACAATTGGATCCGTGTTGCCATCAACATGAGCTTGCAGCAATTCAATCATTGGGCGATTATCCGGAAGGTGCTCATTGTTGTTGTTATTGTTCATGTTGTTGAAAGGCGGATTGTTGTTGTTATTATTGTTGTTCGGAGGTGGTATGTTATTGTTGTTTTGTACACCAGCCATGTCTAAGTTATCGAGAGGCTCGGGCTCTTGATAAGACGTGGATCGAGTGCGCATACACCTGCAAAAGAACGAACAAAGAAAAACAAAGCAAAAATATTTTTGGTTTTTATTGTTTTTTAATTTTTTGTATTTTTGAAAATTTTATATTTTTTAGTTGTTTTTGAAAATTTTTGAAAAAGTAACGTTCACGGGGAACGGATCCCAAAATCCAAGTTCTCACAAAAAACTTTTGATCTTAATGAGAAGAGCCGGCAGCGGCGCCATTTGATACAAGGTTTTTGCAACGGGTTCAGATTAAGTTCTCGATATCCTCTCGAATTGATCTCAGTCTTAAGTGGAATGATTGTTCTTGGTTACTAAAGAAAAGGGGTTTGGTTTTCTATTCTAATAAGAAGTGGAAATGAAAATTTAAATCAAAGATAATTACTTTAATTATAACTAACAAAGACTTGCATTAAACTTAAGATTAGAATAAAGATTAAAATTGAAATTAAAGTTCAAATTACAGTTAAAATATTAATTGTGTAATAAACATAAAGAAACAGTAAAACAGACAAACAGTAACACTAAAAGAAAATTGATTCGGAACTTTTACCCCTGATTCGGAAGTTAGCTCATTCGGAAGTTACTGTTTCGGAAGTCACTGTTCATTCATTCGGAAGTTTTGGACTTCCGAATGAAACCCCTTGATTCGGAAGTTGCTGGTTCGGAAGTCACTGGTTCGGAAGTTTGAGACTTCCGAATGAAGGTGTTTGGTTCGGAACTTTCAGTCTGATTCGGAAGATTTTGCTTGACTCGGAACTTACTGGTTCGGAAATCACTGATTCGGAACTTAATGTTTGGTTCGGAAGTTTCCGAATGAAGGTTTCATTCGGAACTTTTTGTTTGATTCGGAAGTTCTGAATACCCAGATACAGTAGCAGTTATGCGAAGAACAAGGAACACGAATTTTAATCAAAATCAAACCAAATACTTAAAAAGGTTTTACCAAATTAAACACAAATCATTTAGACACCATAAGCAACGAATCCCACCAATAAAAACACAAATCCCATCAACTTTTGAAGATCAAATCAAGAAAAATAAAACTTAAGAACTTGAAGGTAAAGATGATGATGAACAAGATAAAATGGAAAGATTAAACAAGAACTTGTATTGAATGATTAATGTTTTGACAAGATAAAACAAAGATTAAAATTACAAGATTAAAGAATTAAAGATGAAAATCACCAATCACCCTAGTGGTGAAGGTGAAGCTACGAACCAGGAAGAAAAAGTGGGAAGGAAGAAAACTAAAAACTAGTCTAAAATGTGTGAGGGGAAGGCTATTTATAGCCTTGTCCTTTGGTTGGTGAGTGGGCTTTCTCCCGTTCTTCTTGTCTTTTCGTCCTTTCGGAAAAGTTTCCGTTTTCGATTCTGATTCGGGATTTGTCGTCGATTAAATTCAACTCGTCTTTTAATTTCTTCGTTTAATAGACTTGAGTTTCTTCGACTTGCATAAATCTTCCATTTTTGGTCCTTTTCTTCGATAAATCTTCGAATAGGCCCAGTGACTTCAAATCTTTTGCATCTCTTGGACAATAGACTTTATCTTGAGTCTTTTTCTTCAGTAAAACCCGTGCAATCCCATGTTTTCTTCAGTATTCATCCGGTTGGCTCTGAAAATACAATAAACACAAAAACCACGCATAATTCCAAACAAATGATATTAAATACGTGTTTTGGTCTCGTTTTAGCCCGAATTAAGTGGTAAAAGGATGGGTGTTTACACACCTATCACTTCTTCTTAACCATAACAATGGGTGAAGCAAAGGGGTTATTGTTTGGTTTAATCACACCAATTTCCAATAATTCCTTGACCATTGCTTCAATAGCATCTTTCTGAGTTGGGGGGGATGTCTGTAAGGTTTGATGTTAACTGGGGCACAACCTTCAACCAAGGGAATTCTGTGGTCATGAGCTCTGTGTGATGGTAGTGTTTTTGGTACTTCAAACACATCTTCATAACACTGAATTACTTGTTGTAGTGCTTGATGAGCCTCTGCTTCATTTGACCCATTCACTTGGATACTATGCAACTCCAAGCCAGTGTTTGGATAGACACACAGCATGAGTGATTCTGCATTCCCTTGTTATTCCATCCAGTGACACTGTTTCTTACTATCTTCCCACCTAGCTTTTGGCTTAGGGCTGCCTCTAAGGGTCATTTCCTTCTTATTATGCATAATTTCCATTTTCAACTGACCAAAGTTGCACTTAATGTCACCCAAAGTAGATAGCCATTATATACCCAAGACCATATCATATCCTCCTAATGGAAGGAGCATTACATCAATAACAAAGGGCTCTCCTTTCAAATGCCAAGTAAAATTTTTGCACACACTATGACTGACAAGTTGCCTTCCCCCAGCCACAGTGATTATAAGGGGACAAGTATCCACTACCCTGCACCCCGCCTTCTTAGCCATAATTGTGTCTAGAAAATTGTGAGTAGATCCTGAATCTATAAGTATGTGTATCTTAATATTGCCCACAGTTCTAGTAACCCTCATGGTTTGGGAATTATACACCCCACTTAAAGCATTCAATGAAATTTGTGGCATTTCCTCCAATTGCTCTTCCTCTGCATCAAACATTTCCTCACCATCTTCTTCCCCAGACTCATCTGTTATCACATCTAGGAGTAGAACCTGCCACTACACTTATGCCCTGGCATATACTTTTGATCATAGAAAAAACACATGTTGTTTGCTCTTTTTTCCTCTAACTCCTTATGAGTTAACCGCTTCCTAACAGGACCAGCAGGGGTGTTTGGCTTATCTTTCCAACTAGGTTTTGAGACTGGAAAAGGTAATAAGGAAGCCTTAGACACAATAGCACTTCCTATAGAATTGCCAAATCTCTGATTATTTCCCCAACTAGACCCTCCCATTCTTGTTTTCTTCCTAATGGCATCCCAAGTAGCTTCTCGGAAATTGGTCAACTTATAAGCCTCAGCCAAGGTTGTAGGTCCAAACATTCTTACCCCAGACTCCAATTCTGGTGGTAACCCTCCCAAATAAAAACTAACAGCATGTTCTTCACTAACTTCCACCCTACTCCATAGTGTATCAAAAGCATCTTGGTATTGCTTAGCATTTGTTTGGTATTTGACATTCCTTAATTGACTTATTGGATCATCAAACACAGTTCCAAATCTTTGCAATATTCCAGCCCTATACACATTTTCCCCATTCAATTTGATGAACTGTTTATGCCAACAATGGTGTATCAGACAAATGAACAGAGATGAGCCTTGCCTTCTGATTTTCAGGGATGTCATCAATGGTGAAAAACTGTTCACACTTGTAAATCCACCCCTTAACATCATCCTCCGTGAATCTTGAGAACTCCACCTTTGTCATTCTTGTGAACTGGTGTTGATTCCTTCCTCCACCATTCATCTGCATAAACTGTTGTATTGTTTGTTGGAGAATTTGTTGCATGGTTTGTTGCATCTCATGTCATAATGCTTCCATCTATTCCGCTACAATCCGCCTAGTAGCCTCAGTTGCATCATCTTCACCACTAGTAGATGCAATTGTTGTTGTTGTAGGCGCCATTTTGAAACAAAATTTTGTCGGGAAATAACAGCTTTACCATACTAACAAAATTCTAACAGAATCCCAACAAACTCAACTCATGAACCCCAAGAAAGAGCTCTGATACTACTGATAGCAATTCCAGGAATAACAACTCGAAGAATGCTAGAAACTAGATCAGGAATCACAAAGAACAAGAATGTGACTTGAAAGGTAGTTTCATTGATTATGGAGGAAGTTTGTTACAAGTGGAAGAGATGAAAAGAATTACACACAGTAGTGTTTAACAACAAATCATAATTAAAATGAATTACAAGTCTAGGCTAGTTTATATACAAAACAGAATTGGGCAGGAAAAACACACTTATCATACCATTCCATTGCATTCATATTTCCATTCCTTTTGGCATGTCCTAAAAAGTGGCTAAAAACATAGGACGTAAAGATGCCATTTTTCTGGTTATGGGGAGGATGCGCCTGGAGAAAAGGAGACTCGAATAACGGATGAGTGACATGAAAAAGAAGACGAGCATTAGTGGGCAATGCTAAAGCTCTAAAAAATTGTCCAGAACAAGACAATAGCGATTATACCAAGTGTCAATCTCAAATTGAGGCTTTCAGGTATTTAATCAAGAAACCATGAGATACATGATCTCACTAGCATCATCTGGTATTCACGTAATAGAGACTATTATATTATGGGCGTATGTTATTATTTTATTTTGCCCATGTTATGATCATATATGTTATTGTTTGATGCACAATATATACGAATGATATTAGGGAGTACTTTGTTTTGCAGTTTCTGTTTTTTGACTTTGTTTTGCAGTTTCTGTTTTTTGACTTTGTTTTCCAGTTTCTGTTTTTTGATGTCTCGTAATTTGGATATATATAGCCAGTGCTTATGTTATTGTATTGTTACTCGTAACATTATCATTCGGTGACAAGCCTTGTTGGATCGGTGGAGATTGCCTAGTATATGCGTTTCTCATGGTGGTGTTAGTGTATGAGGGTCGTACTCTTTTTTCCTTCTTGGGGTTTTCCCATTGGGTTTTTCTCGAAAAGGTTTTTTAAGGAGGCGGCCTCATGTGGATCCTTTGTTGCCGCTGGCGTGCTGTTGGAGTGGTGGGGTGTTTTCTTTGTTTCAAGACTTCATTCTGCGGGTGTTCATCTGTTCGATGATTAGTTTATGATGTAGTCTATGTCATTTGATATATGTAGTGTGTTTATGGCATGTCATAAGCACTAGTTTCCAAGCCTTTGCTTGAGGTTAATGTGGTACTTCGGCCACATTCCTGTGTACTTAACATTATTTTTTGGTTAATATATTTACCGGGGTAACCCATTACCAAAAAAAAACATTATCATTCGGTCTGACTTTTACACACCATCAGTAAATAATGAAACTTAAACACCAAGAACGGAAGCACGTGCACGATAACACTAAAATGATGAAGAGAACTGTGACGGGAGCTTGCAGCTGCCTTAGTTACGATCAGGGCGTGTGTCCATCAGAACTGTGACCAGACAAAAACGAGTTATTATGGTCGGCTCTTTTAATTTGCAAGGTCATGCAGAACATTCTTTATGCTTATAACATGTTTTGATACAAATACTCCTAGAGGTATAAGGTTGTGTTTGGTAACAAGCATTTGAAGCGTTTTGGAGCGTTAAGCGACAAGCAGTTAGAGTTTTCATTGAAAAGCTTGTTTGGTAAAGGAGCAACTAGCATTTGAATATTCTCTAAACGCTCCAATCTCAAATGCTATATGAAGAAGCATTTCAGAACTGCTCCAAACAGAATGATTGTAAAGTTACATTTATACCCTCAATTATAATATTCATAATTTATATAATTAGGTTATATGCCCTCTTTCGTAATTTTACATTTTCTGACTACATCTTAAAGTTACGTTATCAAACACCTTTTCTAAACAAACTGCTTACTACTTACTGCTTCTGCTTCTGTTTAATGCTTATTACTTCTGCCACTGCTACGTGTCGCCAAACATACCCTAAGTTGCATAATTCTTTTTTATGTTACTGTATAGTGTATACTTATTGTTAACTGTTCATTATTACTGCACTTTACACTTTTACAGGTCATATAATCAAGCCACTGAACTTTTACAGTCATGTGATAAGTCGCTTAAATTTTGTAAACCTTTGCCCAAGTCATCATATTTTTTACCTGTTAGGCGTTCATCTTTTCATGGCATATTGAATAAGATTTATCAGGTCAGAACTAAATATAATCATAAAAAAGTATTGAACCAAAGAAAACCCATCAAAGGAATCATCGAAGGATGTTATTCTAACACGCAGCAGACAAGACAAAGTGTAGAGGCAACGTCAAAAGAACGGGGATGGCAATGGCAAATGAAACCTGTGGTAGTTAGCTGTTGGGGAGACAACATCAAAAATGGCAAACGAGTCCACCCACAATAGTAAAAGCAAAAGGCAATAAAAAGCAAAAACGGCAAACGCATGTTTGTTGAGGAATCATCGTAGCTACAGTATCATTGTACTAAATCAAGCCATGGGTTTTCACAGGTAGTAATGTCATGGTAGAGGATGCAACATAACTCATAGTAACAGAATATAGCATACATGAGCAAATCTCGTATATGAAATACCGTCTCGATTTTTATGGAGAATGCTCTTTTTAACATTTTGATCATTCTTTTCTCTACTTTACGGCTACAAGCACTAATAAGCAGTATCCCAGTAGGACATTGCCAAAATTTGTATCATTATAAAATTACCCAAGAGTAGGAGAGCTCCTAAGGTCTCAGGATAGAAAATGTTACTTGAAAATCTCCTATGGTGTCTCAAAACAACATAAACAAAGCTTCCGACACATCTAACATTTTACTTGCTGTAAAGGTATACAAAGCTGAAGATGAGAAATCCAGCCATCTGCAACGATCAATGACAGTGTCAAAATATCATGCGTCACAATATAACAGATGCGAGCTCACACCCTTGCCAACTTCTAACTTATCAAAAATTCTCAAGGAAGTGAAATAATACCGTAGAAAATGATGCCCCATAATATGGAAAAGCTGTTGGTATGAATCTCTCATATTCGTTGTGTCTAAAAGGACGAACTGGAATCTGCAAGTGCACATTAAAATCATAATATGAATATTAGATATGGTAGCAGTAGAGGTGGCTAAATGGATGAGTTGAGTGGGTATGGTTAACATGTTAAAGAGGTTTGGGTCGAAAGAGGCAATTTATTTAGCACATGTCAAAATAGGTCGGGACTTGTAGTCCATTTTCTTATAAGAAAATTATGTTAAATGTCTTAAATAATAACTATGATGAAAAACTAGATTTTGTAGATAAAACAATTAAACCTTTCTAAAAAAAGCCATTTAACCTATACACATTTTTAAATGTACATTTCAGTCCTTTAGCTTAACCGACTTAATAATTCAAACCCATATATTGTATGTAATCCGTTAGGAAACAATCTAGTTAATGACCGTAGTTTAGAACACAAAATTTGTTGTTCATGAATGGGGCACCTCGAAAAAAAAGTAAGGTGCATTGCGCACTCTTCGGAGAAAGGATTCGTCGCCACTCACCAATTAATCAAGTTCTTTAATTATCTAGTACTCTAAGTATTAAGAACTTTACCTGTTTTGCAAGTGACAAGCTAGTGTATCCAAGCCTCTGATATTCAACCTTAAACTGGAAAACACCATAAACATCTGGCACCTTAAAGGAAGCAAGATACAAACCCTGCAGATGAATCGTAAAAGAAAGAACATGAAGATTTAGCGAACTTAGAGAAAGATGCATATTTTTTTAGTAGCTGTATGATAAAGTGGCCGACAATGATACCTTCTTATCAGTTGACATGTTTTTCAACACGTAGGGGCTCATCATGTAAAACTGAACCTGAACATCATTTGAAACATATGGTTCCCAGCTCGATCCAGACCACTCATATATCTCTACCAAGTACTCCTGAAACAAATTCAAATTAACTAGAGATTATCAAATCCTAGTTTGGACTTTTCTAATACATAAAGCAACAAAGAGTAAAATATACAGTTACTAGTTTCAATTTCAATATGGGTTTCTTCAAGTTATCTTTGACCTCTAATAGATCATATGGGTAAACTCTGAAAACATTGTTTAAGTTTGGAACGGGTCAGAGGTCATAGACTCATAGGTGACCAATAGTGTATCTATATTCTTCCCCTCTCTCCAATCTTTATATTCATACTAGTTTGGTCATACCATTTCATTATGATACCCAATAGAAACTTTATAAAACGGCTACTAGTTTCAATAAGTCCCATCCGGAGCACTAACCCAACCTGCCCTGCCCACTCATTTTGCATCTAAAAAATTTACCAAGTCATCATTGATCCGGTAGATAGCAGGTTCTTCTGTCTCGCCAACTCTGTGGTGCCTGACATTGACAGCCTGACGACATTCAAGATGAAAATTCATAAGAGATTGTAATTAAGTGGGAACTGTAGACTACACGGAATGTAGTTCACATATCAGAGGATTCAAGGTAATTAAAAGCGAAAGCGACCTTAAAGCGACATGCCGTTTTCTAAGGCGAGAAGCGAGAAGCGAGAAAAGCGAGCGCTTTAGTTAATTTTATATCATTTATTCATATAATAGTGTAGTATGAAACAATAATTAAATAAAAACATAATTATCTTAAAATCCTTATTTTTAATATAAAAATACCATTTTAACAGTGATAAAATATAAAAAATATTAACATTACAATAATTTTATATCATAAATTATTTACATTCAATATTTTTTTAAACAAAGATTGACCCTTTCAAGTATTATTACTAATAAAGTGACAAAAAAAGCATTTTCTCTCTCCTATCACGTATGATTTGTCAGCCCAAACATTTAATATATCATTAATTTCATTTTCTCTCTCCCCGTATCTTCTTCCCCAAAAATCGCCTCCTTTTTTTCCGGATCTAGAAATCAACCGTTTTTTCATAAAAGCGAACGCTTTTAGGTCGCTTTCCGGTCGCCTTCCTCGCTCTAGTAAAACGCCTCGCTTCTATAGAATCAAGGCGTTGTGGGTCGCTTCGCTTCGCTTTGTGGCTTAAGCGAGCGCTTTTCTCGCTTTTAACAACCTTGAGAGGATTCAGATCATAACCATGTCTAAACAAACCCTCACCCCACCTTAAATCCATATAAGTAACAACTATATTAATAGGGTTGAAATTGAAAATACACTTGATTAAAGAAGCAGTGTATATCAAGGAACAGAAAGAGAAGAAATACAAAATAGCGTATCAGATATCTCACCTTCAAATGGCCTCTTTCATGGAAGACCCATTTGCTAAGCTCGGTAACAAACTGTTGATTGCCTGATTTTTCAAATCTGTTGCAAGTAATTAATCAATCAAAATCCTCTCTGAGATTCATTTCGATGTACTAATCATTTCTCTTTTTAAGAGTTATACTATATGGGAAAGTATGTTGCTATGACAAAACAAAAGTGGCCAACATGGTGGCTGTGTTGAATTGGATAGGTGACCAATACTGTAAAAAGATACACTTACTTATCTGAGCTCCCTGCCTTTTGAACTGGCGATTTAAAGAATCTGCGTAAGACAGTTTTCAGTTCCCCTTCAGCAAATAAGAAGCATATGATTGTGAAAAATGTTTGCTAAACACAACTGCAAAGGATTACATACTTGTTGCTGAACAAATCTAAAGAGCCAGAGAACACAACTCTTGCATTATTTCTAGCCTGCAATATCAAAAGAATATATATTGTTTTAAGAGTTGCATCTCACTGAGTACTGTAAACAAGCAATTATAGACTGGAAAATCGAGCATGTGAGTCAGGTGTGGAATAATCTTGTAACTAAACAATATTATGCTGAGAATAACCTGAACAACTGACACCAACGAAATGGAAGATCCAGAAAGGGATGGGGGACTTGACAGCTTGGACTTCGGGTTGGCAGAATATGCTGATGGAGAAGCTGAAAGAACCTTGAATACCTGCAACAAGATTCAAATATAAAAATGAATTCACAAGTGAACCATACAGTATCTAAGCAATTGAAGTATTGAAAAAATGCTGCGCTTTAAACTTACCAAGCTGTTTGCTGGGTTCACAGAATGACCAATTCCTTTAAAAAGTACAGGAGCCTGTGTCATGCAATACAAAATTTACTAAGAAAGTCCAGCATAGAACTATATGCACTGCTCTAATATGTTTGACCAGTTCAACCTACTATCTTGGTTTTGCTTGTACATCTTTAAAATGCAATGAAACAAATTGACAGGAACAACGGGTAGCTAACACATCCCCTTCAAATTCTATCTTCTTCATAGATCCAATTACTTTAAAAGCTGACCCATCCCCTTTAAATTACTGGCCGTTATCTAAATCTAAAAATAGGAAACACTCGTCTAACTATACACACGCACAACAACAGTTACGACAACCCATTTTATTACATGCACTGACCTCAATTTTTGTACTCCCTAAAAGTACATCAGCTTGAATGAAATCATCAGCAGCAATTAATGTATGATCCCCCTCAGTTCCTGAGACAGCATAGCTGCCATGATCAATAACCACCGCAGATGGATCCTGTGCATTAGCCATTAAAAAAACTCAGTCTAAGTTTTAATCTCTTTAAAAACAATGAAAGAGCACAAGAATGAATTGACAACAAGTACTACTAAGATCGCCGTTCCAATAGATACAAATGTACTAGTAAATAACAATGTATCACCATTCCAAAAGAGCTGGTCATTTATAATTTCATACATGTAAGTCACCAAAGAGTTTTAGTATTCTTATTGAAGAAATATAGAGTGAGCTACAATCAAACGCATGCCGAAGAAGTACACATGGCACTAATATAAAATGCATTTCCAATCTTTGCCTACAACACAAATTCCTAATCTAAAAAGATAAACCAAATGTGTTATCTTGTAATAAATTCAAAAAAAGCAATATATCTAATGCCTTCGCTAAGCTATTAGCTTTGAGCACCAACTTATTAAAACAGAATTTCACGACCAGCCACATTTAACCCAAAATCTCTTAACAGGAGTTCACGACCAGCCACATTTAACCCAAAACCTCTAACAGCATTTCATGACCAACCACATTTAACAAAAAACGAAGCAAATCAACTACCTCATCAAAATCAACTCCACACTCCGCCGCAACGTTCCTTATCAAATCGGACGCACTCGAATCCGCAGCAACAATCAAATCCTTACCCGAATCCACGAAGTCCAAAATACCCGCCACATCCAAATTCCCACCAAACCCTGTAGAAGAAAAAACATTTCATCAAATACCAACAACACAAAAACTATAAGTCAATAGAAAAAATATATCCAAATTTTATAAAATAAAAAAAATAAAAAAATGATTACTTTCAGAATTAGGAGTGAATAAAATCAAGCCATCATATAAATACTGTCCGTATCTTTGTAAAGCAATCTTGGGATCATCAGATAACTTAAAGACAAGATGAAATCCACGAGATTGTAACGAATTGAAGAAGGTTGAGTGAGATGATTTTATGGCCAAGTCATCTACTAGTACTAAAATGCGCCGATCTGTTGGGTTTTCTATTGAGAATGAGTTTGTCACCGTGAATGTGATTATGAGTGAGATTAAGATCAAGATTGGTGATCTCGCCATTAGGGTTCTTCTGATTTGGATCTTGAGTGACTGTGTGTGTGTAATTTGGGGGTGTTTTCAAGTTGACTGACTTGTTGTGTCAATCAGAGTTTTCTAAAGGTCCCTATATTTTGGCTCATATGCTATTTGCTCTACTTAACAATTTAAAATTATGACATCTATTTAACCAAACTTACTTCAAAATAAATTAACCAAATACTTAGGGTGTGTTTGATATGGACTAATCGGAATGGAGGAATGACTATCACAATGATAGTGACGTTTAGTACAATAATCTGGATATTAAATACGGGAATCAAATCTGTATATTGACTATTTTTTATACGAGGTACTTTTTATTTCTCATTCTTGTTCTTTTATCTCATCTTCATCTTCATCTTCATCTTCTCTTCTATCATACAGGCAAATGGCAATTGAACGCAATAAAGGATGATGCCTCATATCAATTTAACCACCACCGCATAGTATAACAATAACACAAAACACTATCAATCAACAAGGTAATTTACTTAAATCCTAATTTTATTTTTCTTATCAAGTGAATTTTGTTCAAGAAAATCAAATAATCATTGTGACGAAGAAAACTAGGCTCGACTTTATTAAGGATAAACACCAAGTCACCAAGTGGTTTTTATTATTGTTGTGGTTTTTAATATTTGTTTTTCTTACAATTGGGTTTTGCATTTGACATTCAATTGCGTGTAGATAAGACACCAAGTTGCCGATGCAACATCATCTTGTATATATATTTGTAAAAGCAAATATGTGTTTGCTTTTAGATAGTTCGAGGTCAACGAACTAACGCCATTATCTCAAGACTTTCATGATCATAAACCACATAGAGCAGAATAATTTTGTAGTGAGAGTATTTGTGCTATAAGAATTTTGTAAACTTGTTACATATTTGTGTTTTTGTAGTGAAACTAATTAGGAATGACATTTAATTCTTTGCACAAACCAAACATATGTTTTCAAGTAATGATATCCATTTACATTCCACTAAACTATCAATCTTATACAATAGTGATTCCCGACTACAAACCAAACGTGCCCTAGATATGTGGCAACATCAACAGTCGTCTGTTTTGTACGGTGGAATAAAGTCTTGACCAAATGCGACAAACATCGTATTAGAATAAATGACAAAATTTATTTTAACAACTTTGTTTTTTAGTAGAATCGGATAAATCCTCATCATTCATTTAACTTTGATCTGATGGTGAGGATTAATATAAAATTTAATTCAATTAAACTTTTTGTATTGTCGCTATATAAAGTCTTTTCCTCTAAAAAAAATTTCCCTTCGCTCCTTTTTTCACGGGCAATTCGTGTGTGTTTATCTCTCAACGAATTCAGTTAAAAAAATCTCCATAAATTCTGTTACAACGATCCACAAATTCTGTTACATCTATCATTTATAACTAAATAATAATCATCGTCGTCATCGATTTACACCTATTTTTTATCGATTGTCAATCATCTATTGGATTTAGGTTATGGCTTTTGATTTGAATGACCCTGCTGTTCCAGATTCAGATGCTGATTAATAGGTGTTGATGTTAATAACTGTTTTACTATATCTGGATGCAATTCTTCTTCTTTTCAAGATGATAATGGAAGCTGTGTGTAGAAACGGTAGAGGGGGTGAATATGTTTCTTATTAATTTTTTCTAAAAAAATTGTATAAGTCACTGGTGGCGATTCAATGAACATGACCGCGGTTCTTTATTAATAAAGAACCGTAGGTTCAATTAAAGAACCGCCAATAGTGGATGAAAATTTTTGCCTTTAAATCTTAACAATCTTTTGTATCAAATTCCCGATTAAGCTTGACTTAATATGAGATGTGTTTGTTGGAGATAAAGACTATAAACAATAAGTAAGTAAAAACACAAACACATCAAATCAAGAGTACATCGAGTAATAGTCTAAACATTAAACACACACGTACTAAGCCATAGCTTTTCCGCAACTAAGATGTTTAGACTATGGGATGCGCACTTGATCATAATCTAAACATGAAGCACACACGTACTAAGCTTAAACTTTTCCGCAAATTGAATGTTTAGATTATGAGACGCACACAACAACACAAAACACATATATTATACAACTGTGAAAGTAAAGACATAAATGTAAAGGAGAATACCGACACGATGATTTATAGTGGTTCGGTCACGAAGTTCCTCTTCGCCATACTCTACTCCTCGAGTACCCAACTCGAAAGTTACTTCACTAGTCAACAAGCTCCTTTCAAGGCAGAGAAAACCATACACGTCGCTTACATGATTTACCGACACAAACTAGATGTCGAGTCATAATATTAGGTAGGACCAATCTACACACGTCGCCTACTTCCCATTTACTGACATAAGGCTAGATGTCGAGTTCTAATCTGAGGTAGAACCAATCTACACCAATCACCCTACTAGTTATGTTTTTTTCCCAACATAACAAACCTTGTGTTTTTATGGCCTAAACATATAAACCATATAATCTAGATTTAAGTATACACACCACTTAGATCTAGAACACAAGACACATCCAAGTATATACATAACTTGGATCTACGCTCCTAACACCTAATCCAAGTATACCCATCACTTGGATCTACTACCCTTACAACATATCCAAGTGTACCCATCACTTAGATCTACTACACTTACATCAAGTCCAAGTTTATACATCACTTGGATCTTCATGATTTACATTGTAGTAAAACTATAATCATGACTTGATCTATAGAAGGAGAGATCTCATCATGTTATGACCCTAACACTTCATAGTGATGAAAGTGTTATTCTATTTGCACTTGAGAGGGTCAGAGGATTGAAGAAAGAATCACATCTTAAGCAAGATTAATCTACTAACGAATTAAGGATTTAAGGTGTGTGAAAAACTAAGAGAGAATGTGCAAAAAGAGTTAAATGAAAAGCTGAAAATGATCTACTATTTATAGGACAAGGGAGCAACGGCTATATTTTCTCGCGGTTCATTATCAATAAGGAACCTCGGGCTCTAGACTCCGCTCCCTTTTGTCCTTTAGTGGGGAAAGTCCATTAGGTGAAGAATTTACCCAATGGAAATATCCTTTATCCATTTAGAATATCCTAAATTCAAATTTTTTATTTTCTTTTTAATAATACATTTTCTTAAAAATAAATTTATTTCAAAAGTACTTTTGTCACTTTAAATAAAGTGAGTTTTAAGAAAATATTTAATCCTTGATCACTTAATAAGGTTAATAACTTGTTTGTCATAGTTTGAGTGATTCATGATGAATGAGATCTTGGAGGTGTCGAGATAAGTATCCATATGTATGCATAAGTGATTACGAGTACCTTACACGTTTAACATAATGTATTGCGAGTTATACGTTTGTCATAACCAAAACACAAAGAGATTATATCGATTAAACATCATAATGTTTGCACTAACACTGTGATTGTAAGTTTATTGATCAACTTTTTGATTTTCTAAATTTGCTTATTTCAGATTATTATTGCGTGTAACACCCCACTTTGATAAGTGGACCGTTACACGTAATTATGGCGTGTCATCAAAGCATGCAAGGTAATAAGTACTAAAACATACATGACCATAGGGAAGACCGAAATCAAACATCGGTTCCCAAACATAAGCCCAAAACATAAATAAAGTAAATGAACTAGGAGGACAAGACAAGTGTCCAAACAAGCATAAGTATATGAAGACAAAAAGGAGAAGAAGTCTAAGGCAGCTTCCATCCTATGCACGTCCTCCAAATGCTCGAGTCTGTCCATGAGTACCTGCCGTTTTGGGACATGGAAAGGAAATCAATGGCTGAGCAATACGCTCAGTGAACGGATATATAACATGGTATAAATGGCTAAAATATAAGTAAAAACTGAAAAGCAGCGGAAAGGTATAAGTCCTGTAAAACTTGGAACATGTTCATAGAACTGGTTTTATAGTTTGAAAAGACTTATGTCTTAATGTAATCTATATTAATTAGCCAATAGCCCATATATGTCATGAGGTTTCACCGTGCATGAATACTTGGAGGGGAGACCTAGTCATGCAATTAGAGGGGTTGCCTCTAATTAAATAGTCTGGGTAGGAGGGATCAACTCCTTGTGAAGGATGCAAGGCATACACCGCATTCACCATGAAAATCCTGTAAAACATGTAACTAGGATGCACCCATACGCCCCACATGATAATAATATAACAATGGCCAGATAATTGAAAAGGGACGCCACGAGCAATCACTCTGCCGTGGGGAAGTCATAACACTGGTGCCTCCAGTGTTATGGTTATGGTACCTCCATAACTAGGTGATACTGGTCATGCATGTATATGGCTCAGGCAATTATTCTAACATAAGTATCAAGCATATAAAACAATACTGGGAAAACAGTTGGTTGCAAACGAGGAATCCTAATAAGGAAAGAATGTCCATACTGAAGGACGGGAAATCCGTACCTTGTGTTCAGTGAACGAGGAAAGACGAAAGGATGAAAGTCCTACTCCGACCTCACTAATGCTACATAAATAAGGAACATGTATAAGTATTCTGATTACTGAGTACTTAACTTATTATAGCATGTTTTTAGCTTGTTATATATGTTCTTGTCTTGTTTACTGTTTTAAGTGTTGTACTTTGTTTATCATGTATTTCATGTCTTCTGATTAAGTATTATCTTATATTCTTGTATTATTATACTTGTTGTATAATAATAAGTAACTTTCTAAAAATAGCAGGCTTCCTAAAATAGAAAGTTTCCAAAAATAGAAAGTTTCTAAAAGTAAACCAGCTTCTAAAAATAGATCTGTTTCTAAAAACAGAAAGTTTCCAAAAATAGTAAGTTTCCTGAAATAGAAAGTTTCCATATTTAGAAATAAGCTGGATTATTAAGCTAATAATATAAGCTAGTGTTTACTAATTTGAAAGTCATAAGTCATGAAATTAATAATATAGTTTATTAATTAAAATACTATAGGTTATAACTGATTATTAATTAATAATAATAGTACATGTTTATTAATTAAAAATATGTCGTGGTTAATTAGTATAATTTATTAAATGAATACATGGAAATAAATAAACTATATGATATATGATTTAATTAAATTAAAGCATGATTTAATTAAATTAGTCTAAATAAATACTTAGGTTAATCATGAATTATTAGTGTTTAATAATTATAACCTAAGTCATGTTTTATTAATTAATTATAAGTCCATGTTTTTAATAATTAATTAATACTATAGTCAAAATTAAATGGTAAAATACTTAGGTTAAGAACATGTATTATTTATTAAAAATAATATAACCTAAGTCATGGTTAAATTAAATTAATTACTAGTCATGTTTTAATTAATTTAATTTTTTCCTTGTAAAAATAATATAACCTAAGTCCATGTTTGAATTGAATTAATTATTAATCATGTTTAATTAATTTAATTATCCTTGTAAAAAAATATAACTTGTAAAAATAATCCCGTGCCCGTTTCTGTGTTTTAATATAAGCCGAACATATAAGCCGAACCAAACAGCCCCATTACTTGTTCTTAAACTATGACCCAAATACACCCTTAACTGCCTTAAACTGCGAACCAAACACACCCTAAACTGCCAGTCAACCCTGGAAGTGGTGTTATTTCCACCGGCAGTGGCTTTGTTGCCACTGCATGCCCATTCTACCCACTGTTTTATTATTTATCTCTACTGCCCTTTATGTTATTCCTACTGCCTATATATTAGTTACCACCGAGACCCAATAAGGTATCGGTTCCCACTGTCTAATAACCCGTACCCCTGTTGGGGTTTGTGTTGCCACCATTAGAACAAAACCCACCCTGTGGCCCTTCGGCTGGTGAAATAACATTACCACCGAGACCAATTTGGTCTCGGTTTGTGTGTAATTGGCCAAAACGACACCCCCTTTAATCTTTGATTAAAACCCACGACTCGTAACATGTTATAGATCTGGTTGACGTGTTATTGCATAAGTAACCCTACGAATCAAAAGAAAGAAAAGAGGATAACTTATCTTGCGTTTTTGGGGTTTAGAAACATAAAACACGAATCAATCCTCTTGATTTTTCTGAATATTTAAGCCCCGTTTTTCTTAGTTATTGAGTTCAAGCGACAACAGGAATGAAAGATCAAAAGAATGATCGTTATTTGTTTTTATGTTTAGGGTTTTATCACATGTTAGCTAAAACAAGACATACTTCCCCCGTCCTTTTTGTTTATGCCCGGCCTAAGTACACAAATGGGCCTTGAGCCCACTTCCTACTTCTTTTATAAACTGTCCAACAACTAAAGCCCAACGCCTTTCGTCTTAATTTCGTACCTCGTGATTTCTTACGCGTGTTTTAAAAAGTCGTGGATTATTTATTATACGTAATACTTGTTTATCGTATATTAATATATAATACTTAGTTCACATGTTCGCGATTTAATGTTCGTGATTATAATTATTATAATTAATAATTATCGTGTATTAACACGTACGTAATTTATGAATTAAATGCTCGTGACACGTGTATGTGACATAATTAGTAAATTTTAATTGGTTCATATGTTTACGTAGTGTACTGTTCATGGCATTTATATGCGGGTTTTACAACTCTTCCCCCCTAAAAAGAATATTTCGTTCCCGAATTATATATATAACGTACACTGGAAGGAACGTGGACGTAACATGGACCGTGAAGGACACGGAACATGACGTGACTGGAGAGAACATATCTGACTTATGAACGGAAAAGAGGATAGAAATTTACGTGCAAGGATAACGAAACGTTATGATGCGAAGTAATCTGGATTAAATGGCATGAGAAACGTCTGAGCAATGATGCGCGTGACATATTGAAACGTAGTACGTGAACAATTGTGAACGTGATATGTGAACAATTGTGAACGTGATACGTGGAGACATGGTGAGTGAAATTTAAGAACATATAATGGACAATGATACGTGCAACATATCGTGAAGGTGATATGAGAAACGTGGAATGAACATGACATGTGAAACATATCGTGAACGTGAGATAGCTGAGGAGGTAATGCCAAACGATATAAGGTGATGGAAAGTTTATTAGACTCAAGTCTAGTCTCTCAAGCTTCTACAAAACTTCCAGAACGAAAAATGAACGTAAATCGTAAACCAGGATACGATCATGAACGTGACAGTGTCATGAACGTAAGCGCGAAAGCAAGTCGTAAAAATTAGAACAGGGACATGAACGTAAATAAGGAACCTAAATGTGAACCTTTGTCTGGCCCGATAGTTGAGGGAGTATCAAGGCATCGAATGAGCCTTAGCTGGAACATGTCCAATCAATCTGCTGACTCTGAAATCCTTGCGAATGTAAGGATTCTACAGACTTGGTCAAACTAACCCAGATAGCATCATGCTTCTTCTGAGTTTACGGTAATCTGGTAACCAAAATCCATGGTGATCTTGTCCTATTTCTGTTCACATTTCTGATGGTGGAAAAACATCCCAGTATGTTGGTGTTCTATCTTAACCTGTTGGTATGTCAGGTACTTAGATATGAATGTAACTGTATCTTGTTTCATAGAAACTTGATACTTAGGAGTTTGCAAAACTATGAGTTTCTGAACTTAGACTTCTCTTAGCGTAGGATTTTCTGGAACACCGAATGTAGTGTAGGGTTCTCACCTTTACGCGTAAGCTGAGTCATGGTAAGATTAACCGTGAGAATCCATGTGATTAAGCGTGTAATTGTAATCAACCAGAATTTATACTGGAAATTTCAAGGTGAAATTTCTTCTTTTGTAACATGGCGTGAAGAAGGTCTTCGTGCTCTTCTCTAGACTTAGAGAAGATTAGATTGTTAAAGAAGAAAATGATAATGAATTTGTTTATGAGTCCCTGGGAACTCGATCTATCAAGTCCATAATACTGCTAGAGCATCCATAAGGCTAAAACAAAATCATGAATTTAGCATAACCAAATCGTGTACGAATAGCAGTCATGGAATGTCCTGTTATTTCCCTCGTCACTGTTGGCAGCATGATCATGAATCTGATCTTGGAAAAATGCTTAACACCCTAAAGTCGAATGGACACGTCGTGAATACGTGGAGGAGGATAACGGTTATGAAGGGCGATTTGTTTTAAATCGAAAGTAGTCGACACATAATCTCATGTTACCGTCCTTCTCCTTGAAGGTTCTTCTGGAATATATGGGAAGATTTTGGAATAATCGGCTGGTTATGCATAAAAGGAACTTCAATGGTCATGTCTTAACTGACAGCTAGAAAATTTTCGCAGCCATGGGTTAACAAAACACGTGCTTGTAAAGCATAGATAATTTGTACAGATTTTCCTGATGGAAAACCATATTGAATGTATTCAGGAGCCTAAACATTACTGTACATAATCTGATATGAATGGCGACTAATCGTAGCATCGTGTGTTGTTCTTAGTCCATGATCAAAATCATATTTAACTAGCATTTGTCCGAGGTAAGTGCATAAGTAGATTGGATCTTATCATTAGACTGAAGGGAAAACCTTCGTATACATGGGTGATATGAATCGCGACCTTTATGGTCATGGATATAAAAATATGAAATCAAGAAATGAAAGTTTCATGAAGCAAACGGAACAGGTCTCACTGAATGTGCTTTGCCTGTCTCACGCGGAACGAATCCTGCGTATCCAAACGCGAATAATATGACGGTGTTGGTACTGAAATTCTTGTGGCCTGATTAATACATGGCATAACACAAAGGATATACCCCTTAAAGGATACCCTGAATTTCTTAGGGTTGTTTCAGAAAATAGACGTGAGTCATGTGTCTTGACTCGTGTCGTGAGGGAATATGCTTACAACACGTGTCTTGACTGATGTCTTGACATGTATCTTCAGAAAATATACGTGAGACATGTGTCTTGTCTGATGTCTTGACATGTGTCTCGAGGTGTGAAACGAATAAAACTGCAAATCTTAGGTTATCATTGTAAAACCCGCATGCTTTTACCATGAATAGTACCCTTAAGATCGTACGTACTAGATTTAAACTTTCCTTTTATAGTATGATTACGTTCACGTGTTAGAATTTTACGTATTACGTACGTGTTAGAACACGATAAGTATTTATTACGTACGAACACACAATAATTATTTTAAACAATAATTAATCACGAACATGTGATCATGAAATCATGAACGTAAAATAATCACGAGCTAATATTAATTACGTATATATATTTATTACGGACACGAATAAATATATTAAGTCACGGTTAATATTTAACGAGAACACATAAAACACGAACACGATAAAACTCGAACGAACACTTAAATAATTAGACTCGGAAAATGGTACGGGTACCCCATGTGGGGCCCCCTACCCGCGGCTACACCTAGACAATGGGCCAAGCCCATTTAAATTTTTACTAAGAAGGGGTTAAGGTAAATTTTGCTAGTCATTTTCACTTTACAGTAAAATAAATCAAAAACCTAAAAAGATTTTTGGCTCCTTCCTTCTTGCTCTCTTTGGTCGCCGCATATAACACAAGAAAAGGGGGTGTTCGTTTGATTTTGATCTTGATTTGTGTGCAAGTGTTCGGTGTGTTCATTCTCGTTTGATCCACGTATTCGGTATATTTTTTTTAATCCTTTTTATTTTCTTTTGATTTAATAAATTAAATAAGAACATGATGTTTTTAAAAAGCTAATTAAAAACATAAATCAAACATGTAAATGGTTATGAGGTAAATCAAAACGGAGGATTTAGGGGTGTTTGTTGTGGCCGGCGCCTAAACCGAACCCCAAGGGGGTCTCGGCTTGGCACATAGACCACCACCGGGACCACAAGGTCTCGGTTTGGTGGTGTGGGTCCCACGGTAGCAGCAAAAAGGGGGAAACCCAGAAGTGGTTCGGGGTATGGTGTTGATTATGGGTCCGGTTCATTGTTTTTAGTCACGATCCGATTCATGGTTTATGTCAAGGTTATGTTTAATAAATCATATGTTATAAATTAAATTAATAAATATGACATGATTAATTTAATAAAACATGACTTAGGTTATTATTTAATTATTAGATCATGGAATTTTAACCTAGGTTTGTTATTCCACGTATTGATGTTTTTAGCGCATTGTTGTTTTAACCATGATGTTTTCAGCACCTTGAGGTTTTAACCTTGATGTTTTCATCGATATTGTTTTACTAATATGGATGGACAACCGTCATTCATATTAAGTTATGTGTCATTGTTTCATGCATAATGTTCCTCGTGAACTGTGGCTATGTGGATTGAACCTTAGTAGTTCATAATTAGTCACATAAATTTTTTTTCTGATAAGTTTTGACAGATGAGTTTCATTTATTTATGTTTCATGTATCATTGTTGCAGGAGTTATGACTAAGTAATGGTTGGTACAGGACTGACCCTATTTAGTCGCATGTGCTTTTATCGAAACTTTTAACTTTAGGACCGACCCATAGGCGTCCCCTCACCATGTCTTTTGTTTTGGGACCGACCCATAGGCGTCCCCTCGCATATATAAAGGTTTTTATAAACTACATTACGCATTCATGCACTGTTTTTCATGCATAAAATTTTTCTCATGATTTACTGGCATAATTTTTTTTCATGTCCCCTCATAAGTTAATTTTTATGTCAAGTATGTTTTCATACTGTCATGGTTAACTCCAGTTTCGTGTTGATTATGTTATACACTCCTTAATGATAGATGGTTTCATGTTTCTTCATGATAATTCCGTGTTCATGTTGATTACGTTTTACGCCTCTTTTGTTATTTATGCTTTCATGCAAGGCATTGTTGGATTTCATTGAATCCTGCTTTCATGATAGTCATGGTTGGTTTTCACTGATGATACTGTCAGGCAAATCATCGTTGAGTTTTGTGTAACCACACTTTAACGTTTTTCGATACAACCAGAATGATGTCTATGCTAATACTGCCAGGTTATCATGACGGTTTTCATAACCGTTTAACCGATATACTTTCCTTAAATCATGACAAATGATCGACCCCAATACCGATCATGTCATGTGCATTCCATGTGTACTCCATGTACCGTATTCCATGTGTATTACACGTACCTAAATCCATGTGTATTTCACTTGCAATACTTCACGAGTATTCGCTAGTCGATTCTGAATCATCTCAGGCGTATTTTCAATTGCTGATATTCTACAAGATTACTGATGCTGCTCATAACTTGGAGATGTTACTAAAGGTTGATGCTGCTGACGTTTGGAGACGCTACGAGATGCGGATGTTGTTCACAACCTGGAGATCATACAAGACGAAGACAAACGCGTCAGAGCAAAGCAATTGGACGAGAAGATGCTTCACCATCAGACAATTTCCATCAATCATTGTCCCTAATTCTTAGTTACATGTCACACGTCATTCGGCGGTCATTTCAGCCATATGAGTGCAAACCGGTACCAGCCGGCCACTCAGCTGAATAGTTACATGAATCACGATCATGAGAATGACCGTCATGGAACTGACAGACAGGAAGATCGTAACCACTACTATGACAGAAACTATCCTAGAAACCGCAACCGAGGCTCCGGCCGCGGACGTGATCAGACATACAAATGATTATTTCTGGCATAATAACCTAATATTGTAGTTCTATTGTTTTACGTCTCGAGACACATGTCAAGACATCAGTCAAGACACATGTCTCACGTATACTTTTTGAAGACACATGTCTCACGTATACTTTTTGAAGACACATGTCAAGACATCAGTCAAGACACATGTCTCACGTATACTTTTTGAAGACACATGTCAACACATCAGTCAAGACACATGTCTCACGTATACTTTCTGAAGACACATGTCAAGACACCAGTCAAGACATATGTCATGCTTATAGTTCCAAGACACGAGTCAAGAAACATAACTCACGTCCAACTATGGAATATTTCTAAGAAATTCAGGGTACCCTCCAAGGGTATATCCATTTTGTTGTGCCATGTATTAATCAGGCCACAAGAATTTTGATACCATTACCGGCGCATCAGTGAGAACTGTCACGTTGCCGATGTCACTTTCATTTCTTTCACCATATTTCATATATTCATGACCATAAAGGACGCCTTTCATATTCCCACGTATACGAAGGTTTTCCTTCAGCTTTATGATGAGATCCAAGCTGCTAACGCATTTCCTCGGACAGACACGAGATGAATCTTATCCTAATTATGGACTATGAACATGTAACACCCCATTTTGATAATGGAATGTCACGCGTAATTATGGTGTGTCATCAAAGCATACAAGGAAAAATGTCTAAACATTACATGACCATAAAAGGAAAATACCGGAATCAAACATCGGTAGTCCAAAAGTAAAGCTCATCACACAAACATAAGTACTGTAAAGGAAAGAACTAAACAATGTCCATAGCAAGTGTATCAAAGTAAAGATAATGCATAAAGTAAAGAAAGGCTAGAAAGCTTCCAGTCCATATGCACGTACTCTTAAAGTCTACGAGCGTCCCTGAGTACCTGCCGTTTTGTGAACATAGAAAAGGAAAACGACTGAGCAATACGCTCAGTGCACGGATGTACAATAAAGCATGAATAGGATAAGCATATAACATATAATATCGAAAGAAACTAAGTCCCGAATAACCTGGTTAAGTCTTGGTAAAACTGGTTTTATAGTTTGAAAAGCCTTGTGTTTATCTTATAAAACTCTTTATCATATTCTACCATTAGCCAATATAGGTCATGAAACTCCACCGTGCATGAATACTTGGAGGGGTGACCTCATCATGCAAATTAGAGGGGCTGCCTCTAATTTATTATACTGGTTTGGGTAGGAGGGATTAGCTCCTTGTGAAGGATGCAAGGCACACACCACATTCACACTGAGTAATCTGTTGAAAAACATGTAACTAGGATGCACCCATACGCCCCACATGATAAATATAATAATATGGCCAAAAGCTGAAGGGACGCCACGAGCAATCACTCCGCCGTGGTGAAGTCATAACACTAGGGCCTCTAGTGTTATGGTTATGGTACCTCCATAACTAGGTGAAACTGGTCATGCATGTATATGGCTATAGGTATTCTAAATTAAACATAAGCAAATCAAACATATAAACTTATACTACGGGAAAACATTTGGCTGCATACGGGGAATCCTAATAAGGAAAGAATGTCCATACTGAAAGGACGGGAATCCGTACCTTATGTCCAGTGAACGAAGAAGACGAACTGAGGAGAATCCTACTTCGGTATCACTAATGCTACATAAATACATACGTGAATAAGTATCTGATTACTAAATACGTAACTGGTTTTATATCATGTCTTAGCTTATTTTATATGTTCATATCATGTTTTACTGTTTTAAGCCTTAAACTGTGTTTATCTTATATTCTGTCTATTCTGATTAAGTATTTCTGGTATTTCATGTATTATTATACTCACTGTGTAATAAGAAGTAACTTTCTAAAAATAGCAGGTTTCCTAAAATAGAAAGTTTCCAAAAATAGAAAGTTACCAAAAATAAAAAGTTTCCAAAATTAGAAAGTTTCCAAAAATAGAATTACTGCTTAAAATAGACAAGTTTCTAAAAAATAGAAAGTTTCCATAAATAGATTAGCTGCCTTAATTAAATAGGTTTCTAAAAATAGAAAGTTTCCATAAATAGATTAGCTGCCTGAATTAATAAGTTTTTAAAAATAGAAAGTTTTCATAATTAGATATAAGCTGGTTAAATAAGCTAAGTATATAAGCTTAAGTGTTTTATAATTATTATTCTAAGTCATAATAATATAATGTATAGTTTATTAATTATTACATGTAATTTAAATAAACTATAGGTTAAAAGTATTTAATTAAATATATCATGTTTTTAATTAAATAAAGTTAAATACTTAGGTTAAAACATGTATTATAATTTATTAATAATATAACCTAAGTCGTGTTAATTAATTAATTATAACCATGGTTTTTAATAATTAATTAATTATAAGTCTAGAAAAATATAAATACTTAGGTTAATAATTCCATGATCTAATAATTAAATTATAACCTAAGTCATGTTTTATTAAATTAATCATGTCATATAATTATTAATTTAATTTTAACATATGATCATAAAAAAATAATCTTAACATAAACCATGAACCGGATCGTGACTAGAAACCATGAACCGGACCTGAAATCGACACCATACCCCGAACCACTTCGGGGTTCCCTTTTGTTTGCTGCTGCCGTGGGACCCACACCACCAAACCGGGACCATATGGTCTCGGTGGTGGTCTATTAGCGAAACCGAGACCCCCTTGGGGTTCGGTTTAGGCGCCAGCCAAACAAACACCCCTAAAAACATCCGTTTTGATTTACCCCATAACCAATTACATGTTTGATTTATGTTTTTAATTAGGTTTTTAAAAACATCATGTTCTTATTTAATTTAATAAATCAAAACAAAAGAAAAAGGATTTAAAAGATATACCGAATGCGTGGATCTAACGAGGATGAACACACACGAACACACGTACAAGATTCAAGATCAAAATCAAACGAACACCCCCTTTTCTTGTGTTGTATGCGGCGGCCAAAAAGGACAAGAAGGAGAAAGGAGGAAAACTTTTTTGGTTTTTAGTTTTTACTGTAAAGTGAAAAATGAAAACAAGTTTTACCTTAACCCCCTTTCATTGTAAAATTCTATGGGCTTGGCCCATGGTGTTGGTGTAGCCGCGGGTAGGGGGCCCCACATGGGGTACCCGTACCGTTTTCCGTGTCTCGTTATTTAAGTGTTCGTTCGTGTTTATTTGTGTTCGTGTTTTATGTGTTCTCGTTAAATATTAACCGTGACCTAATATATTTATTCGCGCTCGTAATAAATATATATACGTAATTAATATTAGTTCGTGATTTAATTACGTTCATGATTTCATGATCGCATGTTCGTGATTAATTATTGTTAAATTATTATTGTGTATTCGTACGTAATAAATACTTATCGTGTTCTAACACGTACGTAATACATAAAAATTCTAACACCTGAACGTAATCATGCTATAATAGGAAAGTTTTAATCTAGTACGTACGATCTTAAGGGTACTATTCATGGTAAAAGCATGCGGGTTTTACAACTCTTCCCCCCTAAAAAGAATAATTCGTCCCCGAATTATAGATAAAGTAAACTGGAAAAGAAGAACATACCCGAATTCAAAATATGAAATGAGGGTAAGAAGCCCGGATAGACTCCTTTGTTTCCTAAGTGGCTTCTCGCTCGGTATGATCCCTCCAAAGGATTTTGACGAATGGAATCGTCTTCCTTCTCATGGCTCGTTCTTGTCTGTCAAGAACTCGTTCGGGTTCTTCTATAAAAGTGAGATCTTCACGTATCTGTTCTAGTGGATACTGAACCATGTGAAGGGGATGATACTGGTACCCTCTGAGTAAGGACACATGAAACATATTGTGTACATGTGAAAGCTGCGGAGGTAACGCTAACCGGTAAGATGCTTCACCGACTCGTTCAATGATATCAAATGGTCTGATGAAACTAGGACTGAGCTTCCCTTTAATCTCGAAGCGTCTAACACCACGTGCCGACGAAACCTTAAGGAAGACGTGATCTCCTACGTTAAAATGTATGTCCCTACGATGCTTATCGACCTTCTGACGTGACCGTGCCTCCTGAAGTTTCTGCTTAGCTACTGCGATCCTTTCATTGGTCATCTCTATGATTTCTGGTCCTTCAAGTGTTCGCTCGCCAACCTGATCCCAGCAGATTAGGGCGCGACACTTTCTGCCATACAACATCTCGAAAGGAGCACACTTGATACTTGCGTGCCAACTGTTGTTGTATGCAAACTCCACTAAACAGATGTAATCGTCCCAATCACCCGTCCATTCCAACGCACATGACCTCAATATGTCTTCCAATGTCTGAATCGTTCGCTCTGACTGTCCGTCCGTTTGAGGATGAAAAGCCGTGCTAAGCTTAAGTTTTGTACCCCAAGCTTTCTGCAGACTCTTCCAAAATCGCGAAGTGAAACGAGGATCTCTATCTGAGACGATGCTGGATGGAGCACCGTGGAGTCTCATGATCTCTCTTCTATACGTATCGGCGAGTTTACTTACCAGATCTTCCTTGCGGATCGGTAAGGAATGAGCTGATTTGGTAAGTCGATCTACGATAACCCAAATTGCATCGTGCTTCCTCTTGGTAGGCGGAAGACCAGTAACAAAATCCATGGTGATTTTGTCCCACTTCCACTCTGGAATATCTAACGGTTGAAGGAGACCGCCAGATCGCTGATGCTCGATCTTAACCTGCTGGCAGGTAAGACATTTGGAGACGTAAGTGGCCACATCCTGTTTCATACCACTCTACCAAAAGTATTGCTTGATGTCATGGTACATCTTAGTCGAACCAGGATGTATAGAGAATGAGGAGCTATGAGCTTCAGCTAACAAGGCTTCCCGGAGTTCTTGGTCATCAGGAACACAAAGTCTCGTGCCCTGCCATACGATACCATCTGCATCTACTCTGAATTACGTCTGTTTCTCCAAATTCTGTACTATCGCCCAGATTCCTCCATCATCTTTCTGAGCTTCCTTGATCTTAGAGAGTAACTCGGGTTCTACTCTAAGATTAGCCCAGTAACCATGTTGTCCACGTACCATGATCTTGATGTCTAGTCGCTCCAAGTCTCTTATGATTCCCTCTTCAATTTTAATACCGTTGATCATTCCAGACTTCCTGCTAAGAGCATCTGCTACTACATTTGCTTTTCCGGGATGATACTGTAGATTAATGTCATAATCCTTCAACATCTCTAACCATCTCCTCTGCCTCATGTTCAATGTACGTTGAGTGAAGATATACTTCAAGCTCTTGTGGTCCGTGAAAATATCACATGATTCTCCATATAAGTAGTGCCTCCATATCTTCAATGCAAACACGACTGCAGCAAGTTCCAAGTCATGCGTGGGGTAATTTTCTTCATAAGGCTTAAGCTGCCGTGAAGCGTACGCGATCACTTTCCCATGTTGCATGAGAACACAGCCAAGTCCCTTCCCCGATGCATCACTATAGATTTGAAATCCACCCGTACCAGATGGGAGAGTAAGAATAGGTGCAGATACTAGCTTCTGCTTCAGGTCTTCAAAGCTCTTCTCTCGTTCTTCAGTCCAGACGAATTTCTCCCCTTTTCGCATCAGTTTGGTCAATGGTAGTGCTAAGCGGGAAAAGTTCTCCATGAACCTACGGTAATAGCCAGCTAAGCCTAAGAAACTGCGGACTTCCGTCGCTGATGTCGGCCTTGGCCACTTAGTAATGGCCTCAACCTTCGCTGGATCCATAGTGATTCCTTCTGCAGATACAATGTGACCTAAGAATGCCACCTTGTCTAACCAGAACTCACACTTGGAGAATTTAGCATACAACTGCTTCTGGCGAAGAATCTGTAGTACTGTACGAAGATGGTCTTCGTGTTCCTCCTTGGACTTTGAGAAATTCAGGATGTCATCGATGAAGACAATGACGAACTTGTCCAAAAATTCATGGAAGATTCTGTTCATCAAATCCATGAACACTACTGGAGAATTTGTCAAGCCAAGTGGCATAACTACAAACTCGTAGTGGCCATAGCGGGTACGAAAAGCAGTCTTGGCGATGTCCTGCTCCTTAACCCGTAGCTGATGGTAGCTTGACCTAAGATCAATCTTGGAGAAGTGTTTGGCCCCTTGGAGTTGGTCAAACAGATCGTCTATACGCGGCAGTGGATACCTATTCCGGATAGTAATCTTGTTGAGCTCACGATAGTCTATGCAAAGACGCATACTGTCGTCCTTCTTCTTAACAAATAAGACCGGTGCGCCCCATGGATATGCGCTCGGTCGAATGAAACCTTGTTCAAGAAGTTCTTGCAGTTGATCCTTCAGCTCCTTCAGCTCTATGGGAGCCATGCGATAAGGAGCCTTGGAGATTGGTTCAGCTCCTGGAATAAGCTCGATATTGATTTCCACTTCTCGTGCAGGTGGTATGCCCGGAAGTTCTTCTAGGAATACATCTTGGAATTCTAACACTATTGGTTGATCCTGAATTGATGGAGATTCAACATCCATGTCGTGAACCGTAGCTAGATAACCCTCGCAGCCATGTGACAGTAGTGCACGCGCTTGTAGGGTAGATATGATTTGTACAGACCGTCCGGGCACGAACCCGTTATGAATGTACTCTGGTGCATTAACATCACCGAAGATAACTCGACATGAATGGCAGTCTATGGTAGCATGATGTTTGGATAGCCAATCCATGCCCAAAATCATGTCGAAGTCATTCATGTCCATCGGAAGTGCGTCAATAGGTCGAACCTTATCGTCAAATTCTAGTGGAAGACTCTTGCATACATGGGTGATTAATACAGAGTCCCTCAAAGGCGTGGAAATAGTAAGCCTATTCTCTAGTGGCATGGGGAGCATCCTAATGTTCTTAGCATAAGCAGTAGAAATGACCGAGTGAGTAGCACCCGTATCGAAAAAAACACACGCAGCTTGACCATACATATACAAGATTCCAGTGATGGTACCTGTAGACTTGTTGGCCTGGTCTCGAGATGTCGTGTAGACACGCCCGGTGGTAGGAGGCGGCTTGAAATCAGCATGTCCCGATGTGCCCTCCATCTCGCCCTTACGGCAATCCTTCATGATATGGCCAGGAAGACCACACTTGAAGCATGCGTCCGTGTTACGACGACATGGCCCTGGGTGCCTACGGTGGCAAGTAGAGCAAAGAGGATGAGTATATCCTCCAGCAGGTGCTCTGGCTGGCTGGGAACCTGATAAAACATTTTACATAAGACATGATAATAGACAAAGGACAATGCGGATAATCGTAAGATTGAATACCAGTGATAGCTGGACGGCTAGGTTGTGAACCTCTCTGATTCTGGTCCCTACCGTTTCTAATATTCATGGTAAAAGATTTGCTAGAGTGTCAGAATATGAGTTATAACATGAAATCATAAGAAAATGCGTAAGTATTAGGACCTGCTGCTGTTGGAGTGTCTAGCATTGTGACTGTAATTATCATTACCGCCACGCCTATCCGTAGCAGAACGGTCGTTAGTCTGACCGTTTCCCTTGGGCTGATGAGGCTGTTGCTGAGTAGCCGGCTGAGACCGGTCCCCAGTTTTCTGCCTGAAAGATACATTTTAAAGAGATGAATAATTGACATATATGGAAAGAATACGGATTGATCACCGCTTGAATACGGATGTTTACCTCTTGTCGGGTCTCTCAGCTTCCCCGAACTCATCTCTCTCCTGCAGCATCTCCAGCTTACGTGCTGCATCGGCCACTTGTGTTACAGTGTTGAACGTAGCACACACTAGATTGTTTGCGACCGATGTGCGAAGAGCCCACCTAAAGTGGTGTGCCTGCTCTTCAGGAGTACCCGCTGCTGCACCAAGGAAACCAGGTAAGCGAAGAAAGCGCTGCATAAACTCGTTGCTATTCTCCCCAACTCTCTGTCGGATCCCATGGTACTCCCTCTTGAGCTTGTCTTGCTCAGCCTTGGGAAAGAACTGCTCCATCACCCTGTCCTTGAACTGAGCCCAAGTCAAACCAGCAACCCACTCGTCACCTCTCTCAGACTGCATCAACGCTAACCACCAATTTTGCACATCGCCTTCGAACCGATAGCATGCCAACCTCGCCTTGTACGCGGGGTCACAACCCATAGCATTGAAAATCTTCTCGATGTGAGCCAACCAGCTTTTAGCATCACTGGGGCTATCTGTCTTCTCAAAAGCTCGAGGATGGAGCTTATTGAATCTCTCCAGCCATACTGCTAATGTCACTGGAGGAGGAGGAGGAGGTGCCTGGTTATGCTGCTGATTTGTTGGCAGCTTGAACCTCAGCCCTGATGTCGTTCCTCAGTTGAGGAAGCAAAGCTTGCATTGCAGCTTGGATTGCAGCATTGAGTTGTTCCTGTTCATGTGTGAGAACCATCTGACAGTATAACATAAAACATATGATTAACAGATCAAAACATAAAATATATATACATGAAAAAAAAATTATACCAATAAATCCAGAGAAACATTTTATGCAAGAAAATTTGTGTATGAATGCATGATGCAGTTTTATGAAAACTTTTGTATGCTCGAGAGTGAACGCCTATGGTCAGTTCACCCAAAATAAAAGACATAGCGAGGGGACGCTTATGGGTCGGTCCCAAATTTAAAAGTTTCGATAAAACACTTGCGACTAAATAGGGCCAGTCCTGTACCAACCATTACTTATTCATAAACCTGCGACAATGACATATATATGTATGCATAAAAATGATGAATGCATGAAAACGACTGTCAGTTATAGGAAGACCATAGTGACTACCCACTAATCACAAGTCATATTTTGAGAGCCTACAGGTCGAAGCCTTGGCTCTGATACCATAATTGTAACACCCCATTTTGATAATGGAATGTCACGCATAATTATGGCGTGTCATCAAAGCATACAAGGAAAAATGTCTAAACATTACATGACCATAAAAGGAAAATACCGGAATCAAACATCGGTAGTCCAAAAGTAAAGCTCATCACACAAACATAAGTACTGTAAAGGAAAGGACTAAACAATGTCCATAGCAAGTGTGTCAAAGTAAAGATAATGCATAAAGTAAAGAAAGGCTAGAAAGCTTCCAGTCCATATGCACGTACTCTTAAAGTCTACGAGCGTCCCTGAGTACCTGCCATTTTGGGAACATAGAAAATGAAAACGGCTAAGCAATACGCTCAGTGCATGGATGTACAATAAAGCATGAATAGGATAAGCATATAACATATAACAGCGGAAGAAACTAAGTCCGGAATAACCTGGTTAAGTCTTGGTAAAACTGGTTTTATAGTTTGAAAATCCTTATGTTTATCTTATAAAACTGTTTATCATATTCTACCATTAGTCAATATAGGTCATGAAAATCCATCGTGCATGAATACTTGGAGGGGTGACCTCATCATGCAAATTAGAGGGGCTGCCTCTAATTTATTATACTGGTTTGGGTAGGAGGGATTAGCTCCTTGTGAAGGATGCAAGGCACACACCACATTCACACTGAGTAATCTGCTGAAAAACATGTAACTAGGATGCACCCATACGCCCCACATGATAAATATAATAATATGGCCAAAAGCTGAAGGGACGCCACGAGCAATCACTCCGCCGTGGTGAAGTCATAACACCAGTGCCTCTAGTGTTATGGTTATGGTACCTCCATAACTAGGTGAAACTGGTCATGCATGTATATGGCTATAGGTATTCTAAATTAACATAAGCAAATCAAACATATAAACTTATACTACGGGAAAACATTTGGCTGCATACGGGGAATCCTAATAAGGAAAGAATGTCCATATTGAAAGGACGGGAATCCGTACCTTATGTCCAGTGAACGAAGAAGACGAACTGAGGAGAATCCTACTTCGGTATCACTAATGCTACATAAATACATACGTGAATAAGTATCTGATTACTAAATACTTAACTGGTTTTATATCATGTCTTAGCTTATTTTATATGTTCATATCATGTTTTACTGTTTTAATCCTTAAACTGTGTTTATCTTATATTCTGTCTATTCTGATTAAGTATTTCTGGTATTTCATGTATTATTATACTTACTATGTAATAAGAAGTAACTTTCTAAAAATAGCAGGTTTCCTAAAACAGAAAGTTTCCAAAAATAGAAAGTTACAAAAAATAGAAAGTTTCCAAAAATAGAAAGTTTCCAAAAATAGAATTACTGCTTAAAATAGATAAGTTTCTAAAAATAGAAAGTTTCCATAAATAGATTAGCTGCCTTAATTAAATAGGTTTCTAAAAATAGAAAGTTTCCATAAATAGATTAGCTGCCTGAATTAATAAGTTTCTAAAAATAGAAAGTTTCCATAATTAGATATAAGCTGGTTAAATAAGCTAAGTATATAAGCTTAAGTGTTTTCTGATTATTATTCTAAGTCATAATGATATAATGTAGAGTTTATTAATTATTACATGTAATTTAAATAAACTATAGGTTAAAAGTATTTAATTAAATATATCATGTTTTTAATTAAATAAAGTTAAATACTTAGGTTAAAACATGTATTATTATTTATTAATAATATAACCTAAGTCATGTTAATTAATTAATTATAACCATGGTTTTTAATAATTAATTAATTATAAGTCTAGAAAAATATAAATACTTAGGTTAATAATTCCATGATCTAATAATTAAATTATAACCTATGTCATGTTTTATTAAATTAATCATGTCATATAATTATTAATTTAATTTTAACATATGATCATAAAAAAATAATCTTAACATAAACCATGAACCGGATCGTGACTAGAAACCATGAACCGGACCTGAAATCGACACCATACCCCGAACCACTTCGGGGTTCCCTTTTGTTTGCTGCTGCCGTGGGACCCACACCACCAAACCGGGACCATATGCTCTCGGTGGTGGTCTATTAGCCAAACCGAGACCCCCTTGGGGTTCGGTTTAGGCGCCGGCCAAACAAACACCCCTAAAAGCATCCGTTTTGATTTACCCCATAACCAATTACATGTTTGATTTATGTTTTTAATTAGGTTTTTAAAAACATCATGTTCTTATTTAATTTAATAAATCAAAACAAAAGAAAAAGGATTTAAAATATATACAGAATGCGTGGATCTAACGAGGATGAACACACACAAACACACGTACAAGATTCAAGATCAAAATCAAACGAACACCCCCTTTTCTTGTGTTGTATGCGGCGGCCAAAAAGGACAGGAAGGAGAAAGGAGGAAAACTTTTTAGGTTTTTAATGTTTTTACTGTAAAGTGAAAAATTAAAACAATTTTTACCTTAACCCCGCTTTCATTGTAAAATTTGATGGGCTTGGCCCATGGTGTTGGTGTAGCCGCGGGTAGGGGGCCCACATGGGGTACCCGTACCGTTTTCCATGTCTCGTTATTTAAGTGTTCGTTCGTGTTTATTTGTGTTCGTGTTTTATGTGTTCTCGTTAAATATTAACCATGACCTAATATATTTATTCGCACTCGTAATAAATATATATACGTAATTAATATTAGTTCGTGATTTAATTACGTTCATGATTTCATGATCGCATGTTCATGATTAATTATTGTTAAATAATTATTGTGTATTCGTACGTAATAAATACTTATCGTGTTCTAACACGTACATAATACGTAAAATTCTAACACGTGAACGTAATCATGCTATAATAGGAAAGTTTTAATCTAGTACGTACGATCTTAAGGGTACTATTCATGGTAAAAGCATGCGGGTTTTACAGAACAGCACACCATGCTATGATTCATAATTATGTACAGTAATGTTCAGGATCCTGAATACATTCAGCTTGATTTTCCATCAGGAAAATCTGTACAAATTATCTATGCTTACAAGCATGTGCGTTGTTAGCCATGGACGCTAAAATTTTGTAACTGTCAGTAAGACACGACTACTTAAGTCCTTTTACGCATAGCCAGTTGATTATTCCAAAATCTTCCCATACATTCCAGAAGAACCTACAAGGAGAAGGATGGTACCATGAGATTATGTGTCGACTACCGTCGATTTAAAAAAAAATCACCATTCATAACCGTCATTCTCCTCCACGTATTGACGACATGTCCAATCAACCGTATGGTGTTAAGCATTTTTTTTCCAAGATCGGATTCATGATCATGCTGCCAATAGTAACGAGTGAAAGAGCAGGACATGTCCATGACTACTATTCGTGCACGACTCGGTCATGCTAGATTTATGATTTTGAATTAGTCTCATCAATGCTCCAACAGCATTATGGACTTAATAAATCGAGTTTCTATGAACTCATAAATAAATTCGTCAGTGTTTTCTTCAAGGACAACCTGATTTTCTCTAAGTCTAGAGAAGAGCAGGAAGACCATATCTGCACTATGTTGCAAATTCTATGACAAGAGAAATTTTACCCTGGATTTTTTTTCCAATATCAACTCTGTTTGATTACAATGACACTCTGAATCACATTGGTTTCTATAGTTAATCTTACCATGACTCAACTTATGCGTAAAGGAGAGAACCCTACACTACATTAGGTGTTCTAGAAAATCCTACGCTATGAGAAGTCTAGATTCAGAGACTCAGAGTTTCGCAAACTCCTATGTATCAAGTTCTACGAAGCAAGATACAGTTACGTTCATATCTAAGTACCTGACATACCAACAGGTTAAGATAGGACACCAACAGACTGGGATGTTTTCACCATCTGAAATTTTGAATTGAAATGGGACAAGATCTCCATGGATTTTGGTTACCAGATTAACGCAAACTCAGAAGAAGCATGATGCTATCTGGGTTATTGCAAACAGTTTGATCAAGTCTGCAGAATCCTTACATCCGCAAGGGTTTCAGAACCAATACATTGATCGAACATGTTCCAGCCAAGGCTAATCCGATCACTTGGCAATCCCTCAGTTATCGGGTCAGACAAAGATTCGCAATTGTGCTCCTTATTTACTTCGCGTCTTCATTCTAATTCTACGACTTGCTTTCACGCTCACGTTCATGACACTATTCACGTTCATGATGGTATATCGGCTTACGATTTTACGTTCTTTTTCTCATTCTGGGAAGTTTTACAAGAACTTGGGAGACCAGACCCAAGTTTAGTATAACTCCCTATCCTCAGATAGACGTTTCTCGTCATATTCTATGTCTCACCTTGTAGCGTTTGGCGTTACCGCCATCATATTCTATGTTCACGATATGTTTCACATGTCATGTTCATTCCACGTTCCTCATATCATGATCAAGATATGTTACACGTATCATGGATCATGATATGTTTACTCATACTACACTCACCATATCTCCGCGTATCACATTCAAAAATTTTCCACGTATCGCGTTCAAAATTTTTCACGTACTACGTTTCTTTATATCTCGCGCATCGTTGCTAATTATCAGTCAAGTTAGAGTGTTTTGCACGATAACATTTCAGTTACCCTTGCACGTTAATTCTTATTTCCTCGATCAAATTTAGGGGATCTACCTTCCGTTGATAACCAAGAATTTCTTCGTATTCCAAGTCAAGGTCAGGAGGACCAAGATTTATCATTAGTTTCAAGATCTTGTGAAGGAACCGTTCCGAGAGGGAAGCCACTTGGAAACAGACAAGTTCATCCGAACTTCTTATCCATTTTTCACTTATCAATTAGATATGTCCTTTCAGTCACGTCACGTTCCATGTCCTTTCAAGACATGTCACGTTCCGCGTTCTTTCTGCCAGGTCACCTGCATGTTCATTTATCTTACATACCCTCTCAGTTTGATTCGAGTATGTTTCTCTTTCAGTTTACTTTATCTATAATTCGGGGACGAATTATTCTTTTTAGGGGGGAAGAGTTGTAAAACTCGCATGCTTTTACCATGAATAGTACCCTTAAGATCGTACGTACTAGATTTAAACTTTCCTTTTATAGTATGATTACGTTCACGTTTTAGAATTTTACGTATTACGTATGTGTTAGAACACGATAAGTATTTATTACGTACGAACACACAATAATTATTTTAAACAATAATTATTTTAAACAATAATTAATCACGAACATGCGATCATGAAATCATGAACGTAAATTAATCACGAGCTAATATTAATTACGTATATATATTTATTACGGACACGAATAAATATATTAAGTCACGGTTAATATTTAACGAGAACACATAAAACACGAACACGATAAAACTCGAACGAACACTTCAATAATTAGACTCGAAAATGGTACGGGTACCCCATGTGGGGCCCCCTACCCGCGGCTACACCAAGACAATGGGCCAAGCCCATTTAAATTTTTACAAAGAAGGGGTTAAGGTAAATTTTGCTAGTCATTTTCACTTTAAGTAAAATAAATCAAAAACCTAAAAAGATTTTTGGCTCCTTCCTTCTTGCTCTCTTTGGCCGCCGCATATAACACAAGAAAAGGGGGTGTTCGTTTGATTTTGATCTTGATTTTTGTGCAAGTGTTCGTGTGTGTTCATCCTCGTTAGATCCACGCATTCGATATATTTTTTTAATCCTTTTTCTTTTCTTTTTATTTAATAAATTAAATAAGAACATGATGTTTTTAAAAAGCTAATTAAAAACATAAATACAACATGTAAATGGTTATGGGGTAAATCAAAACGGAGGATTTAGGGGTGTTTGTTGTGGTCGGCGCCTAAACCGAACCCCAAGGGGGTCTCGGCTTGGCACATAGACCACCACCGAGACCACAAGGTCTCGGTTTGGTGATGTGCGTCCCATGGCAGCAGCAAAAAGAGGGAAACCCTGAAGTGGTTCGGGGTATGGTGTTGATTACGGGTCCGGTTCATGGTTTCTAGTCGCGATCCGGTTCATGGTTTATGTCAAGGTTATGTTTAATAAATCATATGTTATAAATTAATTAATAAATATGACATGATTAATTTAATAAAACACGACTTAGGTTATTATTTAATTATTAGATCATGGAATTTTAACCTAGGTATTTATATTTTTCTAGACTTTATAATTAATTAATTATTAAAAACCATGGCTATAATTATTAATTAACATGACTTAGGTTATATTATTAATAATTAATAATACATGTTTTAACCTAAGTATTTAACTTTATTTAATTAAAAACATGATATATTTAATTAAATACTTTTAACCTATAGTTTATTTAAATTACATGTAATAATTAATAAACTATACCTTATATCATTATGACTTAGAAAAATAATCAGAAAACACTTAAGCTTATATACTTAGCTTATTTAACCATCTTATATCTAATTATGGAAACTTTCTATTTTTAGAAACTTATTTAATTAAGGCAGCTAATCTATTTATGGAAACTTTCTATTTTTAGAAACTTATGTAATTAAGGCAGCTAATCTATTTATGGAAACTTTCTATTTTTAGAAACTTATCTATTTTAAGCAATAATTCTATTTTTTGGAAACTTTCTATTTTTGGAAACTTTATATTTTTTGTAACTTTCTATTTTTGGAAACTTTCTATTTTAGGAAACCTGCTATTCTTAGAAAGTTACTTATTATTACACAGTAAGTATAATAATACATGAAATACAAGAAATACTTAATCAGAATAAACAGAATATAAGATAAACATAGTTTAAAGCTTAAAACGGTAAAACATGACATGAACGTATAGAATAAGCTAAGACACGACATAAAACCAGTTACGTATTTAGTAAGCAGATACTTATACACGTAAGTATTTATGTAGCATTAGTGATACCGAAGTAGGACTCTCCTCAGTTCGTCTTCTTCGTTCACTGGACATAAGGTACGGATTCCCGTCCTTTCAGTATGGACATTCTTTCCATATTAGGATTTCCCATATGCAGCCAACTGTTTTCCCGTAGTATAAGTTTATATGTTTGATTTGCTTATGTTTAATTTAGAATACCTATAGCCATATACATGCATGACCAGTTTTACCTAGTTATGGAGGTACCATAACCATAACACTAGAGGCACTGGTGTTATGACTTCACCACGGCGGAGTGATTGCTTGTGGCGTCCCTTCGGTTTTTGGCCATTTATTATATTTATCATGTGGGGCGTATGGGTGCATCCTAGTTACATTTTTTCAGCAGATTACTCAGTGTGAATGTGGTGTGTGCCTTGCATCCTTCACAAGGAGCTGATCCCTCCTACCCAAAACCAGTATATTAAATTAGAGGCAGCCCCTCTAATTTGCATGACGAGGTCACCCCTCCAAGTATTCATGCACGGTGGATTTTCATGACCTATATTGGCTAATTGTAAAATATGTTAAACAGTTTTCATAAGATAAACATAAGGCTTTTCAAACTATAAAACCAATTTTATGAACATGTTCCAGGTTTTCCAGGACTTATACATTTCCGCTGCTATTAAGTTTTTATTATGTTTTAGTCATTCATACTATGTCTATATCCGTGCACTGAGTGTTTCGCTCAGTCGTTACTTTCCTTTCCATGTCCCAAAACGGCAGGTACCCTAGGAAAGACCCGAGCATTTGGAGAACGTGCATAGGATGGAAGCTGCTAGAGACTTCTTTTCCTTTTTGCCTTCATATACTTATGCTTGTTTAGTCTTTCATTCATTTCTTTTGCTTTATTATGTTTTGGGCTTATGTTTGGGAACCGATGTTTGATTCCGGTTGTCCCTATGGTCATGTAATGTTTTAGACATTTATCCTTGTATGCTTTGATGACACGCCATAATTACGCGTGACATTCCATTATCAAAATGGGGTGTTACAATCATGTCAGAATTGGCGGATCGGTTGGACTGCTGACCCTTTGCATTTCTGATCACGTCCGTGACCGGTGTTCTGTTGTGATTGCTAGAATAGTTCCTGTCACAGTAGTGGTTACTATCGTCTTGTTAGTCAGTTCCATGACGGTCATTCTTATGACGGTGATTCATGTAACTTATTCAGCTGAGTGGCTGGCTGCTACCGGTTCCCACTCATATGACTGAAAGACAATTGAATAACGTGTGACATATAATAAAAGGTTAGGGACATGGATTGTGATGGAAATCCTCTGGTGGTGAAGCATCTCCTCGTCCGATCTCTTTGATCTAACACCTTTGTCTTCGTATTGTAGGATCTCCAGGTTGTGACCGCATCAACATCTCGTAGCATCTCCAAATAATCAGCAGCATCAACATTTAGTAACATCTCCCCAGCTATGAGTGGCATCAGCATCTGGTAGCATATTAACAATTGGAATACGCCTGAGATGATTTAGGATCGACTAACGAATACTCATGGAGTATTGCAAGTAAAGTAAACATGGATTAAGGTGCGTGTAATACACATGGGATATGGTACATGGAGCACACATGGAATGTACACGTAATGATCGGTATGGGGTCGATCATCTGACATGATTTTAAAGGAAAAATAATTGGTTAAACGGTTAGAAAACTGTCATGATAACCTGACAATGTCAGCATAGACATCATTCTGGTTGCATAGAGAAACGCTAAAAGTGTGGTTAAGCGAAATTCAACGATGGTTTGACTGAATGCATGATTAATAAAAACCAACCATGACTATCATGAAAGCAGGATTAAATGAAATCCATCAATGTCTTGCCTGAAAGCATAAACAACCTAAGAGACGTAAGACATAATCAGCATGAAGATGAAATCAACATGAAGAAACATGGAACAATATGAAGGAGCATAAAACATAATCAGCATGAAAACAAAGTTAACCATGATAGTATGAAAACATACTTGACATAAAAAGACATAGTAACTAATGAGGGGACATGAATTTTTTTTATGACAGTAATGAAATGAATCCGAAGATCGTTGGTGTGGACGACCACGGGTCGGTTCATAAAATAAAATTTGACATGATTTATTTGATTAGGACATAATACATAATCATGAGAAAAAAATAAGTCTTATAAAAATTTATGCATGAAAACAGTGTATGGATGCATGATAATGAAAATGACATGAAGAGGGTGAACGCTTATGGGTCAGTTCATCAAAACAAAATGATTCGATTAAAAGCACATGCGACTAAATATGGTCAGTCCTGTTGAAATGTAATATAATGCAAGTTCGTTTTCTCAGTTCTTAACCAATAGAAAGTCCAATCAAAATCAGATTTATTATTGTTCTTGGTTGTTCAAGCTTGCTTGGTAATCTATTGCTAATTCAAACAACACTATTTAAAAATGAAAAATATTAAACTACTTATACGTAAAACAAGTTGCAAATACCAATTTTTATTCAAACAAAATTCAAATAACAAAATATAAAACTATAAGGACTGAAAATGTAATTTCTATGAAAGTAAAATGCTCAAAATGTAAATTCTAACAATTATAAGGACTAATAATGCAAAACAGTTAACTACAAGGACCAATTATGCAAAAACAATAACAAACTAACTAAAATTGTAACTAATTAACAAAGTACTAACTGAATTCTAACAACTCCCAAAGTCCAGGGACTAAATCTATGCAAACCCTAATTTCTAGAAAGATTAGCCAAAGATTAAACACTTATAGAAAAGAAAGGACTAAAGTGCAATTTTTAAAAACTTTTAAACAAAAACGGGACACAATGAAGATTAAGCTCGTTTGAGCTTATTACTCAACCAAATCAGCTGAAACAACTTGCAAAACTCTTAAAATCCAATTTTAACTACGTGTGTTCAAGGATTTAAGCTAAAAGTAAGAAATAAGCAAAAGAGTGCTTATTAATAAGCTCAAAATAAGCTACAGCTTATTCCAAACAGTCACAACTAGATTTTTGTGATGAAATTGATTAAACAACTTATTACAAGAACGGGAAATCAAACTAGAAACATTTTCATCCAGTAATGAACTAGGAATCTGAAATAAGCTCTTTTGAGCTTATGTTGACCAAGTTTGACCAACTTTTGGAAAAAGCTCAAAACTTCAGAAATCAATATTCAACACTAACTAACTAGTTTGGTGAAAGAAAATCATAACTTTTGTGAAGTGGATTGTGAGAACTAAAAAAACAGTAGCTAGCTTATATCAGAGAATGACAAATGCTCAGACTTGGACTAAAAAGCTAATTCCTAGCTTATTACCTAAAACTGTAGAATTTCCTCTTAGAATCTGAAAGTTTATGATGTAAGCTAGAACTAGAAACAAATTTGAGGAAATTTTATCAAGTAATGAAGGAGAAATCAGCAATTGAAAGTAACAAGTTTTCCAAACTAAAGCTGAAATAAGACTAACCCAAACTATTCTATTGCCATTTGCCTGCTTGACTATTTATTTGACTTGTAAAAGGTATAAATCCACTTGTTAACACCTAATGACTGGAAATCAACTTCTAAACACTAAATCTCAACACTTGAAAACTGATTTAATGCTATTCCCAAACACACCTTTAACTGTTTCTAACAAGATTTACAAAGGCTTATCAAGAACTGGATTAAGCTGATTCAAATGTTATAACAGACTAGTTTTAATGGACTAAATGAAATGTATAAAAGCTGTAAACAAACAATAACCAAGGCTAGAACTCAATTAAGCTATTAAGCTTAAAAGTGACTGAAATGATGCTAGTAACTAGAACAAATTCCAAATCCAAAACACAAGTATGCAAGATTAATGCTACAAACACACTAAGATCAATCAACCTTCAACTACAAGCAATTATATCATACAGCCATCAAAATTAACTAGGAAAATGAGCATGCAATTGACTGTTTAGAGGAACCAAAAACAAGAGCTATAGAACCTAATGAAGAGATCCTTTGGGAAGAAGAGGAGCGCTGAGCTCTCTTGCACTAGTGATACCCACCACCTATCACTAGTATTCAACAAAAATCAATCAACAATCAACTGCAAATCATCAAACTGCTTGTAATCTCCATAGAGGCTAGGAAATGGCTGAATTGTGATCAAACAGCTACAAATCTTCACAAATGTCAGTTATGATCAAAGGTTGATCATAACAAACATCAAACAGCAACAATTATATCCAACAGCAGCAAGAATCAAACTGAATTTGAAGAACAGAATTTGGCGGGAAAAAGTAATTTGAATTTTATTGAATGAATTCAGTTACAAAGGTTGGTTACAAGCTAACAACTAACTAACTGACTCAAGAGTTTGTCAGACTCTTGAGTAGTTAGGGGAAAAGCGAGGGAAAAAGGTAAGGGAAAATTGAACTATGTGTTTTTACAATTTTAAGCTACTCTCAGAAATGAAGTACAAACTATCTATTTATAGGCATGAGAGGAGAATTAGTTGGGATTGGTGACGTGTCAGAACCAGTAATAACTTGCCACGTGGAAAAATTCTGCATTTGGCACTTGAAGGTATGATCAATGATTTGGGTGTTTTTGATTGAGTGAGTGATATGTTAATTGAATTGCATCGTTGAACTCGTCTCTCCAAAACGATCATCTTTGATGTTTATAACTTTCTCTGAAATTGCTTCTATCAAAAACCCGATCCTGGCAAATTTTTCTTGTGAAGAAGAAGACACGTGTCACTTTCTGGTTGGTTGAAGAGATGTGTTGCGGATTGCACTGTTAAGATATTGTAATAAATGTGGGGCGGCGGAAGTGGGTAATTAATGAACCTAAGTGGCAATCCGTGTGTATTATTTTCTTGATTCTCATTGGCTGCTTCCTTGACACATGGATTACACTTTAATATCTTTCCAAACTTGGCAAAACAAACCCCTTGACTTGGCAGATTGCTGTTTTAAGCTAGGATCTTCATTTCTTTGACATTTTTGGTCCTTTAACTTCCATAACTTGTACAAAATGGTCCTTTGACTGAGTTGACTTGATAGTTGACCAGGTTTGACTTGAATCTTGACTTTTACAATATTTGCACTTCTAGTCCTTCAACTTTCATAACTTGTCAAGATAGGTCCTTGAACTTCAAAGTCTTGTCACTTTTGATCCTCTTTTGTCTTTTTCATCCATTTGAGCTTGATTTTTCCTTGTTTGCTTGAAAATGTATCTTCTTACCTACAAAAGTGCACACAAACACAAACATACCACATAATACTGTTTTTGCCAAATAATTTGGTATTTTGCTTCATGTTTTAGGGTTATTTGTTGATAAAAGGATATGAGTTTAAGCTCATATCAAATCCCCCTACACTTGAGCATTGTCATGTCCTCATGCAATATTATATTTCAAGGCTTAAAAATTTACATTTCCCTCATAATTAATCCCCCTTGGCCATATGAGATGCATCTACACTACTCTAAACTAAATGATGCATGATTTTAACTTTTAATAATGCAATGAATCAAAATACAATTCTATCTATATCTTTTTGATTTTTTCTTGAAATGGTTTTGATGGAAATAACTCATAAAGAATTCAATGGCTTAGATTAGGGCTTGGATACCATGAACATTTATCACCCTCAAGTTTCACTTTCCCCATACCAAGCTAATAAATGGGATCATTGCATTCACAAGTAAAAAGTGCATCAACTTATTCATGACAATTAAATGTGGAACCGGTTATTAATTGAGCAAATTGCTTGTGGGCAACTTTGTCATTATTCAAGTGTGAAATATAAGAAGTGTAAAATCCAAAAATAAGGAAGCACGGTTTTAATCCTAAGTAATCTTCTCATCCATTACTTGAAAAACCGCTCACAATTAATACAAGTCCGTATTAAGAGTAATAAGTCATTCGCCTTATGTGTAAAATCCTCATGTCATGCTTTCATAAGTAACTACACACTCGCTAAGGAAAGAAAAATAAAACTCACGCAATAATTTACATCCGCATCTTTTTGAGATTTTGGATCTTCAACCCCGCAACCCGTCAAGGTAATATTGGATTGGAGCAATCTATTGAATCCCCGCAACCCGTCAAGGTAATATTGGAACTCAATAGTCACTATAATTAACACCACACTGCCCCTCTTGGGAGTCTTGCATTATTTTTTTTTTCTTTTTCTTCTTTTTTTTTTCTTTTTTTTTTCTAGCCACTCATTTTTTTTCATAAGCCGCTCTTATTTTTCTTTATTCCTTACCAAGAAATTTGCAAAGAAGAAAAGGAAAAACACCCGCTAAATATGGAGCATGACATAAGTCTAGTACACATAAAACGTGCTAACTTAGAATCTTAAGACGTACTCATATCAACCATGAATGATTAGCCAAAAATGCATAAGAGATTACAAACCAATTAAAACCGTACTTGATTATTTATTAACAATTATATACATGCGAAGAAAATAGAGGTCAAGAAGAGAAGGGTTAAGCCACAAGTAATTGCCATGAAGTCTATCTAGCCCTTTTACACTTGCTTCAACTCTATCATTTCCCATTCTCCACAAATTTAAAATCTCAAATAATGAAATTGGTGGAAGCTTAGCCTAATAGACCAATGAAGGACTACATGGTTAAGGATACTAGCTAGAGAGTGCTAAAATAAGCAAACTCGGGTTGAGTCAAAATATCCATGGCGGGCCTAATATGTCAAAGAAGTCTAAACTTGTTAAAACCATGTTTTATTATATTTTTTTTTTCTTTTTATTTATTTTGATGAAAAACAAAAGAAGAAATATATACAATGCAAATGTTTTATGCAAATGAAAAATGATTGATGCAAAAATTATGAATGCATATTTTTGGTGGCCAAAGTTGATCAAAAATTTGAAAAATGTTTGAAAAATTAAATTTCCAAGTTATCATGAAATTAAGGCAATGGTCTAGGTAAGGTCACTTCGATAGAAGACCCCCCTACACTTAAGCTAAACATTGTCCTCAATGTTTAAGAGCATGGAAGTATAAAAAACTTCCCCTACACTTATGACAATGAATAGACTTTGCTTAACCCAAGCTAAGGAAAGGACAACTACTAGTGAAATCATGTTTAAGCACAAGGTGTCAATGAAAAAATCACTAAAGTAACGAAGTGAACCGGATACAAGGGCCTCCTCCATAAGCTCCAAAGCATGAGATGAGTGAGCAACCCTACAAACAAGCATGAAGACAAAAGAAGGTCTCCCCTACACTTATCTCCAAATCTATGCCTTTATTTCTAACCTACCACACTCTAAACCTAGTTATACGATGCTTGAGTTAATGAGTCTCTAGCTCGACTCGTCCCACACTTAAAAGTGTCTAAAACCTATCATGGAGAAGAAAATGTTTGCCTTTGTTAAGAAAAAAAATCTCCATGATGAGGTAAAACAAGTGTTCATTTATCAAAACTCCATAAATATCCCCCAGGATCAAATACATAATTACCCTCCCACTTATAACACAAGCCAACAACTAGCTTCCCAATCATTAGTGAAAAGAATGAGGTGTAGTTCTCTAAAATGGTTTCCCATATGTTCTCCCCAAGGTGATGGTGTAAAGTTCTCAAATATTTCACAAGGGTTCCTTTTGTTGCATCAGAAGGATACTGAGATGATTTAGCAAGCTCTATGCCAGGATCAAAAATCCGTTCCTTAATGGGAAAACAACAAGTGTTGATTGCCTTAAAAGACTCTCCTTTGTAGTTCACATGGTGAGAGAAAGGTTGTAGAGTGATTGGTTGTAGAAAGGTTGGGGTGGAAAAAGAAGGTAAAGGATCTTCAAGCAATAAAGATTCTAGATAGAGTATGTCCCCTTCCTCATCAAGGTAACCAAGAGTATACTCAAAAGATATATCCTCCAATAAAAACTCATCACTCTCATCAATGATAGAATCCTCCTCATCACCATAAACATCATAGATTGGTCTATCAAAGATGGGTGATCCCTCAAAACCAAAGGAAGTATGATCATCAACAAATGGAGAGTCAAAAGTAGAACGCTCATCATCACTATAGTCATCATATGTTGGTGAATCACAAAGAAAAGATCCCTCATTACTTAAGTCCTCATCAAAGTGATTAGTATGGTGGAAAAGTGGGGTGTCATATGGAATTTCACTAAAGTTTAGCTCTTGAGGTTCATGAAAATCCAAGGAGGAAGTAATGGAAGCAATGGTCTCAATATGATGGTAATCAAAGTCTCCACTTGAGCAAGCTTCATAAAAGTACTCATCACAAACTTCATCAAGGAGATCATCTTGTGTTTCCTCCTCATGCACAACATCAATATGTTTTACCGCTTCGGGCTCATTAGACTTTTTGGACAACTTTCCCATGTTAAACACAACTCTCTCGTCTCCTACCCGCATTGTAAGTTCTCCTTCCGCCACATCGATTAAAGTACGACCCGTCCTCAAAAATGGCCTACCAACAATCAAAGGCACTCTAGGATCCACATCATAATCAACCACCACAAAATCCGCGGGAAATGTAAATCTATCAACCCCAACAAAAACATCCTCCGCAATTCCCACCGGATAAGCGATAGTACGGTTAGCCAACTCAAGAGTCATCTTAGTAGGAGTAAGCTCGGGAAGTGAAAGTTTCTTCCAAACCGATAATGGCATAAGATTTATGCTTGCTCCTAAATCCGCTAAAGCCATACAATTTTCCACCCCCGGAAAATTGCAAGGAATCAAAAATCTCCCCGGATCTCCAAGCTTAGTAGGTAACTTCTTAAGTAACACCGCGGAGCAATTTTCATTCAAAGAAGCATTAGGCAAATCCACCAATCGTTCCTTGTTAGAAAGCAAGTCCTTAATCATCTTAGCAAACTTAGGCATATTGGCTAAGGCTTCCGCAAAGGAGATATTGATGTTAAGTTGCTTGAACATCCTCAAAAAGTTAGAAACTTGGATATCATCCTTGTTCTTAAGCTTTTCTTTTCTCAATCTTGAGGGATAAGGAAGACTTAGTTTTGGTTGTGGTTGAGGTGTGGATGAAGGCTTTTCCTTATTGAGTGTTTCATGAATGGGCTTTGAAATTGGAGGAATGGGAGCATTTTGAGGTGGTGAAGTAGAAGTAGAAGGCTTGTCACAAGTAGGAGCACAAGTGGGTTGAACAATAGTAGATTTAGGAGGTGAAGGATCCTTTGTTGTTGTACCACTCCTTGTTGTAATAGCATTGACATTGGCCCTAGGGTTTGTTTGTGTATTAGAAGGTAAAGCCCCTTGTGGTCTTTGAGTTACCGCCATTAAAACCTTATTGAATTGGTCATTCATTTTCTTTTCTATAGCTTGGAATTTCCTTTCATTCTCTTGATTCATCTTTTGCAAAAGATCCATTGTGTTAAACTCTTGTGGCACATAACCTTGAAAACCTTGAGGTTGGAAAGGTAAAGGTTGGGAGTTAAATCCTTGATTTGGTGGATAAAAGGTATTTGCTTGAGGTTGAAATTGATTGGGTGCCTTGTAGTTATTTCCTTGGTATGGTTGTCTTTGCCCTTGATTCCTTGCTAAAATTTGAGGAGGATTTTGTGGAATTTGGGTGTGTGGTTGGGGTGGGAAGCCGGGTGGAGTAAGGTAATTTTGGGATTTGTAAGAAAGGTTATTTGGATTGATGTTAGGCTTGAAGTGTTCACGGTGTTCCTCTTGATAAGCATAGCATTCCCCTTGATACCCTTGCACCTTATCACATTGTTCATAAGAATGGGGACCTCCACAAGTAACACAAGAAATGGTGATAGCATTCACATTATTTGAAGAATTGTTCAATGAAACGGTCTTAAGGGCTTGAACTATCTCTTGAGTCATCTCTTGTTGTCCTTGTTTGACTTGTTGAAGGATCTCTTGGTGATATTTAAGGAATTGGTTATCACAAGGTGTTTGAGAAGTGTTTTGGATAACATGAACCTTTTCTTCAAATGGATTGTTTGTTTGAACCATTGCCTTAGTCTCAATAATGTTCAAAGCCTCGTGGTATGTCTTGAAAAGAATACTCCCACCCGCAGAAGCATTTAGTGAATCTTGGTGGTGAGGTTTAAGGCCATTGTAGAAGGTATTGATTTGGCTTAGATCATCCATTCCATGGTTAGGGCATCGCCTCAACAACTCACTATACTCTTCCCAAGCATCACCAAAGGATTGACTAGGTTTTTGTGTAAAGCCCATAATCAAATTCCTCAAAACCATAGTCTTTTGTGGAGGAAAGAATTTGTTCAAAAACTTAGTGGTAAAATCATCCCATGTGGTGATACTATCGGGTGGTTGGGTGTCTAACCAATGCTTAGCACTCCCATCTAAGGAAAATGACACTAACATCAATCTAATGACCTCAGGTGGAACCCCATTATGCTTAATGGTATTGCAAAGTGAAAGGAATCTCTTAAGGTGAGCATGGGGATCCTCATTTTGTTTTCCAAAGAAAGGTGATGAAGAAACCATATTGATCATAGATGTATGTAGCTCAAATGTGTTAGCGGGAAAGTCGGGAATCTTAATGGCACTAACATATCCATGAATGTTGGATTGCATACGTTCATACAAAGTACGATTATCAATAGCCATGGCTTCTTGTGGTGGTGACAAAGCACGATTCTCGTGATCGGCTTGGTGGACGGTTGTGGTCTTACTCTTTCTCTTTTTCTTCCTTTTCGGAGGAAGAGGTTGTACACCAATCGGTATTTGTGCACGCCCGCGAGTGAGCATGCAACTCAATACGAGGAATGAGAGAGAAGCTCTCGTGTGACTTTGAAGAGAATAAGATTATCCTCTTCGAGTTTCAATATTAAATATCCACAAGAAAATAACAATATATGTATTACTACTTTGGGTGCAAGACCCTCAATGAAGCCTTCCTTCTTAGAATACTCCCAAGTGAACGGGGGGTTAGGTGGCGCGAAGCACTTAAGTACCTATTGACCCTTAGATGGCATTTTATAGCACATCGCCTTTCTATTCACTTAAATGTTCGTATTCTTCGAATTGTTGCTTATTGAGAGTATTTATCTATTCTTGCTTTATTTTGTTTGATCGATACGCGTGTCAAGGACCGGAACGCCCCTCAACACGGTGTATTGCCTCGGCAATACTTATGGAAGATATGTAGATTGATTGTTCTTATACGTATACGTATTTACTTATAATAATATATGGAAAATATTTTTGTATTTATGAGTTTTTTTTAAAGGAAAATACTATATGTACATAAAAACCGAGAGAATCCAATAATATATATTTTTGGGTGCAATCTCTTAGGAAAAAGATTGCTTTTTGGATTTTTTAATTTTTTTGATCAATTCTTTAGGAAAAGAATTGTTTTGTTAATTTTTTTTAGTTTTTATATATTTTTATATTTTTGATTTTTTATTTGTTTTTGATTTATGATACGTAAAAATAACGTTCACAAAATGAACGGATCCCAAAAGCCAATGAAAACCGTCAATCGATAGTCTCTCGTGTAGTCAAAGAACCGGCAACGGCGCCATTTGAAATGTAATATAATGCAAGTTCGTTTTCTCAGTTCTTAACCAATAGAAAGTCCAATCAAAATCAGATTTATTATTGTTCTTGGTTGTTCAAGCTTGCTTGGTAATCTATTGCTAATTCAAACAACACTATTTAAAAATGAAAAATATTAAACTACTTATACGTAAAACAAGTTGCAAATACCAATTTTTATTCAAACAAAATTCAAATAACAAAATATAAAACTATAAGGACTGAAAATGTAATTTCTATGAAAGTAAAATGCTCAAAATGTAAATTCTAACAATTATAAGGACTAATAATGCAAAACAGTTAACTACAAGGACCAATTATGCAAAAACAATAACAAACTAACTAAAATTGTAACTAATTAACAAAGTACTAACTGAATTCTAACAACTCCCAAAGTCCAGGGACTAAATCTATGCAAACCCTAATTTCTAGAAAGATTAGCCAAAGATTAAACACTTATAGAAAAGAAAGGACTAAAGTGCAATTTTTAAAAACTTTTAAACAAAAACGGGACACAATGAAGATTAAGCTCGTTTGAGCTTATTACTCAACCAAATCAGCTGAAACAACTTGCAAAACTCTTAAAATCCAATTTTAACTACGTGTGTTCAAGGATTTAAGCTAAAAGTAAGAAATAAGCAAAAGAGTGCTTATTAATAAGCTCAAAATAAGCTATAGCTTATTCCAAACAGTCACAACTAGATTTTTGTGATGAAATTGATTAAACAACTTATTACAAGAACGGGAAATCAAACTAGAAACATTTTCATCCAGTAATGAACTAGGAATCTGAAATAAGCTCTTTTGAGCTTATGTTGACCAAGTTTGACCAACTTTTGGAAAAAGCTCAAAACTTCAGAAATCAATATTCAACACTAACTAACTAGTTTGGTGAAAGAAAATCATAACTTTTGTGAAGTGGATTGTGAGAACTAAGAAAACAGTAGCTAGCTTATATCAGAGAATGACAAATGCTCAGACTTGGACTAAAAAGCTAATTCCTAGCTTATTACCTAAAACTGTAGAATTTCCTCTTAGAATCTGAAAGTTTATGATGTAAGCTAGAACTAGAAACAAATTTGAGGAAATTTTATCAAGTAATGAAGGAGAAATCAGCAATTGAAAGTAACAAGTTTTCCAAACTAAAGCTGAAATAAGACTAACCCAAACTATTCTATTGCCATTTGCCTGCTTGACTATTTATTTGACTTGTAAAAGGTATAAATCCACTTGTTAACACCTAATGACTGGAAATCAACTTCTAAACACCAAATCTCAACACTTGAAAACTGATTTAATGCTATTCCCAAACACACCTTTAACTGTTTCTAACAAGATTTACAAAGGCTTATCAAGAACTGGATTAAGCTGATTCAAATGTTATAACAGACTAGTTTTAATGGACTAAATGAAATGTATAAAAGCTGTAAACAAACAATAACCAAGGCTAGAACTCAATTAAGCTATTAAGCTTAAAAGTGACTGAAATGATGCTAGTAACTAGAACAAATTCCAAATCCAAAACACAAGTATGCAAGATTAATGCTACAAACACACTAAGATCAATCAACCTTCAACTACAAGCAATTATATCATACAGCCATCAAAATTAACTAGGAAAATGAGCATGCAATTGACTGTTTAGAGGAACCAAAACAAGAGCTATAGAACCTAATGAAGAGATCCTTTGGGAAGAAGAGGAGCGCTGAGCTCTCTTGCACTAGTGATACCCACCACCTATCACTAGTATTCAACAAAAATCAATCAACAATCAACTGCAAATCATCAAACTGCTTGTAATCTCCATAGAGGCTAGGAAATGGCTGAATTGTGATCAAACAGCTACAAATCTTCACAAATGTCAGTTATGATCAAAGGTTGATCATAACAAACATCAAACAGCAACAATTATATCCAACAACAGCAAGAATCAAACTGAATTTGAAGAACAGAATTTGGCGGGAAAAAGTAATTTGAATTTTATTGAATGAATTCAGTTACAAAGGTTGGTTACAAGCTAACAACTAACTAACTGACTCAAGAGTTTGTCAGACTCTTGAGTAGTTAGGGGAAAAGTGAGGGAAAAAGGTAAGGGAAAATTGAACTATGTGTTTTTACAATTTTAAGCTACTCTCAGAAATGAAGTACAAACTATCTATTTATAGGCATGAGAGGAGAATTAGTTGGGATTGGTGACGTGTCAGAACCAGTAATAACTTGCCACGTGGAAAAATTCTGCATTTGGCACTTGAAGGTATGATCAATGATTTGGGTGTTTTTGATTGAGTGAGTGATATGTTAATTGAATTGCACCGTTGAACTCGTCTCTCCAAAACGATCATCTTTGATGTTTATAACTTTCTCTGAAATTGCTTCTATCAAAAACCCGATCCTGGCAAATTTTTCTTGTGAAGAAGAAGACACGTGTCACTTTCTGGTTGGTTGAAGAGATGTGTTGCGGATTGCACTGTTAAGATATTGTAATAAATGTGGGGCGGCGGAAGTGGGTAATTAATGAACCTAAGTGGCAATCCGTGTGTATTATTTTCTTGATTCTCATTGGCTGCTTCCTTGACACATGGATTACACTTTAATATCTTTCCAAACTTGGCAAAACAAACCCCTTGACTTGGCAGATTGCTGTTTTAAGCTAGGATCTTCATTTCTTTGACATTTTTGGTCCTTTAACTTCCATAACTTGTACAAAATGGTCCTTTGACTGAGTTGACTTGATAGTTGACCAGGTTTGACTTGAATCTTGACTTTTACAATATTTGCACTTCTAGTCCTTCAACTTTCATAACTTGTCAAGATAGGTCCTTGAACTTCAAAGTCTTGTCACTTTTGATCCTCTTTTGTCTTTTTCATCCATTTGAGCTTGATTTTTCCTTGTTTGCTTGAAAATGTATCTTCTTACCTACAAAAGTGCACACAAACACAAACATACCACATAATACTGTTTTTGCCAAATAATTTGGTATTTTGCTTCATGTTTTAGGGTTATTTGTTGATAAAAGGATATGAGTTTAAGCTCATATCACCTGTACCAACCATTACTTAGTCAAAATACCTGCAACAATAATACATGGAATAAATGAGTGAAAATCAGCTGTCAAAACTTAACAGAAAAAATTTATGTGACCAATTATGAACTACTGGGGTTCAGTCCACATTAGCCATAGTTCACAAGGAACATCATGCATGAAACAATGACACATAACTAAGTATGGATGACGGTTGTTCATCCATATTAGTAAAACAATACCGATGAAAACATCATGGTTAAAACAACGAGGTGCTGAAAACATCAATACGTGGAATAACAAGCGTTACCTTAGGAAGCTTCTGGTGACTACCCCCTAGTCATAGGTCGAGTTTTAGAGCCTACAAGTCGAAACCTAGCTCTGATACCATAATTGTAACACCCCACTTTGATAAGTGGACCGTTACACGTAATTATGGCGTGTCATCAAAGCATGCAAGGTAATATGTACTTAAACATCCATGACCATAGGAAAGACCAGAATCAAACATCGGTTCCCAAACATAAGTCGAAAACATAAATAAAGTAAATGAACTAGGAGGACAAGACAAGTGTTCAAACAAGCATAAGTATATGAAGACAAAAAGGAGAAATTTTACTAGGGATAAAAGTCCCTTTTACCCAAAAGAAAAAAGACAAAAAGGAGAAGAAGTCTAAGGCAGCTTCCATCCTATGCACGTCCTCCAAATGCTCGAGTCTGTCCATGAGTACCTGCCGTTTTGGGACATGGAAAGGAAAGTAACGGCTGAGCAATACGCTCAGTGAACGGATATATAACATGGTATATATGGCTAAAATATAAGTAAAAACTGAAAAGCAGCGGAAAGGTATAAGTCCTGGAAAACTTGGAACATGTTCATAGAACTGGTTTTATAGTTTGAAAAGACTTATGTTTTAATGTAATCCGTATTAATTAGCCAATAGCCCATATAGGTCATGAGGTTCTACCGTGCATGAATACTTGGAGGGCAGACCTAGTCATGTAATTAGAGGGGTTGCCTCTAATTAAATAGTCTGGGTATGAGGGAGCAACTCCTTGTGAAGGATGCAAGGCACACACCGCATTCACCATGAAAATCCTGTAAAACATGTAACTAGGATGCACCCATACGCCCCACATGATAATAATATAACAATGGCCAAATAACTGAAAAGGGACGCCACGAGCAATCACTCCGCCGTGGGGAAGTCATAACACTGGTGCCTCTAGTGTTATGGTTATGGTACCTCCATAACTAGGTTATACTGGTCATGCATGTATATGGCTTAGGCAATTATTCTAACATAAGTATCAAACATATAAAACAATACTAGGAAAACATTTGGCTGCAAACGGGAATCAATAAGGAAAGAATGTCCATACTGAAGGACGGGAAATCCGTACCTTATGTCCAGTGAACGAGGAAAGACGAAAGGATGAAAGTCCTACTCCGACCTCACTAATGCTACATAAATAAGGAACATGTATTATTCTGATTACTGAGTACTTAACTGATTATAGCATGTTCTTAGCTTGTTATATATGTTCTTGTCTTGTTTACAGTTTTAAGTGTTGTACTGTGTTTATCATGTATTTCATGTCTTTTGATCAATTATTATCTTGTATTCTTGTATTATTATACTTGTTGTGTAATAATAAGTAACTTTCTAAAAATAGCAGGTTTCCTAAAATAGAAAGTTTCCAAAAACAGTAAGTTTCCTGAAATAGAAAGTTTCCATATTTAGAAATAAGCTGGATTATTAAGCTAATAATATAAGCTAGTGTTTACTGTTTTGAAAGTCATAAGTCATAAAATTAATAATATAGTTTATTAATTAAAATACTATAGGTTATAACTGATTATTAATTAATAATAATACATCATGTTTTATTAATTAATAATATGTCATTGTTAATTAGTATAGTTTATTAAATGAATACATGGAAATAAATAAACTCTAAGATATATGATTTAATTAAATTAGTCTAAACAAATACTTAGGTTGATCATGAATTATTAGTGGTTAATAATTATAACCTAAGTTATGTTTTATTAATTAATTATAAGTCCATGTTTTAATAATTAATTAATACTATAGTCAAAATTAAATGATAAAATACTTAGGTTAAGAACATGTATTATTTATTAAAAATAATATAACCTAAGTCATGGTTAAATTAAATTAATTACTAGTCATGTTTTAATTAATTTAATTTTTTTCCTTGTAAAAATAATATAACCTAAGTCCATGTTTGAATTAAATTAATTATTAATCATGTTTAATTAATTTAATTATCCTTGTAAAACAAAAAAAAAATATAAGTTCTAAAAATAATCACGTGCTCGTTTCCGTGTTTTAATATAAGCCGAACATATAAGCCGAACCAAACAGCCCCATTACTTGTTCTTAAACTATGACCCAAACACACCCTTAACTGCCTTAAACTGCGAACCAAACGCACACTTAACTGCCAGTCAACCCTGGCAGTGGTGTTATTGCCACCGGCAGTGGCTTTGTTGCCACTTCCTGCCCATTCTACCCATTGTTTTATTATTTATCTCTACTGCCTTTTTGTTATTCCTACTGCTTATATATTAGTTACCACCGAGACCTAATAAGGCCTCGGTTCCAACTGTTTAATAACCCGGACCCCTGTTGGGGTTTGTGTTGCCACCATTAGAACAAAACCCACCCTGTAGCCCTTCGGCTGGCAGAATAACATCACCACCGAGACAAATTGGGTCTCGGTTTGTGTGTAATTGGCCAAAACGACACCCCCTTTTATCTTTGATTAAAACCCACGACTCTTAACATGTTATAGATCTGGTTGACGTGTTATTGCATAAGTAACCCTACGAATCAAAAGAAAGAAAAGAGGATAACTTATCTTGCGTTTTTGGGGTTTAGAAACATAAAACACGAATCAATCCTCTTGATTTTCCTGAATCTTTAAGCCTCGTTTTTCTTGGTTCTTGGGTTCAAGCGACGGCAGGAATGAAAGATCAAAAGAATGATCGTTATTTGTTTTTATGTTTTGGATTTTATCACATGTTGGCTAAAATAAGACATACTTCCCCCGTCCTTTTTGTTTATGCCTGGCCTAAGTACACAAATGGGCCTTGAGCCCATTTCCTACTTCTTTTATAAACTGTCCAACAATTAAAGCCCAACGCCTTTCGTCTTAATTTCGTACCTCGTGATTTCTTACGCGTGTTTGTGTTTTAAAAAGTCGTGGATTATTTATTATATGTAATACTTGTTTATCGTATATTTATATATATTACTTAGTTCACATGTTCGCGATTTAATGTTCGTGATTATAATTATTATAATTAATAATTATCGTGTATTAACATGTGCGTAATTTCTGAATTAAATGTTCGTGACACGTGTACGTGACATAATTAGGAAGTTTATTTGGTTTATATGTTTACGTAGTGTACTGTTCATGATATTTATATGCGGGTTTTACATTGCCTATTTCAGTGTATTATTGCTTATTATAGTGCATTTTTTGATTAAATTTTTTTGCTAGTTAATTACATGATTTAACCAACTATTTGATTATAATTTTCTATGTACTAGTTTATTTATTGATAATGCATATTAACAGCTTATTTTTAACATGTTTTGTATCACTAGTGATATGTTGATATTTTTGTTTCTATTTAAGCATGTCTTATGTTTTTTTCCTTAGTAAATCTTTTAGTATGTTTTGTATGTTTTATCACTAGTGATATTTAGTTTAAACAGGTTCTATTTTTTGCTACGTCCTTTATCACGTGTTATTTTGTTTTATCACTAGCGATATATCATGTGTTTTTGATCATTTGTGAGATATTTTAATGTTTTTATGTTTGTACGTTTTATCACTAATGATATTTAGTCTAAACAGCTTTTGTGTTTTTGTCATGTGTTTTATCGACAGTGTTATGTTGTTTATCACTAGTGATATATCATGTGTTTTATTATTTATGATATATTTTAATGTTTTATATTTTGTCTTCATATTATATTCATTTTCCTTTGTTTTATTTTCAACCGCTGGGCATAGTCTTAATACATCTTCATCATTTGATCATCATGAGATTCTTAACGGTCTGGATGGATCACTTATATTTGTTCCTAAGGTTTGTGCTAGTAATTTACCAGTTTTGCGTACTGTTTATGATAGTGTTTATGAATGTATTAGTGTTTATAAGATATATGCTTCAATTGGAGGGTTTGGCGTTAGACTATCTAATCAAAAACGATTACGTGGTGGTTTTGTTAGACAAAAGACGTTAGTTTGTAATAGGAATGGTTGTCCGAATAATATATTATTGAATACTTTAGATCCTAAGAAGACTGATAAACAAGTAAGGACTTCAAATATTAGGACATGTGGTTGCTAAGTATTTGGTTCCTGGTACAACAATGTATATGCTGTCAACTTTTAATGTAGAACATAATCATGAGCTTGATAAGGTTGAGTATAAGCACTTGTCTAAATCTGAGAGGAAGTTAACTTACGTCGAGAAGATGTTCATTATCAAAGCTATGAATGCAAATATTGGTGTTGTTAAAGCGCATAAGTTTTATACTAGGTTGAAAGGGTCTGTATCTCTAGTTCGTGGTACTCAAGTGGATTTTAAGAATTTTGTTTGTGGTTTAAACTTGTTCATAGGAGATAGTGATGCCTAGATGTTGATTAATCGTTTTGAGGACCGGAAAAATTATACAAAACTTTTTTCTTTTGAATTTTTTGTTGAGAACGCGGAGTTGTGCTGTTTGTTCTGGGCTAATGAAGTTGCCAAGTGTAATTACAAAGAGTTTGGTGATATTGTATCATTTGATGGCACGTACAGAACAACAAGTATGTTACTTTTTTTTGTTTTTTTCCATTGTTTTTTTCCAGTGTTTTTTTGTCTTGTCACTTGTTATTTTCTAGTAACTTTATATCATTTTCAGGTACAAGATGGTGTTTGTGCTATTTACGGCTATTGATAATCATAGAAGGTCTGTTACTATGGGTTAAGGTTTGTTGAAGAAAGAAACAACTGAAGCTTATGTATGGTTACTTCGATCGTTTAGGAAAGCTTTTTTCGAGCGCCAAATATTATTGTTACTCATCAAGACGGTGCTATGCGTAAGGCTGTTACTGCGAAGTTATCTGAATCTAAGCATAGGTTTCGTATGTGGCACATCATGCAGAAAGTCCCAAAAAAGCTACTTGCACATATTGCATTGTTCTTGGATTTTGTTGAATATCATTTGGTTTATCACAATTAATAGTTCAACTATTAATATTTTTAATAAAGTTTCTTTTGATATGACTTGTGATAAAGTAATATTGTTTCATATAAAACCAAAAATTTATACATTCTTTTTTTGGCACTTATTCTTTATCACTAGTGATACTGCTCTGAGATATTTTTTTATTGTCAATTTTTAATTATCATTTTTGTGTATATAAATTTTATTGTTATATCAATTTTGATAATGTATTTTTTCCCAGATCATTTCGGAAATTTATGATGAAATAAATTTCAATGAAAAATTTGGCAAACTTGTTTGGAATATGTATATCCGGTCTGAGGAGTTTCAGCTTAGATGGAAAAGTCTTATGGAGGAGTTTAATCTTGTCAATCACAAGTGGCTAACAAAGATATTTTTTATTATATCAACATGGATCCATGTTTTTTTGTTGACTCACCACTGTGTAGGTTAATGAGGACTACTTATAGGTAAGAGAGCGAGAACTCGTTCTTTTCTTATTTCTTGAGCTCCCGTGCGACCCTTGTGAAGTTTATGCCGAGTTACGAGTCTGCAATGGATAGACATAAATACATTCAAGAACAGTTAGATCATTAGTCTTTTGACTCATTCCCTACTTTGTTGACTCCATTACCTGTCGAGAAACATGTTGAAGAAGAGATTAATTTATATAAAAAAAGCTTCACGAAAGTACAAGGTACAAGTGTTGTTTCTGATGTGTGCTTTTAATATCATATGAAGTATCAATGTTGATATATTTTTGTGATTGCATTTTTTTTTAATTTTATTGCCTATTTATTCATATGCTTTATCACTAGTGATATTTTATTCAAGATATTTGTTAACTAATTTAATATAAATTATCTGTTGTGATATATGCTTGTCTAATAATCTTTTTTTGTTTTTGTTTAGGTGAGTTATAACAGATTCTTCATTTTCGTGTTGTTGTTAGCTTTTTGTTCGTGTTGACATTTTATGTCGACATATTTTTTTTTGCTTTCTAGAATTGTAATGTGTCTCGTATCCCAGATAGTATGTTGGGAATTATTTATATTTATACCAGGTACCGTTAGTAAGTAGTCCAAGTACCGTTAGTGTTAGCAAGTACTGTTAGTATAGACGCGGTACATGCAAGTACCGTTAGGCTTATTGTAAGTACTGCTAGTTAGATAAGAACGGGTATATCTTTGGCAAATATATGTTATAGTTATTATATGAGTATATCGTGTGTGATATACGTATCCTAATAGTATATTCTAGTGTTCCTTGAACTATAAAAGGAACATAGGTATGAAGAGTTGTAAGTACCTCAACACAAAGTTTGCGATTAATAAAATCGAATAGTTAGTATAATCTCTATTCTTCTTAAGCTTTGATAAGTTAGATTCCGCATACCTTATCTAGGTTTAGTAAGAGTCTCTCTCGTGCTCTAGTTTGTTTACAAGCTATTAGTGTAATCCTTAACAGGATATCGATTTATTCAAAGGGATCAACAAGTGGTATAAGAGCTTGTTGAGAAACTCTGGATAAGAAGAACAAACCCAAACCAAAAACCTCACACTCAAAAATCTCATCATGTCTCTTCATGGTGATGAAAATCCCCACATAGAAGATATTATTCAGACAGTTGAACCTCTTCAGCCAGGTGCACCAGCTGGAGCAGCTACAGAAGTTAAACCCAAAGTTCAAGCTTCTACATCTGTTCCACACACTCTTTCTGTTGTCAAACTCCCAATTCTAAAAAACGACAATTATGAAAGTTGGGCTATGTAGATGGAACACTTCTTGAATACACATATCACACTCTATGGGATGTCATCAAGAAATGAAATACCTCAAAGAAAGTCACCTACTTAACTGATGGTACTATACAACTTGTGTCGGCTATAACTGCAGTAGAGATTCAAGCTGATATTAGGGAAAGAAAGGCTATAACTACTCTAGCCATGGCACTCTCAGAAGATATTCTACCTATATTTCATCACTATAAATATTCTAAAGTTATGTGTAACACCCCCAAATTGGCCTAACGGAAGCCCATGAGTATTGGGACTGTTACGTCATGATTATCGGAGTCTTGATCCGAGAGAACGACCTCTATGCCAAACATCACAATTGTTGATACAAAAGTTGGATGGACCGAGCTTGACCCGAATTAGGCTTATTTCAGGGTGTTGTGGACTCCGGCTCTTGCACCAAGTGAAACTTGCATTGAGGACCCTGCGCACTATACAGACATCGTTAGGCTTACCGTGGGTTTGTGACCCACGATTAGACTCCAGCGTGAGAGTAAGTAATCGATTTGAGTGAATAGTGTTTAGGGTATTGTGTGTATCATACCTTTGTGGAACCACAGGGGTTCCTTTTATACCCGAGAGAGTCCAGGCTGGGCTCCCTGTTCTTACGGCCTAAGGAAGAGATAATGACTCCAAATAGCTCAATCTTTATCGCCTAACCAGGGTAAGTGTATATCCTTCTTCTTTAGGCGAATATATCTATAATATAGGTTATATTCTGTCTAATCCTGTCGCACCGCGACGAGGACCTTGGTTAAGTAATTAACCGCATGTGCGACAGCGGCTTACCAGGCCTCCTGGGCTGCGCGCACATCGCATAAGCATTAATCCATTCCTGATGGATACGGGTAGTACTCGCGAGTCAGACTATCCAGCCCGACTAGGGACTATACGTCATCATGTCCCCCCAGTCTAGTGGTCGCAGGTGCTAACCGCGACTACAAGACTATGAATCTCTAAGGCCCCCTCGCAAACATCCCATAAAAAGAAATGTCATGTACAACACGCATGAAATGAGTTTTAAACATGCACCTACTTGTGTCTAGGATATCACCGATGGGATCGTCGATCTCCGCTTTCATGAAGAAGTTATTCGATGTCGAAGTTCGCTGCAGTTTATGGTTTTCACATAAAATCATGATTTAGGGTTTATGAAACCCTAGATCAATTAGCCGCTGATGTAGGTTATTTAGACGCTGAAAGATGTTGGTGTGACGCTGATAGATATTGGTGTAACGCTGACAAGGCATGGATGAGACGTTGATGGCCAGGCGCTGACAGGTTTAAAGTTGGCGCTGACAGGAGTAAAGTTGACGCTGATAGGAGGCATTGACACTTGTTGTCCGATATATACATTTTCAAACGCTGACAAGTGTTGTCCGATATTGGACAATACACAGTGTTGTTATCTTGGACAAAGGAAGATATTGGACAACAAAAGGAATAGATGCTGTTTGGAAAATTGATACGATTTTGGCACACAACAAGAGGTATTTACACACGAAGGTACATGGGATCTCCGTTTTTATACAGAATATCAAGTTGATATTCATGGATCGAATATTTTTAAAGGGAATTAATGATTTTTAAGTAAGTTAGCAACAATTCATGAAGACTTTGATAGATATTAGATTATGTAATCGGGATAGCCTTGTGAAAGAGTTATTCAGTTACAACTTTTACATATGAAGATATTAACTCGTCATAAAGAGGTGTTGGCTTAAGGGGAAGAATTCTTATGGTAAGTTTGATGTTCGAAGAAGATTTTCGCGAGTTTATGTTCTATCATATCTTAAAGTCGTGCACTCCCAGTCATTGACTTTTAAGATACTTGTTTGTGCTTTTAATTGTTGGTGATGAAGACTTGTCATAACACTTGAAGGAATTACATTATCGTGCTCAGTGTCTCACAAAGGATGAGAATGTTGACAAGAGATTGAGGTATACTTATACTTCACCAATGGTGTAAGTTCTTTATCACGTGGATAGTACAAGATATGGAACACAAGGTTGGGTTAATCTACTTCTACATCAAGATTATTATAGTTATTTTTCTTCAAAATCATTACACAGAGCCTACGATTGGAGAATCTTCGATTGCATACTTTATTTACTTCCCTATTGATGTGACAAAAAGGGGAAGACATACATGCTATACTTGAGGGGAAGCAATTTGAAGATGATGTACAACTTACAAGAGATACTCAAAGAGTTTTGCCGACATCAACTAGGGGAAGATTGTTGGGTCAAAAAGTTGATGTGGCAGAAACTCAAAACGAAGAAAACATGAAGGCATTTGTTCAAGCGTTGACACGTTGTGTCTAAGCGTTGACAAGTGTAAATTAGGCGTTGTCAGAAGTCAACAGAAGTCAAACGCTGTTGGAAAATCTATTTAGGATAAGTATTCAGAATATTATTTATTAATATTCTGTATTAGAAATTTAGATATAATATTTACATGTTTATTCATAGTTATCTCTTGTAAACCCTAATCCTTAGTCTATAAAAGAAACAAGGGTCTTAGGTTTTATTCATATCATTCATACAAGATGTAAACCTAAAGCGTGTGTCGACTAGGTTTGCGATTCAATGTATACACACCTAGTGATTGTTGATTATTAATATAATTAGCAATCCAATTGTTTAATTCAGGTGTTCTTGTTCCCCAAACCTTGTTTCCTAACTATTGTTCTTTTCCGCTTTCATTGTTAATCATATGAACAATGGTTATGCCTAGCAGCTAAAAGATCCATGAATCTTAGGATTCCACAAGGATTTCGACATCAAATTCTTGAAGGAGGAGAATCCAACGAAGTAATCTCGGCTTCGCATCTTGTTTAGCCATGAGATACTTGATAGCCGAATGATCCGTATACACTATGCATCGAGTCAAGACGAGGTAAGGTCAGAATTTCTCAAATGCATACCCCACAACAAGGAATTCCTCCTCCGTTGTAGTGTATTTAAGTTGAGCCACGGTCATCGTCTTGCTAGAATAGTGAATAGGCAAGAAGTGATTTTCATGACGTTGCCCTAAAACGGCCCCAATAGCATAGTCACTAGCATCACACATGAGCTCGGTAAGCAACAAGAATGGGAGCTTCGGTAAGTTTCCTCTTAAGGATTTCAAAGGCTCGTACACAATCTTCGTTAAGACAAAAGGAGCATCTTTTTCTAGGAGATGTGTAATAGGTCGATAAATCTTTAAAAAATCCTTGATGAATCGACAATAAAAGCCCGCATGGCCTAGGAAACACCTAACTCCCTTAACGGTTTTGGGATGAGGTAATTTGGCGATGACGTCTACCTTAGCTTTTTCTACCTCAATCCCCGCTTTCGAAACCTTGTGCCCTAAGACGATTCCTTCCTTAACCATAAAATGAAATTTTTCCAAATTTAGCACAAGGTTGGTTTCCTCACAACGTTTCAACATTCTCTCAAGATTCGACAAACACGAAGTGAACGAACAACCAAACACGGAAAAATCATCCATAAAGACTTCCATCGTGTTCTCGATCATGTCATGAAAAATAGCCATCATGCACCTTTGAAAGGTTCTCGGTGCATTGCAAAGTCCGAATGGAATTCTACGATAAGCAAACGTTCCATATGGACACGTTGATGTAGTAAAATCGTATACGTTTTAGGAAAAACGCGTATGAGCGGCAAGTATTAAGTCTTACGCTTTAGGAAAAACGTAAAACCGAATAAATGCGGGTTCGTTCTCGAAGGAGGTGTGTGATTAAGTGCCAATTATATAAAATCAAAGTTTGGATTAGTGTCGTTTTTGGTTTAGAAGAAAGAAAATTAAAGACGAACTACGACTACGATTACACTACGACGTAATGACGTAAAACGCGAACGTAAATACGTAAAACGTGACGAAATTAAAAATTAAACCTAAAAATTAATTAAAAATCAAAACTAAGTCTAACATGATATAAATAAGAATAAAAATTTAATAAATAAATTTTAAAACCTTTTATTAATTAAATATTCAATTTTAAATGCTAATTAAATCCCTAAAATTAAATATAGTTAAGGAAAAGCCCAAAATATTATTTTATTGAACTAATAACTCACTTATATTATTTAAATACTAAAACGTATTTTTTCTAAATTTTTAAAACTATTTTTCTAATTTTTAAAGGCTAAAAACAATTTTTAAACTAAAATAATGATATAAATAAATTTTATTTTTCTAAAAATCATTTTAACTACATTAACAAGAGAAAATTGAAAAAGTTAAAAAAAAAACTAAAAAAAATGGCTAAAAATGAAAGTACCCCAAAGTACTCCAAAGTAGAGTGCTTATGTGTTGTCCAAGATCCCACCAGACACAGACTTGTCCAATATCAGTGTTGTCCGATATCGGACAACACAAGATAAAACAAAAATATGCAGCGCTCTCGGACAACAAAGAGAAATGTTGTTGTATGGTTTTGGAGCTCGTTTTCGCTTGTTTCGAGCTTGTTAGTCAATGTTTTTGGGCACAAACGACACCCCCACAACCAGTTGGTTGTAGGGAGTCTAACACAAACACAAATATGCAAATACAAACACAATTAAAGCCACAAAATTCACGAAATATCGAGCATATGCAGGGAATTAAGGCAGCTGTGTCTAGAGGCTATATTAGTGGACTTCAACAACAATTAAAAGCCACCAAAAGTATACCAATCCCTAAGACCAGATGCCTGACCCCTATATCTACCCTAAACTTAAGTACTTACCAAAAACCAAACCTACAAACACACCAAAATCTATCAAATTCACAAAAGTAAAGAAAAAGAAACTTGGGCTGTGAGTTCTTATATGCTTAAGTAGTGAGCTTATGTGGGATTATTGAACCACCAAATTCTTTCAAACACCTAAAACGAGCTATGTAAGCCCTTGACTACCCTACAAGCTATATGTGTGTCAAGTCTAAGCCACCAATAAAAATTACAAAGCCCCCATAAATCCCTGTTTTGATAAGCAACAGAAAAATGGGGCTGCGGGTATTCTTTGGGCAAACAGCGAGCTATCTAGGCTAGTTGGACAATCCACAACCTACCGAATCCCAAGTATAGAACTTATGGTGAACTAAAACCTATCACATGGGCACTTATCATGCACCATAAGCACACCACTCAATCAATCATCACTGCTATCACAGAAACAGTGGTATGGCGATAGGTTGTGGCTTGTTGTTTACTTCGACAGTGGGCTAAACAACCTACTCGAGCTACCAATGTCTACACGACCTAATTGCTTGGACGAATACCTACCCTGGACTACCCTGGATCTATAAGTGGACCAAGTTTCAACTGCAATGTTCAAGAGAAACGACCCCGAATCTAAGCTATTTTGAACACAATGGGGACTATTTTGATGCTACACTATTCCAAAGCCTACACGATCTAAGCTAAGGCCTCAAAATATATAAGACATGTGAAAGAAGCAGGAAACAAGCAATACAAACTCATTTATCGACTAAAAAAATATATAAGATGCCTACTGTTGGTATCTAACTATTTTTATACCGAAACTTGAAATCAGTCAACTTGATTTTTTTTACTCTATAATAACGTAACCAAGACTTAAGATTGAACTAAAATTCCTAAACAAGAATACTCAAACCTAAAAGAGAGACTAAGTGTCACTCTTAATCCTTCATAACAATAGATCCAAACACCCTTCAATTTATACTAACCTCAAGATTAACAAAGAGAAACACACAAATGCACCTCGAATCTATTCTAAACTAACAGAATTTGTTTCAAATTACACTAGAACACATATGAAACAAGAAAATTATATGATCAAGAATTAATACACAGATTTCTCAAAATACAAAAATTTCACATCAAGCTCATACACTAAAATCTCTATGTACATGGAGTTCAAGACTTACTAGATCTTGCCTTGTTCAGGTCAAGAAGTCAATCCGATGCCACCAGCCACACCTTGAGGTTTAGTGAAATGAGTATGCAAACCTTTGTTGGTAGGACTACCACAGTCCTAAAGGTACTAACATGAAAAGTAGAAGAATGCTAGATATATCTTGTGATTCTGTTAAACACAACATCAATTTCAAACAACCTTAGGCTGAGTGATAAACTCTAGTGTCAATAGAGCTTATCAAGGGCTTAAGGCTATAGTAAGAATAAGCATGAAACAACCAAATGGATCTTTTGTTGAAAATATGAAATAAACTTTCAAATGACTTAAAAGAAACAGAAAATTAATTAGTAACAATAACCAAATCTTATACTTTGATTGTCAATCAATTTATAAGACAACTTATTGCTACTTGGGTCCCAAAAATATTGAACAAAAACTTAGTCTTGTAAAAATGATTCTTGTTGACAGGAAATGAAAGTTGCACAAGATTGAAGAACAATTTCAAAATAAACATTACACTACTTGGAACACAGTATGAATTGAAAGATATTTAATAAACTTTAACTATTTTCTATTAAAAATATTTTTACAATAAAACTGGAACAAAGGGGTTGCTACATACCAGCACCTCCTTTTATAATAACTAGAAGATGATTCTAGAAAACTAAGAAATATGCAAACCCTAGCTTATGAATTCCCGAATCTGCACTTTTCTTCAAATTTTGAAAATGGTCAATAAAATTCCATGTGAATGATGTTGATGATTTCTAGCTATGATGATGATCTTGAATCGTTCAAATCACCCTTAGGGACCAAGGAATGCGTATGAGCCGTGGATTTTCTGAGCATTCTTTTGTTTGGAGGTGTAGGGGACCATTGGGTGGGGTCATTTAGTGAGATGGAGGGAGTCTTGAGATTGAGAATGTGATGGTGATATGTTGAATCATGAATCTAGAGTTTTTCAAGACCAGGTTCATGGTAATTAGTGAATGGCTAATTTAGGGTTTATACTGGAAAAATTGGATGTTTTGATTTGTTAATGAGGTTAGGGGAGGTGTTTAGAGGGAGATGGATTAAAATAAGTTTTTTTTTAAATCTCGTTTAATAAAAACTGAGTGGGGGTGATGTGGGTGGGTCGGTTTTGGTAGGTTATGGGCTAGTGGATGGGTTTGGTTGGGTATTTTGTGGGTTGGGTTATATTTCTGGCAACAATGACCCCTGATCTTCCAAAATATGTGCATACAATGTTTTCAACAACATATCTCTATTCTCCTTTGCAATTAACTTTGAAGGAATGATATTTCAGTCCCTCTAATATTCCATAAGCTTGTATCAAGGACCATATATGCAATTTAAGCATTCTTCAAGGATTAAATTGACAAATATTGAAACTTTAAGGACCCATTTGTTTAACACCCCCAAATTTACACGCAGCGGAATACATCTTTGGGTGCTAAACAATGATACTACAACACATAATTTATAAAGAACGACTCAAAAAGAGACGTTTTAGATTTATCGTTCCCAAAACATTTGTTAGAGTAGCGTAGTCCCAAGACATCGTAACCGAAGTACAACCAAAACAAAAGATTTAAATTGTTTTGAACAAAAGGAACGACAAACATTCAAAGAGTTTATATACAAAGTAGTGCACAACATTCATTCCCGTGGCTTCCAAGCTTCAGCCTTCTTGATTACCTGAAATACATGTGAGAAAATCATCAGCAAAAATGCCGAGTGAATCTATAGGTTTATATAATCATTTGGAACACAAGCAAGAATTTTAAGTTGTGGCATACTTGAAGGCAACAAGCATCAAATAATAATTTGCATCAACAATAATAATTGTATATAGCATAAATTGCAATAAGCTCATGGAACCGAGCCCTTAGACACTCCCTTTAGAGGTCTGAGAAGACAGGAGATTTATTAATTGTCAGTTACCTCCAGATTATTGGTACATTGCCGTATACCTGACTTCACAATACAATATGTTCAAACAGTGTGGAGGTCGGGCCTAAGCTTCTATGACAAGTCCATAAAAACTGAACCAGGGCGGCTTCCCCCATAGATCTATTAATTGTACTAGCGGTTAACCCATCATAGGTTAATTAACGGTCCATAATTGAGGCTTTACAAAGGCAATCACTTAATGCAATTTAAAGGCAACCACGGGTCCATTCATAAAGGGACAAGCATACCATAAAAACCTTGTGTTCTAAGTTTACAAAACATGTATTCCCCCTCGCGGGTTTTAAAATATTTGAATGAGCTCAAATGAGGCTATAGACTCACCTTAGTACTTATAGTAGTTGAAGACAATCGCCGACGATAGTAGATGCCCGATAATCACGATAACCGCAACCTAGCAAATAAGGTGCGTACTTTAATAATGGAATCGAAAAATAAACGATACTTAATAAAATCAAACTCGAACTCACAAAACCACAATACACTCGAGAGTAAACGATATAAATAACTTCATTATACTTTACTACTCATTTACTTTACCATTTTATACTTTTAACAAAATCCGCCGGTACATACTACATGTACTAGCTTATTTACCCCTTTTAAACTTGACAACCGTTTATGAAACGACTCGATAAACTAACTTACTATACATAGAAAGTCCTCCTATAAGTTTATCAAATGAAATTACTTTTAAAGTCCTTTACTCGACTCATTTTCAAACCACAAAATCCGGACAGATTTACGTTAATTTTTCATACAACCGTTTTAACTTATTTAAACGACTCCGTTTACAAAACCGACACTCGGGTTTTAAAGTAAACTCAACCTAATAAATAAATACCTCATTATCAGTAGGTTACACATTTTAAAACATCCATTTAGAGTCCCCGAGATTCGATCCAAATATCGACAACAACTATATGTAGTGTCGATACTCGTCTCCCGGTACACGATCATTCAAAACATCATAACTTCGCGCTCGTTTTGAGCTAGAAGCTCTACCTTATATCAAATCGAAGCTAATAAAATTATCTACAACCCTAGGCTATAAGTTAAGTCATTTTAAAAACATAAAAATTCGGATTTCTCAGTTTACTTACTGCTATAAAATGGGTACCAAAATCTTGTACAAAATCAACTTTTTGACCACAACCAACCATAGAAATGGTCATTCCTATACTCTAACATCATCATACATCCACCATAACATCAAAATCATAACAAAAATAAAAATCTTTGGATCAAAATAAAGTTTTTAACAAGATTTCTAGCAAGAATCCCCATGGATCATGCTAAAAACACCATGCATAACCATGGCTTCCACCTACCAACATCATAAAAATAAAAAGTGCTTGCATGTGTAAATTTTTATACCTATGTGATCCTTGATAAAAAATAGAGATGGGTCTATGCTTGGTTTAGCTAGATTCAACCTCAAACTTGAGATAAATTGAAAAATGTATGGATTTGGTGGGGTGGGTTGAGTTTCGGCAAAATGGAGAAGAAAGGGAGAGAGAGAAGATTTTTGGAAGTGAAAAAAGTGTGTGTGTCTGTTTAATTTTTAATTTTAGTTAGTGGGGTGAGGACCAAAGTGCAATTTGGCAAAAGTTTGGCTTAAAAATGCAAATAATTAGCAAAAAGGTGGGAAATTGTCACTAGTAAATTTTTGAAAATATTTACGGGACTCAGGTTTCGTAAAAACACTTAAAAGTTTAAACGCACACGAAAAATAATAATATAACGACTCGATACGTAAATAAAACGATATCGTCGAAAATATTAATTATCGAAACGATCGATAATGAAATATAAAATTGTGGGCATCCGTCGGTATCACGATCACTAGTAGTCCTCGTTGCTCGTCAGAATATAAAAAATAAGATATTTAATATCGATTTCAACTTAAACCGTTAAACGTAATAATATTTAACGTCGTAAATACTTCAAAAAATATTTGAAAAGTAAGAATTAAGTAATGACCTTATTTTGTGGGTTTTACATCCTCACCACCTTAGGAGAGCACCGTCCCGGGGCTTACTTCTCCTTAGGTCCGTCTACGAATAAATGTGGATACTTGCTCTTGAAGTAGTCCTCTCGCTCCCAAGTGTATTCGGGTCCACGTCGGGAATTCCATCGCACTTTCACTATCGGGATCTGACTTTGCTTAAGTCGTTTCACCTCTCGATCCATAATCTCCACCGGTTCTTCAATAAAATGCAGCTTGTCGTCCAGTTGAATCTCCTCAAGTGGAATTATCAAATTCTCGTCCGCCAAACACCTCTTAAGATTAGAAACGTGAAAAGTATTGTGAATAGCACTTAACTTCTCTGGCAATTCCAACTTATATGCCACAGGACCAACTCGATCAATAATCTTGAATGGACCAATATAACGTGGACTAAGCTTTCCTCGCTTGCCAAATCGAATTACTCCTTTCCAAGGTGATACTTTCAACATAACCATATCGCCATTATCAAACTCCAATGGTTTTCTCCTCTTATCCGCATAACTCTTCTGCCTACTACGAGCTGTCAATAAACGATTCTTGATTTGCACGATCTTCTCAGTCGTTTCTCTAATCAATTCAGGACCCGTCAACTGACTTTCTCCAACTTCACACCAACCAACTGGTGATCTACACTTTCGCCCGTAAAGTGCTTCAAAAGGCGCAGCCTTAATACTTGCATGATAACTGTTGTTGTATGAGAACTCCACCAAAGGTAAGTGTCGATCCCAACTACCTCCAAAGTCTATTACACACGCTCGTAACATATCCTCCAAGGTCTGAATAGTCCTTTCACTTTGTCCGTCCGTTTCCGGATGATACGCAGTGCTCATATCCAACTGAGTCCCCAAAGCTCGCTGAAGCGATTTCCAAAACTCAGATGTGAACCGACTATCTCGATCAGAAATAATTGACAAAGGAACTCCATGTATACAAACAACTTCCTTCAAATACAACCGAGTAAGTTTGTCTAAGTCATCAGTTTTCTTTATCGGCAAGAAATGAGCCGACTTAGTCAATCGATCAACAATCACCCAAATCATATCATAACCACTAGAAGTCCTCGGAAGTCCCGAAACAAAGTCCATAGTGATCTTCTCCCATTTCCATTCTGGAATTTCAGGTTGTTGCAGTAAACCCAAAGGTCTCTTGTGCTCAAACTTCACCTTAACACACGTCAAGCATTTACTAACATAAGTAGCAATGTTAGCCTTCATATTCGGCCACCAGTAACATTTCTTCAAGTCTTGGTACATTTTATCCGATCCTGGGTGAATCAAATATTTAGACTTATGAGATTCGTGCATAATTAGATCTCTCAGTCCTCCATACACCGGTAACCATACACGATTCTTGCAATACCGAATTCCATCATCACGAATTTCAAATATAGGTGTCATCCTTCTACCCAACTCTTCATTTCTCACATTCTCTTCCTCCATCGCCGTGGTTTGAGCTTTAAGTATTCGATTAGATAAATCAGAACAAGTTTTCATAGCTAAAGCTCTAACCCTTTTGGTTATTTCTCTGTCCTTCCTACTAAGTGCATCGGCAACTACATTCGCCTTACCGGGATGGTAGCAAATTTGAATGTCATAATCACTCAACAATTCTACCCATCTTCTCTGCCTCATATTGAGCTCCTTCTGATCTAGAATATGTTGCAGGCTTTTATGATCGGTATATACCACACTCTTTGTACCGTAGAGATAGTGTCTCCAAAGTCTAAGAGCAAAGACAACAGCTCCTAATTCCAAATCATGTGTAGTATAATTCTCCTCATGCTTCCTCAATAGACGAGATGCATACGCGATCACTTTCTCCCTTTGCATTAACACAGCACCAAAACCCTTACGTGATGCGTCACAATATACCACAAAGTCTTCAGCTCCGTCGGGCAAAGCCAAAATTGGTGTAGAACACAGCTTCCGCTTCAAAGTTTGAAATGCTTCTTCTTCTTCTAAACCCCACTCATACTTCTTGTTTTCTCGGTAAGTCTAGTAAGAGGTTTAGAAATTAAAGAGAATCCTTCTATGAACCGCCGGTAGTATCCAGCTAATCCCAGGAATTGTCTAACTTCAGTCGGGGTCGTAGGCCTATCCCAATCTCTAATAGCTTCAATTTTGGAAGGATCAACATGAACACCGCTACTATCGACCACGTGCCCAAGGAATTGGACTGAATCCAACCAAAAATCACACTTGGGGAATTTCGCATACAACTTCTCCTTCTTCAACAACTCCAAAATAATCTTCAAATGACCTTCATGCTCCTCCCGACTTTTGGAATAAATCAGGATATCGTCGATAAATACAATCACAAACTTGTCGAGATATGGTTTACACACACGATTCATTAAGTCCATGAATACCGCAGGTGCATTAGTTAACCCAAACGACATCACTTGAAATTCAAAGTGTCCATAACGCGTTCGAAAAGCTGTATAGGTATATCCTCCTCTTTAACACGAAGTTGATGATAACCCGACCTCAAGTCGATCTTCGAGTACACACACGAACCTTGAAGTTGATCGAACAAATCATCGATCCTAGGAAGTGGATAACGATTTTTAATAGTTAACTTGTTCAACTCTCGGTAGTCTATGCACATTCTGAACGATTCGTCCTTCTTCTTCACGAACAATACTGGAGCTCCCTAAGGTGACGAACTTGGTCTAATGAACCCCTTCTCCATTAACTCCTTCAACTGATCTGCCAACTCCTTCAACTCAGACGGTGCCAAACGATAAGGTGCACGCGCCACCGGTGCAGCTCCCGACACTAGATCAATCTTGAATTCGACTTCTCGCTGAGGCGGAAGCCCTGGCAAGTCATCGGGAAATACTTCAGGAAAACCACGAATAACCGGAACATCTTCCACACGCCTAACCGGTAGTTCTTTCTCCACTACTTGAGCCAAGAACAGGTGACAACCTCTTTCTACATATTTCCTCGCCTTGATACAAGATATCACCGTCAGACGAGATCTACCGACATCACCTTTAACTATTAACACCTTACCCTTAACCGGTATATGAACAACTTTCTCCCCACATACAATTACCGCATCATGAGCAACCAACCAATCCATACCAACAATCACATCAAACGAACCCAACTCAATCGGCATCAAATCAATTTCAAACAAATGATTTGCTAATTTGAAAGGACACTTCTTAAATATAGTGGTAGTACTAACTAATTGTCCATCAGCTAACTCGACCTCATAACTAGCATTTAGGCTTGTTGGCTCAACATCAATTAAACGACTAAAGGAAGTGCTTATAAAGCTCCTATCAGATCCTGAGTCAAACAACACACTAGCATAACGATGGTTGAGTAAGAACGTACCCGTTACCACATTTGGACCTTGTGCCTGATCAGCATCCTTAACAACATAAACTGCCCCAGCAGCTTCACCTGCCTTCTTGTTCTTCCACTTCGGACATTGAGGATGAAGATGATCACGTTCTCCACATTCAAAACAAGTCCTGATCGGAATAGCATTTGCTCCAGTAGCAGAAACCCTTGTCTTACATTTCTCCACAACATGACCAACCTTTCCACATTTAGTGCACCTTGGTGGACAATTACCAAAGTGACAAGCACCACAACTCTTACATTTCTGAGCTGGTCCCCCTTGGTCAGCATTACCATTCTTGTTAGTCGCAGCTCTAGCCCCATCATTTCTCTTCTGATTGTACTGCCTATGGCGGTTACTACCTTGATTACCACTCTGCGAATTCTCCCATTTCCTTTTACTACCTTCAGCAGCTCTCTCAGCCCTATCTTGAACTTTCTGCCCCATGAGTGTATGAGCCATCCTTACAGTCTCAACAAAGTTCTTGGGTCGAGATGAAGTCGTCTCACCTTTAATGTACCCAGGCAGCCCTTTGATGTATTGGTCCATCTTTTTCTTCTCAGTAGCAAAAGCATCTGGACACAACAAAACCAACTCATTGAATCGGCTAGTATATGCAGCAATGTTATTATCTTTCAGCTTCAGGTGCCTCAACTCATCCTCCAAAGCAGATAACTCTTCTTCTGGACAAAACTCCTCTTTCAACAACCTTTTAATTTCATCCCAAGGTTTCCTGTTTGCAGCCTCTAAACCAACTGTAGCAACTTGAGTCTTCCACCAGCTTAATGCTCGATCCTTAAAAGTAGCAACTGCGAACTTAACCTTGTTCCTTTCTGAGCAATCACTAATCTCAAATGTTGTTTCTGTTTTCTCAATCCACCTGAATAATTCCAGTGCTCCACCAGTTCCTTGAAATGTAGTAGGTCCACACTTCATGTATCCAGCAAAAGTACACTCTTTAACCGCAGCAGCAGCCTGAGCAACCTCATCTACAGGATTCTCAGCTGCACCTGCTCCTCCAGCAGCTGCTTCAGGTCCAGCAGGTTCACCTTCACCTCCAGCACCCACACCTCCAGAGCCACCTGCTCCTTCAGTGTTAACACGCGCAGCTCTATCCGCAACTAATGCTTTTGCAACCTCTTCAGCAACTAGCCTTGCAATGGCATCATTTGTCATTCTCCTAGGTGGCATGATTCTGTCACATCACAAAGAGAAGATAAAATGAATGAGTTAATTGTATTCATGGTATAGTCATATCATGTACAAAATCAATCATCAAATGCATACACATTATCAATACAAGGATTCACAATCATTATAAGGATCAAAGGAAACTATTATCATTGATCAATCAAGGAATGATCTTAAAGACAAATATAGTACAATGACACTAAATAATAAACACTAGTCACGTGGGGATCCACATGGCTTAGTTGACTGTGTCTCGCTTGCAGTAGTGAAACCTGCTTCCTCCTCATCGAAGACGTAATTTGATGGTGGTAAATTTCACAAAATAGGTATAAGGTCATAATAAAAATGAAATAGGATAATTTCCAAAAATTTAAATAAATGTAGAAAATCCTTCAAAATAATTACAGGAAAAATTCCAAAAATTTATTTAAGTAAATTATTAATAAATGATAACTCTTATCAAAAAGTTTAACGATATCAATATATATATCGATAAAGGATTATAGTATTTATTTAGAAATACTTAGCAATAAGGCATACATAATAATGTATACTAAAGTTGTAATCCCAGAAGTAGCTTGAACCTGAAGTCACGCGAAATCATGTGCACCGACTCTTTGAAAAATAAAATCGACAGTTATAGTTTAGGTTTTTAGAAAAAGACCTAGTTCTCTATAACTCATGGCTTTGGTACCAATCTTTAACACCCCCAAATTTACACGCAGCGGAATACATCTTTGGGTGCTAAACAATGATACTACAACACATAATTTATTAAGATTGACTCAAAAAGAGACGTTTTAGATTTATCGTTCCCAAAACATTTGTCAGAGTAGCGTAGTCCCAAGACATCGTAACCGAAGTACAACCAAAACAAAAGATTTAAATTGTTTTGAACAAAAGGAACGACAAACATTCAAAGAGTTTATATACAAAGTAGTGCACAACATTCATTCCCGTGGCTTCCAAGCTTCAGCCTTCTTGATTACCTGAAATACATGTGATAAAATCATCAACAAAAACGCCGAGTGAATCTATAGGTTTATATAATCATTTTGAACACAAGCAAGAATTTTAAGTTGTGGCATACTTGAAGGCAACAAGCATCAAATAATAATTTGCATCAACAATAATAATTTATATAGCATAAATTGCAATAAGCTCATGGAACCGAGCCCTTAGACACTCCCTTTAGAGGTCTGATAAGACATGAGATTTATTAATTGTCAGTTACCTCCAGATTATTGGTACATTGCCGTATACCTGACTTCTCAATACAATATGTTCAAACAGTGTGGAGGTCAGGCCTAAGCTTCTATGACAAGTCCACAAAAACTGAACCGGGGCGGCTTCCCCCATAGATCTATTAATTGTACTAGCGGTTAACCCATCATAGGTTAATTAACGGTCCATAATTGAGGCTTTACAAAGGCAATCACTTAATGCAATTTAAAGGCAACCACGGGTCCATTCATAAAGGGACAAGCATACAATAAAAATCTTGTGTTCTAAGTTTACAAAACATGTATTCCCCCTCGCGGGTTTTAAAATATTTGAATGAGCTCAAACGAGGCTATAGACTCACCTTAGTACTTATAGTAGTTGAAGACAATCGCCGACGATAGTAGATGCCCGATAATCACGATAACCGCAACCTAGCAAATAAGGTGCGTACTTTAATAATGGAATCGAAAAATAAACGATACTTAATAAAATCAAACTCGAACTCACAAAACCACAATACACTCGAGAGTAAACGATATAAATAACTTCATTATACTTTACTACTCATTTACTTTACCATTTTATACTTTTAACAAAATCCGCCGGTACATACTACATGTACTAGCTTATTTACCCCTTTTAAACTTGACAACCGTTTATGAAATGACTCGATAAACTAACTTACTATATATAGAAAGTCCTCCTATAAGTTTATCAAATGAAATTACTTTTAAAGTCCTTTACTCGACTCATTTTCAAACCACAAAATCCGGACAGATTTACGTTAATTTTTCATACAACCGTTTTAGCTTATTTAAACGACTCCGTTTACAAAACCGACACTCGGGTTTTAAAGTAAACTCAACCTAATAAATAAATACCTCATTATAAGTAGGTTACACATTTTAAAACATCCATTTAGAGTCCCCGAGATTCGATCCAAATATCGACAACAACTATATGTAGTGTCGATACTCGTCTCCCGGTACACGATCATTCAAAATATCATAACTTCACGCTCGTTTTGAGCTAGAAGCTCTACCTTATATCAAATCGAAGCTAATAAAATTATCTACAACCATAGGCTATAAGTTAAGTCATTTTAAAAACATAAAAATTCGGATTTCTCAGTTTACTTACTGCTATGGGTACCAAAATCTTGTACAAAATCAACTTTTTGACCACAACCAACCATAGAAATGGTCATTCCTATACTCTAACATCATCATACATCCACCATAACATCAAAATCATAACAAAAATAAAAATCTTTGGATCAAAATAAAGTTTTTAACAAGATTTTAGCAAGAATCCCCATGGATCATGCTAAAAACACCATGCATAACCATGGCTTCCACCTACCAACATCATAAAAATAAAAAGTGCTTGTATGTGTAAAATTTTTTATACCTATGTGATCCTTGATCATAAATAGAGATGGGTCTATGCTTGGTTTAGCTAGATTCAACCTCAAACTTGGGATAAATTGAAAAATTTATGGATTTGGTGGGGTGGGTTGAGTTTCGGCAAAATGGAGAAGAAAGGGAGAAAGAGAAGATTTTTGGAAGTGAAAAAAAGTATGTGTGTGTGTTTAATTTTTAATTTTAGTTAGTGGGGTGAGGACCAAAGTACAATTTGGCAAAAGTTTGGCTTAAAAATGCAAATAATTAGCAAAAAGGTGGGAAATTGTCACTAGTAAATTTTTGAAAATATTTACGGGACTCGGGTTTCGTAAAAACACTTAAAAGTTTAAAAGCACACGAAAAATAATAATATAACGACTCGATACGTAAATAAAACGATATCGTCGAAAATATTAATTATCGAAACGATCGATAATGAAATATAAAATTGTGGGCATCCGTCGGTATCGCGATCACTAGTAGTCCTCGTTGCTCGTCAGAATATAAAAATAAGATATTTAATATCGATTTCAACTTAAACCGTTAAACGTAATAATATTTAACGTCGTAAATACTTCAAAAAATATTTGAAAAGTAAGAATTAAGTAATGACCTTATTTTGTGGGTTTTACAATTTGTAATTTTGAGGATTTACAAGGGCCAAAAGTGACAAGTCTTCAAAAGTTGAGGGACAATTCTTGACAAATCTTCAAAACTTCAAGGGTATTTTTGGAAATTCATTTCTCGGGTCCGGTTCATTTGTGCGGCTTCGTTTCACATGTTCGTTTTTGCTTGATTCTTGTGCTCTTTTGTTGATTTCACGATATCCGTACCTAAAATACACAATGAATAAATACAAGCATATTTTTGGGGTATTTTTATGATATTTTAAGCATTTTAAGCCCGATTTGGACGATGAGACTATGTATAATTGTAGTCTCATCAACTCCCCCATACTAAACCATTGCCGTGTCCCCACGCAATGCTAGAATTAAGTATCATAACACTTCCAAAATTCATTTGTATGTGACATTTATTGAAAGCGTAAACTTAAATAAACTACTACATGTGTTTTAGACATAATGTATTGTTTTAATCACGATTAAGTGACTTTTAGGGTTAAAGAATAAGAACACGTGAATGCTTTGTTAGAAATAAATCCGTCGTCCTCGATTTTCACCCAAATCTACGCTAAGCGTGTAACGAGATCATTGTTATTATAAGTTACCAACACAATCATTACTCATGAGTGTTAATTACACACCTAAACTCCCTTATTCCTAATTGGTATCTCTTATATTTTATTTTTTTGTCTTAATGTTCACGAGGATACATCATTGACTTATGCGTGAATAGAGAGTAGGTCTAAAAATAGAGTCTTAACGGTGTAACCAAAATCATCGAATTAATAATTCAACCTAATAGACAAAGATGTCAAAAAATTAAGTTAACAAGAAGGATCGATAAACACGATTTTAGAACGGTTTTGAACATGAGACTTATTACCATGACTTTTATTATCCGCCATCATCAGTGGTTTTATTATCATGGTTTACCTCCATCTTTTATTCAAATTCGCCATGAAGCTTTTATTATGACTTTGGTCTTGCGTTTGTCTTTTATTATCCGCCATCATCGGTGGTTTTATTATTACTTGTCGTATATCCTCACGCTAAAGCGAATATTGGATCTTTAAAGCTTAAAAGATTAAGGCTTGATTCACTTTCAATTTGGACATAGATTTTTCAGCCTTGTGAGCTTCAAATTTTTGCTTAATCTAGGTGAGCACTTGAAATCTTATTATTAGGTGAAGCTTTCGATTATTCGGGTTGCCAATACTTCAAAACCGTGACGCTGGAGATACCTTAATGTTTTTCCAATTTAATTACATGGAAGCTACTAAAACAAATTAGAAACCAACAATAGTGACTAAACCGCTAAATCAATATTTATTAACAATTTATTATAAAAGCGTGGGGAGAATAAGCTAATAATTACTACACATGAGATCGTGAAAGATAACGAGACTTATAAATAACTCATTCATTTCTCGTCCTCATTTAAGAGACTTAGCCTAAAAAGTTAAGGAATCGAAGCTAAGTGCTCAACACGCACGGTCGAGTCAAAAATTACTCTTATTCTCACCATCGGAAAACCTACATTCGTGTCTTAAAAACTTATGAAAAACAAGAAAAAATTTAAAATTTGGCCATTTTTAGCCTTATTTTGCATAAAATGATAACAAAAAGATGAAAATTGGATTGCCTGATGACGTAAGAAAGGTGAAGTATCTACTCACCACCCATACTAAAACTAAACATTGTCCTCAATGTTTCGAGTCTAGGGGTGAAAACACACCCCCATACTAGAGACGAAGTCGAATGCTTAATCTTAAGCATGGAAAGGGTAAAACGAATAACCTAAAAGCCGTTTATGAATTATGCTAATAAGATAAACGTTAGAACATAAAAGGATATCATCGGATATCGGCATCTCCAAAGGCAACGATTGAAGCTCGAGTGATCCGTAAAACGAACACGAGAGGCATCAATGATGACGATGAACCTAATGAATCACAATCACAAACAACCACGGAACAAAGGTTGGAAGAGCACAAGTCCCCTCGTTACACTATTATAAAATGATAATATATACAAGGATAAGCATGGGAATCCTCCACGAGGCACCTTGTTTTTGATAACCGAGTCAAAAGCTCGACTCGAATCCCCATATGTGATCATTTAGGGATAATCTTGGTATGGTCATTTTTTGTGGGGCTTACATGATAAACAATGCCCAAAAGCAACCAGTACTAAGGACTAAGTACTTTGATGAGGAAAAATATCGGGGTCGAAGATGGCGTCCTCGTTTTCGGATGAAAGACGAAACAACGCCACTCCAACATGAACCCCAATGGGGTAGAAGAAAATAGATGAGAAATAAAAAGGTGGGGCAATGGGTAAGTCAACATAATAAGCTACTCGAGGTATACTCACACCTAGAAAATGAAGATATTTTCCATTTATTGCATCGGTGGAAGACCGAGATTTCCCTTTACAAGCAATTCCGGGATCGTAAATCTCGTCCTCGGTGGAGAAATGTGAGGGAACATAAAGGGCTCCCCCCACACTAGATCCACACACACCATCGTCAAAAGGAGTAGACGAGGTGGTAGCACTCATAAAACGATGTGATGACGGAGTTAGCAATGTAGAAAAATATTTTAAATCACATTTAAAATGCTTTCCTTTTTCATTGTTTTTAAACTCTTTATGAAAACCCGATTTGATAATGTCGAAAATATTTGGCGTGTCAAATTCAAAATTAGTCGCGCTAAAATTCCTCACATTTAAGTCATTGGTGGGAGGGGGTGGTGGATTGTATAAGTTTTCAAAATGTTTGTCAACAAAGAACACCTCCCCCTCGGGGTCTATATACTCGTCATCCTCATGAACGTCGATCTCATCGATTTCTTCATCAAAGATAGGCTTGTCAAACCAAGGTTTGTCATTCCCTTCCTTGAGTATCATAGAAACTCTCTCGAAAAGATCACGATCAAGAACGAAACCATCATTCATTTGTGGGGATTGTTGATAAGTTAAATCCTCACGGATGTGGTAAACGTAATTCTCATTTGAGGAGTGTTGATTAGGTAACTCCCCGAGAATTGGATTTTGGGTCACATGAGTTGGTTCGTCATCAAAAATAAGACGTTCCAACTCATTTAGTTCATCCTAGATTTTGGAAAGATCGGCCTCACTCGTAGGTGGGAGTGGAGGCAAAAGAGCTAGCTCTCGTTCAATGATTTCCTCAATCTCTGGATCAAACTCGTAATCATCGTACTTCACATAAGAAGAGGTCTTTTTAGGAGAATCCTCAAAAATGGCATGTGGATTTCAAAGTATGTGATCAATCTCAGCAAAATCGCCATCGTCATCGTCAAAGAAAGAGTCGATGCGAGCACTCACAACCATGGTCTTACAAGTCGAATGGCTATGCTTAGGTGAATTTTATAAGACGAGAGGATCGATGTCGATAAAACCTTTCGCCTCAACGGGTGTTGGGCTAGGAAAAGGAGGCACTTCGATGGAGTTAGAAGTTGAAACCTCAAAGACGTGGTCCTTCGAAGGTGGTGAAGACGAGTCCAATTTGGTCATTGTCGTGATGACACTAACGTCGCCCTTCGGTATTGGTCGTTCACTTGTTTCATCGAATACATTCCAAAGTGATTTTTCATTCATAAATTTACACATACCCTTTTGAATTAGGTACACGTATTCTTTATCGTTAAAATCATCATCTTTAAAACCGTTTTTCTTAATTCTTTCAAAACATGCATTAAGCCTCATAGTTTCCGCTAAAGTAAACATTTTGAAATCATTAGAATTTGAAACATTAGCTTTTGAAACCTCGGTTTTTTCATTATCATTAAACACTTGGGATTTACTCGTGAAAAAGTCCATTTTGTCATCCCTATATCTCATAGTAAGTCTCCCCTCGTGAACGTCGATTACGGTTCGAGCCATCGATAAAAATGGTCGGCCTAAAATAATGGGACATTTAGGGTCACACTCATAATCGGATATGACGAAATCCGCGGGAAAAACAAACTTTCCAACTTTAACATAGACATCCTCGGCTATTCTAATTAGTATAAGTGGTGTACAATTTGCAAGCTCGATAGTCATGTTCGTGGGGGTAAGGTTAGGCAATCTCATCAATTTCCAAATAGAATGAGGCATAAGATTGATGCTAGCACCTAAATCGGCAAGGGCTAAACATCCCTCAATCTCAGAAAAATCACAAGGTAATAGAAATTGGCCCGGATCCTCTTCCTTTCTCGGCATATGCCTTATTGGTTTTTTAAGAAGGATCGATGCACAAGTTTCTTCAAGGGTTACTTTGGTTAGGTGGATAAAGCTCTCTTTTTGAACGGTGGATGGAATTTGAGGTACACGAGGGTGTGCACTCTTTTCCTTGGTCGCCATGTTCACCCCATCGACTTTAGAACAATAAGACGTCTTAGAAGTCGAGGGTTGAGAAGAAGAAACAACACGAAATCCATCAAGGGTATGGGTAATCACACGAATTTTTCCACGAGACGAGGCGGCTTTACATTGCTCCTTCGGATTTGCAACGGTGTCACTAGGTAACGAACTCGATGAAGCACCTGAGGCTTTGTTCATAATAGCCGAAAACATCTTTTTTATGTCAATTTGTCCTTGCTCAATCTTCGTGTTTTGAAGTTTCAAAGTATTAGAAAAATCGTTTTTCAAAGTACCAATTTCTCCCTCTAATAGTCTCATATTAGCCTCATTCGTTTTCATGTAATTTTGAAAATCGTTTGACGAACTATTTTGATTTGAATTAAAGTTCCCTTGGTTTTGATTACTTCTTTGAAAATTGTTTTGATTCCCACTTGAAATATTGTTTCCTTGATTATTGTTGTTATCTCAGTTTTGCCAATTTAAAATCCGACCTTGATTATAACCTTGATTTTGATTCGAAAAATTTCCTTGTTGATTATTTCCTTGAAAATTGTTTCGGTTTTGATTCGAAAAATTGTTGCCTTGGTTATAATTGCCTTGTTGTGATGGACCGACGTTATTTTGATTTTGATTAGAAAAATTGTTGTTTAACGCACTCACATTCGACGTTTGGCCATCCGTAGCCGCACACTCGTAATAATTATGTGGTCCACCACAAAAGGTACACGAAACCTCAACCGCTTTCACCGTAGCGGGAGCGTCTTTCTTTTGCATTTCAACGAGAAAAGACGTAAACACATTCGTTAGCTTGTCGACTTTCGCATCAACTCTCTCAATGTCGCGATTAGAACTACTAACATTGGCGAAATTGGCAACACTCAGTGCGTTGCGGAGTTGGTAAACCTTGGATCAATTCTCGATAATCATTTAAGCATCCTTCGGAGTTTTGCACAAAAAGTTGCCAGCGGCGGCGGAATTCAACGAATCTTGTTCTTGAAAACTAAGACCGTTGTAAAACGTATCGATTTGGTGCAACTCGGAAAATCCATGGTGAGGACATTGCCTAAGCAATTCCTTAAAACGATCCCACGCGTCTCTAAAAGATTCATTCGGTTTTTGCTCAAATCTCGTAATTTCATTTTTGAAAATTGTTATCTTAGACGGTGGGAAAAAATGATTAACGAATTTGGAAACGAGATCCTTCCACGTAATTATCGAATTAGGTGGCTATTTCTCGTACCAATCCTTCGCGGCACCATCGAGCGAGTACATAAAAAGCATAAGCTTGACGACATCGGTGTCGACGTTCTTAAACTTGCTCGTGGCTAAAGACGATCAAAATTCCGAATATGGTCGTGAGGATTATCAGGTTCACGACCTCGAAACTTCGTAGCTTGTATCAATGAAAGCATTCCGCTCTTAATCTCAAAATTCTCCACTTCGATAGCGGGAATTACGATCGCCTCTCCATAACCCTCGGTGGGTGCTTGGAGCAATTCCATCATCGAACGATTGTCGGCCATCTCGTCTATGGTCTCTTCAACAACGATATTAGGAACGTCGGTTTCTAATTCTCATCTACGTCGTCGATTCCTTCGATTACAATTGCGTCTATTCGAAGCGTCGCTAGAATTAGAATAATCCTTCGATCTAGTGCACATACAGTAAGCATAGAATGGGTGGTAGCAAAGAAGATTCTTTTTGGGGTTTTTCGATTTTTCAATTTTTTTGGTTTTTGATTGTTTTTTAATTTTTTTGGATTTTTAAATGTATTACGTAGACTCAAATCTACAAATTTCTCCTCGAATCGATTTCTCGATTAAAGGAGCCTCAAAGAATGAAAAAAATCACGTGGAGTGAACGCCTTCGATGACTTTAGAACGTTGGTGGAACACCAAAACGTTCAAGAGGGTTTAATCTTGAAAACAAGCAAATATAATATATGTAGATAATACTTGGGCGGCAAACCCTCGATTATCCCTCTTTCTCAAAACACGCACAAGCAAGCGGGGGAAACGAGGCGGCGCTAAGCACTTAAGAGCCTTTTTGCCTTAGGTCGTGAAATACAACCGCCTTGTACCCACCTTATAGTTTGTGTTTATTGAAATTAAGCCTCACGAGAGTATTTGTCTATTTTACCTTTAAACTTTTGCTTTAGATTTGAATACAATGATCGAGTGATGAAATCCCGAATCAAGGTTGCGTTTTCACTCTTTTGGAGTAGTTGTATATTTATTGTTCTACGTAAGTACAATATAGTAATATATTCACAAGAAAAACAAAAACGACAATGGGATATCTATAATATACTAAATGATTGTTGTGTGTTTAACTTAGGAAAATTAAACACGTTTTATTTTGATACTATAATATAATAAGGAAAAATAATAAAAATGAGTATGTACGTTATATACGCTTTCCAAAAATTGAGAAGCAAAAACGCACTACTCACACAAACACGATAATAATAATGGCTAACACACCTCCCCATCAACGGCGCCAAAAATAGATGTAGGTTTTTATATACATCTTTTAGGAAAAAGAAAGTATAAGGCGGAAAGTATTAATCGAGACGATTTAGGAAAACCGTGAAGGCGAAAATTCCAAGTTCGTTCTCGAAGGAGGTGTGTCAATTAAGTGCGAATTATATAAAATCAAAGTTTGGATTAGTGTCGTTTTTGGTTTAAAAGAGAGAAAATTAAAGACGAACTACGACTACGATTACACTACGACGTAATGACGTAAAACGCGTACGTAAATACGTAAAACGTGACGAAATTTAAAATTAAACCTAAAAATTAATTAAAAACCAAAACTAAGTCTAAAATAATATAAATAAGAATCAAAATTCAATAAATAAATTTTAAAACCTTTTATTAATTAAATATTCAATTTTAAATGCTAATTAAAGCCCTAAAATGAAATATAATTAAGAAAAAGCCCAAAATATTAATTTATTGAACTAATAACTCACTTATATTATTTAAAGACAAAAAAGTATTTTTCCTAAATTTTTAAAACTATTTTTCTAATTTTTAAAGGCTAAAAAAAATTTTAAACTAAAATAATTTTAAAAATTAATAAAATAATGATAAAATAAATTTTATTTTTTCTAAAAATCTTTTTTAACTAAATTAACAAGGGAAAAATGAAAAAGTTAAAAAAAACTAAAAAAATGGCTAAAAACGAAAGTACCCCAAAGTACTCCAAAGTGGAGTACTTCTGTGTTGTCCAAGATCCCACCAGACACAGTCTTGTCCAATATCAGTGTTGTCCGATTTCGGACAACACAAGAAAAAAAACAAAATATGCAGCGTTCTCGGACAACAAAGAGAAATGTTGTTGTATGGTTTTGCAGCTCGTTTTCGCTTGTTTCGAGCTTGTTAGTCAATGTTTTTGGGCACAAACGGCACCCCTACAACCAGTTGGTTGTAGGGAGTCTAACACAAACACAAATATGCAAATACAAACACAATTAAAGCCACAAAATTCACGAAATATCGAGCATATGCAGGGAATTAAGGCTGCTGTGTCTAGAGGCTATATCAGTGGACTTCAACAACAATTAAAAGCCACCAAAAGTCTACCAATCCCTAAGACCAGATGCCTGACCCCTATATCTACCCTAAACTTAAGTACTTACCAAAAACCAAACCTACAAACACACCAAAATCTATCAAATTCACAAAAGTAAAGAAAAAAACTTGGGCTGTGAGTTCTTATATGCTTAAGTAGTGAGCTTATGTGGGATTATTGAACCACCAAATTCTTTCAAGCACCTAAAACGAGCTATGTAAGCCCTTGACTACCCTTCAAGCTATATGTGTGTCAAGTCCAAGCCACCAAGAAAAATTACAAAGCCCCCATACATCCCTGTTTTGATACAGCAACAGAAAAATGGGGCTGCGGGTATTCTTTGGGCAGACATCGAGCTATCTAGGCTAGTTGAACCATCCACAACCTACCGAATCCCAAGTATAGAACTTATGGTGAACTAAAACCTATCACATGGGCACTTATCATGCACCAGCGACACACCACTCAACAAATCATCACTGCTGTCACAAAAACAGTGGTATGGCGATAGGTTGTGGCTTGTTGTTTACTGCGATAGTGGGCTAAACAACCTACTCGAGCTACCAATGTCTACACGACCTAATTGTTTAGACCAATACCTACCCTGGACTACCCTGGATCTATAAGTGGACCAAGTTTCAAACTGCAATGCTCAAGAGAAACGACCCCGAATCAACATGCTGTTGTAATGGGTATAAAATGAACACAATGGGGACTATTTTGATGCTACACTAATCCAAATCCTACACGAGCTAAGCTAAGACCTCAAAATATATTAGACATGTGAAGGAAGCAAGAAACAAGCAATACAAACTCATTTATCGAATAAACAAATATATAAGATGCCTACTGCTGGTATCTAACTATTTTTATGTAGAAACTTGAAATCAATCAACTTGATTTTTTTTACTCTATAATAACGTAACCAAGACTTAAGATTGAACTAAAATTCCTAACCAAGAATACTCAAACCTAAAAGAGAGACTAAGTGTCACTCTTAATCCTTCATAACAATAGATCCAAACACCCTTCAATTTATACTAACCTCAAGATTAACAAAGAGAAACACACAAATGCACCTCGAATCTATTCTAAACTAACATAATTTGTTTCAAATTACAATTAACAAAGAGAAACACATAAATGCACCTCGAATCTATCCTAAACTAGTAGAATTTGTTTCAAATTACACTAGAACACATATGAAACAAGAAAATTATATGCTCAAGAATTAATACACAGATTTCTCAAAACACAAAAATTTCACATCAAGCTCATACACTTAAATCTCTAAGTACAGGGAGTTCCAGACTTACTAGATCTTGCCCCTTGTTCAGGTCAAGAAGTCAATCCGATGCCACAAGCCACACCTTGAGGTTTAGTGGAATGAGTATGCAAACCTTTGTTGGTAGGACTACCACAGTCCTAAAGGTACTAACACGAAAAGTAGAAGAATGGTAGATATATCTTGTGATTCTGTTAAACACAACATCAATTTCAAACAACCTTAGGCTAAGTGATAAACTCTAGTGTCAATAGAGCTTATCAAGGGCTTAGGGTTGTAGTAAGAATAAGCATGAAACAACAAAATGGATCTTTTGTTTAAATATGAAATAAACTTTCAAATGACTTAAAAGAAACAGAAAATTAACAAGTAACAATAACCAAATCTTATACTTTGATTGTCAATCAAATTATAAGACAACTTATTGCTACTTGGGTCCCAAAAATATTGAACAAAAACTTAGTCTTGTAAAAATGATTCTTGTTGACAGGAAATGAAAGTTGAACAGGATTGAAGAACAATTTCAAAATAAACATTACACTACTTAGAACACAGTATGAATTGAAAAATATTTAATAAACTTTAACTATTTTCTATTTAAAATATTTTTACAATAAAACTGGAACAAAGGGGTTGCTACATACCAGCACCTCCTTTTATAATAACTAGAAGATGATTCTAGAAAACTAAGAAATATGCAAATCCTAGCTTAAGATTTCCCGAATCTGCCCTTTTCTTCAAATTTTGAAAATGGTCAATAAAATTCCATGTGAATGATGTTGATGTTATGTAGCTATGAAGATGATCTTGAACCGTTCAAATCACCCTTAGGGACCAAGGAATGCGTATGAGCCGTGGATTTTCTGAGCATTCTTTTGTTTAGAGGTGTAGGGGACCATTGGGTGGGGTCATTTAGTGAGCTGGAGGGGGTTTTGAGATTGGGAATGTGATGGTGATATGTTGAATCACGAATATGGAGTTTTTCAAGACCAGGTTCATGGTAATTAGTGAATGGCTAATTTAGGGTTTATACTGGAAAAATTAAGGGTTTTGATCTGTTAATGAGGTTAGGGGAGGTGTTTAGAGGGAGAGGGATTAAAATAAGTTTCTTTAAATCTCGTTTAACTAAAACTGAGTGGGGGTGATGTGGATGGGTCGGTTTTGGTGGGTTATGGGCTAGTGGATGGGTTTGGTTGGGTATTTTGTAGGTTTGGGTTATATTTGTGGCAACAATGACCCCTGATCTTCCAAAATATGTGCATACAATGTTTTCAACAACATATCTCTATTCTCCTTTGCAATTAACTTTGAAGGAATGACATTTAAGTCCCTCTAATATTCCATAAGCTTGTATCAAGGACCATATATGCAATTTGAGCATTCTTCAAGGGTTAAATTGACAAATCTTGAAACTTTAAGGACCCATATATAATTTTGAGGATTTAAAAGGGCCAAAAGTGACAAGTCTTCAAAAGTTGAGGGACCAATCTTGACAAATCTTCAAAACTTCAAGGGTATTTTTGGAAATTCATTTTTCGGGTCCGGTTCTTTGTGCGGCTTCATTTCCCGTGTTCGTTTTTGCTTGATTCTTGTGATCTTTTGTTGATTTCACGATATCCGTACCTAACATACACAATGAACAAATACAAGCATATTTTTGGGGTATTTTTATGATATTTTAAGCATTTTAAGCCCGATTTGGACGATGAGACTATGTATAATTGCAGTCTCATCACACGTAAACGTAGTTTTTTCTTGATCACGAGGATCGATAGGGATTTGGAAGTAACCGGAAAAACCATCTAAAAAGCAATAGAAATCAATTCCCGCAAGACGCTCCAAAATTTGGTCCATGAAGGGCAAGGGGAAATGGTCTTTTCGAGTGGTGTCATTCAACTTACGATAGTCGACGCACACCCTCCAACCGGTCACGAGTCGAGTTGGAATTAACTCGTTGGCATCGTTTGGCACAACGGTCATTCCTCCCTTCTTAGGGACACAATGAATAGGACTCACCCAAGGGCTATCAGGAATAGGGTAAATCGTTCCCGCGTCAAGGAGTTTTAGAACTTCCTTTTTGATGATGTCGTGAATTTTGGGGTTCACCCTCCTTTGACATTGGATTGCGGGTTTGTAGTCCTCCTCCATAAAGATTTTGTGTGTACAAAATTTGGGATCGACCCCCTTAATGTCGGATAATATGCATACAATTGCCCCTTTGTGGTCCTTTAGAATATCAACAAGTGCGGTTTTCATCATTCGAAAGATCTTTCGCAAGAATAACCGGCAACTTGTCGTCCTCCTCCAGAAATACATATTCAAGGTGAGTAGGTATATCTTTCAACTCAAGGATTGGTGGTTCCTCAATTGAAGATTTGGGCTCGATACTCATAACCTCCTCGGGTGGAGGAAATGGGAACTCATTAAGAAAATCCTTGATAATCGAGAAGTCCTCATCGTTGTCGAGGTCTTCGTCACAAGTACGTGGAACATCAAATTCTTCCAACGTAAAACCACCACCTTCAAATGGAGTGAAGGATGGTGTCGAATTATCAAGAATGGGATCGAGCATAGTGGGATTGCCACTATTTTCATCATCACCAAATCCTAGAACTTCTTGTGAAAATTCCTCGCAAACAACGTCGATCATATCAACGAGGTTTATGGTTGCAACGGAATAAACATGAGAAATTTGAGAATTTTGAGTTGCGTTTATAACATGTTCCTCGTCGTTGAAACGTAAGGTGATCTTTCTAGCATACACGTCGATCAATGCCATAGACGTATCTAAAAACGAACGACCTAAAATAAGAGGAACTTGAGGATCTGTGGGAATATCGACAACGATAAAGTCTACCGGATAATAGAACTTTCCCACTTTCACAAAAACGTCTTCGACCAATCTACATTTGGGAATCGTGGAATGATCGGCCAATTCGATAGACATTAGTGAAGGAGTAAGATTAGGAAGATTGAGCGACTTGAAGATTGCAAGCAGCATTAAGTTCATACTAGCACCAAGATCGTCCAAGGCATATCATTCTTCCATATCTTGGATTTCACATGGAATCAATCATTTACTAGGATCACCGACTTTTTGAGGTATGCGGTTAAAATAAACCGATGAACAACTAGACAATTGTTGCAATTTCTCCTTGTTGTTTAACATACTCTTAAAGTTAGCGGCAAATAGAGGAATCATGACCAAAGCATCGACAAAACGCACATTGAAATGTACGTCATGAAACATTTTTATAAAAAGCTCAAATTGGTAATTGTCGCGCTCTTGACGTTTTTCCTTTCCAAGTCTCGATGCATAGGGCAAAGGTGGTGTGGGTTGAGGCATTGGCATAGCCTTTGGAATCTCGGGTTCCAATTGTGGTAATGGGTCAACCGTAGGTGTGGCATGAGCGGTACTTCGTGGGATTGGGACCTGCTCCTTTTCGACCACCACCTCGGGCTCTTCCTCAACATCCTCCACCGTTGGAGTAATTGGTTGAGGAGTCGGTTCCTTAAATGTCTTACCACATCGTGTGGTAATCACTTTCATCTCTCCCTTAGGGTTCGATATGATGTTGCTAGGAATACTACTCGAAGACGGTTTGCACATTATAGCCTCAAACATGGATGAAATTTTATCCTCAAACATAGATTGCCTCTTATCGGCCTTAAGCATCTCTTGTCTTATTTCATGTTGCTCTTGTTCCATTTTTTGTTGGTTTTGTTGTAACCTAGTTACATTTCCCTCCATTTTGTTTGTATTGATCTTAAGCTCATTTTCTAACTCGTTTTTCAACTCCTTTTTCAATTCATTCTTAAACTCAGATCTTAGGCTAATGATCTCTCTTTGTATGTTGTCAATTCTAGCATCGTTTCCATTTGCGTATTCAACAAATTCATTTGGAAGATCTTTCAAAGTTTGCAAACTCTTGTTGTTGTTTTGAAAATCATTGTTTTGATTTTTGTTTGAAACTTGATTGTTATTAGCCCCTTGATTCCCATAGTTGTTTCCTTTGTAATTGTTTTTGTAACCAACTTGATTGTTTCGATAGCTGTTGTTAGGATTTTGATTTGGAGCAAAACCCGGTGGAGTCATTTGATTAGAGCGAGTAACTTGACCATTTTGGTTGTAAGTTCCCGTGGCCGCGTAGGCACTCGAAGTGTTACCACCGTTGGTAATGCACTCGGAGAAATCATGACCTCCACCACAATACATACATGAAACCTCAGCCGCTTTAGCCATAGCGGGAGCACTTTGTTCACCAACTTTGATTCAATTAAAAGACCTTTAAGCTTATCAAAGATTTTTTTTTCCAAGTTTTCCTCAATTTGGTAAGCATCGATGGTATTGGACAATGAAGGTAAAGCCGAAAACGAAGCCTTACGAACACTCGATGTGGTACGAGGACTATACACCTTAGATCTATTCTCGATAATCAACAATGCTTCCTCAACCGTTTAACACAAAAAATTACCACCCGCGGTGACATTAAGATAACCCCTTTCATGATCATTCAAACCATTGTAAAACGTGTCAATTTGATGCAAGTCGGAAAAACCGTGATGAGGACACTCATGTAACATTTCCTTAAACCGATTCCAAGCCGTAGATAAACTCTCATTAAATTCTTGTGAAAATTTTTAAATTTCGTTTTTCAAATGCGTAGTCTTAGAGGGTGGGAAAAATTGGTTCACAAATTTTGAAACGAGATCCTTCCACGTCAATATAGAATTGGGTGGCTCTTTCTCTAACCAAATTTTAGCGGGCCACGCTAAGGAATACAGAAAAAGCATCATCTTAATCGAATCATTAGCAACGTCCTTAAACTTGCAAGTGGCGGTAAGACGATTGAATTGGCGTATATGGTTGTGCGGGTTGTCCTTTTCATCACCACGGAATTTGTTGTTTTGGATCATTAACAACAAACCCGTTTTCACTTCAAAATTGTCCACAAGGATGGCGGGAATCACAATAGCCTCTCCATAACCCTCGGTGGGTGCTTGAAGTAACTCCATCATAGTAAGATTCGCCATGGTTGGTTCTTCTTCTACGATAGGTTCGTAATAGGAGAGTCCTCACTTGAAAGATTAAGTGTGGTCTCCTTTCGGTTTTTTCGTTTACGTGCACGTCTTGCTTGATTACGAGTAAGCATAAACGTCACGTACAACGTGGGGATGAGCAAAGAAGATTATTTTTGGTGTTTTTAATTTTTCTAATTTTTTTGTGGTTTTTTTTATTTTATTTACCTTTTTTGGATTTGGTGAATGTATTAAGTAGACAAAAATCTACAAATCTCTCCTCAAATCAAATCTCTTGATTAAAGGATCCTCAAGGAATGAAAACAATCACGTGAAGTGAACGCCTTCGATGACTTTAGAACGTTGGTGGAACACCAAAACGTTCAAGAGGGTTTAATCAAATGAAACCAAGAAAATATATATGATACTTAGATAATACTTTGGTTGGCAAACCCTCGATTAGAACTTTTTATCTAAACAAACACAAGCAAGCGGGGAAATGAGGCGGCGCGAAGCACTTAAGAGCCTTTTTCCTTAAGGTATATTTTATAATACCCGCCTTATACCCACCTTATAGTTTGTGTTTGTCAAAATTAAGCTTCAGAAAGTAATTATCTATTTTACCTTTTTTTCTTGTTTGAGATTCGAATACAATGATTGAGTAATGAACTCCCAATCAAAGTTGTGTTTTCACACTTTTGGAGTACTTGTAAATTTATTGTTCTACGTATACAATATAGTAATATTCACACAAAAAACGAAAAACCGATAATACGTATTCGTAGAGTGCTACTAATACAAATAGCTATTATGGCTAGTATAAAAACAACAATTGTTCAAATCAAAACACAACACGCCTCCCCGGCAGCGGCGCCAAAATGATAGTGGTAGTAATAGGTCTTTTAGGAAAAAGAACGTAATTAGGGCAAGCGTTAACAAAGTGATTTAGGAAAACCACAAGTAAATGACCCAAAGTGGGGATCGTTCTCAAGGAGGCTTGTGTTTTGTGTTAAGAATTGATTAATGATGTGATTATAATTTATGAAGAAAAGAAAAGGAGAAAAGAGATGAGAAAGGGATGACGGTTACGATTATGAATTACACTAAGACGAAGTTGCACACGTAAAACCGTAAAAAGTGATTAACTTTAGAAATTACCTTAAAAATTCCTAGAAAATTGCAATAAATCCTAAATAATGTAATTAGAGTTTACAAAATTTTTAAAAAGCCCAAAATGAGATTTTTCACTTTGTAAATCTCTAAAATACTTTAACAAAATTTAAAAATATTTTTGAAAATTTTAAAATCAAATAAAACTATTTAAAAACAATTAAAAACTAATATGACTTAAATTAATTCTAAAAATTAATTAAATGATCCTAAAATTAATCTAAAAACTTTAAAATTCCTAACTTAATGTATTTGAACTAGGAAAAATGAAAAACTTGCAAAATCTAAATTTTAATTTTTAATAATAAAATAATAATAAAATAATATTAAAAATCCAAAATTTATAAAAAATCTAAGAAGTTGCAAACTAGTTTATTTTAACCTAATAAACACAGAAATAAACTTGAAATTACCAAAATACCCATAATGGGCCTTAAAATGGGCTTAAAGAAAAAGCAGATACTTAATGGGCAGAAATTAGGCCCAATAAGAAAAAGTCAACCAAATAAGCCCAAAACTTCCTATCTGACTCAAAATTTGATTTTAAACACAAAACTCTGAAGGCCCAAAAGCTAAAAATGTGCTTATCACAGCTTAATAAGTCAACAGTTTATTCTTAATGGGCTTTTTGGCCCATTAAGCCATAAGCTAATGCCATAAGCTCTAATTTGACACACAAGCTTCTTTTGAGTTACCAGAGAGATCTGTGAAAAGAAATTTTGAATAAGCCCAAGAAATAACCGTGAAATAAGCAAAAGCTCTCTTCACAAAACGACAAAATAGTTGTTTTTGAGTTCTAGGCTACCTCAAGTGCTGATTCAACTTGCAAAAGGTTTTAGATGACTTAATTAAGCAAAATAATCAAAAAGTTTTCCAATAAGCATACTGAATAAGCTAGAATAAGCAAATAAGCACTTATGTAAAAGTCAAATTATTTGGTTTTCTAGTCAAACTTAAAAGTCAAACCCTAATATGTTCTAGATCAAATCAATGGGTCAAATAAGGAAGATCTATCACAAAAATAAGTTGTTGCAAGTATGGATAAGCCAAAATGGCTTATGGATAAGTTGTTGATCAAATAACACTAGCAGTGGCTAGTGATGAGACTGCATTTATACATGGTCTCATCGTCCAAATCGGCCTTAAAATGCATAAAATATCATAAAATAAACCAAATATATGCTCGTGTTTGTTACTTGTGTATTTTTAGGTACGGATATTGAGGAATTGGCAAAAGATCACAAGAATCATTCAAAAACGAACACGGGAAACGAAGTCGCACAATGAACCGGGCCCAAGTTTGGAATTTTGCAAAAAGACCCTTGAAGAATTGAAGATTGGCAACAATGGCCCCTCATCTTTGAAGAACTTGTCACATTTGACCCTCAAAATATCAAATGTACAAGAATGGTCCTTAATGTTTGAAGATTATACAAGATCAGCCCTTGGAAAATCAAGAAAATACAAAAGGAGCCCTTGGATAAAGTTTTTAAAGGTTTTGTGCCACTTTTGACAAGTTGTCAAAAGTTGACAAAGGCAAATGGGGCGTTGATGGGATTTTATTACAACTTGAACAAAAGATGAAACTTTGGGGGGTTATTTGGGCCAGACATTGAAACTTAAACCTCCCACTCACCACACGACACGTCACCCCATTAAACCATCCCACCAATCACGTGCCACCCTCATTCCATGTCATCTTCCACTAATCTTTTTGAATTAACTGATTTAATTTAATCAGTTAAGTTTGGAGGTAAACGTTTTTTTTAAAACCTAATTATCCTAAACTAAATCAATCACCTCCTGTTTATCCATCTTCATCACATAAACCCTAAAACAACCCAGTTCTAATCACCCTCATTTCTAACCTAAATCCCAATTAAGATAAGGGTTTTTACTTCCTACCCCACTCCCAACACACCCCACAACCCAGAAAATGACCCCTCCACCTTTTGTCCCCTCCCCTGCTACACCCATCACATGACATCTGACCAAATGAACGCCCCACAAGCATCCCTTTGTTCCCAAGGATAAATAAACGTCCAAGATCATTTTATCAATCTGTCATCTAGTACAAGCTCACATGAAGGCCAATTTTGACCAAGATTCTTCAAGCAAAGACCAAGGGCAGCATTGGAATTTTAGTTGCTAGGGTTTAGTGACCTAGAATGTTCTCTCAGTTAGTATTTAAAGGGCATTCGCATGTGAATGCACCTTTGTTCCAGTTTTAAGCTTTTTTCACTTGTAATTCCTTTTTAAGAAAATAAAAGTTTGGTGTTTGTTAAATGCAAGTGTAATTCCTTTTTAGGTTTTTTAAAAGTTGTGTGTAGTGATATAAGCTTAAGCTGAGTTCCATCTTCATTGTTTAAACACTTTGAGTGTTTATTGTTTCAAAAAGGTTTTTAAGATAAATTTTTCAAGTTTCTGAAAATCCAAGAATTGTGAAGTGAAAGTGGAACAATTTTTGGATTTTGTGACTTGTTTTGAGAAGAGTTAAAGGTTTGAAGGATTTTTGAAAAGGTTTTAAGTTTTCAGAAAAATCAGAAAAGTGCATATTCTTGTGTTTGTTCTTGATTTGCAGGTTTTTGTTGATGAGTTTGTTGATTTGTTGATTGAGTTCAGCACCAACCCCAGTTGGTAGGAGGTGACAAAGCTGTCACAAGGGACTTGGATGTAAGTCCCTAGGGTAAAAATCAGTCCCCTTTCATTTTTTTTAGTTTTAATGATGGTTTAAGTGATTTTGGTGAATTATGCATGAAATGTGTTTATATGTGCTTGAATGAAGTTCATTTGGTAGTTAATGCATGTTAGATGCTATATGAATCATTTTGAGTGAGTTTGAAAAGGTTTTGATTTGAAAAAGTGTAAAACTAAAATTTAAAGGGGTGTTTGGATTTATGTTTTAGCAGGGTATAAAATCATTGATTGTGTTTCAAAACGTGTTAGAGCTATTGGATAGGTTTGAGATAAGTTGCTTGCTAGTTAGGTTATCATTTGGTGCAAGTTTTAAGCTAGTTGTGAGTTTAAAAAGGGAAATAGCATAGCAAAGTTGCATATGTCACTTTCTGTCTGATTTACATGAACTGGTATGCTTAGATCTTGTAATTCTGATAAGTGATAGGGTGTTCTAAGATTTGAGATTGATTGCAAGTTGATTGGTGAGCTTGTATGCAAAAATTTGGAGGCTGAATCTCATTTGTGTGCATTTGCTAAGCTTAATCAAACCACCAGACCTCACTTTTGTCACAGCAACTCTCATTTGCTTGACTTGGGCTATTTGTGAAGTATTTTTGTGCTAAGTGTTTGATTATTGTTTGATCTTGACTCCCTATACTCCCAAGAGTATAGGGGTGCCTTGTTTATCCAAAAACATCCACAAGAAAAGCAAAAATCCAAGCTCCTCTTGGTTTCAAAATTTTACAAGTAATGCTACACTTGTTCATCAGAAACAAGTACAGACCTGGCCACGTTTTGGTCATTATATGACTTAATCTTGGGTAAGATTTGAGTTGGATTGTGTTTTTCTAGCCTACTAGTGTCTCTGATTAAGCTTTTAAAAAAAAAAAAAAAAGAAAAGTTTTGCAAAAACAACACCCGCACTGGACTCGAACCCTTGACCTGCAGCTCAGGAGTAAAGGGCCTTACCAGTGATCTAGATGCGTTTTTCTGTTAACCTTTCATTTCAAGTGTTATTTAAGGTGTGTTTGAGTTTGTGCTTGTTTAATAAACCGTAGCTTATTTTCATCTTTCTAGCTTATTTGCTCAGCTTTTTAGCTTCTTATCATTTTTCCTAGGATTATAATAGAGTTTAGGATTTTTCTGTTTAAAAATTTTATTTTTCCTTTTATTTAATTAATTAATAGGATTATTTTTAGTTTTATATTTAGAAAGTCTTAAAAAAAATATTAAACAGTAATAAAAAAATACAAAAAAATAGTTTTTAGGTTTTAATTCTTATTTTTGAGGTTTACATATCAAAAAGTTTTCAAAAACTTTAATTTTTAATTTTATTTAATTTTAGGGTTTTTAGACAACTTTAAAAATTAATATAAAATTAATTAAGAGGTTTTAGAAGCTTTAATTTACATTTTCTTCTTAGTTAGAATATTTAGGATTTTTGAGAATTTTTTAGAATTTATTTAAGAACTTTTAATTTTTTAGATTATTTTAATATTATTTTATTCATAAAAATAAAAAGTTTTATTTTTAACTTTTTTTCATTTTTCCTAGATTCTAGACATTAAAATAGGACCTTTTTCACTTTCCAAATAATTTTTAGGCTTTTCAATTAATTTTTAGAATTAATTTAAGATTTAATAGATTTTAATAGTTTTTTAGTGTTTAAAAATAGTTTAATTTGGTTTTAAAATTTTTTAAAATAGTTTTTAGCTTAATTAGGTCATTTTTGAGGTTTACAAACTATTAAATCTTGTTTAGGGCTTTTTAATATTTAAAAGTGAATTTTAGGGCTTTAATTAGCATTAAAAAGTCATTATTAAATTAATTAAAAGGTTTTGGCAAGTTTGGATTTTTTGTAAACTCTTAGAATATTATTTGGGATTTTTAGTAATTTTTAGGAATTTTTAGGTTAAAATTTTAAATTTTGCACTTTTTTTACGTTCTACGTCGTAACTTTCTAGTAGTGTTTTTGCCTTATTTTTTCTATTTTTTTCGTCTTCGTCATTTTCTCTTCTTTTCTTCTCATTAATAATCAAAAAACATAATCAATCATTCATTACACAACGCACTCGAGAGAACGATCCCCATCAAGGGTCATAACTTGTGGTTTTCCTAAACCACTCGTTAATACTTACCGCTTTTACCTTGTTTTCCTAAACAAGTGTGAATTTACTACAATCATTTTTGGCGCCGCTGCCGGGGAGGCGTGTTGTGTTTTGATTGAACAATTGTTGTTTTTCTATATTAGCCATAATAGTATTTGTATTAATAGCACTCTATTAATACGTATTATCGTTTTTCGGTTTTTGTGTGAATATTATTACTATATTGTATACGTAGAACAATAAATACACAAGTACTCCAAATACGTGAGCAATCACAACCTTGATTCGGGATTTCATCACTCGATCATTGTATTCGAATCTCAAACCAAAGAAAAAGGCAAAAATAGATAAATACTTTCGTGAAGCTTAATCTTGATAATACAAACTATAAGGTGGGTATAAGGCGGTTGTATTTCACAACCTAAAGGAAAAAGGCTCTTAAGTGCTTCGCGCCGCCTCGTTTCCTCCGCTTGCTTGTGCGTATTTGATTTTGAGAGTGAATCGAGGGTTTTGCCGCCCAAAGTATTACTACATATCATATATATTTTCTTGGTTTCATATTGATTAAACCCTCTTGAACGATTTGGTGTTCCACCATCGTTCTAAAGTCATCGAAGGCGTTCACTCCACGTGATCGTTTTCATTCCTTGAGGCCTTTTTAATCAAGAAATTTGATTAGTGAGGAGATTTGTGGACTCATTGTCTACTTAATATATTCACCAATTCCAAAAAAAGTTAATACAATCCAAAACCACAAAAAAAATTGAAAAAACACAAAATACCAAAAAGAATCTTCTTTGCTCGTCTCCACGTTGTACGTGACGTTTATGCTCACTCGTAATCAAGCAAAACGTGCACGTAGACGCAAGAACAAAACTCCTACTAAGACTTATTCTAGTGAGGAGTCTCCAAGTGAGGAACCTATTGTAGAACAAGAAGCTATCATGGCTAATCGTACTATGATGGAGTTGCTTCAAGCACCCACCGAGGGTTTTGGAGAGGCCATTGTGATTCCCGCCATCCTTGCGGAGAACTTTGAGATCAAAACGGGTTTAATGTCTATGCTTCAAGCAAACAAGTTTCACGGTCACGAAAAAGACAACCCACATTATCACATTAGGCAATTTAATCGTCTCACCGCGACAAGCAAGTTTAAGGATGTACCACACGATGCCATTAAGATGATGTTGTTTCCTTACTCGTCAGATGGACCCGCCAAGATTTGGCTTGAGAAAGAACCGCCGAATTCGATTTTGACATGGGCCGATCTCGTGTCTAAATTTGTGAATCAATTTTTTCCACCATCTAAGACAACACATTTGAAAAACGAGATTTCACGTTTTACACAAAGACCAAATGAAAGTTTTTCAATGGCTTGGGAAAGGTTTAAAGAAATGTTACATGAATGTCCACACCATGACTTTTCCGAATTGCATCAAATTGACACTTTTTATAATGGGCTTAATGAACATGAACGAGATTATTTAAATGCCGCCGCGGGTGGTAATTTTTTGTGCAAAACGACCAATGAGGCTTTGAAAATCATAGAAAATAGGTCTAAGGTCTATAGCCCTCGTAACACACCGAGTGTTGCCAATTTGGGCTCGTCATCGTCTCGTTCCATTAATGCCTTGCAAGATGAAGCAAATGAGGAGAATCGGTTTTTCGATAGGTTTTCGACTCTTATGTCTCATTGGAAAGCTCAAGAAGCTTCAAACACCGCTTCGGTTAAAGCGGTTGCTAAGAGTTGTATTTCATGTGGTGGAGCTCATGATTTTTCCGAGTGCATTACCGCGGATGGTAACACTTCGAATGCTTTTGTAGCCACGGGAACTTATAACCAAATCGGTCAAGGTTCTCGTTCAAATCAAGCTCCACCCAATCAAAATGCTAATAATTATCGAAACAACAATCAAGGTGGAAATTACCAAGGAAATCAAAGAAACTATAACAAAGGTAATTACCAAAGTGGAAATGGGCAAATTTCAAACCAAAACCAAAACCGTGATTTTCAAACTAATGCCCAAGGTTTTCAAAACGATCACACCAAAAATCTTCAAGGAGAATTTTTGAATTATGCTAAGGCTAATGATGCTAAGTTTGATAATATGCAACGTGAAATTGTTAGCTTAAGATCCGAGTTGAAAAACGAGCTTAAAAACGAACTTGCTAATGAACTTAAAACTCATGCTAATAAAATGGAAGGAAATGTCACACGACTCCAACAAAATCAACAAAAAATGGAGCAAGGACAACATGAGATTAAGCAAGAGTTGTTAAAAGCGGATGCTAGGCAATCTAAGTTTGAAGACCGTATGGCTAAAATGTTTGAAGCTATCATGTGTAAGCCCTCTTCTTCGGGTGGTCTTCCTAGTGATACCATCGTAAACCCGAAAGGAGAATTGAAGGTTATTACCACTCGTAGTGGTAAAACTTTCAAAGAACCCATTTCTCGTCCAAGTACTTCTATGGAGAAGGAAAAAGAGAAAGAACCCGAGGTTGTGGTTGAAAAGGAGCACATTACAAGCCCACGAAGTACCGCTCAAACCACACCTACGGTTGAACCAATACCCATCATGGAACCCGAGATTCCAAGGCCGATGCCTATGCCTAATTTGCCCCAACCCACACCACCTTTACCCTACCCTTCAAGACGAGACAAGGAAAAGGCACAAGAACGAAATAATTATCAATTTGAACTTTTTATGAAAATGTTTCGTGACTTGCATTTTAATATAAGTTTTGCCGACGCCTTAGTCATGATGCCTCGATTTGCCGCGAACTTCAAAAGTATGTTGAATAACAAAGAGAAATTGCAAAAATCGTCTAGTTGTTCTTCGGTTTTTCTAAGCCGCATACCTCAAAAAGTCGGTGATCCTGGAAAGTTTTTAATCCCATGTGCTATCCAAGACATGGAAGAATGCTACGCCTTGGCCGATCTTGGTGCTAGTATTAATTTGATGCCTCTTGAGATTTTTAAATCGCTCAATCTTCCAAATCTCACTCCTTCAAGAATGTCAATCGAAATGGCCGATCATTCTACGATTCTAGCTTGTGGAGTTGCCGAGGACGTCTTTGTGAAAGTTGGGAAATTCTATTATCCCGTGGACTTCATTGTTGTTGATATTCCCATCGATCCTAAAGTTCCGTTAATTTTAGGTCGATCTTTTTTGGATACCTCGAGAGCACTTATCGATGTGCATGCAAGGAAAATCACTCTTCGTTTCAATGAGGAAGAACTCGTCATTAATGCAACCCAAAACTCCACTCTTTCTCATGTTTATTCTATCACATCTTTGTACAATGTCGATCCCATCAAAAACATTTGTCAAAAGATTTCAAATAGAGTTTTAGGAGTTGATAAAAATGAAGTTCCGTCCCCTCCGCCGATGGAGGTTAAGAGTGTTAAGCCTATGATTCCAATCTCGAGTGATTCTTCGGATGATGAATACGTTGATCCCGATGGGGAGGTTTTCTTTGTTGACAAAAGATTTGAAAACTTACCACCACCCAAACCAAAAAGATTTCAAAATGTGAGAATTTTTAGTGTGACTAACATTGCTTTAGATACACCAAATATTTTTGACATAATCAAATCGGGTTTTCACAAGGAGAGTGTTAAAGATGAAAAAGGAAAAGATTTTGAATTTAATTTAAAAGATTTTTCTACAATTCTAACTCCGTCATCACCGCGTGTCTTGAGTACTACAAGCTCGTCTTCTCCTTTTGACGATGCTTTGTGTGGACCTAGTGTGGGGGAAGCCCCTTATGTTCCCTTCCCTTTCTCCACCGAGGACGAGATATTTGATCCTGGAATTGCTTATATAGGGAAATCTCGGTCTTCCACCGATGCAATAAATGGAAAATCTTTTCATTTGATTGGTGCGAGTCTACCTCGAGTAGCTCAATGTTTTGCCTTACCCATTGTCCCACCCTTCTATTTCTTCTCTCCTATTTTCTTCTATCCCATTGGGATTTGTGTTGGAGTTGTGTTGTCTCGTCTTTCATCCGAAAACGAGGACGCTATCTTTGACCCCGGTATACGTTTATCGGATTTTTAAAGTACTCCACGTACTTTTGGGCCTTGTTTATCATGTAAGCCCCACCAAAAATTGACCAAACCATGATTATCCCTAAATGATCACATTTATGGGGATTCGAGTCGAGCTTTTGACTCGGTTATCAAAAACAAGGTGCCTCGTGGGGGAGACCCATGCTTATCCATGTACATATTATTGCTTTCTAATTAGTGTAATGTGAGGGGATTTGTACCCTTCCAACCTTTGTTCCGTGGTTGTTTGTGAATTGTGTCTTTTAGATCATCATCTTCACGATTGGAGCCTCTCGTGTTTGTTCATGGGAGCACTCGATCGTTTGCGTTGGAGGCCATTCCCAATATCCATATGATATATCCTTTTATGTTCTAACCTTAGGTTTTTAGCACACTTCATAAACGGCTTTAAACTTATTGGTTACACCCTTTCCATGCTAGATTAGGCATTCGACTACGTCTCTAGTATGGGGGTGTTTGCACCCCTAGACTCGAAACATTGAGGACAATGTTTAACTTTAGTATGGGGGGGTGAATAGATACTTGCCTTGCCAAACCTTCACGCTTTCCAAAGTTTATCGTTTTGTTTATCGTTTTTCTTACAAAATAAGGCTAAAAATGGCCAAATTTTAAAAATTTTCTCATGTTTTATAAGTGTTTAAGACACGAATGTAGATTTTCCGATGGCGAGAATAAGAGTAATTTTTGACTCGACCGTGCGTGTTGAGCAATTAGCTTTGATTCCTTAACTACATATTAGGCTAAGTCTCTTAAATGAGGACGAGAAATGATAGAGTTAATTATAAGTTACTATGCTAAACGTAGAGTACTCGTATTCTTTCAAAAACTCATGTGTTCTCGTTGTTTGCTTATTCTCCCTTCGCTTGTAAATATTTTTTGCTTAATAAATATTGACTTAACGGTTTAGTTTTGATTGTTGGGTTTCTAGTCTTTTCTAGTAGCTTCCGTGTAATTAAATTGGGAAGACATTAAGGTATCGCCAGCGTCACGGTTTTGAAGTATTGGCACCCTAATAATCGAAAGCTTCACCCAATAATAAGATTTCAAGTGCTCACCTAAATCTAGCAAACAATTTGAAGCCCCACAAGGCCTAAAATCTATGCAAAATTGAAAGTGAATTAAGCCTTAATCTTCGAAGCTTTAAAGATCCAAAATTCGCTTTAGCGTGAGGATATACGTCTTTGGCTAATAAAACCACCGATGAGGCGGATAATAAAAGGCAAGGCAAGACCGAAGTCATAATAAAAGCTTCATGGCGAAGTTGAATAAAAGATGGAGGTAAACCAAAGATAATAAGGTCCTTCCGTTAGGGGGCGTATAAAAGTCTTGGTAATAAGTCTCATGTTCAAAACCGTTATAAAACCGTGTTTATCGATTCTTTTTGTCAACTTAATTTTTTGACATCGTCGTCTATTAGGAGGGGTTATTGATTTGATGGTCTTGGTTACACCGTTAGGACTCTATTTTTAGACCTAAATCTCTATTATCGCATAAGTCAATGATGAATCCTCGTGATCATTAAGACATAATAAAATATAAGAGATACAACTTAGGAATAATGGGAGAATAAGTACGTGATTAGGGCATATGAGTAGTGTTAGCATTACTAACTTATAATGACAATGATCTCGTTGCACGCTTGGCATGGAATTAAGGTGAAAATCGAGGACGACGAAATTATTTCTAACGAAGCATTCACGTGTTCTTATTCTATGAACCTAAACGTCCCATTTTGCGATGAAAATCATGCATTATGTCTAAAACGCAAGTAGTAGCAATAGTAGTAATGTAGCTAGTTATCATTTCAATAAAGTGAATAAAATTAAATTTTGGAGATGCTTTGATACTTTATTCTAGCATTGCGTGAGGGCACGGCAATGGTTTAGTATGGGGGAGTGATGAGACTGCATTTATACATGGTCTCATCGTCCAAATCGGCCTTAAAATGCATAAAATATCATAAAATAAACCAAATATATGCTCGTGTTTGTTACTTGTGTATTTTTAGGTACGGATATTGAGGAATTGGCAAAAGATCACAAGAATCATTCAAAAACGAACACGGGAAACGAAGTCGCACAATGAACCGGGCCCAAGTTTGGAATTTTGCAAAAAGACCCTTGAAGAATTGAAGATTGGCAACAATGGCCCCTCATCTTTGAAGAACTTGTCACATTTGACCCTCAAAATATCAAATGTACAAGAATGGTCCTTAATGTTTGAAGATTATACAAGATCAGCCCTTGGAAAATCAAGAAAATACAAAAGGAGCCCTTGGATAAAGTTTTTAAAGGTTTTGTGCCACTTTTGACAAGTTGTCAAAAGTTGACAAAGGCAAATGGGGCGTTGATGGGATTTTATTACAACTTGAACAAAAGATGAAACTTTGGGGGGTTATTTGGGCCAGACATTGAAACTTAAACCTCCCACTCACCACACGACACGTCACCCCATTAAACCATCCCACCAATCACGTGCCACCCTCATTCCATGTCATCTTCCACTAATCTTTTTGAATTAACTGATTTAATTTAATCAGTTAAGTTTGGAGGTAAACGTTTTTTTTAAAACCTAATTATCCTAAACTAAATCAATCACCTCCTGTTTATCCATCTTCATCACATAAACCCTAAAACAACCCAGTTCTAATCACCCTCATTTCTAACCTAAATCCCAATTAAGATAAGGGTTTTTACTTCCTACCCCACTCCCAACACACCCCACAACCCAGAAAATGACCCCTCCACCTTTTGTCCCCTCCCCTGCTACACCCATCACATGACATCTGACCAAATGAACGCCCCACAAGCATCCCTTTGTTCCCAAGGATAAATAAACGTCCAAGATCATTTTATCAATCTGTCATCTAGTACAAGCTCACATGAAGGCCAATTTTGACCAAGATTCTTCAAGCAAAGACCAAGGGCAGCATTGGAATTTTAGTTGCTAGGGTTTAGTGACCTAGAATGTTCTCTCAGTTAGTATTTAAAGGGCATTCGCATGTGAATGCACCTTTGTTCCAGTTTTAAGCTTTTTTCACTTGTAATTCCTTTTTAAGAAAATAAAAGTTTGGTGTTTGTTAAATGCAAGTGTAATTCCTTTTTAGGTTTTTTAAAAGTTGTGTGTAGTGATATAAGCTTAAGCTGAGTTCCATCTTCATTGTTTAAACACTTTGAGTGTTTATTGTTTCAAAAAGGTTTTTAAGATAAATTTTTCAAGTTTCTGAAAATCCAAGAATTGTGAAGTGAAAGTGGAACAATTTTTGGATTTTGTGACTTGTTTTGAGAAGAGTTAAAGGTTTGAAGGATTTTTGAAAAGGTTTTAAGTTTTCAGAAAAATCAGAAAAGTGCATATTCTTGTGTTTGTTCTTGATTTGCAGGTTTTTGTTGATGAGTTTGTTGATTTGTTGATTGAGTTCAGCACCAACCCCAGTTGGTAGGAGGTGACAAAGCTGTCACAAGGGACTTGGATGTAAGTCCCTAGGGTAAAAATCAGTCCCCTTTCATTTTTTTTAGTTTTAATGATGGTTTAAGTGATTTTGGTGAATTATGCATGAAATGTGTTTATATGTGCTTGAATGAAGTTCATTTGGTAGTTAATGCATGTTAGATGCTATATGAATCATTTTGAGTGAGTTTGAAAAGGTTTTGATTTGAAAAAGTGTAAAACTAAAATTTAAAGGGGTGTTTGGATTTATGTTTTAGCAGGGTATAAAATCATTGATTGTGTTTCAAAACGTGTTAGAGCTATTGGATAGGTTTGAGATAAGTTGCTTGCTAGTTAGGTTATCATTTGGTGCAAGTTTTAAGCTAGTTGTGAGTTTAAAAAGGGAAATAGCATAGCAAAGTTGCATATGTCACTTTCTGTCTGATTTACATGAACTGGTATGCTTAGATCTTGTAATTCTGATAAGTGATAGGGTGTTCTAAGATTTGAGATTGATTGCAAGTTGATTGGTGAGCTTGTATGCAAAAATTTGGAGGCTGAATCTCATTTGTGTGCATTTGCTAAGCTTAATCAAACCACCAGACCTCACTTTTGTCACAGCAACTCTCATTTGCTTGACTTGGGCTATTTGTGAAGTATTTTTGTGCTAAGTGTTTGATTATTGTTTGATCTTGACTCCCTATACTCCCAAGAGTATAGGGGTGCCTTGTTTATCCAAAAACATCCACAAGAAAAGCAAAAATCCAAGCTCCTCTTGGTTTCAAAATTTTACAAGTAATGCTACACTTGTTCATCAGAAACAAGTGCAGACCTGGCCACGTTTTGGTCATTATATGACTTAATCTTGGGTAAGATTTGAGTTGGATTGTGTTTTTCTAGCCTACTAGTATCTCTGATTAAGCTTTTAAAAAAAAAAAAAAAGAAAAGTTTTGCAAAAACAACACCCGCACTGGACTCGAACCCTTGACCTGCAGCTCAGGAGTAAAGGGCCTTACCAGTGATCTAGATGCGTTTTTCTGTTAACCTTTCATTTCAAGTGTTATTTAAGGTGTGTTTGAGTTTGTGCTTGTTTAATAAACCGTAGCTTATTTTCATCTTTCTAGCTTATTTGCTCAGCTTTTTAGCTTCTTATCATTTTTCCTAGGATTATAATAGAGTTTAGGATTTTTCTGTTTAAAAATTTTATTTTTCCTTTTATTTAATTAATTAATAGGATTATTTTTAGTTTTATATTTAGAAAGTCTTAAAAAAAATATTAAACAGTAATAAAAAAATACAAAAAAATAGTTTTTAGGTTTTAATTCTTATTTTTGAGGTTTACATATCAAAAAGTTTTCAAAAACTTTAATTTTTAATTTTATTTAATTTTAGGGTTTTTAGACAACTTTAAAAATTAATATAAAATTAATTAAGAGGTTTTAGAAGCTTTAATTTACATTTTCTTCTTAGTTAGAATATTTAGGATTTTTGAGAATTTTTTAGAATTTATTTAAGAACTTTTAATTTTTTAGATTATTTTAATATTATTTTATTCATAAAAATAAAAAGTTTTATTTTTAACTTTTTTTCATTTTTCCTAGATTCTAGACATTAAAATAGGACCTTTTTCACTTTCCAAATAATTTTTAGGCTTTTCAATTAATTTTTAGAATTAATTTAAGATTTAATAGATTTTAATAGTTTTTTAGTGTTTAAAAATAGTTTAATTTGGTTTTAAAATTTTTTAAAATAGTTTTTAGCTTAATTAGGTCATTTTTGAGGTTTACAAACTATTAAATCTTGTTTAGGGCTTTTTAATATTTAAAAGTGAATTTTAGGGCTTTAATTAGCATTAAAAAGTCATTATTAAATTAATTAAAAGGTTTTGGCAAGTTTGGATTTTTTGTAAACTCTTAGAATATTATTTGGGATTTTTAGTAATTTTTAGGAATTTTTAGGTTAAAATTTTAAATTTTGCACTTTTTTTACGTTCTACGTCGTAACTTTCTAGTAGTGTTTTTGCCTTATTTTTTCTATTTTTTTCGTCTTCGTCATTTTCTCTTCTTTTCTTCTCATTAATAATCAAAAAACATAATCAATCATTCATTACACAACGCACTAGCCTCCTCGAGAGAACGATCCCCATCAAGGGTCATAACTTGTGGTTTTCCTAAACCACTCGTTAATACTTACCGCTTTTACCTTGTTTTCCTAAACAAGTGTGAATTTACTACAATCAGCTAGCAATAGGGGAAAGGAGTTCCTACTGCTTGACATTCTTAACTTTTTGTCTTATGTGACTTTTTGTTGGATTCAAGTTAAGCAAAGGCACCCAAGTAATCAGTGGATCACAAGAAGTCAATAACAACAATAAAATCACAAATTCACCAAGCCAATTAGTACAGTTTAATCAAAACATCCACAGATATGCACCAGACATGAACAATATGCAGTTTTCAACCAATAAGAAGTTTAAGCAAGAATAAGCCAACCAAACTTCACCAAATGCATACACAAGTTATAAATAATTCAAATGAACATAAATAAACTAGTTTCATGCACTGATTCAAAGTTTAAAGCAAGATTCAAGCAAATGAATGTTACTGATGAACACAAAACAAGCAGATTTGATACTTTGTTGATATACTTGACCACACGACCAGATTCAAACCCTCGAATCTTCTTAACAGGTTATAATAACTATGTTTAATCACTTGTTGTCCCTAAGCATGCATACAAATTAAGTGTTTCCAAAGTCTTAGGTCAAAATAAACAGATTTCCAACTTTTATAGCACAATCAAGATTTTGATGTTTAAAAGCCAAGAACTTGCAGCAAATAGCAAACAACCAAGTATATATCAAATACCAACATAAATGAACAACAAACACTAACTCAAATCTAATTTGTAAGCTTAAACAGATTAACCCAAACACCCCTTTCACTTTTTAAATCCAAATTGAACATAGCAAATGTGTGATTTAGTGTTACGCAAGCCCAATCTAACACAATAACAACAATATTATGCAGTATCAAGTAATTTTAAGCCACAAAAACAACAAGTACAATAGCAGAACACAAATTCACCAAAAATTAAGTATTTTATCAGTTTTTTGAGAAAAAGACTCAAACCTCATGAATGTACATCCACACTCACGAATTTTGAGTTGATGTGCCTAGCAAAACAAGGCACAAGCTTCCACAACAACCCTGCTAAGAATCAACAAGGTTAGAGCACAAATATATAAAACAGAAAGATGAAAAACGCTTGATTAATGCAACCTTGTTCCCACTCCTTGATTATCCCCAAATTACAAGCTTACAACACCTTGATAATCTTCTTATCAGGGTGCTATAATCACTTGCAATCAAAAAATTCCAAGGGTTTGAACCAAGAACTTAGCAAAATATCAAGAATTGGAAAATTATGCAATCTCTTGCACAAATTTTAAAAACAGGTTTTGAAACTTCAAAATCACAAACATGAAACATAAACAAGCATAGAATAAGATTGGCACTTGGATTTCATCAACAATACAAACACTTTTTCATTAAAATGAAACAAGGATTTACAGATTTGTGAAATAGGAAAAACCAAGAGCAAAAACTAAATGTATGAGGTTCTATGCCTTATATAGGCTACATGGAAGAACTAGAAATCATAAAAATGTAAACCCTAATGTTGTGAAGTCCCTGAATTGCCCCTTGTGAAGTTTAAATTCTACTTGAACATGTGATGTTTTCTTGGCAGCTTGTGTGAGTTGTAAAGGTTGTAATTTGATCTAAGGCTTACAATGAGCTTAAGTTTGAAGCAATAATATTGGGCGTTGGATGGCTGACCTATTTTGGCATCTTCTTCAAAAACGTGTATGGGAGATCCAACATGTGAGCTTGGAGATGATGAGCTGGAAAAGTTAGAGGTTGGGTTTTGATTATGGCCATCTTAATCTTAAATCTGGACAAAATGGGAGTCTAATTATAAGTAACTAAAGAAAACCCAAATTTGCTCATACGGTGAATAGTATAGGTTTTGATCCAGATTAATGTTTGAAAATGTGTTAGGCGTGTATTTTAACTTAATATCAATTAAGTTAACGGTTTAGGGTGAGTGGGATGTGAGGTGGCAAAAGGGAGAGGTGTGATTGGTTTGTGGGATTTGGTGGGTGAGGTGGAAGGCTGTCGTTGGTCTAGGTTACTTTCTTTGTCTGCCAGTTTAAGCCCCTTGTTTCTTTCTTTCTTGTCACTTGAAGTTTATATAGCACATTATCCGAATTCCTTTATAAACCAAGTTTTGGTTTTCACACTTTTGCCCCAAAAGTTTCCAAAAGTAATTTCAGGGGTATTTCTTGCCATTTGTTGATTCTTGAAGGGCTGTTTTGCCATTTTCTTCAAACATGATGGTCTTGACTTGTGTGATTGACTTCTTGGAGGACTAATATTGACAAGTATTCATTTTTGAGGGACCATTCTTGCCAATTCTTCAAAGTGGAGGGCCCTTTTTGTGAATTTGACAAACTTTAAGGACCAAACTTGTAATTATGAATAAAAAAGGGTTTAAAGTGTCAATTCTCCAATATTGGAGGACCCTTCTTGTACAATCTTCGTTTCTTCAAGGACTTTTCTTGGAAAATCACCATTAGGGCTTGGTTCATTGTGCGGCTTCGTTTCCCGTGTTCGTTTTTTCTTGTTTCTTGTGATCTTTTGTCATTTTCTCAATATCCGTACCTAAAATACACATGTAACAAACATAAGCATATATTTGGCATATTTCATGATATTTAATGCATTTTAAGCCCATTTTGGACGATGAGACTATGTATAAAAGCAGTCTCATCAGTGACATACTCAAGTATGAGAGCTGATTTGACTGCTTGTGATTCTACTTCCTTGTCAACCTGTATACCTAAAATTTCAACAACTTGTTCTTGCACAACATTTGAATTTACTTTCGCAATGTCTGGATTAGAAACAGGCATATAATTCAAGGTTCTAGATAAAGGTTCTAAATCAAAGAACCAAATTGATCCACTCTCAGGATCACTAGGTTTACTTTCTAAAAACCTAACATGTACGTTTTCAAGTATACGTTTTTCTTTCTTAATGTGAACCCTATATCCTCTACTCTATACTGAATAGCCCATAAAATAACCTTCATCACCTTTAGCACTAAACTTACCTAAGGCATCACTAGTATCAAGAACAACTACATAACATCCAAAGGGTTTAAGAAAACCAATATTAGGTTTCCTATTCCAAAATAGCTCCTAAGGTGTCTTATTGTGAATTTTTTTATCAATGCCCTATTCTGCACATAGCAGGCTGTATTCACAGCCTCAACCCAAAAAGAAATGGGAAAATGAGCATCAACCAACATTGTCCTAGCTGCTTCTATGAGTGTTCTATTCTTCCTTTCAGCCACCCCATTTTGTTGTGGGGTTCTAGCTACACTAAACTGCCTAGTAATCCCTTTCTTGACACAAAAGTCATCTAACAACTTATTTCTAAACTTACCACCATTATCACTACTAAGAATTTTAACCTCATTCCTAGTCTTTTTCACAATTTGGGTAATAAAGTTTATCAAAACAGTGGCAGTTTCACTTTTCAAAGCCAAAAAGAAAGTCCAAGTAAACCTAGAAAAATCATCATTTATGACAAAACAATAAGATTTATCATTTAAGCTTTCTATATTAGTTGGACCAAACAAGTCCATATGTAACAAGTGAAGTAGTTTAGAACTAGAGTGCACAAGTTTAGACTTAAAGGAGACTTTGTGCTGTTTGCCTTTAAGGCATAAAACACAAGAATGATCATTGTGGAAAGCCTTTTCAAGCAAACCATCAACTAAACCATGTTTCATAAGTCTGTTTATGTTCTTAAAATTTATGTGCGCTAACCTTCTGTGCCAAAGATTACTTTCATCAACTGAAGCCTTAGCATATAGACATGACAAATTATTATTCATCCTAATTCCATTAAGATTCAAATTATAAATGTCCTTATGCCTAGGTGTTCTATAATCAATAAACTTCTCATCAGGTATTTTAAAGTCTTTGCTTAACACCAAGCATTCAGTATCAATGAAAAGAACCTTATTTTTGTTATCACAGACTTGTGATACACTAAACAGATTGTAATCAAGTTCTTTTACCAGAAACACGTTTTCAAAACGCAAATTGTTGATGATAAGAGTGCCTTTGCCAGTGATGGTTCCATATCCTCCTCCAAAGTACACTTTGTCACCATCTTTAATGGTGGTAAAGTTGGTCAAATAATCTTCCTTCCCCGTCATGTGCCTAGAGCATCCACTATCCCAATAGCCATAATCATTTACCTACTTTTGAATGCCCTACACATAAAGAAAACAAAATAGTTTTCTTTGGGAACCCAAGCCTGAGCAGACTTGGATTCATTTGGTTGTTCAACAAGAACATACTTAGTCCTTATAACAACCCCTTGTTCATCTCTTTTAGGGTTGAACACCTAGTTAACCACAATTGGTTTAGTTATGACCTTTGAAATATAATGAAATCTGTTACATGTCATAGAAATCCCATCTGAATTAGGGTTTTGGTCATGTTTGGGTCTCCATGTCAAGCTAGAAGAAGCTTTAGACCCCTTTCCCTTTGGTTTTAAGTATTTGTCATTACTTGTTCTAACAGTGTTGGCAACATTCCTGTCAACGTTAAAATTGTTCTTGACAACGCTGAAATTACCCTTATCAGCGTCAAACCTATGGTTTGCTACAGGAACCCATTGTCTGTTAGAGCATGTATTAGTCTTTTGAAAAGGCCTTTGTCCATAAGTATTAGACCCTTTAGTAAAGAATGGAGTTGGTCTAATGACTTATGGACTTTGCTGGACAAAAGGTCTGGGTTTGACCATGGTTGACTTTTGTCAGCGTTGACTCTTGAAACACTGACACACTTATAAGCCACATGTGAAAAACTCCCACAAGTATAACAAGATTTTCTAGACATAACCCTAGGTCTAGATGAAAAGAACCCTGTTCCATTATCACTAACTTGACTCTTTGGTGACCTAGGTTTTCTATACATTTCTGCATATTTGATACTAGGTTTTCTATCAACGTTTAAGCCAAGGTCAACAGTCTTTCCAGTAGTAGGGTTAGTCACAATTATGGGTGTAGACTCATTTGGGCTTTCATTGAGCATTCCTCCTTTAACAAACAAAGTAGGATTGGCTTTCTTCCATTGGTCCAAATCAGTCAATTTATGCTTATATTTCTCTACTGGAGTAAGAGCTCTTGGTGGAGGAATGAATTCCTTTTCTTGGAGTTCTGGTATACCAGTCCAAGACAAATCGTTTCTAAGGACACCATAGAAGTTCCCAGTAGGTGGTGGAACATCAGCATACTCTTTCATTCCAATCCCAGTCATATCCCTAGAGTCTCTTTGTTCACTAACAAATTTTTCTACGGTTTGAGAAGCATTATCAAATCTTTGAATTTTAAGCTCTACATTATATTTGTTTTTAATGGCCTCATCCAATTCAGCTTGTATTACACCTTTTGATCTTTCCAAAATATCACTGAGGTCATATCTAACTTTAAGGTCATGTGACAAAATGTTAATTTGATCTTTTAGGTCAAGCTCCATTTTCTTATATTCAGTCACAACCTTTTCAGTTTGAGCAAGTGCAAGTTGATAATTAGATAACTTGCATTTTTCATCCAAAACATCTGATTTTAACTTTAAATTTTTTTTGTTAAGTTTTTTAGTGTTTAAACGGCAACCTTTACTACAAAATGCATCATCATATACCTCATTATCTGATGAAGATGAAGAATGTGCCATGAGAGCATACTGAACATGCTCTTCTTCCTCCTTTTCTGAAACCAAGGCTTTGTTCTCTTCCATATCTTTGGACATAAAGCTCCAATCCCAGCCAACACCATCAATTTCTTGCATGGCAACCATAGCCTTTGTGTCTTCAACCTTGATGATTTGGCTTGAAGATTTTCCAGCATCAGATCTTCTTGGAGATCTGCATTCTCTCATAATAAGACCTATTCTATGGAAACTGTAACACTCAACCTTGGATTTATCAATTCCAGCAGTGTCTTTAGCATTAAATGTCATTTTCTTCTTGAATCTCCTATTCCATCTATTGGCCCTTATGCTTGCAAATTCCATATTCTACTTTATGTCCATCTCCTCTAAATGCTCATCACTGATTTGCTCAAGGTCCTCATATGTAATCACTGAACCATTGGGAAATTCAGCAATGTATGCACACACTGTATCTAGATCAATACTAGCAGGCCTAATCCTTGGTGAGTCAACATTGTATGTGTCAGCGTCTGAATGTGGGGCGCTGACAAAGCTTGATCCAACGTTGACACAAGGTGATCCAGTAACAGGATGTACTTATGACTCCCTTTGATCAAATTGACCTTTACTATGTGAGAAGAAGACCATGTTTCCATTGGTAGATTTGCTTCCTTGATCTAAAAGGATTTCATTCTCTACAATCTTCAGTTTATTGTAGACGTCATCAAAGGTGGAACTTTTGTGACCATTGGTAGCAATAATAACCCTTGCCTCAATCTTCCATGCATCACCAAGACTTTTAAGGAAAGTGGTAATGATATCAGCATCATCATAAACTTTTCCCATAAAGGACAATTTGCTTGTGATGTCAAGAAGTCTGCTTCTCACCCCACTTAGCTTTTCAATAGGAAGAGCTTTGAACATAGCATACTCATACAAGAGTTGCTTCTTCTTCTCTGAGTCAGTATCATCATTACCATCATAATTGACTTGAATGTTGGGTCAAAAAGTTGATGTGGCAGAAACTCAAAAACGAAGAAAACATGAAGAAATTGTCCAAGCGTTGTCAAGAGTTAATCAAGCGTTGACATGTACAATTTAGGCGTTGATAGCTCAAGAGTTGTCATGTACAATGTAAGCATTGTTACATGTAATTCAAGCATTGACAAAACGTAGACAAAGAAGCTTATGGAAGCTTCTATTTAGATAAACATGCAAAAGATATTCTGCATAAGTTTATTTAAATAGAAGATTTACTTGTTTATTCATTCTTATCTCTTGTAAACCCTAATCCTTATACTATAAAAGGAACCAAGGGTCATAGGTTTTATTCATATAATTCATTCACAATGTAAACCTAAAGCGTGTGTCGACTAGACGTGGGATTCAATGTATACACGTCTAGTGGTTGTTCGTTATTAATATAATGAGCAATCCAATTGTTTTAATTCATGTTTCGTGCCTAAACACCTTGTTAATGGTTGTTGTTCTAATTCCGCTTTGATTATGTTAATCATATGAACAATGATCATTCCTAGTAGCTTAAAAGATCCGGAAACCAAGGTTTCCACAATTGGTATCAGAGCCTCGTGGCTCGTGATGCTAGGACCAACAAGGTGTTCGTATATCGTGAAGAAGAAGAAAAATTCGTATAGAGTTTTTCTGGACGTTTTTGTGTGCGCAGCAGTATTCATAAGGTCATAACTTTTGATTGAATCGTTGGATCGTCACGAAATTTTATATGTGTGTTCTACATACATAGATCTAAACATCCATCGGAGGGATTGTCGAGTTTTATCCCCAGGCAAAAGTTATTAAGCGTCGAAGTTGGCTGATGAGTGATTTTCAGTTTTCTGCTTTTACATAAAATCATGAACTAGGGTTCCTCAAACCCTAGATCTACTTAAAAGCAGGAAGAATTGTAGTTTGTGGCTGTTATGATGGAAAAATCGAGCTAGGTTTATTTACAAACCCTAATTAGGGTTTTGATGCGCATGTTTTAACAAACCGTAGATCCATGGTGTGATATAGAAAAAGATGTTGTGATGGAATTGATACTGTCCAAAAGGAGAAAAGACGTTCTGCTATACGATCATCATGATGCGTGTTTTCAGTATGCAGATAGGTGGATAAAGGAAAGCTTGTTTTGCGCTACAAGAAAGGTCTCAATTTGTGTTCACATGTTCCCGCCATTCACATGAATACATAAGATTCTATTCACACGGTCCTTTTTCATTTGTGTTCACATGAGGAAAAGTTTATGATTGGTGGAAATATTTTCTGTTCACACGGTGGAGATCTTCCTATTGGTGGAAGTTATTATGCGTTCACACGGCCAAAACCCTAATATTCGTTATCTAAAATTTGAATCCTCTACATGCTTATCCATGGTTATTCACGTGGGGCTCAATTCTAATTGGTGGAAAATTGTTGTATTCACACGGATATTTTGTGTGTTCACACGGTTTGAGAATTTTGATTGGTTATTCAAGTAATTGAGTTCACATGGTAAGGGAATTCTGATTGGTTAAACGAATGAGGTAGATATTCGTGTTATTCATTGTGAATATTAGAGTGACACTTGTTGGAAATACGTTTTACGTATTTATGAAGGATCGGTCGCTCCAACGATAATTATGTAATGGGCTCGTGATCCATTTAGTTTAAGTATAGCCCATATAGCCCACATGTAGGGTGGGCTATATATAACCCCTCCTAGCATGTTAGGAGGGGTGTTGTTGATTATCATTTTGACATTAATCATTTTCCATCTTAACTTTCTCTCTCTACTTTTCCCTTTTTCTCTCCTTTCTCTCTCTAATCCCTCATCTCATTCCTTCATTTCTTCTTTAATTATCAATCAATCAACCAACCAAATCCATCAAATCCATGATATAGAATAGGCCATTAATTGCGTAGACCTTCAATTGGTATCAAGAGCCAAGGTTTGATTGGTTTATTCTAGCTCTTATTTTCTTTTTGATTTTGGTGGGTTTTGATTTTATCATGCTTTTACATTAAAAAGTTTGTATTTTTTTTTCATATATAAAGTTTGTGTTTTTATGTTTTAGATCATAAAAAGTTTGTATTTTTTCATAAAAAGTTTGTGTTTTTATAAAAAGTTTGTATTTTTTATTGTTTTTAATCACAAATTTAATCATCAATTTCTATAAAAAGTTTGTATTTCTTCTTGTTTTTTAATCTATCAAGTTTATCAATTTCTAAATTTTTTTTATCAATTTTATCCTTTTTTTATTTTTTTTAATCAGTTTCCACTTTAATTTTTTCTATTATTAGTTTTCTAAATTTTTTATCAATTTTTATCCTTTTTATTTTTTTAATTTTTTTAATCAGTTTTTTATTAAATTCTTTTTTTTTAATCAGTTGCTTCGTTTATAAGATATCTGTTATCTTTTTTCGTTTATCCGTCATTTTTGGTCAGTTATCAGTTATCAGTTTTCAGTTATAATTTTTGGATTTTTTCTTAATTTTTGGTCAACTATCATTTCTGTCCAAAATTTGTCCCATCCAAACTGATCCTAAAGTTCAGAATCAAACTCATTGTTCCGAATCAAATTCTTAAGTTCCGAATCAAACCGAAAAGTTCCGCACCAACCACTTCCGAACCAAACACTTCCGATTCGGAACTCTTCCGACTCGAAATCTTCCGACTCGAAATCTTCCGAATCAAAATCTTCCGATTCGGAACTCTTCCGATTCGGAACTGTTCCGAACGAAACAAGTTCCGAACGAAACAAAGTTCCGAACGAAACAAAGTTCCGAACGAAACAAAGTTCCGAACGAAACAAAGTTCCGAACGAAACAAAGTTCCGAACGAAACAAAGTTCCGAACGAAACAAAGTTCCGAACGAACAAGTTCCGATTCGGAACTCTTCCGAACGAATGCAAAGTTCCGAATGAAGCCAAATTCAAACATAACGTAAACCAAAGACTCAAACAACTCGACTCAAGATTCAAGCTTCATCTCACCCCGACACCCTCTCACCCATCAGACCCACATCATCTAGACCCAACAGACTCGACTCGAAACCAACCCTCACCTCAACCTCTTCTCTCTTTCGACTCGACACCCTCCCTCGCATCACAAATCCTCTCTCAAACTCAACAAAACTAACATCATCTCTTGACAACAAAACCCACTCGCTTAACAGATCAATTCGACTCACTTGACTCACTCACCCTTACCCTCGACTTCAAAGACCCACAGACCCACGCACAACCCTTATCACCAAAAACCAATAGACCCACGCACAACCCTTATCACCCGACTCGAACCATTCTAAACAAGATCTCCGTCAAAAGACATCTCATCGATCCAAACAAACCAAACACTCTAATTTTCTCGAAACAGTTTTGACTATTACACATTATTTTTACATCAAGATCTCATTCAACACACCATCATCAATCTTGACTCAATAATCTAAATCATCAAACAAACACACACACGAGTCAATACCTACCCGAGATCTCCTTCAAGATCTTGAAGCACTTTCTATCTTGAACATCTTGAGCACATGTATTCACAGTAGGTCTCTGTTCGAGGATCTTGAAGCACTTTCTGTTCGTGGATTATATGATAAGATGGCTGTGAGTTTGTGAGTTTAAGGAAGATTAGGTTAGTATTGGAGAAGAGAGAGATTACATGGAAACGAATCAGTCGGAGTTTTCAAAGAGTGAGATTAAGATTATATTGTTTGACTGAGATTGGGATAATTGAGATGGAGGAAACAAGATGTTTGTGTGGCTGTGAGTCTGCAAAGAAAGTCAAAAAGATATCTAGGTGGGTGTAAAGAGGCTAAACTTTGTGAGATTGAGTGAATGATACGTTTTTGGTGGTCTTTAATACCACTTAAAGGCGATTGTTACAAAGATTTTTTAGTAGCCACGTGTAGCCACATTTTAGTTAAACTTCCAACACGTTTTGGTGGTCTTTAACACCACATTTTGTTAAAGGCGATTGTTAAAAAGTTTCTACACTCATCTTTAGATTAATTGGTTGAGAGAAGTTTTATTGAATTGATCCGGGTATTTCGTAAAAACCAACTGGTAATATTTTGAATAACGAGACAACGTGACGAGACAAAGTTTGAGTCGATCACGAAATTATTGAGCCGAGAAAAGAGTTATATCATCAATCGAGGATTTTTTTTGTTTTAAGAGTTATTTACGGATCTTTCGTTGGTTTTGTCATACTCTGTGAATTTCATAGTTTCTTCACGAATTGTTGAATTCCAAAAACAACCACATCCTCAAGAATTTTTCATCAAACTTTCAATGGATTCGTTGAAATCGAAAATTCAAGAGGAAGACTCACATAAAATGCAAGTCAACGCTAGAGAAAGTGGTATAACTTCATTTCGAATGCTTCAGTCTCATCTTGTCACTCTTTCGAGGATTCAAGGAGGGAGAGAATTTGTGATAATCTTTGGTCAAGATCGTCATATATTCATCGACTCAATATTCACCACTTTGACCCAACTCGCCGAGCAACTCAACCATGAAAACTTTAATCACTCTGCATCGGCACTTGCATATAAGACTCTTGTGACACAACTCACGCCTTTCCTACAATTCAATATCATCAAGTCTGAAAGTTCAGTGATCTGCCAATCATTTCTTCAAGATACACATACCGAGCTTCGATTTTTCCGTGATACAATATTGAAACTCATGACATCGGTCTCGTCTTCGATTTATGAAAGATCTCAACTTCAGCAAGTGTATGTTAATGGAGCGCAAGAATCAATGACGCAGATGCAAGAGGATAATGGTCATACGGTTGACAACTTGGAGCCTCACGATGGCACGAGCACAGAATCAGGAGGACAACATGATGCCAGTGGCACGTCAGGGAATGTTCACGAGATTTCTCTTGCTGACACCGTACCCGTTTATGACGAAGAGCCTGCAAACATGGTACAATGTAATGTGGTTTATGATGTATATGCTGATGATATGCTGCATATTGAGGATTCTGAACCTAATTATGACAAACATGGGATGGAAACGAGTGATAGCAATACCACTTCTGATTCATCCGATGTAAGTCATAATGGGGGAGAGATTGTTCAGAATGCTAAACATCATGATAATTATCCTATAACTGCCTCGTTAACTGATTCTGATTCCAAGATTAAAGAGCTCGAAACGATCGTAGCTCGGCAATCAAAAGATCTTGAGGATGCCAAACTTGAATTTTCTAAGAAAACGGACAAATTTGAAACATACTTTGAAAAACTTGAAAAGTCAAACGTTGTTCTTGAAAGAAAATTGGATCAAACTGTTCTAGATTCTAAAGCTGAAAAGGATAGTCTTTTGAAACAAATTCAACTGCTTGAATCTAAGTTGGCATCCCAAGATAACTTGCTCAAAGAAAATGAGACTTTAAAGGCCCAAGTACAGGAAAAGGTTTTTGCTATAGCTGCGTTGAAAAACGAGTTAAGGAAAAGTAAAGGACCTAGTGTGGACACTAAGCTTGAAAAACCATCAATCTTGGGGAAACCGCCTACAAATCAGTTCGTCAGACAACCGATTGTCAGACAACCTACTGCATTTAGATCCGAGCGACCACAATCCTCGAGACCGCGGTTTGCCTCCCAAGTTGATTTGGTTCATCTTATTAGACCAGTCACTCCAGCAACTAGGCCCAATGTGATCACTCCAGCTTTAGCAAGACCAAATCATATGATTGCCTCTAGTTTCCCTAAAAATACCAAGACCACGTCTAGAACTAGTTCAAATGACGTTTGCCATGAATCTGATCTTAGGGAAGCTAAGCAAAAGACACATGTAAGAGATAGGAATTTCAAACCTAGTCAGATGCCTTCTAGTTTACCTAACACTGCTAACCGTAGCATGTCCAATCCTAGGAGCATCAATCAATCATCTAGGGATTCTAGATCTTACTCGGACATCAAATATGCTACGTGTAAAACATGTAGAAAATGTGTCTTTACGGCAAATCATGATTCCTGTATCAAAAAATTGCTTAATGAGGTGAACTCCCGTGCTAGACTTAAATCCCAGTGGGTTGCTAAAATCAAACCCGTTGGCAAAATGTGGCACCCCACTGGTAGAACTTTCACTCTTGTAGGAAACGAGTGCCCTTTAACTAGGATAGTCTCTGATTCTACGAAGACTACTAGGGAGGAAATTGCAAAGGATGATACACCACTTAAGCCTGAACTTAAGGTTTTCTATAAAAGGAAACGTTTGCCAACTAAGACAAGTGAATCATCTACTCAGGTCGCCTCTGAAACAAGTAAAGCCAACTGTGAACCCCCATGTGCTTCTATAATTGATATCGCTAACCCACGTCAAAGCATGCAAATTCCTAATGAGATTGCAGGTACCAAAGTTGATGTTTCAAAAGAACGAAGCGGTCCAATCGTTGTGTACCGTTCAACTAAGGACACTCTTAGAGTTTGGTTGCTGAAGAAGCAGATATCAGAGAAACAAATGTCTCAGGGGATTCATGGTTAAGCTGCACAAGGACTTACAGTCACATAACAGACTGTAACTCGATCTCCAAAGACAGGAAAGTTTATCGCCGATGATAAACTTATCCTTACAACGAGAAATTAAGTTTTCTCGAGCATGAGCTAATAATAAAAACATTCGAAGTTTTTAAGCTCATGCACAATGACTTACAGTTAAATGTCAGACTGTAACTCGAACTTAAAATAAAGGAAAGATTATCTTTTATGATAACTTATCCTCTTAACGAGAAATTCACCTTTCTCGGTCATGAGCTTGTATTAAAACATTCGAAGTTTTAAGCTCATAAAGGAAAGTGTATCTTTTAACTAAGAGAACTTTTCCTCGTAACGAGAAATTAACCTTTCTCGGTCATGAGCTTTCCGTTAAAACAGTCAAAGTTTTCAAGCTCATGAACACGACTTCTAAGTAAATGTCAGCTTAGGACTCGTCCTTCAGATAAAAGGAAAGTTTATCGCCGATGGTAACTTATCCTTAACAACGGGAAGTTCACAACTTCTCGGACTTGAGCTCGCTTTTAAGATATTCAACATCTTAAGCTCAAGTAATTGTTTTTCAAAACTTTGAACACAATTTTTTCGAGAATTTCTCAAAAGGTTTTTCTAAATCTTTCAAAATTGTGTGTTCAAAAACGTTTTGATAAAACGAGCATGTATTCTGGAATCGATAATATTTACGAACCTAGAAATGTCATTCAATAATGACACGGGGTTGTAAATAAAGTTCGAGCAGAAGTTCAAATGCTTTTAAAACATGCTCAAAATGGTTTGCTATTATTTCAGACAGCAACCCGCTTTTCATAATCAAGTCAAGCATTTCACCGGAAAGCTTTGACTCAACAACGGGAATTAATTTTCTCGGGAACGTGACGAGGAGACCAACATTCGTGAACAAGAACCATGTGAATCTTTCATATGATGTTCTCCATCATTCAGGTCCAACCTCGTAAATTGCTAATCTTGTGAATTCATTATCATATATGATCTTTGCACGTAATAAATACCTTACACTTGTGTTTAAAAGGTATTTAATTTACGTTTCAGCACACCCTCATTAATTTGAGGGGGAGCTTGTGTAATTCATGAAGATAATTGGACTTGCATTTTTCTTCCCAAATTTTCTTAAAATGCTATTAAATCAATTGATATTAAAAACATCGATTGGGTTAATATTTTTAATATGGGGGAGAAAATGTGATTTAATATGGGATATGATCAATCACAAATGGTTTGACTTAACGTGATAGCTCATCCCGACATGTGCAAAATGTTTTCGCATACCGTGGCATATGTTAAGGGGGAGCAAAATGGATTTGCACTTCAAAATGGATTTCATGGTGACATACACTTACCTAAAACATCTCTATTCACGATGATGAAGATTGTGGTGACATAAGGATGGTAGGATAGGTTAAAGTCCAATGATTTCTCTAGAACCGGAGGAATCTTCCCAAGGACATTCCATAGCTAGAAATAGTAGTCCTTAGGAAAGATGGAGAAAGATTGTGAACGTAGCTGAATGCCGACCAAGTACTTAAGTTAGCACTGGAACAATCACAACAAGGTGCTAGTGATGACGTATTGGTAAGCATTGAAGGGGTTGAAGAATGAAAAAGAAATGTAAAGATAAAGGGTGTAAAGAAAGAAGCCCTCCTTACAACTTTAGGCAGAAACCGGGTCAATACATATGCTATTGAGGTCATTTTTGTTAATGATTCTCGATATTGAAGAAAGACGTCATGGACCCAGTGATGCAATGCACAACCCTTCCCAGCTAACTCAAATATCTCTCAAAAGGTATTTGTTTTAATCACACGGAGATCAACACGTTATCTATTGATTTATTCACTCCGAATAAATTGGTATTGAAAAGGTGGCACTCCTCTCCAGCCTCCGATCACTAAAAATCCAAAATGCACGATCGAGTCTAGAGCCATTTGAGATCATCAAATATCTCATTAGGACACACTTTCATATTTCCTTGCTTCTTCAGACACTGTGAAAAGTAAGAAAGATCTTAAGAGTCCTACGCAAAATCTTCATGATCTTGCCTGAACATCCGAGTAATACGAAAGTATTTACAATGAAGATGGAAATCCTTCTTGAGCGAACATCAAAAAGCTCATGGTAGGTGACTTGTGCGATTCTTTATGAATCAAACTTGTGATAACTGGAAAGCAACAGTGGTTTAATTCTTAAATGAATTTAAACACGTTCCAGGCCTCTACGCAATATCTTAATGATCTTGCCAGAACATTCAGAGTAATACTATTAAGTATTTACAGTGACGAATGGAAATCCTTCTAGTGTTAACATCAAACAGCACTTGGTAGGTAACTTGCAAGATTCTTTATGAATCAAGCTAGTGACAACTGGAAAGCAACGATGGTGCGGTTCTTAATTGAACTTCACTTGTTCCAGGAACATGAATTGACGGCTTCAAATCATGCAGATAATATTATCCAAATGATTCACTCTTTACGTTTGCAGTCAGCTTTGGACGGTCGAGTAAAGAGAACGGGTTTACCCGCGAAATCTTGTCAAGGAGGTTCTTTATTGAAACTACCTGCCACAAGTACGATATTTAATATCGTCCAACGGTCTTCACCGACCGGAGGTAAATTGCTACCGAATTAGAATGAAATGTTCAAGGCCATTTCATCCGTGTATATTGTTGTGTTGCTAACTGTCTTATGCAGCGTAACAAGAAGGTGGCATTGCGGTGTACAATCCAGAAGAAGTCGTCACCACATGCTTGTACTACATACAATTAGTACTTCAACAAATTCAAGAAAGCCTGAAGGTCAAGTCTTCCGCTGTATCAAACTCTGAAGCTTTCAAGAATTTAAAAGTATAAGTATGTGGAACATGAAGTCACAAAGAGGCAAATATCACAAGTGAAGAATGCACAAGGTCAAGGCAAGGAAACATGCTCAAGACTAAAGTCAAAGATCATATCAAGCATATTCACAAGAACAAGATCGAAGACTCAAGCATAGATGCTAGGTTTAAGATTTTGTAAAAAGATGTGACCTCCCTTAGGGGGAGATTGTTGGAAATACGTTTTCCCAATAAAGTCTCGGTCACATCTTAGTTAGCATAGATCACGAGTTATAGACTATTTAGAACGTTGTTTCTTGGAGCGACCTCCCTTAGGGGGAGATTGTTGGAAATACGTTTTACGTATTTATGAAGGATCGGTCGCTCCAACGATAATTATGTAATGGGCTCCTGATCCATTTAGTTTAAGTATAGCCCATATAGCCCACATGTAGGGTGGGCTATATATAACCCCTCCTAGCATGTTAGGAGGGGTGTTGTTGATTATCATTTTGACATTAATCATTTTCCATCTTAACTTTCTCTCTCTACTTTTCCCTTTTTCTCTCCTTTCTCTCTCTAATCCCTCATCTCATTCCTTCATTTCTTCTTTAATTATCAATCAATCAACCAACCAAATCCATCAAATCCATGATATAGAATAGGCCATTAATTGCGTAGACCTTCAACACTAATATTTATATTTTATGACACTGATAAAAAGCAACGTTGACAAATGTATTTTGACGTTGTCAAAGTCTTGGAGCAACGTTGACAAGAAAGAGTGAATGCAACGCTGACAAAGTATGGTTTGACGCTGATAAGAATGGACGCTGACAAGGTTTATGGTTGGCGCTGACGTTTGTAATCCAGACACTGACAGGAAGCATTTTGACGCTGACAGAATAAGTCAACGCTGATAGAGTTGACAGTGTCGTCCGATATATGAACTTCAACGCTGATAGGTATTGTCAGATATTGGACAATACATCTGTCAAAGATATTGGACAGAAGAGAATATTGGACAACACAAGGTTTGCTGCTGTTGAGAAAATTGGTACGTTTTGAGCACACAAAAAGGAGGATTATACACACGAAGGTACATGGAATCTCCGTTTTTATTTAGAATATCATGGTGATATTAATGGCTCGGATATTTTTAAAAGGGATTAATGATTTTAATGCGAGTTAGCAACTATTCGTGAAGTAACTTATTGGATTTGATTATGTAATCGGGGTAGCCTTGTAAAAGAGTTATCCGTCTTAATGCTTTTACATATGATATGAAGATTAAGATTCTTCATGAAGAGGTGTTGGCTTAAGGGGAAGAATTCTTATGGTAAGTTTGATGATTGAAGAAGATTTTCGCGAGTTTGTGTTTTATCATATCTTTAAATTATGGAGGGATACCATTGGTTTGAAGATAACTTGTTCGTGCTTTACATGGTTGGTGATGAAGACTTGTCATAACACTTGAAGGAGTTACATTATCGTGCTCAGTGTCTCACAAAGGATGAGAATATTGACAAGGGATCGAGGTCTACTTATATTTAGTCATTTGTATAAGTTTTTCATCACGTGGATAATACAAGACATGGAACACAAGGTTGGGTTATTCTACTTCTACATCAAAAATATTATATTAATTGTTCTTTAAGATCATTACACAGAGCCTACATATGGAGAATCTTCAACATTGCAACATTGTTTACTTTCCTGTTGATGTGACAAAAAGGGGAAGAAATACATGCTACACTTGAGGGGAAGCAATTTGAAGATCATGTACAACTTACAAGAGATACACATAGAGTTCTGCCACTATCAACTAGGGGAAGATTGTTGGGTCAAAAAGTTGATGTGGCAGAAACTCAAAAACGAAGAAAACATGAAGAAATTGTCCAAGCGTTGTCAAGAGTTAATCAAGCGTTGACATGTACAATTTAGGCGTTGATAGCTCAAGAGTTGTCATGTACAATGTAAGCATTGTTACATGTAATTCAAGCATTGAAAAAACGTAGACAAAGAAGCTTATGGAAGCTTCTATTTAGATAAACATGCAAAAGATATTCTGCATAAGTTTATTTAAATAGAAGATTTACTTGTTTATTAATTCTTATCTCTTGTAAACCCTAATCCTTATACTATAAAAGGAACCAAGGGTCATAGGTTTTATTCATATAATTCATTCACAATGTAAACCTAAAGCGTGTGTCGACTAGACGTGGGATTCAATGTATACACGTCTAGTGGTTGTTCGTTATTAATATAATGAGCAATCCAATTGTTTTAATTCATGTTATTCGTGCCTAAACACCTTGTTAATGTGTTATGTTCTTATTCCGCTTTGATTTGATAATCATATGAACATGATGCATTCCTAGTAAGCTTAATCGATCCGTGAATAATGGTTTCCACATTGAAGGGCTGCCCAAAGCTCTTTGGCAGACTCAAAACCTCTATATTTGTGCTTACTTGCGGGTCCCAAAGAAAGTTTGAGAATGCTTAGAGTCTTCATGTCATTCCTTCTCTTTGCAACGTCCTCAGTTGCAACAGCTCTTCCATCTGAAGGTCTTTCTTTTCGATCCTCTTCAGTTGAGCCTGGAGTTGACCTTACAGCAATAACAGCATTAATCCTAGCAGCCTTATCGAATGTGTTTCCATATTTAATAATTTCCCATAGAGTGTGATCATGAATTTGAAGATACTGCTCAAAATTGAACTTCCATAGCTCAAAGTTGTCAGGGTCTAGCATGGGGATTTTTAACTTGTGACTAGAGGAGAAGGTCATCTCTGGTGTAGACATTATGTCTGGTTTTTAGGGTTTCTTGCAAAATTAGGGTTTTTGGAGATTTAGTGTTTTTAGGGTTTTGTGTTCTTTAGATCAAAGTTCCTCAACAAGCTCTGATACCACTTGTTGATCCCAAACTTAGATCGATTTAGCTTTGGGTAAACGAGAATGAATCAAGTTAAACACTTAGAGAAACTTTGTTGTATATAAAACAATTGAAGTATTATGCGGAATTAATACTTAGAACAAGAACACACAAACAGAATAAACCAAACTTTCACTTTGATTGATGATTGAACTTGTGTACAATGAAAGTGTAGAATACATATATTAAACTAAAACCTAAAGGCCTCCTTTTATAGATTAAGGAACCTTGTACAAGAGTCTACGTATCAGCTATATTAGGTAAAGATAAATATAAGAAATACATTGTCGAACATATCTTTACTAGAAACATAAAACGTGCAGACTAAGTATTCTATCAGTGCTTGACTTCTTCTCATCAGCGATTGATTTCTTCATGTCAACGCTTGTTCTGTCAACGCTTAATTTCTTCTTATCAACGTCCAATTTCCTCTTGTCAACGTCTAGGTGTCTTGGCTCATTTTATTCTCAACACCTTGTCCCTGCGGCCGAGCAACCGAGACCACACCTAGACCATGGGGTCTAGGCTGGTGGTGCATATACCTACCGAGAGCCTTGTGGCTCTCGGGTTGTGTGTCGGCCGAACAAAATCCCACCAAAACCAAACCTTTTCTTGATTCTTGAATTATTATAGCATGTTTTTAATTATGTTATCATTATTATTATATCACATGAACAAAATTAAAAGAAAAGAATGATAAAAAGATTAAGGTTTTGAGGTTACCGAATACGTGGATGGAAAAGGCTTATGAACACGAACACACTTAACCCAAAATCAAAGATCAAAATCAACCAAACACCCATTGATGTTTTTGTGTAGCCGGCGACAAGAGAGAGAAGGGAGGCTAGGGTTTTTAGTTTTTCTTAAAAATCCTGTATTATGAAAAGTTCTGTATTTTTTACTTTCCTTTAGTCAACATTTAAATGGGCTGGGCCCCCTCCTTGATCCTTGCCTGCGGCTAACATATCCCACAAGGCCAAATCCATACATTTTTTTATGTCTAAATAATATTCGTGTATGCTCGTGTTTATTATTCGCTCAAGTTCGTGTTCAATGTTCGTGTTATATATACTACGTACATATATCGTGTTCTAATAGTCGTGTTATAACTATTATATGTAATAATTATCATGTTCATAAATGTTCGTGATCATATGTTCATGATTATAATTATTATACTTAATAATTATCGTGTATTATCAAGTACTTAATAATTATCGTGCACTAACACGTACGTAGTTTCTGAATTTAATGTTCGTGACACGTGTACATGACATAAATGGAAAGTTTTAATTGGTTCGTATGTTTACGTAGTGTACTGTTCATGGTATTTATATGCCGGTTTTACAACTCTTCCCCCTAAAAAGAATAATTCGTCCCCGAATTATAGATAACGTAAATTGAAAGAGGAACATACCCGAATCAAAACTTGAAATGAGGGTAAGAAGTCCGGATAGAATCCTCTGTCTCCCAAGTGGCTTCCCGTTTGGCATGGTCCCTCCAAAGGATTTTGACGAATGGAATCGTCTTCTTCCTCATGACTCGTTCCTGACGGACAAGAACTCGTTCGGGTTCCTCAATGAAGGTAAGATCTTCACGAATATGTTCAAGTGGATATTGAACCATGTGAAGGGGATGATACTTGTACTCTATGAGTAAGGACACATGGAAAACGTCATGAACGTGAGAAAGCTACGTAGGTAATGCTAACCGGTATGATACTTTACCGACTCGCTCGATGATATCAAACGGTCCGATGAATCGAGGACTGAGTTTTCCTTTGATTGTAAAACGTCTAACACCACGTACCGGTGATACCTTAAGAAAGACATGATCTCCCACGTTAATATGAAATTCCCTACGATGCTTGTCGGCATAACTCTTTTGACGTGCACGAGCTTCTTGCAGTTTTGCCTTAGATACAACGACCTTCTCGTTGGTCAACTCTATCATCTCCGGACCTTCAAGTGTTCGCTCACCAACCTGATCCCAGCAGATTGCGGCGTGACACTTCCTGCCATACAACATCTCAAACGGTGCACACTTGATGCTGGCATGCCAACTGTTGTTGTATGCAAATTCTACCAAGCAGATGTAATCGTCCCAGCTTCCTGTCCATTCTAAAGCACACGCTCGAAGGATATCCTCTAATGTCTGAATGGTATGCTCCGACTGTCCGTCTGTTTAAGGATGAAAAGCCGTGCTAAGCTTAAGTTTGGTACCCCAAGCTTTCTGCAGACTCCTCCAAAATAATGATGTAAACCGAGAATCTCTGTCCGAGATGATACTGGATAGAGCACCATGAAGTCTCATGATCTCCTTCTTATATGTGTCATCTAATTTTCTAACTGGATCATCTTTGTGGATCGGTAAGAAATGAGCCGATTTGGTAAGTCGGTCAATGATGACCCAGATTACATCATGCTTCCTCTTGGTCTGTGAAAGTCCGGTGAAAAAATCCATGGTGATCTTTTCCCACTTCCACTCTGGAATGTCTAATGGTTGTATTAGACCACTAGATCGTTGATGCTCGATCTTAACCTGCTGGAAGGTAAGACATTTGGAGACATAGGTAGCAACATCATGTTTCATACCACTCTACCAGAAATACTGCTTGATGTCGTGGTACATCTTTGTGGAACCAGGATGAATGGAAAATAGGGAGCTATGAGCTTCAGCCAATAATGCCTCCCTAAGTGTAAGATCATCAGGAACACAAATTCTAGTGCCCTGCCATAAGATACCGTAGTCATCCAACATAAACTCCGTCTGCTGCTCTAAGTTCTGAATAATTGCCCAGATTTTACCATCATCATTCTGAGCTTCCTTTATCCTAGAGAGTAAGTCAGGCTCCACTCTAAGATTATCCTAGTTGCCATGTTGTCCACGTACCATGATCATAATATCCAGTCGCTCCAAGTCTCGAATAATCTCTTCCTATATCTTAATGCAGTTGATCATACCTGACTTGCTACTAAGGGCATCTGCCACTACATTCGCCTTGTCGGGATGATATTGCAGGTTAATCTCATAATCCTTCAACAACTCTAACCATCTTCTTTGCCTCATGTTCAGTTCACGCTGAGTGAAGATGCATTTCAGGCTCTTGTGATCTGTGAAGATATCACATGATTCGCCATACAAGTAGTGCCTCCATATCTTTAGTGCAAACACGACTGCTGCAAGTTCCAAGTCATGCGTAGGGTAGTTCTCCTGATAAGGCTTAAGCTGTCGTGATGCGTAAGCAATAACTTTCCTATGTTGCATGAGAATATAGCCAAGTCCCTTCCTTAAAGCATCACTATGGATCTGAAATCCACTTGTACCAGATGAGAGAGTAAGAATAGGTGTAGATACCAGCCTCTGCCTTGGGTCTTCAAAGCTCTTCTCTCTTTATTCAGTCAAAACGAATTTCTCCCCTTTCCGCATCAGTTTGGTCAATGGCAGTGCTAATCGGGAAAAGTTCTCTATGAACCTACGGTAGTAACCAAGTAAGACTAGAAAACTGCTAACTTCAGTTGCTGATGTCGGTCTTTGCCACTTGGTAATAGCCTCAACCTTTTCAAGATCCATGGTTATTCCCTCTGCGGATACTATGTGGCCCAGAAATGCCACTTTACTCAACCAGAACTCGCATTTGGAGAACTTGGCATACAAATGCTTCTGGCAAAGTATCTGTAATACTATACGAAGATGGTCTTCGCGTTCCTCCTTAGACTTAGTCAAAATCAGAATATCATCAATGAAGATAATGACAAACTTGTCTAGAAACTCATGGAAGATACGGTTCATCAAGTCCATGAAAACTGCTGGAGAATTGGTAAGGCGAAACGGCATGACCACAAATTCGTAGTGTCCATGACGTGTACCGAAAGCAGTCTTGGCGATGTCCTGCTCTTTCACCCGTAACTGATGATAGCCCGACCTCAGATCAATCTTGGAGAAATGTTTGGCCCCTTCGAGTTGGTCAAACAGATCATCAATGCGTGGCAAAGGATATCGATTCCTGATGGTGATCTTATTAAGCTCACGATAATCAATGCAGAGACGCATACTACCGTCCTTCTTCTTCACGAATAGAACCGGTGCACCCCATGGAGATGCACTAGGTCGGATGAAACCTCGTTCCAAAAGTTATTGTAGTTGTTCCTTTAACTCCTTAAGCTCTATTGAAGCCATGCGATAAGGAACCTTGGAAAATATCTCAGCTCCTGGGATGAGCTCAATATTAAACACTACATCTCGAGCAGGTGGTATGCCCGAAAGTTCTTCAGGAAACACGTTTGGGAATTCTGACACGATAGGCTGATTCTTGATGGATGGAGATTCTGCTTCCATATCATGAACAGTAGCTAAGTATCCCTCACAACCATTTGTCAGTAATGCGCGTGCTTGTAAGGTTGAAATTATTTGTACAGACCTTCCGGGTATAAGATCATTGTGAATGTAATCTGGTGCGTCTACATCACCGAAGATGACCCGATATGAATGGCAGTCAATGGTGGTGTGGTGTTTGGATAGCCAGTCCATGCCTAATATCGTGTCGAAATCGCACATGTCCAACGGAAGTGCGTCAACTGGACGAATTTTGTCGTCAAACTCAAGGGGAAGACCCTAAAACTCATGGCATAAACAGTAGATATGACTGAATGAGTAGCACCCGTGTCAAATAAGACGCATGCATCTTGACCATACATATACAAGTTTCCAATAATGGTACCGATTGACTTGTTGGCCTGATCACGTGAGGTCATGTACACCCGTCTAGTAGTAGGAGGTGGCTTGGAGTCGGCATGTCCAGAAGTGTCCTCTATCTTGCCCTTACGACATACCTTCATGTGATGGCCTTCCTGGCCACAATTGAAGCAAGCATCGCTATCACGGCGACATGGCCTTGGGTGTCTGCGGTTACACGTAGTGCAGAGAGGGTGAGTATACCCTCCAACAGGTGCCCTAGCTGGCTGGGAGCCTGTTCATAAAAGTATACATGAGACATGATTAATAGGTACAAATAGGACAATGCAGAAATCGTAAGACGTAATACCAGATGTAGCTACACGGTTGAGCTGTGAACCTCTGCGGTCCTACTCTCGTCCGTTGTCATGATTCCTGGTAGTAGATGCTGAAGTGTTAGAATTATGAATCATAAAGCATATAACAGAAAAATGAGTAAGTTTAGGGACCTGCTGCTATTGGAGTTATTGGCGTTGCTGCGGTAATTTCCATTACCGCCACGCCTATCCGAAGCAGAACGGCCTTGGGTCTGACCGTTACCCTTGTGCTGACTCTGCTGCTGAGTGGTCGGTTGGGACCGGTCCCTAGTCTTCTGCCTGAAAGATGCAATTTTATAGAGAAAGATAAATATTTGGATAGTACGAAGTTAAATGAAATGATCACCGCTGATGATGAAATGTATCTCTTATCGAGTCTTTCTACCTCTCCAAACTCATCCCTCTCTTGCTACATCTCCAACTTGCGGGATGCATCAGTTACTTGTGCCATAGTATTGAATGTAGCACACACCAAGTTATTGGCGACAAATGTGCGAAGAGCCCAGCGAAAGTGATACGCTTGCCCCTCTGCAGTCCCGGCTGCTACGCCAAGGAATCCAACCAGTTGAAGAAACCTCTGCATGAACTCACTGATGTTTTCCCCAGCTCTATGCCTAATCCCATGATGCTCTCTCTTGAGCTTGTCTTGCTCAACTTTCGGGAAGAACTGCCCCATAACTAACTTCTTAAACTCTACCCAAGTTAAGTCAGTCACCCAATCGTCGCCTCCATTAGATAGCTTCAGTGCCTTCCACCATGCAAGCACGTTCCCTTCAAACTTGTAACAAGCTAACCATGCCTTAAAGACAAGGTCACATCCCATTGCATCAAAGATCTTCTCGATGTGAGCTATCTAGCTCTCAGCCTCAACGGGGTTATCAGTCTGCTCGAAAGATTTTAGACGCTGCTTATTGAATCACTCCAGCCATGTGATCAAGGTAGCTAGAGGTAGAGGAGGAGGATTCTGGTGTTGGTGATGATGCTGATTGTTGATAGCTTGCACCTCAGCCCGAATTTCATTCATCAGTTGAGGAAGCATGGCCTGCATAGAAGCCTGAACTACTGCATTCAGTTTCTCTTGTTCATGTGTGAGAACCATCTGACAGTATAAAACAAAATGCAATGATTAATCTGATTAAGATAATATAAACATGAAAAAAAATTAAGCATATAAACATGAAAACAATTTATGCATGAAAATTATGTATGAATGCATGACAATGAAAATGACATGGGTTTGGGTGAACGCCTATGGGTCGGTTCACCTAAAAAATGACATAAAGAGGATGAACTCTTACGGGTCGGTTCTTCAAAACAAAAATGATTCGATTAAAAGCACATGCGACTAAATATGGCCAGTCTTGTACCAACCATTACTTAGTCAAAGTTCCTGCAACAATGATACATGAATAAATGCATGAAAACAACTGTCAGTTCTAGGAAGACCACGGTGATTACCCACTAATCACATGTCATGTTTTAAGAGCCTATAGGTTGAAGCCTTGGCTCTGATACCATAATTGTAACACCCTATTTTGGTAAATGGAATATCACATGTAATTATGGCGTGTCATCAAAGCATGCAAGGTAAATGAACAAAAACATTAAATGACCATGAAGGGAAATACCGGAAACAAACATCGTTAGTCCAAGTATAAGCTCACACACATGAATATAAGTACTGAAATGGAAAAGGACTAAACAATTTCCAAAGAAATAAAGTAACGTAATGTATGGAAATGCATAAGGTAATGAAGGCTATATAGTTTCCATCCATATGCACATACTCTCAGAGTCTACGAGCGTCCTTGAGTACATGCCGTTTGGGAACATGAAAGGAAAACGATTGAGCATAACGCCAGTGAACGGATATAAAAGCATAGCATGAAATGACATAAGCATAATAAGACAAATAGTAGCGGAAATGTATAAGTCCTAGATAACCTGGAACATGTTCATAAAACTGGTTTTATTATCTGAAAAGACTTATGTTTTTATATGAAAACATTATTAATTATCCAATAGCCCATATAGGTCATGAGGTACCACCGTGCATGAATACTTGGAGGGGAGACCTCATCATGCAATTAGAGGGGTTTCCTTTAATTATTTAGTATGTGTAGAAGGGATTAACTCCTTGTGAAGGATGCAAAGCACACATCCCATTTACCATGAAAATCCTATGAAACATGTAACTAGGATGCACCCATACGCCCCACATGATAATATAAATATAAGGCCAAAACTGTATAGGGATGCCACGAGCAATCACTCTGTCGTGGGGAAGTCATAACACTGTTGCCTCCAGTGTTATGGTTATGGACCTCCATAACTAGGTGACACTCGTCATGCATGTATATGGCTTAGCTATTTAAAACTAAACATAAGTAAATCAAAACATATAAAACATATACTTGGGAAAATAGTTGGCAGCAAATGGGAAATCCTGATAAGGAAAGAATGTCCATACTAAAGGACGGAAAATCCATACCTTGCGTCCATTGAACGAGGAAAGATGAAAGGATGAATAGTCCTACTCCGACCTCACTAATGCTACATAAATAAGGGACATGTATAAGTTTTCTAATTACTGAGTACGTCACTGGTTCGTGTAGGTTCTTAGCTTGTTTTATTTGTTCCTGTCTTATTTACTGTGTTAAATGATATATTGTATTAATCATGTATTTCATGTATTCTGATTAATTATTATCTTGTATTCTTGTATTATTATACTTGTTGTGTAATATTAAGTAACTTTCTAATAATAGCAGGTTTCCAAATATAGAAAGTTCCAAAAATAGAAAGTTTCCAAAAATAGAAAGTTTTTAAAAATAGACCAGTTTCTAAAAATAGAAAGTTTCTAAAAATAGATCAGTTTCTAAAGCTAGAAAGTTTCTAAAAATAGTAATTTCCTGAAATAGAAAGTTACCATATTTAGAAATAAGCTAGATTAATAAGCTAATAATATAAGTTTAAGCTTATTAGTGAAAATACAACTCATGAGTTAAAAGCATAGTTTGTTAAATAAATGTCCTGGTAATTTAATAAACTATAGGTTATAAGATTTAATTAAATAAAGCATGATTTAATTAAATTAGACTAAATAAAATACTTAGGTTAATCATGGATTATTATATTTAATAATTATAGCCTAAGTCATGTTTTTTTAATTAATTATAAGTCCATGTTTTTAATAATTAATTAATAACTATAGTCTAAAATAAAAAACAAAATACTTAGGTTAAAACATGTATTATTCATAAGAATAATATAACCTAAGTCCATGTTTAAATTAAATTAATTATTAATCATGTTTAAATAATTTAATTATTCTTGTAAAAATATAACTTGTAAAAAATAATCCCGTGCTCGTTTCCGTGTTTTAATATAAGCCGAACATATAAGCCGAACCAAACAGCCCGACAGTGGCTACCCGGCCTAGCCGTTTGCCACTGTGCGAACCATTTTCCCACCGGTTGTTAGCCGGTGGTTCCCCCTGTTTGGCTGCGTATCCCCCTGCTCAAACTAAAACAGCCACTGGCTTAAGCCGGTGGTTCCTGTAGCTGCGCCAAGACCCACACTGAGACCTTGTAGGTTGGCACTAAACCAAAACCAAACATCACCCCCGCCCCATGCGTCGGGGTTCCCTTGTCCCTGTGGCCGAGCAACCAAGACCACACCGAGACCATGGCGTATCAGCTGGTGGTGCATAAAACCCACCGAGAACCTTGTAGCTCTCGGGTCGTGTATCGGCCGAAAAAACCCCACCAAAACTAAATTTTTTCTTGATTCTTTAATTCTTATAGCATGTTTTTATTTATGTTATTATTATTAGATCACATGAACATAATTTAAAGAAAAGAATGATAAAAAGATTAAGATTTTGATGTTACCAAATACGTGAATGGAAAAGGCTTATGAACACGAACACACTTAACCCAAAATCAAAGATCAAAATCAACCAAACTCCCCTTGGTGTTCTTGTGTAGCCGACGGTAAGGGAGAGAAGGGAAGCAAGGGTTTTTAGTTTTTCTTAAAAATCCTATATTATGAAAAGTTATGTATTTTTTACTTTCCTTTAGTCAAAATTTAAATGGGATGGGCCCCCTCCTTGATCCTTGTCCACGGCTAACATGGCCCACAAGGCCAAATCCAAATAATATTTATGTCTAAATAATATTCTTGTATGCTCGTGTATATTATTCACTCTAGTTCGTGTTCAATGTTCGCGTTATATATACTACGTACATATATCGTGTTCTAATAGTCGTGTTATAATAATTATACGTAATTATCATGTTCATAAATGTTCTTGATCATATGTTCGTGATTATAATTATTATACCTAATAATTGTCCTGTATTATCACGTACTTAATAATTATCGTGCACTAACACGTATATAGTTTCTGAATTTAATGTTCGTGACATGTGTACATGACATAAATGGGAAGTTTTAATTGGTTCGTATGTTTACGTAGTGTACTGTTCATGGCATTTATATGCGGGTTTTACAGTGAACAAGTTCCCAAACATTGAGGCGTTCAAACTGATGAATTTCATCTTGCATTGATTTGATCCACGCATGATCAGTCATGGCTTGCTTGATGTTTGTAGGTATAGCTGAACTCACGGTGAGTGCATACATACACACATCGCCATCAGTTTCGAGTTGTCTGCGTGCTCGAACCTGTTGTGAAGGATTTCTAATGAGTTGTACCAATGGATGATCACGTTTCCAATGATGAGTGGATGGATATCTTTGATAGAGGTATGCATGTTTGACGGATGAACATGTTTAGTAGAAGACTCTCTGATTTCGCGTACCGGTGTACCAAATGGGTTGATAAATTCGTCTTCGTCAAACTGTGCATCTACTGCTTTATTGTTGTTTTCTCTTGCAGCAGTGACGGTTGATGATGGTTGAATGATAGTTTCATGAGTTTGTTGATTATTTAATGGAATTTTCTCTTGAGCAACGGTTGTTGAAGTAGATGCAGTTGTGTCTTGTTAACTTGGTTTGGTGCATCAGTAGTATTGACAACGGAAGGCTTTGACACAACTTGATTGTTTCCATAGTAATATTCATAAAATATTAGATTATATAAGTCTTCCAACTCATTCAGTGTTGACGTATCCGTCGAGTCTGCTGTAGGAGTACTTTCTTGACGTTCTTGCACGGGACGTACACTGTTTTGTGTAGGTGCCATTGTTGGACATTGAGGAGCGAGACTTGAGCTGTTGTGATCAAGTACCATGTGTGGCAATTCGTCAAAGTTCACATGAATTGTTTCGATAATAAGTCTTGTTCTCTTGTTGTAGACTCGATATCCCTTCGACAATGTAGCATACCCCACAAAAATACATGCATCACCTTTTTCTTTCATGTTGTCAAGATTCTCACCGTCTTTAAGAATGTAGCATAAATATCCAAATATGTGAAAGAATTTAACAATAGGTTTCCTGCCATTGATGATGTGGTATGGTGTCTTTTCATGTCTAGGGATGATGAGAGAATGATTATGAGTATAACAGGTAGTTTCAATTGCTTCAGCCCAGAAGAATAGTGGTAATTTTGATACAGAATCCATTGTTCGAGCTGCCTCAACCGAAGCACGGTTCCGTCTTTCGACAATGCCATTTTGTTCAGAAGTTCTAGCAATTTACGTTGATGTTCGATGCATTCTTCTTGGAAATAGGATTGCAACGTCTTGTTCAAAAATTATGTACCCCTATCTGTTCTTACCTTTAAGACTTGAGCTTGATGATTGCGTTGTATCATCTTGAGAAAGTTTTTGAGAACCTACGGTGTTTCATCTTTGAACCTTAAGAAGTAAGTCCATGTATATCTGGAGTAATCATCAACAATCACCAGAATATAATTTTTCTCGTTAATACTCTCTACACGCATGGGGACACATAAATCCATGTGTAGAAGTTCCAGTCGTCCTTGTGAGCTTGGGGTAGTCTTTGTTTTGAAAGACTTTCGTTTTGCTTTCCCCAACTCACAAGAAGAACGAAGATGGTCTTTGATGAATTTCAATTTAGGAAGACCGGTCACAATATCATTCTTCCAGAGCAAGTTGATGGTGTCAAAGTAGATGTGATAAATGTTGATTTCATAACCATGCTTGAGATGATAAGGCTTTAGCCATTAAGAAAATTTGATTTGATGAAGATGTATCTTGAAGAGTTACTGTGTAGAGATCTGAACCACGAGAACCTGTGAGAAGGTCATTCCTATCGTAGTCTCTAACATAGCAAGTAGTTTTCCGAAAAGCCACTTCCAAATCCGCATCAAAAAATTGACCAGCCGAGAATAAATTTGTGATTCAATCCCTCGACGTAATAAACCCGTTTGATAGTGATATTCCCTTTAACCAAATCGCCATATCCGAGTGTCAGTGCAAACTGATCATTTGCAAATCGTATCGTACCCAGAAACTTCTCCACGAAGTTAATTAGAAGATTGAGATTGCCCGTCATGTGCTTTGTGCACCCATATTCCATTACGAAGAGAATGATCTCGGTGAGATGCATAATAATTAGGAGACAATGTAGAGTTTGACAAATGGGAGCCCTTAATAGAAGTGGGTTCCAAAATATTAGTAGGCCTAGATGCAAATCCTAGAGGCTAGTTAACATTCATAGACCCAATTAATATAGTTTTTATCTTAGGTACCCATTTATATCCTGGAGGTGTGAATCTCGTGTACCCCCTTGATGAGACTGCTTTTATACATGGTCTCATCGTCCAAATCGGCCTTAAATTGCATAAAATATCATAAAACATGCCAAATATATGCTCGTGTTTGTTACTTGTGTATTTTTAGGTACGGATATTGAGGAATTGGCAAAAGGACACAAGAATCAATCAAAAACGAACACGGGAAATGAAGTCGCACAATGAACCGGGCCCAAGTTTGGATTTTGCAAAAAGACCCTTGAAGAATTGAAGATTGGCAAAAATGGCCCCTCATCTTTGAAGAACTTGTCACATTTGACCCTCAAATTATCAAATGTACAAGTATTATCCTTAATATTTGAAGATTGTACAAGATCAGTCCTTGGAATTTGAAGAATATACATTTTACATCCTTGGAAAAGCTTTTGGAAAAGTTTGTGCCACTTTTGACAAGTTGTCAAAAGTTGACAAAGCTAATTTGGGCACTGTTGGGTATTAAATACAAAGTGAAGAGAAGTTGATAACCTGGGGACCAAATGTGCCAACCACCAAACCTACCCATCCACTAAAAACGTGACACCTCACATAACCCACCCACCAACCCATACCCTTACCCAAACCCTTAACCTACCCGTCCAGAACCCACACCCATGAACCAGGTTTATTAAAAATGGTCAAATGGTCAACGAAATTTCCCACTAAACACTTTTTTAAAAAAGTTTTCTTCCCCAAAAAGGATTAATCACCACTGTTAACTATCTTCATGATCCTAGAACCCTAAATCCCTAAGTCAGTCAAAACAAAGGGGTTTGTCCTAATTACTTGCAGATCCCTAATACACCCTAACCTCAACATACCCCAATCCCCAGAAAGGTGTCACTCTCACTCACATGGGCAATCCAGCTATCCCCTGCCCCACAATTGAACAAGAAAACAAAGTGTACAACTTCATCAACGATTCTTGTTTAATACTTGGTCCCAAAGGAGTATATGAACGACCAAGATCATCCTAAGCTACTGTCAATCACATGGGAGCTAACTTTGACTGAATTCGTCCAAGGGCAAACAAGGCAATTCCATACTAGGGTTTAGTCTTGTAATTTTTCTTTCATTATTTTAATCAAGTGTCCTAGAACCTTCTGTAGCCAGTATATAAGGCACCCTAGGTTTCATTTTTTCTCTTGTTCCAGTTTTTGCAATTCCTTTGTAATCCCTTTTTTATAAAAATTAAAGTTTGGTATTTTGAATTAAATTGTAATTCCTTTTAGTTGTTTATAAAAAGTTTGTGTGTTAGGATTGCAATTAAGCTGAGTTCCATTAATGTGAAAGTTTGAATTTGATTTTTGAAAAAGATTTCAAGAAGGAAAAGTAAGACAGATTTTTTAAAAAAAAGTTTTATAAATCATCCCTCTTTGGAAGTGAAAGTGGACAAAGGGGTGTTGATTTGTGAGTTTAGAGTGGTTTTAAAACATTTTAAGTAAGTTTGAAAAGATTTTGGAAAGTTTTAAAGAAAGAAAAGAAAAACAGAAAATAGGCATATTGGATATTTCCTTGTTTTTCTCTTTGATCTTTTTGGCAGGTTATTTGTTTGTTGATAAAGGTTCTGCTCCAACCCGAGTTGGATTGGAGGTGGATATTCATCCACAAGAACCCTTGGATGTAAGGGTTCTAAGGTATTTTCTTTTACCTTTGTAAAATCTCAGGAAGTTGTGGCTTATGTGATTTGAATGAGTTTTGGATAATTGTTGTTAAGAGCTGTTTGAATTGTGTTCTATTATGTTATTATGCATGATAGATGCTAGTTGAACTAGTTTGAATAGGTTTTGTTAGGTTTCACTTTGTAAAAATTTGGTTTTCAAAAGATAAAGGACTGTTTGGCAATAGGTATTAGCAGGGTTTTAATATTAATTGTGAAAGTTAAAAGGTGTTAGAAGTATTGGATGAGATTGCAACAGGTTAAATGATAATTGATAAGTGAGTTTGGACAAGTTTGAAACAAGTTTGTGTGTTTAAAAGGAAAAGTGTAGTAAAAAAAAAAAACTGCATATCATCTTTCTGTCATATTTTCATAAGTTTTTGAAGTTTAAATCTTTATTGCCTGTTAATGTTAGGGTATTTGAGGATTTGTGATTGATTGTGCATCTGTTTGAGAGTGTGTGTGCCAAATCTCAGGCTTTAAAGTTCATTATTGTGCAATCTGCAAGCTCATTTAGCCACCAGACTTAGCTTGAGGATCACAGAAACTTGGCATTGGCTTTTGTGTGCATTTGTTTGATTATTTGGTGTTAGTGTGCTTGATTGCTGCCTATATCTTGACTCCTTGTGCTTAAATAAGCACAAGGGTGCCTTTGTTTCCATCAAACAACCTCCATATAAGCTCAAGCCAAGTCCTCTTGGCATATCAAGTGCACAAATGTGCACTTGACTTGTTCATCAGTAGCTTAGCTGAACTGGCAACATTTTGATCCTCAATTGTGTTTAATCTAGCTAAAAAGGAAGTGGAGTTGGATTAGAAGTCATTTAAGGTTACTGTTTGATTTGGCAAAAGTTTAAAAAGCAAAAAAAATTAACGTTGCGCCGCAAGACCTACCTGTTGCGGCGCAACTGAAGGAGCTACAGACCAAAGTTGCTATCGTTTCACTAGTTGCGGCGCAAGACACAAGCGTTGCGGCGCACCTAAGTGCAAAAAAGGGGGGGGGGGGTTTCAGGATTCGAACCCTGGTCACCACGCTCACACACATACACTCTTACCATTGCGCCCTGGGGACTTTGATTAATAACCTTGGTTTTGAATTGTATTTAAGGGCGTTTTGGTTTAAGCTTGTTTAATTAAGCCGTGACTTAATAAGCCATTCCTGGCTTATTGGCTTTTTGTTTTTGCTTGGTTTCATTTTTCCTAGGTTTTTAATAGAGCTTAGGATTTTTCTGACTAAAAGTTTTATTTTTCATTTTATTTAGTTATTTAATAGGATTATTTTTATTTTTTAATTTAGAAAGTCATTTAAAAATATTAAACAGTAGTAAAAAAAATACAAAAAAATAGTTTTTAGGTTTCTAGTGATATTTTTGAGGTTTACATGTGAAAAAGTTTTCAAAAACTTTAATTTTTAATTTTATTTAATTTTAGGTTTTTTTAGCAACTTTAAAAATTAATATAAAATTAATTAAAAGGTTTCAGAAACTTTTGTTTACATTTTCTTCTTAGTTAGAATATTTAGGATTTTTGAGAATTTTTTAGAATTTATTTGAGGACTTTTAATTTTTTATATTATTTTAATATTATTTTATTCAATAAAATAAAAAGTTTTATTTTTATTTCTTTTTCATTTTTCCTAGATTCTAGACATTAAAATAGGACCTTTGTCACTTTCCATTTAATTTTTAGGCTTTTCAATTAATTTTTAGATTTAATTTAAGATTTAATACATTTTAATAGTTTTAGGAGTTTAAAAATAGTTTAATTTGGTTTTAAAATTTTTAAAAATAGTTTTTAGTTTAATTAAGTCATTTTTGAGGTTTACAAACTATAAAATCTTGTTTAGGGCTTTTTAATATTTAAAAGTGATTTTTAGGGCTTTAATTAGCATAAAAAAGTCATTATTAAATTAATTAAAAGGTTTTGGCAAGTTTGAATTTTTTGTAAACCCTTAGAATATTATTTGGGAGTTTTTAGTAATTTTTAGGAATTTTTAGGTTTAAATTTTAAATTTTGCACTTTTTCACGTCCTACGTCGTAACTTTCTAATAGTGTTTTGCCTTATTTTTCTAATTTTTTCGTCTTCGTCATTTTTTCTTCTTTTCTTCTCATTAATAATCAAAAACGTTAATCAATCATTCATTACACAACACACGTGCCTCCTCGAGAGAACGATTCCCACTCATTGGGTCATAAGTGCTTGGTTTTCCTAAACCGACGCTTAACGCTTACCACTATTTTACCTCCTTTTCCTAAAGGTGTGTAAAAACACAACTATCAAATGGCGCCGCTGCCGGGGAGGCGTGTTGTGTTTTGATTGACCATTGTTGTTTTTTATATATTAGCCATAATATAATTGTATTAATAGCACTCTATTAATACGTATTATCGTTTTTCGGTTTTTGTGTGAATACTATTACTATATTGTATACGTAGAACAATAAATACACAAGTACTCCAAATACGTGAGCAATCACAACCTTGATTCGGGATTTCATCACTCGATCATTGTATTCGAATCTCAAACCAAAGAAAAAGGCAAAAATAGATAAATACTTTCGTGAAGCTTAATCTTGATAATACAAACTATAAGGTGGGTATAAGGCGGTTGTATTTCACGACCTAAAGGAAAAAGGCTCTTAAGTGCTTCGCGCCGCCTCGTTTCCTCCGCTTGCTTGTGCGTATTTGATTTTGAGAGTGAATCGAGGGTTTTGCCGCCCAAAGTATTATTACATATCATATATATTTTCTTGGTTTCATTTGATTAAACCCTCTTGAACGATTTGGTGTTCCACCATCGTTCTAAAGTCATCGAAGGCGTTCACTCCACGTGATCGTTTTCATTCCTTGAGGCCTTTTTAATCAAGAGATTTGATTAAGTGAGGAGATTTGTGGACTCATTGTCTACTTAATACATTCACCAATTTCCAAAAAGATAATACAATCAAAAACCACAAAAAAAATTGAAAAAACACAAAAAACCAAAAAGAATCTTCTTTGCTCGCCTTCTCGTTGTACGTGACGTTTATGCAAACTCGCTCTAAAGCTAGACGTGCTCGTAAACGAAGAAACAAATCACTCACTCTTTCTAGTGAGGAATCTCCTATTGACGAACCCATTGTACGAGAGGAACCGACCATGGTGAATCGAACTATGATGGAGTTACTTCAAGCACCCACCGAGGGTTATGGAGAAGCTATCGTGATTCCCGCAATCCTTGCGGAGAATTTTGAAGTTAAAACGGGTTTGTTGTCAATGATCCAAAACAACAAATTCCGTGGTGATGAGAAGGACAATCCTCACAACCATATCCGCCAATTTAATCGTCTTACCGCCACGTGCAAATTCAAGGATGTCTCGAATGACTCGATTAAGATGATGTTATTTCCGTATTCCTTAGCGGGGCCCGCTAAAATTTGGTTAGAGAAAGAGCCACCCAATTCTATATTGACGTGGACCGATCTCGTTTCGAAATTTGTGAACCAATTTTTTCCGCCCTCTAAGACTACGCATTTGAAGAATGAGATTTCTAAATTTTCACAAGAACCAAATGAAAGTTTTTCTACGGCTTGGAATAGGTTTAAGGAAATGTTGCACGAATGTCCTCATCACGGATTTTCCGATTTGCACCAAATCGACACGTTTTACAATGGACTTAACGATCATGAAAGGGATTATTTAAATGCCGCCGCGGGTGGTAATTTTTTGTGTAAAACGGTTGATGAAGCTTTAACAATAATTGAGAATAGGTCTAAGGTTTATAGCCCTCGTCACACACCGAGTGTTGCCAAAAGGGGCTCATCATCGTCTCAAAGTATCAATGCATTACATGATGAAGCAAATGAAGAAAACCGATTTTTCGATAGATTTGCAAACCTTATGTCTCATTGGAAGGCTCAAGAAGCTTCCAACACCGCTTCGGTTAAAGCGGTTTCTAAAAGTTGTTTGTCGTGTGGGGGAGCTCATGATTTATCCGAGTGCATTACCGCGGATGGTAACACTTCGAATGCTTTTGTAGCCACGGGAACTTATAACCAAATAGGTCAAGGTTCACGTCCAAATCAAGCTCAACCCAATCAAAATGCTAATAATTATCGCAACAACAACAATCAAGGTGGAAATTACCAAGGAAATCAAAGGAACTATAACAAGGGTAATTACCAAAGTGGAAATGGGCAAATTTCAAACCAAAACCAAAACCGTGATTTTCAAACTAATGCCCAAGGTTTTCAAAACGATCACACCAAAAATCTTCAAGGAGAATTTTTGAATTATGCTAAGGCTAATGATGCTAAGTTTGACAACATGCAACGTGAGATGGTTAGCTTAAGGTCCGAGTTGAAAAACGAGCTTAAAAATGAACTTGCTAATGAACTAAAAACTCATGCTAATAAAATGGAAGGAAATGTCACACGACTCCAACAAAACCAACAAAAAATGGAGCAAGGACAACATGAGATTAAGCAAGAGTTGTTGAAAGCGGATGCTAGGCAATCTAAGTTTGAAGATCGAATGGCTAAAATGTTTGAAGCTATCATGTGTAAGCCCTCTTCTTCGGGTGGTCTTCCTAGTGATACCATCGTGAACCCGAAAGGAGAATTGAAGGTTATTACCACTCGTAGTGGTAAAACTTTCAAAGAACCCATTTCTCGTCCTAGTACTTCTATGGAGAAGGAAAAAGAGAAAGAACCCGAGGTTGTGGTTGAAAAGGAGCACATTACAAGCCCACGAAGTACCGCTCAAACCACACCTACGGTTGAACCAATACCCATAATGGAACCCGAGATTCCAAGGCCGATGCCTATGCCTAATTTGCCCCAACCCACACCACCTTTACCCTACCCATCAAGACGAAACAAGGAAAAGGCACAAGAACGAAATAATTATCAATTTGAATTATTTATGAAAATGTTTCGTGACTTGCATTTCAATATAAGTTTTGCCGACGCCTTAGTCATGATGCCTCGATTTGCCGCAAACTTCAAAAGTATGTTGAATAACAAAGAAAAATTGCAAAAATCGTCTAGTTGTTCTTCGGTTTTTCTAAGCCGCATACCTCAAAAAGTCGGTGATCCTGGAAAGTTTTTAATCCCATGTGCTATCCAAGACATGGAAGAATGCTACGCCTTGGCCGATCTTGGTGCTAGTATTAATTTGATGCCTCTCGAGATTTTTAAATCGCTCAATCTTCCAAATCTCACTCCTTCAAGAATGTCAATCGAAATGGCCGATCATTCTACGATTCTAGCTTGTGGAGTTGCCGAGGACGTCTTTGTGAAAGTTGGGAAATTCTATTATCCCGTGGACTTCATTGTTGTTGATATTCCCATCGATCCTAAAGTTCCGTTAATTTTAGGTCGATCTTTTTTGGATACCTCGAGAGCACTTATCGATGTGCATGCAAGAAAAATCACTCTTCGTTTCAATGAGGAAGAACTCGTCATTAATGCAACCCAAAACTCCACTCTTTCTCATGTTTATTCGATCACATCTTTGTGCAATGTCAATCCCATCAAAAGCATTTGTCAAAAGATTTCAAATAGAGTTTTAGGAGTTGATAAAAATGGAGTTCCGTCCCCTCCGCTGATGGAGGTTAAGAGTGTTAAGCCGATAATTCCAATCTCGAGTGATTCTTCGGATGATGAATACGTTGATCCCGATGGGGAGGTTTTCTTTGTTGACAAAAGATTTGAAAACTTGCCACCACCTAAACCAAAACGCTTTCAAAATGTGAGAATTTTTAGTGTGACTAACATTGTTTTAGATACACCAAATATTTTTGACATAATTAAATCGGGTTTTCACAAGGAGAGTCTTAAAGATGAAAAAGGAAAAGATTTTGAATCTAATTTAAAGGATTTTTCTACTATTCTAACTCCGTCATCACTGCGTGTCTTGAGTACTACAAGCTCGTCTTCTCCTTTTGACGATGCTTTGTGTGGACCTAGTGTGGGGGAAGCCCCTTATGTTTCCTCCCCTTTCTCCACCGAGGACGAGATATTCGATCCTGGAATTGCTTTTATAGGGAAATCTCGGTCTTCCACCGATGCAATAAATGGAAAATCTTTTCATTTGATTGGTGCGAGTCTACCTCGAGTAGCTCATGTTTTTAGAGACTTACCCATTGTCCCACCCTTCTATTTCTTCTCTCCTATTTTCTTTTATCCCATTGGGATTTGTGTTGAAGTTGTGTTGTCTCGTCTTTCATCCGAAAACGAGGACGTTATCTTTGACCCCGGTATATGTTTATCGGATTTTTAAAGTACTCCACGTACTTTTGGGCCTTGTTTATCATGTAAGCCCCACCAAAAATTGACCAAACCATGATTATCCCTAAATGATCACATTTATGGGGATTCGAGTCAAGCTTTTGACTCGGTTATCAAAAACAAGGTGCCTCGTGGGGGAGACCCATGCTTATCCATGTACATATTATTGCTTTCTAATTAGTTTAATGTGAGGGGATTTGTGCCCTTCCAACTTTTGTTCCGTGGTTGTTTGTGCATTGTGTCTTTTAGATCATCATCTTCACGATTGGAGCCTCTCGTGTTCGTTTCATGGGAGCACTCGATCGTTTGCTTTGAAGGCCTTTCCCAATATCCACTCATGATATATCCTTTTATGTTCTAACCTTAGGTTTTATAGCACACTTCATAAACGGATTTAAACTTATTGGTTACACCCTTTCCATGCTAGATTAGGCATTCGACTACGTCTCTAGTATGGGGGTGTTTGCACCCCTAGACTCGAAACATTGAGGACAATGTTTAACTTTAGTATGGGGGGGTGAATAGATACTTGCCTTGCCAAACCTTCACGCTTTCCAAAGTTTATCGTTTTGTTATCATTTTCTTGCAAAATAAGGCTAAAAATGGCCAAATTTTAAAATTTTTCTCATGTTTCATAAGTGTTTGAAGACACGAATGTAGATTTTCCGATGGCGAGAATAAGAGTAATTTTTGACTCGACCGTGCGTGTTGAGCACTTAGCTTTGATTCCTTAACTACACATTAGGCTAAGTCTCTTAAATAAGGACGAGAAATGATAGAGTTAATTATAAGTTACTATGCTAAACGTAGAATACTCGTATTCTTTCAAAAACTCATGTGTTCTCGTTGTTTGCTTATTCTCCCTTCGCATGTAAATATTTTTTGCTTAATAAATATTGATTTAGCGGTTTAATTTTGATTGTTGGGTTTCTAGTCTTTTCTAGTAGCTTCCGTGTAATTAAATTGGGAAGACATTAAGGTATCGCCAGCGTCACGGTTTTGAAGTATTGGCAACCCGAATAATCGAAAGCTTCACCCAATAATAAGATTTCAAGTGCTCACCTAAATCTAGCAAACAATTTGAAGCCCCACAAGGCCTAAAATCTATGCAAAATTGAAAGTGAATCAAGCCTTAATCTTCGAAGCTTTAAAGATCCAAAATTCGCTTTAGCATGAGGATATACGTCTTTGGCTAATAAAACCACCGATGAGGCGGATACTAAAAGGCAAGGCAAGACCGAAGTCATAATAAAAGCTTCATGGCGAAGTTGAATAAAAGATGGAGGTAAACCAAAGATAATAAGGTCCTTCCGTTAGGGGGCGTATAAAAGTCTTGGTAATAAGTCTCATGTTCAAAACCGTTATAAAACCGTGTTTATCGATTCTTCTTGTCGACTTAATTTTTTAACATCGTTGTCTATTAGGAGGGGTTATTAATTTGATGGTCTTAGTTACACCGTTAGGACTCTATTTTTAGACCTAAATCTCTATTATCGCATAAGTCAACAATGTATCCTCGTGATCATTAAGACATAATAAAATATAAGAGATACAACTTAGGAATAGTGGGAGAATAAGTACGTGATTAGGGCATATGAGTAGTGTTAGCATTACTAACTTATAATGACAATGATCTCGTTGCACGCTTGGCATGGAATTAAGGTGAAAATCGAGGACGATGAAATTATTTCTAACGAAGCATTCACGTGTTCTTATTCTATGAACCTAAACGTCCCATTTCGCGATGAAAATCATACATTATGTCTAAAACGCAAGTAGTAGTAATTGTAGTGTGTAGCTAGTTATCATTTCAATAAAAGTCATAAAATTAAATTTTGGAAATGCTTTGATACTTTATTCTTAGCATTGCGTGAGGGCACGGCAATGGTTTAGTATGGGGGAGTGATGAGACTGCTTTTATACATGGTCTCATCGTCCAAATCGGCCTTAAATTGCATAAAATATCATAAAACATGCCAAATATATGCTCGTGTTTGTTACTTGTGTATTTTTAGGTACGGATATTGAGGAATTGGCAAAAGGACACAAGAATCAATCAAAAACGAACACGGGAAATGAAGTCGCACAATGAACCGGGCCCAAGTTTGGATTTTGCAAAAAGACCCTTGAAGAATTGAAGATTGGCAAAAATGGCCCCTCATCTTTGAAGAACTTGTCACATTTGACCCTCAAATTATCAAATGTACAAGTATTATCCTTAATATTTGAAGATTGTACAAGATCAGTCCTTGGAATTTGAAGAATATACATTTTACATCCTTGGAAAAGCTTTTGGAAAAGTTTGTGCCACTTTTGACAAGTTGTCAAAAGTTGACAAAGCTAATTTGGGCACTGTTGGGTATTAAATACAAAGTGAAGAGAAGTTGATAACCTGGGGACCAAATGTGCCAAACCACCAAACCTACCCATCCACTAAAAACGTGACACCTCACATAACCCACCCACCAACCCATACCCTTACCCAAACCCTTAACCTACCCGTCCAGAACCCACACCCATGAACCAGGTTTATTAAAAATGGTCAAATGGTCAACGAAATTTCCCACTAAACACTTTTTTAAAAAAGTTTTCTTCCCCAAAAAGGATTAATCACCACTGTTAACTATCTTCATGATCCTAGAACCCTAAATCCCTAAGTCAGTCAAAACAAAGGGGTTTGTCCTAATTACTTGCAGATCCCTAATACACCCTAACCTCAACATACCCCAATCCCCAGAAAGGTGTCACTCTCACTCACATGGGCAATCCAGCTATCCCCTGCCCCACAATTGAACAAGAAAACAAAGTGTACAACTTCATCAACGATTCTTGTTTAATACTTGGTCCCAAAGGAGTATATGAACGACCAAGATCATCCTAAGCTACTGTCAATCACATGGGAGCTAACTTTGACTGAATTCGTCCAAGGGCAAACAAGGCAATTCCATACTAGGGTTTAGTCTTGTAATTTTTCTTTCATTATTTTAATCAAGTGTCCTAGAACCTTCTGTAGCCAGTATATAAGGCACCCTAGGTTTCATTTTTTCTCTTGTTCCAGTTTTTGCAATTCCTTTGTAATCCCTTTTTTATAAAAATTAAAGTTTGGTATTTTGAATTAAATTGTAATTCCTTTTAGTTGTTTATAAAAAGTTTGTGTGTTAGGATTGCAATTAAGCTGAGTTCCATTAATGTGAAAGTTTGAATTTGATTTTTGAAAAAGATTTCAAGAAGGAAAAGTAAGACAGATTTTTTAAAAAAAAGTTTTATAAATCATCCCTCTTTGGAAGTGAAAGTGGACAAAGGGGTGTTGATTTGTGAGTTTAGAGTGGTTTTAAAACATTTTAAGTAAGTTTGAAAAGATTTTGGAAAGTTTTAAAGAAAGAAAAGAAAAACAGAAAATAGGCATATTGGATATTTCCTTGTTTTTCTCTTTGATCTTTTTGGCAGGTTATTTGTTTGTTGATAAAGGTTCTGCTCCAACCCGAGTTGGATTGGAGGTGGATATTCATCCACAAGAACCCTTGGATGTAAGGGTTCTAAGGTATTTTCTTTTACCTTTGTAAAATCTCAGGAAGTTGTGGCTTATGTGATTTGAATGAGTGTTGGATAATTGTTGTTAAGAGCTGTTTGAATTGTGTTCTATTATGTTATTATGCATGATAGATGCTAGTTGAACTAGTTTGAATAGGTTTTGTTAGGTTTCACTTTGTAAAAATTTGGTTTTCAAAAGATAAAGGACTGTTTGGCAATAGGTATTAGCAGGGTTTTAATATTAATTGTGAAAGTTAAAAGGTGTTAGAAGTATTGGATGAGATTGCAACAGGTTAAATGATAATTGATAAGTGAGTTTGGACAAGTTTGAAACAAGTTTGTGTGTTTAAAAGGAAAAGTGTAGTAAAAAAAAAAAACTGCATATCATCTTTCTGTCATATTTTCATAAGTTTTTGAAGTTTAAATCTTTATTGCCTGTTAATGTTAGGGTATTTGAGGATTTGTGATTGATTGTGCATCTGTTTGAGAGTGTGTGTGCCAAATCTCAGGCTTTAAAGTTCATTATTGTGCAATCTGCAAGCTCATTTAGCCACCAGACTTAGCTTGAGGATCACAGAAACTTGGCATTGGCTTTTGTGTGCATTTGTTTGATTATTTGGTGTTAGTGTGCTTGATTGCTGCCTATATCTTGACTCCTTGTGCTTAAATAAGCACAAGGGTGCCTTTGTTTCCATCAAACAACCTCCATATAAGCTCAAGCCAAGTCCTCTTGGCATATCAAGTGCACAAATGTGCACTTGACTTGTTCATCAGTAGCTTAGCTGAACTGGCAACATTTTGATCCTCAATTGTGTTTAATCTAGCTAAAAAGGAAGTGGAGTTGGATTAGAAGTCATTTAAGGTTACTGTTTGATTTGGCAAAAGTTTAAAAAGCAAAAAAAATTAACGTTGCGCCGCAAGACCTACCTGTTGCGGCGCAACTGAAGGAGCTACAGACCAAAGTTGCTATCGTTTCACTAGTTGCGGCGCAAGACACAAGCGTTGCGGCGCAACTAAGTGCAAAAAAGGGGGGGGGTTTCAGGATTCGAACCCTGGTCACCACGCTCACACACATACACTCTTACCATTGCGCCCTGGGGACTTTGATTAATAACCTTGGTTTTGAATTGTATTTAAGGGCGTTTTGGTTTAAGCTTGTTTAATTAAGCCGTGACTTAATAAGCCATTCCTGGCTTATTGGCTTTTTGTTTTTGCTTGGTTTCATTTTCCTAGGTTTTTAATAGAGCTTAGGATTTTTCTGACTAAAAGTTTTATTTTTCATTTTATTTAGTTATTTAATAGGATTATTTTTATTTTTTAATTTAGAAAGTCATTTAAAAATATTAAACAGTAGTAAAAAAAATACAAAAAAATAGTTTTTAGGTTTCTAGTGATATTTTTGAGGTTTACATGTGAAAAAGTTTTCAAAAACTTTAATTTTTAATTTTATTTAATTTTAGGTTTTTTTAGCAACTTTAAAAATTAATATAAAATTAATTAAAAGGTTTCAGAAACTTTTGTTTACATTTTCTTCTTAGTTAGAATATTTAGGATTTTTGAGAATTTTTTAGAATTTATTTGAGGACTTTTAATTTTTTATATTATTTTAATATTATTTTATTCAATAAAATAAAAAGTTTTATTTTTATTTCTTTTTCATTTTTCCTAGATTCTAGACATTAAAATAGGACCTTTGTCACTTTCCATTTAATTTTTAGGCTTTTCAATTAATTTTTAGATTTAATTTAAGATTTAATACATTTTAATAGTTTTAGGAGTTTAAAAATAGTTTAATTTGGTTTTAAAATTTTTAAAAATAGTTTTTAGTTTAATTAAGTCATTTTTGAGGTTTACAAACTATAAAATCTTGTTTAGGGCTTTTTAATATTTAAAAGTGATTTTTAGGGCTTTAATTAGCATAAAAAAGTCATTATTAAATTAATTAAAAGGTTTTGGCAAGTTTGAATTTTTTGTAAACCCTTAGAATATTATTTGGGAGTTTTTAGTAATTTTTAGGAATTTTTAGGTTTAAATTTTAAATTTTGCACTTTTTCACGTCCTACGTCGTAACTTTCTAATAGTGTTTTGCCTTATTTTTCTAATTTTTTCGTCTTCGTCATTTTTTCTTCTTTTCTTCTCATTAATAATCAAAAACGTTAATCAATCATTCATTACACAACACACGTGCCTCCTCGAGAGAACGATTCCCACTCATTGGGTCATAAGTGCTTGGTTTTCCTAAACCGACGCTTAACGCTTACCACTATTTTACCTCCTTTTCCTAAAGGTGTGTAAAAACACAACTATCACCCCTTTTACTTGTCTTAATGATGTTCTCAAAAAGCTTCCTTAACCGGTTTTTTTTCACTGAGTAGTGGAATATAATGCACTTAGTTTCTTAAGTGGTTGTGCAGTGGATTGGTTCAATGTTCTTGTGGGTTTTCTAGTACTAGTGGGCACAACCATAGGCTTCCTAGTCCTAGCATTCACGCTATTACTTGTAAAAACATAAGCATCATGATTTGCATTACGAACACTTTTACCACAATTAACACAAGCAAATTCAACATTCGAGGTCTTAAATTTCAAACTATCATTACATGTAGTTATAGACATTTTATTCTTATAAAACATAAAATTCCTACGGTGGTCTTCTACTTCCATCTTCTTCACTTGACTATTGTTAGTCATATCTCTATCTTGCATTCTATTGCTCTTAAGTTATGGCATGCTAACGCTAGTAGTAGGGTTTACTCATGTAGAAGAAGACAGACGTGCGTTAGTTTTCCTAATTCCTTGAGATAACTGCGATGTTCCGGTTAGAGTAGGCTTAGTGTTCATTTTATACATTCCGGGTGCAATCACGTTTGTGCTTTTTTCATTACCTAGCTTAGGCAAAGTCTGTGACGGTTTGCCCAAAACGGATGATTTGGGGCATTTAACCGCATTCAGTTGTCGAACAACGGATTTTTCCTAAGACAGACTTTCCTTTCATTTTATCAATAAGTTTTTGTAACTCACCGATGGCTATGTCCTTTTCTTTTAACTGGGCTTTCAAATTTTTTATTTCGAAATGTCTTTCATTTAAGTTACGAAACAAAAAAGCTGCAAGTTCTTGACACTATTTATGTTTATGAGATTTATCATCACTTTGTAAAGCAAGCTCAAGAGAAATGGAGTGTTTCCCGAGTTGGGGAAAACTTTTCGAAATTTAATTATTTAATCCTTTTTTTTGAAAGCTCAACTTCAAGATTTTGACATTTTTCGTTCGTTTCAGAATACAAACATGTCATGTGGCAATAATCATCAAGATCGGTATAGAAACCAAGTATAGCATGCATATGGTCAGCATACAAATATTCTCTAGAAATTCGATCAATTTCGTTAGAAAGTTGGTGTTCTTGTGTCTTTAATTTTGTTTGAAGAAAATCAACTTCGTCTTCAAGGGAGTTAACATATCTTAAATCAGTTATCATTTCCTTAGTGAGAGCTTTATAAAACATTTCCACATTGTTTGAAAGATCATCGATGGTTGGAACAATACATTGATAAATGAAGACCTCTACTTGTAGGTTAGGTTTATGTTGGGCCAATGAATGTTTTAACTATTGGCCTAATCTAGATTTGTTTAAATTAGACTAACTGTTACGAGTCGCTGTGAAGACCAGCGACAGAGACCTGACCAGCTGAAGGCAAAGCCTTAGCTGGCACACCAAGAACATTTAAGTCAAAGATAACGTCAGAGAAGTCGAAGATTATCTGAAGTCATACTCACCAGCATTATGGACAAGCTGGGATGTAGAAGGAGTTTACTGGTGTTCAAGGATCCCTGAGATGACAATACTCAAAGATCACTTACAACCCTTAGCAGCTTATGCAAGCCGAGACTTGCTTTACCTATTATAGTTTAGGCGAGAGAATCTCCAAAAGTACTTTGAGCGGGAAAAAGTAGGAGATTCAAGATAAAGACTAGTACGACCTAGTGGGATAAAGTGAACAGTTGGCAGAACTGTTCACCCAAAGTTTTTTAAAGGTTGTCTCTTTATAAACATACATTTAATGCGTTGTACTACTTCCACTCAGAAGTAGACACGTGTCAACTACCCCCACTAAGGTAGCATCCTCGTACCACTATAAATAGGAGGGAGAAAGAAGACAAACACAACCCTTGTGCTTGGATAATTTATCTAAGTATTTTCTCCCATTAGAACCTCTGAGTCCATCAGCTGTGTACCAAAAATTTCTTTTTGTCATACATATTTTCTTTCTTATGTATTATATATTGCCTACTAGCACACGCGTGCACAACATTTCCAGGAGAAATAAGAGGAATGAGCCTACCCTACTAATTAGACTCGTTGAGTAAGTGGGATGCAACCCTATCGACCATGGATCATGTATCCTTGTTAGGCCCCTTGCTATTTATGACATTCGTAGCAAGTTATGCAGCCAGTAAACTCTGAGACTGTCAAGACACAATCGTGCGCACCTAACAATTGGTCAGCCTCACCTGGCCGTCCCTATGGTAGTAGCGGTATACCGCACGTAATGAGCTTCTCAAACCCATATGGACCATTTATGATTTTACATTAACTCATTATGCGAAATTGTGTTATCAAACATTAAATACACTTATCATAACAAAAATAGATAGCGTTTATTACAAACAAGGGCGAAGATTTGAGCATAACAAATAAGCAAAATATTTACAAGTCAGTAAAGCGGTTGGAGAGTAAATGGGTCTCGGACGAGGACCTCTTCAGTTTCAGCAAAGGTGGGTAGTAGGAAGTGGCGCGGTATTCCCTCAACCTCTTCTCCATTCGGTCCAACATGCGTGACTCCCTCTCTAGCAGTGGTAATGGTAGCACATGAATGGAGGGTGCAAGATGGGCTGCACCAACATAAAGTGCAACCTCTATGTTCAGAAGGGCCTTCTTGGCAGCTGAGCGGCTCTCATGGGCTGCAAGCACCTCGGACAACGAAACTTCCTTCTCAATTCTGAATGGATCAAGTGCGTCCCTAGGATGTGCAAATATGGGTATTGTCAGTTGCTCCATGGACGGTGTTAGGTGGAAGTCCGACAATGCTTCTGCGCCCTCGGCCTTGTGGTATGCTAGCGTAAGGCCCTTCATCATGATTTCAAGGGGTAAATCATGATCCTTATCCTCTAAACCAAAGGATGGCAGTGGACAAGCTTTCATATCTTTCAAGGCTGTTGTAAGTTTGGAATCGGCCTTCAGATCATAAAAGGACACCTCTGCTAATTCTTTGTTCGATAACTTTTCCTTGTGTGTTGTCACCAACCCCCTCGAAGTACACTCATTAACAGAAGGCTATGACAGACTTGGAGAAAGAAGTTCAAAAGTTGGGGTATTCCAAGGCACCCATCGCGGCTAAGCGCAGACCATGGCGCACTAGCCACCGCTTCTCGGCTACTTCTTTAATTAGGCGAGGATACAAATATTCATCTAGCTCTATGCTCAGCCTCTTGAATTGAACACTGAGGTCGCTTACATCCTCTTTCACATTGGCGCCCAGCGCGTCAACATTAGCAACAAACTTACTTTTTCTCTCCTCAAAGGCCACCATAGCAACCTGGTTGGAAGCCTTCAGCTGGTTGAGTTGAGCGCGCTCTTCGTTAAGAGCGGAGGATAGCTTGTTCCTCTCCTCTGTTAGGGAATGGAGAAGGGCTACATCTTTTCTTCCTCTCTCGATCTCTTGGTCAATTTTTTCTTGCATATCCCCCAGAGCAAAGGATTTATAGTGACCTGCCTCATTCTTTCTTCCGTAGTGCGGACTTTGGCAGAAAACTCTAGGTGTCTCTTCTTAAGGTGGGACATAAAGGTCACATGCTGCGCTGTTAGATAACTAGCTTCATCGGCCAGGACGGCGTCACTCATTCCCTCCAGAATTTCTGCTCGGCCAGGGGTACGATGTTATCCAGGAAACTCGAGCAGTTAAACGCACTTGTCAGATCAGAAGATGCAGGCAGTTCCTAGTCGGGAGCAAAGACAGGGTCTTGGAGAAACGCACTTCCCCCTGCTGATGAATTCTCCTTGTGTGGGGAAGGCGTGGTCTCAGCTTTTGAAGAGGAGTTCTCTGGGTCGTCACTGTTACATAGGAATGGTGGTAAGGTGGACATAAAAAAACTACAACATGTGAATAAGCGCCGCCATATGTGCGAAAGTAGTTACCTTAGGTTAATGGTGGCAGGAGGAGCGTGTGTGTGTGTGTGTGTGGGGGGGGGGGGGGGTCCTCATAAGGTTCTCTTCAAACTCTTCCTCTGTTGTGTGCACCTCTGTCTAGGAGGGACCGGCCCCAGTGCACGCGGATTTACGTGAAGACGATGGGGGGCTCCTTTGTATTTTCTACAATGTCGAAGTGTCCTCCTCCTCAAAACCTTCAACACCTTTCTTAGCGTCCTCGGTATGATTATCTGAGGACAACGAGGAGCTGAGAAAGGGCGGTGGTGGCTGTTGTACTGGTGGTTGCTGTTGTGATGGCTGTTGTAACTATTGTGCTGGTGGTAGGGGTAGTGGCTGGTCCGCGCCTGTGTCATCATTCTCTTGGGCGGCGAATGGCTCCCGGACTTCCAGGTCCATAGTATTATTTTGTGCAAGATCTTGGAGGGACTCTTCATTTTCCCTCTCAGTACGAGTCTAGACCATCAAATCTTCCGGGAATACACCACGAACGAGGTCAAGAAGATCCATAACTGCGTAGAAAGCAAACAGACAAGCAGGAAGATAAATTTTAGTTTTTGGAACAGGATGGTACTTACAGTATGCTACGATGAATACGGGAAGAACCACTAACCCTGGCCACTCTTGGTGCGAAAGACAGGTATCCTGTGCGCGCCACAGATCGCTGCGCGACTTAGGCCAAGGGTAACTAGCACACTCTCCGGATACGGTTGTACGGGGATACGATTGTTGTTTAGGTTCTCCGTGTCCTCGAAGTTGTAGGAGTTACGGCCAGGTAAGGGGTCCTTCCCAACCATTCCAGGGGTCAAAAAGGGGAAGTGAAGAGGGAAGGCGGCGTCGTCAAGCCAGAAGAATCTGTCATTCCAGTCCCTTAGGGAGTCTATTTTTCTGTCATAACATTACATCCCGCCCTTTCGCTTAGCGAACGATACCCAACCATTTGCTAATTTCCGTTGGTAGAAAACGCGCAACATGTCTACGGTGGGCTATATGTCTAGGGTGCGGCAGTTTATTTCGAAATTCGAAATTTTAGCCGCCCCTATGCGATGCAATTGAGAAACGTGGGTCTCATAATGCATCAACATACTCAGAAGGAAGCGCGACATGGGTATACGCTGGTTTTCTTAGTCGAAATACCGGGTGTAGACCCCTATCTTTCCCGCCGGGGCCTGGCCTATATTATGTCGAGGGTTAGGAACTTCTAGGTGAAGATAATTGGGTATGTAGAAGTCAGTGATGAATTGATCTAGCTCCTCTATGGTCAAGATTGACGTAATTTTGGTTAACTGTTTCACCATGGTGTTATTTATACAAATTAGGTGGTTGCGTGGATTACCTTGGCAGAGATTTTGGTGATGATGGTGTGTGTTGGAAGCGTTAATGGAGGTTTGAGAGTTTTGTAGTTTGTAAACAATTAAAAGGAGGCGTCAAGGGTATATATATAGACCTACTAATTTACTGTTCACGGTTAGAAATGTGCCACGTGTTACCCACTTGCTAGATCCGACGGTAGAAGTTGAAGGGGTAACAATGACGTGGCAGGCGCTTTTCCCAAGTCCCGAGAAGGTTAGGTAAAAGGGGGATGAATGTCTTCTTGGCGAGAATGTTTAAAATATTTGTTCATATATGGATTATGCGAGTATTTTGATTGCTTTATAGTCTAATAGCCGTGGTTAGAACCTGCGATCACTAGACTAGGGGGACATGATAACGTATAGTCCTTAGTCGGGCTGGATAGTCCGACTCACGGGTACTACCCGCATCCATCAGGAATGGATTGAGTGCTTTTACGATGTGTGCACACAGCCCAGAAGGCCCGGTAAGCCGCTGTCGCACATATGGTTGATTACTTAGCCAGGTTCTTGTCGCAGCGTGACAGGATCAGACATAATATAATCTATCATATAGATATATTCGCCTAAGGGTAAGAGATATACACTTACCTTAGTTATGCGATAAGGATCAAGATATTCTTGGTCATTATCTCTTCCTTAGGCTGCAAGAGTAGGAGAGCCCAACCAGGACTCTCTCGGGTATAAAAGGAACCCCAAAGGTTCCACAAAGGTACGATACACACAATACCCTAAACACTATATAATCAAATCGATTACTTACTCTCATGCCGGAGTCTAATCGTGGATCACAAACCCACGGTAAGTCTAACGGTGTTTGTTTAGTGCGCAAGGTCCCCAAAACAAGTTTCACTTGGTGCAAGAGCCGGAGTCCACAAGACCCCGAATTAAGCCTAATTCGGGTCAAGCTCGGTGTATCCAACTTTTGTATCAACATTAAATAACATTCAATTCCGCAATATGGTACTTTTCCTTGTTATCTCTAAAAATGGTGGATCTGGGTTTTCATATCTACTTTTGTTTCCCGATCTGTTATTTGTCTTCTTCAAAAAAAATACCCTCAAAAACCCAGATTGACACAGAAATAACATACTGATGGATAAAAAAGCTGTTGATGAATAAACCAATGATACTGATAACAAGAAAAAGTTTGCCCCCCTTTAAAAGCTGTTAAAACCAGATACCATTAAGAATGGTTGACCAGAACAGTTTCTTGATAAAGAATATGAGACTTTTGGACAAATAAAAATTTGGACGCATACTCAATAATAAACCAAACACCATATGACTTATTTTAGCTTAAAGCATAGCACATAATAAGCTGTTGAAACCACGAAAACCATAAAAATAAGCAAACAAAAACACAAAACACCCTCGGTTAGCTCTGATACCATAACATTAGATTCACCAAGCACACGGGTAAAGATCCAGAGGTCGGGGAGGATAAAAGTGTTGGTTAGTGATGAGACTGCTTTTATACATAGTCTCATCGTCCAAAAAGGGCTTAAAATGCATTAAATATCATCAAAATACCCATATATATGCTTGTGTTTGTTGCTTGTGTATTTTAGGTACGGATATTGAGAAAATGACAAAAGATCACAAGTATCATACAAAAACGAACACGGCAAACGAAGCCGCACAATGAACCAAGCCCTAATGAAGACTTTCCCAAGAAAAACCCTTGAAGATTTGAAGACTTATGAAGAAGGGTCCTCCATTATGGAAGAATTGACACTTTATACCCTTGTATCTTCATAATTACAAGTTTGGTCCCTAAAGTTTGTCAATATTGCAAAAAGGGCCCTCCACTTTGAAGAATTGGCAATTTTAGCCCCTCAATAAAGCTAAAATGTCAATATTTATCCTCCTCAAAGTCAAATACAACATGAAGAACTCCAAGTTACAAGAATGGCAAAATTGGTCCTCTGAAAATCACAAAACTACTAAAAGGACCCTTGACTTTGAAGACTTGGCAAAAATAGTCCCTCATCAAACATGATTTGACAATTTCAGTCCTCCAAAATGTCAATCATACAAGTTTAGACCATAATCCTTGAAGAAAATACCAAACCAGTCCTTCAAGAATCACAAAATGGCAAGAATTACCCCTGAATTCACTTTATAAAACATTTTAGGGCAAAAGTGTAAAAAGGCAAAAGTTGTTATGAAGAGTTTTGGCGTTGATGGCTATTTAAACTGAAATGACAAGCAATAAAGAAGTGAGGGACCAAAAGGGGCGACACAATACTTACCTTAACCAACCCAATCATGCCACGTGCCCCACTCACTCCATCCAACCAATCATAACTCACCTTTTGTCCACATCAGATCCCACTCACCTGTTTAGTTATTAACTAACTTTTCAAACGAGTTAATTAATATTAAAACAGGTGCTAAACACCTCTTAAAACCCCAACCAAGATCAAATGGGTTGTTCTTCATGTTCATACAAAAATTATGTTTTCTTAATTGTGTAACAATTAAGCCCTAATCTTCTCCAGATTTATGATTAAGCTAATCATAAACACAACCCAACTTTTAAAAACTATGCCACATCATTCCTTGGTCACATGTTAAGACCTGTTTTGTCGCCATTGAGGAAGAAGCCAAAAGTGGCCAGAGAATCAACCACCCACATTCCAACTTACTCCTTAAGCATTTTATGGACCCTTGGAAGAGTTTCAAACTTGCCAGCTACAACAAAACGCCAATTCAAAGTCACATGATTGAAGAAAATTCCAAAAGCTCCAAGGGAAATTCTGGACTTCTACACATTAGGGTTTACGTTTTTTCTTGCTTACCTAGTTCACTTGTAGCCTATATAAAGGCATCTAGGTCATTCATTTTAGTTTGCTTTTGGTTTTGCCTTGTTCAAAAACTTGTAAATCCTCTTTTCATTTTAATAAAAGTGTGTTAAGTTTGTTGAAGAAAGACCAAGTGCCACTTAATTTTAAGCTTGTTTATGTTATTTGTTAACTGAAATTGAATCTCAAAACCTGTTTTAAGGAGGGTGCAAAAGTTTGCATTTTTCCTTCAAGCTTAATATTTTGCTAAGTTCTTGTTCAAACCTTGGAATTCTTGGGCTATAGGGCTGATCATAGCATCCTGATATTGTGTTATCAAGGTGTGGCAAGGCTTATTACTTGGGGATAATCAAGTGTGGGGTAACAAGGTTGCATCAATCAAGGCTTTTTACTTTTCTGATTTTGATATTGTGCTACTTACCTTGTTGAATCTTAGCATGGTTGCTGTTGGAAGCTGGTGCTTGTTCTAGCTAGCACATAAGCTCTAACATCCGTGGGTGTGGATGTACATCCATGAGGTTTGTCTTGAAACCTTGAAAATCTGATGAAATTTGGATTTTTTGTGGATTTGTGCTCTACTTGTGTTTAATGTAGAGATTTTACTAGTTTGAAAAGTTCTTTTTCTCGGAATCTTCTCGAATTGATCACGGTTAAATGTGTGAGATTAAGTGTTCTTGGTGGAATAAAAAGGGAATGGTCGTTGTCTAAAACTAACGAAAATTAAAGACTTGAAACAATAAGAATAAAGATGGTAAAAAGAAACAACAATGAAAGATTAAAACTTGATGAAGAGTAAATAACGAGAAATTAAAAGCAATAAAGGTAAATAACTCAAACTTAAACCTAAACTAAAAGGAAAGCAAGTAAAAGTGCAAATAAAGAAAAAGGCGGGAAAAATAAAGCTTAAAAAATAAAAACTGAAAAACTCATTCGGAATAAACCCTTTATCCGGAATAAACATGTTCATCCGGAATAATTGCTTATCCGGAATAAACAGCTCATCCGGAATATTGGATTGATCCGGAATAAAAAGGGAAAAAGAGATTGATGCGGAATAAAGACCTTTATTCGGAATATTAGATATTCCGGATGAAGGAGCTTTATTTGGAATACTAAGATATTCCGGATGAAGACCTTTATTCGGAATATTAGATATTCCAGATGAAGGAGCTTTATTCGGAATACTAAGATATTTCGGATCAAGTCCTTTATTCAGAATACTAGAATATTCTGGATGAAGTCCTTTATTCAGAATACAAGATATTCCGGATGAAGTCCTTTATTCGGAATACTAGGATATTCCGAACGAAGGAGCTTTATTCGGAATACTCAGATATTCCGCATGAACAACATAAAAAGCAATTGATTCAGAATCTGGCGAAAGAAACAGTAACATGATCAGGAAAACAGGGGATGAAGAAGAAAGTACGAATTTAACAAAATCTAATCAAGATTAACCAAAACATTAAACCAAAACAACCACAAATGATCAACTAACAATAATCAATCAAAACAAATCATAAAAACTAACAAATAAAGCCAAATCAATCAAAACCCACTTGATCAAAACCATAAAAACTCAAGAACATGAACAATGAAGATGAAGAACAAATCAAACAAGAAAGGTAGAAGGAGATTAATAATAAAGTAAAGATTAACAACAATTAAATGGAAACTTACTTGAAAATTAAATTGATTAAAGGTGCATAACAAGTAATTAAAGGTGCATAAATTAAATAACAAGGTATGAAAAATGGTGGAAGTGTGGGTTGTCAAGCCACCAACAAGTTGAAAATGAATACATAATTATCTATATATAGGGAGATTAGGGAGGAGCTTAGGAAGCTTCCTCCCTCTTTCTTCTTTTCCTTAATTGCACACTTAAGTCCTTCTCTTCTTAATCTTTAGTTAATCTTGGACTTAATGACTTTGTCTCGGGATTTCTTTGAACTCGTCTCGACATTTCTTCATAAATAAGACTTGAGTTCTTCGGCTTTTAGTAAACTTCCGTCTTTTGACTTTTTCTTCGATAAATCTTCAGAATTGGTCTTGGACTTCCGTTCTTTTTGCACTCTTGACTTCTTGACTTCGTCTTTCGTCTTTTTCTTCGATAAAAGCCCGTGAAATCCCGTGTTTTCTCCACTTTTTACCTTTTCGTCCTAAATCACAACAAAAAACACAAACCACGCATAATTCCGACATAAATGACGTAAAATACACGTTTTGGCCCGGTTATTATTGTAATTAAGTGGTAAAAAGGATGGGTGTTTACACACCTATCAGTGTTCTTGTTGATTTCTTGGCTTGAATCTGCTTAGTCTTGCATGATAATGTTGTTTATATGCTAGATTAATCATTGGGTAAACTGAATCACACTTTTTCTTGTTTAAAATTTGATTTGAAAAGATAAAAGGGTGTTTGGGATTACTTGCTTTGAATCATAACTTGGTATTGTGTTTATGGAAGTTTGTGTTTGTACTCTATATCTGATATATGCTTGGTTAAGAGTGTTTTGCTGCAAGATTTTGAGTTTGAAACCTTGAATCACATAATCTGCTATAACTTGTTGAGTTTGACTGTTTGACCTAAGAATTTGGGAAAACCTAGACTTTATGCATGCTTAGGGTTAAAAGCTGTTAAAACATCATTATTATAACATATTTGATAGATCTTGAGGTTTGAATCTGGCTTGTTGGTCAAATACATCAGCAAAGTGAAAACTGCATGTGTTAGTGTTCATCAGTAACATTCATTAGCTTGAATCTTGCTTAAAACTTTGAATCATTGCATGAAACCTGTTTAGACTTGTTCATTTGAGTTTCTGATAGCTTGTGTATGCATTTGGTTGAGTTTGGCTGGCTAAATATTGCTCTAAGTGCTTATTGAACCTAAACTGCTTATTGTGCTAAGTCTGTGACAAATCTGGTGATTGTTTGAATTAACTGTACAAATTGGCTGTTACTTGTTGTGATTTCTTTGTTTGTATTGACTCCTTATGATCCAATGATCATTTGGGTGCCTTGTTGAAACTTGAATCTCCAAAAAGTTCACTAAAGACAAAAAAGTCTACAAGTCAAGCAGTGGAAAAAGTTTCCACTGCTCAACATCCAAAACTAGCCCCTGCTAGTGTTAATTTGTACTCAGCTTATCAATAAGCTATTTTAGCTTATCCAGACATGCAACAACTTATTTTTGTGATAGATCTTCATTATTTGACCCATTTGATTAGACTAGAGTTTATTGGACTTTGACTTTGACTTTTTGCAAGAAAACCAACTTATTTGACTTTTTCAAAAGTGCTTATTTGCTTTTTCCAGCTTATTGAGTCTGCTTATTTGAAAACTTCTTGTTGAAATAGCTTAATTAAGTCATTTAAAAGCTTTAGAAACTTGAATCAGCTCTTGGGGTGGCCTAGAACTCATAAACGACTATTTTGTCGTTTTCTATAGATTGCTTATTGCATTTTCAGGCTTATTCCTTGGGCTTATTTCAAATTTCTTTTTACAGAAGTCTTATTTAGGACAAAAGAAGCTTGTGTGTCTAATTTGAGCTTATGGCATTAGCTTATAGCTTAATGGGCCAAAAAGCCCATTAAGAATAAGCTGTTTGGTATAAGCTAGCTTATTTCACACTTTCAGCTTTTGGGCCTTTGGAAAAAGTTGTTTAAAATCAAATTTTGAGTCAAGTAGTGCTTTTTGGGCTTATTTGGGTCACTTTTTCATTTTGGGCTCAAATTTGGCCCAATAAGGATCTGTTTTGGGTTTAGCCCATTTTCTAGGCCCATTAAGGGTATTTAGGTAAGTTCAACTTCATTTCTGAGTTATTTAGGTTAAATTAAGCTAGTTCGCAACTTTTTAGAATTTCTTTATGAATTTAGGATTTTTAATAATATTTTAACATTATTTTATTGTTAAAAATTAAAAGTTTGATTTTCTAAGTTTTTATATTTTTCCTAGATTGTAGACACTTAATTAGGAATTTTTCAACTTTCCAAATATTTTTAGGGTGTTTTAATTATTTTCTAGAATTATTTTAAGTTTTTATAGCTTTTAATAGTTTTTAATTGTTTAAAAATAGTTTTTAGTGGTTTTAAAATTTTGAAAAATACTTTTTAGATTAATTAGGTTATTCTAAAGGTTTACAAACTTTAAGATCTTGATTGGGACTTTTTATTAGTTAATATTGATTTTTAGGGCTTTAATTAACATTAAAAAGTTAATATTTAATTAATTAAAAGGTTTTGGCAAGTTTGGATTTTTTTGTAAACTCTTAGAATATTTTTGTGGATTTTTAGTAATTTTTAGGAATTTTTTGGGTAAAATTTTAATTTTGGTGCTTTTTACGGTTTTACGTGTACGCCTTTATCGTCTTAGTGTAATCCGTCTTCGTGACCGTCTTTCTCTTCTTATCCCATTCTATTTTCTTTTAACAATATAATCACAAAGTTAATCCAAATCATTACACTCATAACACACTAGCCTCCTTGAGAACGATCCCCATTTTGGGTCATTAGTGCTTGGTTTTCCTAAACCGACACTTAATACTTGCCACTTTTGCTCTCTTTTCCTAAAGAGTAGTAAAACGACTACATCATTTTGGCGCCGCTGCCAGGGAGGCGTATTGTGTTTTGATTTGGAATTGTTGTTTTTATATACTAACCATAATAGTATTTGTATTAGTAGCACTCTACTAATACGTATTATCGGTTTTCGATTTTTGTGTGAATACTATTACTATATTGTATACGTAGAACAATAAATTCACAAGTACTCCAAATACGTGAGAAATCACAACCTTGACTTGGGAGGTCATTACCCAATCATTGTATTCGAATCTCAAACCAAAGAAAAAGGCAAAAATAGATAAATACTTTCGTGAAGCTCAATTTTGAAAAATACGAACTATAGGGTGGGTATAAGGCAGATATTATAAAATATATCCTAAGGAAAAAGGCTCTTAAGTGCTTCGCGCCGCCTCGTTTCCCCGCTTGCTTGTGAGTATTTGATTTTGAGAGCTAATCGAGGGTTTTGCCGCCCAAAGTATTACTAAGTATCATATATATTTTCTTGGTTTCATTTGATTAAACCCTCTTGAACGTTTTGGTGTTCCACCAACGTTCTAAAGTCATCGAAGGCGTTCACTTCACGTGATTGTTTTCATTCCTTGAGGCTTCTTTAATCAAGAGATTTGATTAAAGAGGAGATTTGTAGATTTGTGTCTACTTAATACATTCACCAAAATCCAAAAAGGTTAATACAATCAAAAACCACAAAAAAAAAATTGAAAAATAAAAAACACCAAAAAGAATCTTCTTTACTCGTCCCCTCCTTGTACGTGACGTTTATGCTAACTCGTAATCAAGCAAGACGTGCACGTAAACAAAAGAACAAAACTCCCACTCCTAATCTTTCTAGTGAGGAGTCTCCTATTGACGAACCCATTGTAAGAGAAGCACCAACCATGGCGAATTGAACTATGATGGAGTTACTTCAAGCACCCACCGAGGGTTATGGAGAGGCTATTGTGATTTCCGCTATCCTTGCGGAGAATTTTGAAGTAAAAACGGGTTTGTTGTCGATGATCCAAAACAACAAATTTCGTGGTGATGAGAAGGACAATCCACACAACCATATCCGCCAATTCAGTCGTCTTACCGCCACTTACAAGTTTAAGGATGTCTCGAATGACTCGATTAAGATGATTCTTTTTCCGTATTCCTTATCGGAGCCCGCTAAAATTTGGTTGGAGAAAGAGCCACCCAATTCTATATTGACGTGGAAGGATCTCGTGTCTAAGTTTGTGAACCAATTTTTTCAGCCCTCTAAGACTACGCACTTGAAAAACGAGATTTCAAAGTTTTCACAAGAGTTTAATGAAAGTTTTTCAACGGCTTGGAATAGGTTTAAGGAAATGTTACATGAATGTCCTCATCACGGTTTTTCCGATTCGCATAAAATTGACACGTTTTACAAAGGACTTAATGATCATGAAAGGGATTATTTAAATGCCGCCGCGGGTGGTAATTTTTTGTGTAAAACGGTTGAGGAAGCTTTTGTGATAATTGAGAATATATCTAAGGTGTATAGTCCTCGAGGCACGTCTAGTGTTCGTAAGGCTTCGTCTTCGGCTTCACATTCTTTGTCTGCTACCATCGATGCTTGCCAAATTGAGACGAACTTGGAAAACAAGATTTTTGATAAACTTAAAGGACTTTTGATTGAGTTTAAATTTGGTGAACCAAGTGCTCCCGCTACGGCTAAAGCGGTTGAGGTTTCATGCATGTATTGTTGTGGAGGTCATGATTTCTCCGAGTGCATTACCAACGGTGGTAACACTTCGAGTGCCTACGCGGCCACGTGAACTTACAACCAAAACGGTCAAGTTACCCGCTCTAATCAATTGACTCCACCGGGTTTTGGATCAAATCAAAATGCTAACAACAACTATCGCAACAATCAAGTTGGTTTCAAAAACAATTTCAACAAGGGAAACTATGGTAATCAAGGGGCTAATAATCAAGTTTCAAACAAAAATCAAAATGATTTTCAAAACAACAACAAAGGTTTGCAAACGTTGAAAGATCTTCCAAATGATATTGTTGAATACGCTAATGGGAATGATGCTAGGTTTGACAATATTCAAAGAGAAATCATTAGCCTAAGATCCGAGTTTAAGAACGACTTGAAGAAAGAGTTGAAAAATGAGTTAGCTAATGAACTTAAGATCCATACCAACAAGATGGAAGGAAGCGTAACTAGGTTACAACAAAACCAACAAAAAATGGAACAAGGGCAACATGAGATAAAGCTAGAAATGGTTAAAGCCGAGAAGAGGCAATCCAAGTTTGAAGATAAAATCTCATCTATGTTTGAGGCAATTATGTGTAAACCGTCTTCGAGTAGTCATCCTAGCAACACCGTATCAAACCCTAAGGGTGAGATGAAAGTGATTACCACACGTAGTGGTAATACACTTAAGGAACCGACTCCTCAACCAATTGCTCCTACGTAGGAAGCAATTGAGGAAGAACCCGAGGTGGTGGTCCAAAAGGAGCATGTCCCAATCCCACGAATTACCGCTCATGCCACACCTACGGTTGACCCATTACCAACATTAGAACCCGAGATTCCAAAGGCTATGCCTATGCCTCAACCCACACCACCTTTGCCCTATCCATCGAGACTTAGGAAGGAGAAACGGCAAGAGCGCGACAATTACCAATTTGAGCTTTTTATGAAAATGTTTCGTGATTTGCACTTTAATGTGAGTTTCGCCGATGCTTTGATCATGATGCCTCGATTTGCCGCTAACTTTAAGAGTATGTTGAACAAAAACGAGAAATTGCACCAATTGTCTAGTTGTTCATCGGTTTATCTTAATCGCATACCTCAAAAAGTCGATGATCCCGGTAAATTTTTGATCCCTTGTGAAATCCAAGATATGGAAGAATGCTTTGCCTTGGCCGATCTTGGTGCTAGCATTAACTTGATGCCACTTGCAATCTTCAAGTCGCTCAATCTTCAAGTCGTTCAATCTTCCTAATCTTACTCCTTCACTAATGTCTATCGAGTTGGCCGACCATTCCACGATTCCCGCATGTGAATTGGCGGAAGACGTTTTTGTGAAAGTGGGGAAGTTCTACTATCCCGTAAACTTTATCGTTGTTGATATCCCCATGGATCCTCATGTTCCTCTCATTTTAGGTCATTCGTTTTTAGATACGTCTATGGATTTGATCGATGTTCATGCTAGAAAGATCACCTTACGTTTCAACGACGAGGAACTGGTTATAAACGCAACTCAAAACTCTCAAATTTCTCATGTTTATTCCGTTGCAACCATAAACCTCGTTGATATGATCGACGTGGTTTGCGAGGAATTTTCACAAGAAGTTCTAGGTTTTGGTGATGAAGAAACTAGTGGCAATCCCACTATGTTAGATCCAATTCATGATAATTCGACACCAACCTTCACTCCATTTGAAGGTGGTGGTTTTATGTTGGAAGAATTCGATGTTCCACGTACTTGTAACGAAGACCTCAACAACGATGAGGACTTCTCTATTATCAAGGATTTTCTTAATGATTTCCCATTTCCTCCACCCGAGGAGGTTATGAGTATCGAGCCCAAATCTTCACTTGAGGAACCACCTATCCTCGAGTTGAAAGATTTACCTCCTCATCTCGAATATGTCTATTTGGAGGAGGGCGACAAGTTGCCGGTTATTATTGCGAAGGAACTTTCGAATGACGAAAAAACCGCACTTGTCGATTTTCTAAAGGATCACAAAGGGGAAATTGCGTGGAAGTTATCCAACATTAAGGGGATCGATCCCAAATTTTGTACCCACAAAATCTTAATGGAGGAGGATTACAAGCCCGTAACCCAATGTCAAAGGAGGGTGAACCCCAAAATTCACGACGTCATCAAAAAGGAGGTCCTTAAACTCCTTGACGCGGGAATGATTTACCCTATTTTCGATAGCCCTTGGGTGAGTCCTATTCATTGTGTCCCTAAAAAGGGAGGAATGACCGTTGTGCCAAACGATGCCAACGAGTTAATTCCCACTAGACTCGTGACCTGATGGAGAGTGTGCATTGACTATCGTAAGTTGAATGAAGCCACTCGAAAAGACCATTTTCCCTTGCCCTTCATGGACCAAATGTTGGAGCGTCTTGCGGGAAACGATTGCTATTGCTTTTTAGATGGTTTTTCCGGTTACTTCCAAATCCCCATCGATCCTCGTGATCAAGAAAAAACTACGTTTACGTGTCCATATGGAACGTTTGCCTATCGTAGAATGCCATTCGGACTTTGTAATGCACCGGGAACCTTTCAAAGGTGCATGATGGCTATTTTTCATGATATGATCGAGAAGACGATGGAAGTCTTCATGGATGACTTTTCCGTGTTTGGTAATTCGTTCACTTCGTGTTTGTCGAATCTTGAGAGAATGTTGAAACGTTGTGAGGAAACCAACCTTGTGCTCAATTGGGAAAAGTGTCATTTTATGGTTAAAAGTGGAATCGTCTTAGGGCACAAGGTCTCGAAAGCGGGGATTGAGGTAGATCAAGCTAAGGTATACGTCATCGCCAAATTACCTCATCCCAAAACCGTTAAGGGAGTTAGGAGTTTCCTAGGCCACGCGGGCTTTTATCGTCGATTCATCAAGGATTTTTCAAAGATTTCTCGACCAATTACACATCTTCTTGAAAAAGAGGCACGTTTTGTCTTTGACGAAGATTGTGTACGAGACTTTGAAATCCTTAAGAGGAAACTTACCAAAGCTCCCATTCTTGTTGCTCCCAATTGGAACCTCCCCTTTGAGCTCATGTGTGATGCTAGTGATTACGCTATTGGGGCCGTATTGGGGCAACGTCATGAAAAGCACTTCTTGCCTATTCACTATGCTATCAAGACGATGACCGAGGCTCAATTAAAATACACTACAACGGAGAAGGAGTTCCTTGTCGTGGTGTATGCATTTGAGAAATTCCGACCTTATCTCGTCTTGACAAAATGCATAGTGTATACGGATCATTCGGCTATCAAGTATCTTATGGCTAAACAAGATGCAAAGCCGAGATTACTTCGTTGGATTCTCCTCCTTCAAGAATTTGACCACAAAATTGTTGACAAAAAAGGAGTCGAGAATCTAGCGGTCGATCATCTTTCTCGTTTGGAAGATCCTCACCAAAGTGTTTACGAGCCTAAGGAAATCACCGAAACATTTCCGCTTGAGACGCTTGGTGTAATGAATTCTAAGCTTGATTCTTCCACCCAATGGTTTGCGGACATCGCAAATTACCATGCGGGTAACTTCATCATCAAGGGTATGACGACTCAAGAAAAACGAAAATTCTTTCATGACGTCAAGTTCTACTTTTGGAACGACCCTTACTTGTTTCGAACTTGTGCGGATCAAATCATCCGGCGTTATGTATTTGGCACCGAAGCTTCTAACATCCTTAGAGCTTGCCATGAGGGACCCACGGGTGGTCACCACGGTGCTAATCTCACGGTTAAGAAGGTGTTTGATGCCGGCTTCTTTTGGCCTACTATTTACCGAGATGCACAAGATCTTGTGAAGTCGTGTGACTCATGCCAACGACAAGGAAAAGCCTCACAAAAAGATGAGAAGCCACAAAATATCATCCAAGTGTGTAAAATCTTTGACGTTTGGGGTATAGACTTTATGGGGCCGTTCCCATCATCTCGTGGTTATAAGTACATCCTTGTTGCGGTTGACTACCTAACTAAGTGGGTGGAAGCTAAGGCTTTGCCCACCAATGATGCTCGTGTGGTAGTCAAGTTTTTGAAAAGCTTGATTTCTTGGTTTGGAACCCCTCGTGCGATCATAAGCGATCGTGGAACCCATTTTTGTAATGACCAATTCGAAAGGGTCCTAAGGAAATATGGGGTTACACATCGGCTTTCTACGGCTTATCACCCACAAACGAGTGGGCAAGTCGAGGTTTCAAACCGAGCGTTGAAGAGTATCTTGGAGAGATCCATTGGGGAAAACCGACAATCTTGGTCGGATAAGTTGGATGATGCTTTATGGGCCTTTAGGACCGCTCATAAGACGCCCATTGGGTGCACTCCCTATAAGCTTGTGTATGGGAAAAATTGTCATTTGCCAATCGAATTGGAACACAAGGCTTATTGGGCCCTAAAGCATTGTAATGATGATATGGAGACCGCGGGAAAACACCGGAAAATGCAATTAAATGAATTGGATGAATTGAGGGACATTGCTTATGAAAATTCATTGATTTATAAAGAAAAAACTAAAAAGTTGCATGATTCTAAAACTAAAAACCGGGTTTTTAACAATGGGGATCAAGTTTTGCTTTTTAATTCTCGCTTGAAAATATTTCCAGTAAGTTGAAATCCCGTTGGTCCGGTCCATTCACCGTGACACAAATATTTCCATATGGGACCATCGAGCTAGCTCAAAATGATGGCCCCAATTCCAAGGTGAATGGACATAGGTTGAAGCACTACTTTGGCGGGGAAGTTCTATCCTTGAACTACCTCGACCAAGTCACCTTCCCCAATGATAATTAATATTAAGGGGATCGAGTCGAGCTCATGACTCGGTAATAAAAAACGAGGTGCCTCGAGGGGGAGTCCCATGCTTATCCTATGTATATATTATCGCTTTCTAATGTAGTAACGTGTGGGGATTTGTGCCCTTCCAACCTTTGTTCCGTGGTTGTTTGTGAATTGTGGACTTTAGATGATCATGATCTTCACGATTGGAGCCTCTCGTGTTCGTTTTATGGGAGCACTCGATCGTTTCCTTTGAAGACTTTCTCAATATCCATGATATATCCTTTGATGTTCTAAACTTAGGTTTTTAGCACACTTCATAAACGGCTTTAAATTTAACGGTTACACCCTTTCCATGCTAGATTAGGCATTCGACTACGTCTCTAGTATGGGGGAGTTTGCACCTCTAGATTCGAAACATTAAGGACAATGTTTAACTTTAGTATGGGGGGTGAATAGATACTTGCCTTGCCAAACCTTCACGCTTTCCAAAGTTTATCTTTTTTTTATCGTTTTTGTTGTAAAAGAAGGCTAAAAATGGCCAAATTTTAATTTTTTTCTCATGTTTTATAAGTGTTTGAAGACACGAATGTAGGTTTTCCGATGGCGAGAATAAGAGTAATTTTTGACTCGACCGTGCGAGTTGAGCACTTAGCTTTGATTCCTTAACTTCACATTAGGCTAAGTCTCTTAAATGAGGACGAGAAATGATAGGGTTAATTATAATTTACTATGCTAAACGTAGAGTACTCGTATTCTTTCAAAAACTCATGTGTTCTCGTTGTTTGCTTATTCTCCCTTCGCATGTAAATATTTTTTGCTTAATAAATATTGACTTAGCGGTTTAGTTGGGATTGTTGGGTTTCTAGTCTTTTCTAGTAGCTTCCGTGTAATTAAATTGGGAAGACATTAAGGTATCGCCAGCGTCACGGTTTTGAAGTATTGGCACCTTAATAATCAAAAGCTTCACCCAATAATGAGATTTCAAGTGCTCACCTAAATCAAGCAAACAATTTGAAGCCCCACAAGGCCGAAAAATCTATGCAAAACTAAAAGTGAATCAAGCCTTAATCTTCGAAGCTTTAAAGATCCATAATTCGCCTTAGCGTGAGGATATACGTCTTTGGCTAATAAAACCACCGATGAGGCGGATAATAAAAGGCAAGGCAAGACCGAAGTCATAATAAAAGCTTCATGGCGAAGTTGAATAAATAATGGAGGTAAACCAAAGATAATAAGGCCTTTCCGTTAGGGGGCGTATAAAAGTCTTGGTAATAAGTCTCATGTTCAAAACCGTTATAAAACCGTGTTTATCGATCCTTCTTGTTGACTTAATTTTTTGACATCGTTGTCTATTGGGAGGGGTTATTGATTTGATGGTCTTGGTTACATCGTTAGGACTCTATTTTTAGACCTAAATCTCTATTATCGCATAAGTCAAACAATGTATCCTCGTGAAACATTCAAGACAAAATAAAATATAAGAGATACAACTTAGGAAAATGGGAGGATAAGTACGTGATTAGGGCATATGAGTAGTGTTAGCATTACTAACTTATAATGACAATGATCTCGTTACACGCTTGGCATGGAATTGGGGTGAAAATCAAGGACGATGAAATTATTTGTAACGAAGCATTCACGTGTTCTTATTCTATGAACCTAAACGTCCCATTGTGCGATGAAAATCATACATTATGTCTAAAACGCAAGTAGTAGTAGTAGTAATGTAGCTAGTTTATCGTTCAATAAAGTGAATAAAAATGAATTTTGGAGGTGCTACGATACTTTATTCTAGCATTGCGTGAGGGCACGGTAATGGTTTAGTATGGGGGAGTGATGAGACTGCTTTTATACATAGTCTCATCGTCCAAAAAGGGCTTAAAATGCATTAAATATAATCAAAATACCCATATATATGATTGTGTTTGTTGCTTGTGTATTTTAGGTACGGATATTGAGAAAATGACAAAAGATCACAAGAATCATACAAAAACGAACACGGGAAACGAAGCCGCACAATGAACCAAGCCCTAATGAAGACTTTCCCAAGAAAAACCCTTGAAGATTTGAAGACTTATGAAGAAGGGTCCTCCATTATGGAAGAATTGACACTTTATACCCTTGTATCTTCATAATTACAAGTTTGGTCCCTAAAGTTTTTCAATATTGCAAAAAGGGCCCTCTACTTTGAAGAATTGGCAATTTTAGCCCCTCAATAAAGCTAAAATGTCAATATTTATCCTCCTCAAAGTCAAATACAACATGAAGAACTCCAAGCTAAAAGAATTGCAAAATTGGTCCTTTGAAAATCACAAAATTACTAAAAGGACCATTGACTTTGAAGACTTGGCAAAAATGGTCCCTCATCAAACATGATTTGACAATTTCAGTCCTCCAAAATGTCAATCATACAAGTTTAGACCATAATCCTTGAAGAAAGTACCAAACCAGTCCTTCAAGATTCACAAAATGGCAAGAATTACCCCTGAATTCACTTTATAAAATATTTTAGGGCAAAAGTGTAAAAAGGCAAAAGTTGTTATGAAGAGTTTTGGCGTTGATGGCTATTTAAATTGAAATGACAAGCAAGAAAGAAGTGAGGGACCAAAAGGGGGCGACAAAATACTTGCCTTAACCAACCCAATCATGCCACGTGCCCCACTCACTCCATCCAACCAATCACAACTCACCTTTGTCCACATCAGATCCCACTCACCTGTTTAGTTATTAACTAACTTTTCAAACGAGTTAATTAATATTAAAACAGGCGCTAAACACCTCTTAAAACCCCAACCAAGATCAAATGGGCTGTTCTTCATGTTCATACAAAAATTAGGTTTTCTTAATTGCGTAACAATTAAGCCCTAATCTACTCCAGATTTATGATTAAGCTAATCATAAACACAACCCAACTTTAAAAAACCATGCCACATCATTCCTTGGTCACATGTTAAGACCTGTTTTGTCGCCATTGAGGAAGAAGCTAAAATTGGCCAGAGAATCAACCACCCACATTCCAGCTTACTCTTTAAGCATTTTATGGACCCTTGGATGAGTTTCAAACTTGCCAGCTACAACAAAACGCCAATTCAAAGTCACATGATTGAAGAAAATGCCAAAAGCTCCAAGGGCAATTCTGGACTTCTACTCATTAGGTTTTACGTTTTTTCTTGCTTACCTAGTTCACTTGTAGCCTATATAAAGGCATCTAGGTCATTCATTTTAGTTTGCTTTTGGTTTTTCCTTGTTCAAAAACTTGTAAATCCTCTTTTCAGTTTAATGAAAGTGTGTTAAGTTTGTTGAATAAAGACCAAGTGCCACTTAATTTTAAGCTTGTTTATGTTATTTGTTAACTGAAATTGAATCTCAAAACCTGTTTTTAAGGAGGGTGCAAAAGTTTGCATTTTTCCTTCAAGCTTGATATTTTGCTAAGTTCTTGTTCAAACCTTGGAATTCTTGGGCTATAGGGCTGATCATAGCATCCTGATATTGTGTTATCAAGGTGTGGCGAGGCTTATAACTTGGGGATAATCAAGTGTGGGGTAACAAGGTTGCATCAATCAAGGCTTTTTACTTTTCTGATTTTGATATTGTGCTACTTACCTTGTTGAATCTTAGCAGGGTTGCTGTTTGAAGCTTGTGCTTGTTCTAGCTAGCACATAAGCTCTAACATTCGTGGGTGTGGATGTACATCCATGAGGTTTGTCTTGAAACCTTGAAAATCTGATGGAATTTGGATTTTTTGTGGATTTGTGCTCTACTTGTGTTCTTGTTGATTTCTTGGCATGAATCTGCTTAGTCTTGCATGATAATGTTGTTTATATGCTAGATTAATCATTGGGTAAACTGAATCACACTTTTTCTTGTTTAAAATTTGATTTTAAAAGATAAAAGGGTGTTTAGGATTACTTGCTTTGAATCATAACTTGGTATTGTGTTTATGGAAGTTTGTGTTTGTACTCTATATCTGATATATGCTTGGTTGAGAGTGTTTTGCTGCAAGATTTTGAGTTTGAAACCTTGAATCACATAATCTGCTATAACTTGTTGAGTTTGACTGTTTTTGACCTAAGAATTTGGGAAAACCTAGAGTTTATGCATGCTTAGGGTTAAAAGCTGTTAAAACATCATTATTATAACATATTTCATAGATCTTGAGGTTTTAATCTGGCTTGTTGGTCAAATACATCAGCAAAGTGAAAACTGCATGTGTTAGTGTTCATCTGTAACATTCATAAGCTTGAATCTTGCTTAAAACTTTGAATCATTGCATGAAACCTGTTTAGACTTGTTCATTTGTGTTTATAATAGCTTGTGTATGCATTTGGTTGAGTTTGGCTAGCTGAATATTGCTCTAAGTGCTTATTGAACCTAAACTGCTTATTGTGCTAAGTCTGTGACATATCTGGTGATTGTTTGAATTAACTGTACAAATTGGCTGTTACTTGTGGTGATTTCTTTGTTTGTATTGACTCCTTATGATCCAATGATCATTTGGGTGCCTTGTTGAAACTTGAATCTCCAAAAGTTCACTAAAGACAAAAAAGTCTACAAGTCAAGCAGTGGAAAAAGTTTCCACTGCTCAACATCTAAAACTAGCCCCTGCTAGTGTTAATTTGTACTCAGCTTATCAATAAGCTATTTTAGCTTATCCAGACCTACAACAACTTTTTTTTGTGATAGATCTTCATTATTTGACCCATTTGATTAGACTGGAGCTTATTGGACTTTGACTTTGACTTTTTGCTAGAAAACCAACTTATTTGACTTTTTCATAAGTGCTTATTTGCTTTTAACAGCTTATTGAGTCTGCTTATTTGAAAACTTCTTGATGAAATAGCTTAATTAAGTCATTTAAATGCTTTAGAAACTTGAATCAGCTCTTGGGGTGGCCTAGAACTCAAAAACGACTATTTTGTCGTTTTCTGTAGATTGCTTATTGCATTTTCAGGCTTATTCCTTGGGCTTATTTCAAATTTCTTTTTACAGAAGTCTTATTTAGGACAAAAGAAGCTTGTGTGTCTAATTTGAGCTTATGGCATTAGCTTATAGCTTAATGGGCCAAAAAGCCCATTAAGAATAAGCTGTTTGGTATAAGCTAGCTTATTTCACACTTTCAGCTTTTGGACCTTTGGAAAAAGTTGTTTAAAATCAAATTTTGAGTCAATTAGTGCTTTTTGGGCTTATTTGGGTCACTTTTTCATTTTGGGCTCAAATTTGGCCCAATAAGGATCTGTTTTGGGTTTAGCCCATTTTCTAGGCCCATTAAGGGTATTTAGGTAATTTCAACTTCATTTCTGAGTTATTTAGGTTAAATTAAGCTAGTTTGCAACTTTTTAGAATTTTTTTATGATTTTTGGATTTTTAATAATATTTTAATATTATTTTATTGTTAAAAATTAAAAGTCTGATTTTCTAAGTTTTTATATTTTTCCTAGATTGTGGACACTTAATTAGGAATTTTGAAACTTTCCAAGTATTTTTAGGGTCTTTTAATTATTTTTGTAGAATTATTTTAAGTTTTTATAGCTTTTAATAGTTTTTAATTGTTTAAAAATAGTTTTTAGTGGTTTTAAAATTTTGAAAAAAACTTTTTAGCTTAATTAGGTTATTTTAAAGATTTATAAACTTTAAGATCTTGATTGAGACTTTATATTAGTTAATATTGATTTTTAGGGCTTTAATTAGCATTAAAAAGTTAATATTTAATTAATTAAAAGGTTTTGGCAAGTTTGGATTTTTTTTGTAAACTCTTAGAATATTTTGTGGATTTTTAGTAATTTTTAGTAATTTTTAGGGTAAAATTTTAATTTTGGTGCTTTTTACGGTTTTTCGTGTACGCCTTTATCGTCTTAGTGTAATCCGTCTTCGTAACCGTCTTTCTCTTCTTATCCCCTTCTATTTTCTTTTAACAATATAATCACAAAGTTAATCCAAATCATTACACTAATAACACACTAGCCTCCTTGAGAACGATCCCCGTTTTGGGTCATTAGTGCTTGGTTTTCCTAAACCGACACTTAATACTTGCCACTTTTCCTTTCTTTTCCTAAAGAGTAGTAAAACCACTACATCAGTTAGACATTTTTAGAGAGAGAAAATAGTAAGGAAGAAGGAGTGTGTTTATTTCAAGAGAGAGAAAGTGAAACAAACAAATGGGAATCCTCACCCCTCCATGGAAGTATGGAGGGGTATATATAGTCTAGACACACATGAACTATTCTAACTTAACAAAAGTAGTCCCTGCATGTGTGGCTATAGTAAACTAATGTAAGTCCGTAAATGGAACTCACAATTTAGGGATAACAGTGGGTCGTCGCGGCAGGACGGAATAAAATAAAATTACTTCTGGCGGGCGGGTCGCCGCTACCGGACTTACTAAAATAAAATATGTGCGGCGGGCGAGTCGCCGCAACCGGACATGAAAAACAAAAGATGCCCGGTGGGCGGGTTTCAGCTATCGGACTTAATAAAAGAAAATATGTCCGGTTGGTGGGGTCGCCGATACCGGACTCAATAAAATAAAATATGTCCGGCGGGCGGGATCGCCGCTACCGGACTTACTTAGAGAAAATATGTCCAACGAGCGAGTGGCCGCAACCGGACTTAATAAAATAAAATATGTCCGACGGGCGGGATCTCCGCTACCGGATTTATTAAAAGAAAATATGTCCGGCTGGCGGGGTCACCGCTACCGGATTTAATAAAATAAAATATGTCCGGCGGGCGAGTGGCCGCAACCGGACTTAAAAAATAAAATATGTCCGATCGTAAGGGATAGCGCGGATAGACATGTCATGACCACGGGTAAAAAGTAAAATTTATCTGAATGTGCAAACCATCGCGGATAATCATAGCCGACCGACACAGATATAAAAAATTAGAAGTATATCCGACTGTCCAACACTAGAAAATATCTTTTTCCATCTTGGCTTTTCCCATGCGATAAGCAAGAAAGTACACGACATATATTATTGTCTAAATCTTTTATGAAGAAATATTAACGCCTAATCTATTTTATATAATAAAACAAAAGATTTTACAAGTCCTCTAAAACACAACATTAAATGAATGAATTAAAAACGATACATATATAGATTAATATACAACAACATAATGCAACAACAATTTTGTTTATTAGCATTATTAACTTAATTAAGAAAATATACTCCACGTCTGATGATGCGTAGCATTGTCATACATGTATTTTTAAACATTTTCCTTCCTTTATTTATATTTTTGTATAATGTAAAGTTTTATTCATAAAAACTTTTTCTGTATGAGCTGTTTGATGTAAGAATTTTTGAAATATTTTTCTTTCCTTTAAATATATTTTTGTATAATATAAAGTTTATTCATAATTTTTTTTTGTATGAGCTGTTTTATGTAAATTTACTGTGTATATCAATAAAAAAATTGTATGCGCATTTTATATAAATTTATTTTCTGTATATAAAAAACCGTTTTGTAGGTTTGTTTTTTTATGTATATAAAAAAAGTAAAACAAAGTAAATAACTCATATTAACTCATTACTTTGTACTTTTGTATTTTGATAATTAACGCATTTAAAAAAATAAAGTAAAAAAAATTATGTAAATATATTTTTGATATATAAATTTTTAATAACAAGCCTTTTAATTTGTACTTTTGTATTTTGATAAAAAAATTCATTTAAAATCTTTCATGCTGTTACAATTTATTTAATGTATTTTTGTAGAGGTTTTAATACAATCCAATGACAGACGTTTAAAAAAAACAACACTTCTCCTGGAAGATTTATCATTCAAACAACTTACAATTTCAATGAATTAAATGCCATAAAAACATTTCGAAAATAATTATGAAGTCAAAAACACCATTATCATTATAAAAAGTAAACAATTCACAACCTTGAATGTTTATTATCATTGGATATTTAAACAATTAGGGCTATATACATTGTTAAATTTGATATTGTGTTATTTTTTAGTTCAGGTAAAAATTGCAATAGATACATTGTAAGTAGTCGCATTCATTATGGTAAAAAGGTAGTATACCGACAACATGTTTGATAGAATGATTATCAAACCAAATTGCTGTTCGTTGCATTTACATATTTATTGTATCGTGTTTATTGCTTTTTGCATATCACCGTGGCTAAGATATTCATACTTTTGATTGTCGGTTAATGTTGTTTTGAAGCAAAATTTGGGCTTGGATCATATCAGAAACCTAATATCAAGTTATTCTGACAAAATGAAAGCAGCTTTGAAAAGAGTAAGTATCCTTCTCTTTTACAATATTACCTTTATTATTTTTTTTAAATGTCAGCAAACGATATCATTTGTGATAAGATTAATTGAGTGGAACAATTGCTTTATTTCAGATTCAATTCTTTCTGAGTATAAGAAGTGTTGAAAATGCAAGGTATGTCTATGAATTCATTCGATGCCACACATATTAATCCTACGTGTATGTTACTACTCATATTATAGTTTATTGCAGATTGTATTGGCCTCTAATTGGTAAACTAATTTGAATACTGTTAAGGTAGAAAATCTAAAGAAAGGTACTGATCTTATTTTTATAAATTAGTAGAAATGTATAGTGAGTGAAAAATGGTTGGACTATGAGCAGTTTTTTTACGTATCAATAAGAAGTTCACAATTGTTGGAGTATGATGAAAAATTGTTGGACTATGATGGTTTCAAATCATCATTTTTAATGGTAAATAATTACATATTGAAAGAAGTGATTCCAAAGATAGGTAATTCACAATGTAATGCTTGAACGGATGGATAATAAGTAGTAGTAGTATTTAACATCTAAATATATGATCAACGATATTTTCTAAGAAGAACAAAGACTTTCATGTCATTCAATGGGTAAGCGAATAAATAACATTACACTATTTGTTTTCTATTATGATGTCGATCATCACTGAAAAACGATTGATGGACGTTGGTAGGCTCATGAAGCGTCATAGAAAATTTATTGGACAATTTATTTTTATGTTCCTCCATCATGTTTAAACTTGGATTATAAAAAAGTAGCTAAAATATTCTTTTTGTAGATTCATGTGAGATGATAGTAAATGAGAGTGTGCTTAAGTTAGTCAAATATCCAATATCGAACTGATTACGCTATTCTTATCACCTTTGTGATTCTTCTAACATGTTCTCCATACATGGGTTACTCTTAGAAGAATATCTAAAATCTGATAAAAAAATACTAATGGTGGTTTAAGGACTTAGGTTGCGGTTTTTCTGAACATTTAAATGTTTAAGAGGTACATACAAATATAAATACATTAGCAAAGTTAAACTACACCAGTAGGTTATGTATCTTCTGAACGGGTCAACGTGACCACTCCACCATTGTGGTAAATTGTTGGTTGGTTCATTTAATGTATGTTGTTTAAAATACAAGGATATATCATGACTTCGGACTAAGGCGTATACAAAAGCAACATATGTATATGGTAACAATGGTTAACTACTTGAACGGCATGTGTTTCTTCTATTTTGATTTTTGGTGTAGCCCTTTATAACTTTACGATGTAAAAATTATAGGTATTGTTTATTCTTAAAATCCTTAATAAACGTAGTTTGGATTTGTTGTCTTTCATTTAGGATAATGGTTGTTTTAAAATCATGAACTCTTTTTTCATTACTTTTGAGAAGATTTATTGTTAATTTGTATTTGACTAATAATCATCTAATCCATAAGTTACTTATGGGTCCTATATCCTATGGTCAAAACTAAGGCAGTAAGAGAGTTGATATCTAAGGGACATATTTATTTTGGTGTATTGACTCTCATTGAGCAAGTGCTACAGTTGGTCAAAACTCAAGCAGTAGGAGAGTTACTTGGTTTAAATCTGAAAGGGTAGAGAAAAAGGTTGATAGTTCATATGGGTCTGAATGAGCTAGATACATGGTGAATTGGTGATGATGTTTAATACATAGTTGATATGATTAGATGGCATGGATAAATTAAACAAGTATTGACACGATTAAGAAAACCTAACAGTATGCTTTAGTGTTAATCACACGCTAGATGATCGAAAATCAACAATATGGTTTGATTTCAAAATTCAATATTTAGGAAAAAGATGCACAACAAAAATATATAAACAACTTAATTTTTTAATGGATGATTCATAGCCCATTTGTTTGTGTAAATGCTTTTGACCATTAGGAAGGAAACTTTGTAGATATCTTTGAGAGTATGCAAACATGTAGTTTCGTATAAGTAGTGATAACATGTGTCGGTGTATACTTTCTTTAGTATTTTGTTTCGTGATTATGTGTGGAGTTATGCGATCTAAAATGACGCTATCTAAATTACTAATGGTAATGGTGCAGATTTTTGTAGAGGTTGGACAACAGGTAATCATGGTAAATCACAATGTATAAGTTTTGGAGTGTTTCGAATGGGTTGGGTGTTCTAAACTATAGATAGTTCTTATCTTTACTTAATTTTTTGTTATATACTATGATAAAACTATATTAAAAAGCATGTTCGGATGTACCTGCTGAAGGTTAATTAAATAAATGATGTTGTGTATAATATACTTAATTTGATAAAAGTTTCTTAGTCCTTGATTCATGATTCACGAGTGAAAAAAATGTGTATAGTGGAAGTGATATTTCTTTACTTCTGTTACATCACATTAGCCTTCAAGTAAGAATTGTAAGTTAAACAAGTATGTTGTTTTTATATTCGCACATTTTTTTACATGTTTAGTCAACGATTCATTTTTTATACACTATATGTTTAACTAAAGTCTAATTGCATATTATATCCACAAATAGGTGTTCACGCATTGGAACTTGGTTACCAACTTTACAACTATGGCAAACATCATCTCATACTCAAGACCATCAACTTTGGAATTGAAAAATGCTTGAAACAGTTTATTTAAATTTTTGCAAAACCATAACATTACCTTGTAATGATACATGTTTACTTTCGGGTTTTATTTATTTCATATATCAATGCTTCATCTTACATTATCTATTATGTATTTCTCTTATTTTACTTTCTCATAACACTTTTAACAAATTAATTTTTCTAAGATATCCCAAGATTCCATCTTTAAGGTATATCATGAAGTGTCCTAATTCGTTTCAAGATGGTGTTTATTAGTTTTTCCATTAACTTGTTAAAGTAGGTTTACAAGTGCTCTTATAAATTATTATTTACGTAGGATGTTATCTATAATATAGCTCTTAATGTTTGGGGATTCTGAGGTAGCACATCCTTCTAGAGTAAAATCACATTGATTATTATAATCCACAACGTGATAGTAGTTGGAATTAGAGTACCTTCATTGAATTAGAGCCAGGTGTAACAACAGAAACCTTTTGGTATGAGTAAATCAAATATAAACCAAACATGTGTGCTATTTTTATGAGATTATTTTCACTTCTGTTTTTTAATTTTATTTTCTTTTCTATGTTGCTGCGCGGGTAACGCATGAGGATGTTAACAAAGATGAGTGGTTGTTTTGATAGGTAAAAACTTGAGAGCAAGTATATTTCACAATCCATTTAATTCAGCCAACGATAATTCTATACTTTTTGTTAATAAGATCATGTATTATCATAAGGTGGAAGCAGTATGTTGATTATATGGTTCTTTCTTTCTACTATCATGAACTCGGTTATAACTTTCAGCATCCATTTATATTAGATGGTATGCAAGCTAAATCATCATGTATACCTAAAATGTCAAAAGGAAGGTGTGTTAAGTTGTGCATGGAGAGATGGTACAACCAGCTTAGACTTGACATCAATGTTTCACTATATATGTTGGGAATAAAATGTAGCCAATACACTTGGACGCTGACAAGAGCAATTTGGACGTTGATAGGAAGAAATCAAGCGTTGACAGGACAAGCGTTGACATGAAGAAGTCAAGCGTTGATACGAAGAAGTCAAGCAGTGATAGAAGACTTAGTCTACACGTTTTATGTTTCTAGTATGTTTCTAGTAAAGATATGTTCGACTATGTATTCCTTATGTTTATCTTTACTTAAAATAGCTGATATATAGACTCTTGTACAAGGCTCCTTAATCTATAAAAGGAGGCCTTTAGGTTTTAGTTTAATATACGTTTTTACACTTTCATTGTACACAAGTTCGATTTATCAATCAAAGTGAAAGTTTGGTTTATCTTGTTTGTGTGTTCTTGTTTAAATATTAGTTCCGCATAATACTTGAATTCTTACATATGCAACAAAGTTTCTCTACGTGTTTAACTTGATTTAATCTCGTTTACACTAGCTAAAGCGATCTAAGTTTGGGATCAACAAGTGGTATCAAATCTTGTTGAGAAACTTTGATCTAAAGAACACAAAAACCCTCAAGCCAAATCATCAAGGTATAGGATCCCAAAGCTATGGTTGCTATGCAAGAAATTGATGGTGTTGGCTGGGATTGGAGCTATTTGGCCAAGGACGAGGAAGAGAACAAGGCTTTGGTTGCAGAAAAGGAAGTAGAGGAGCATGTTCATTATGCTCTCATGGCACATTCTTCGTCTTCATCAGACAGTGAGGTATATGATGATGCATTTTGTAGTAAGGGTTGTCGTCTAAACACAGAGAAACTTAACAAAGAAGTTTTAAAATTGAAAACAGATGTGGTTAATGAAAGAAGCAAGTTATCTAATTATCAACTTGCTCTTACTCAAACTGAAAAGACTGTGTCTGAATATAAGAAAATGAAGTTTGACCTAAAAGATCAAATCAATATTTTAACTCATGATTTGAATGCTATTATTGAGGTTAGAAACATTTTGGAGAGAACCAATGGTGTTTTACAAACAAACTTAGATGAGGCTATCAAAAACAAAGATAATGTAGATCTTAAAATCCAGAGATTTGATAAAGCTTCACAAACCCTAGAAAAGTGTGTTAGTGAACAAAGAGATTCTAGGGATATGACTGGGATTGGGATGAAAGAGTATGTTGGTGTTCCACCTCCTGCTGGGAACTTCTATGGTGTCCTTAGAAAGGACTTGTCTTGGACTGGTATTCCAAAACTCCAAGAAGAGGAATTTATTCGTCCACCTAGAGTTCTTACTCTAGTAGAGGAATACAAGCAGAAATTGACCGATTTGGACCAATGGAAGAAAGCCAACCCTACTTTGTTTGTTAAGGGTTGCATGATTAGTAACAGTCCAAATGAGTCTAACCTATAAAAGTGACAAACCCCACCACTGGCAAGACTGTTTACTTTGGCTTAAACGTTGATAGAAACCTAGTATTAAATATGCAGAAATGTATAGAAAACCTAGGTCACCAAAAAGTCAAATTAGTGATAATGGGACAGGTTTCTTTTCTTCTAGACCTAGAGCTATGTCTAGAAAAGCCTGTTATACTTGTGGAAGTTTTTCACATTTAGCTTATAAGTGTGTCAATGCTTTAAAGGTCAACGCTGATAGAAATTCGACCATAGTCAAACCCAAACCTTTTGTTCAACAAAGTCCACAAGTTGTTAGACCAGCCCCATTCTTTACTAAAGGGTCTAATACTTATGGACAAAGACCTTTTCAGAAGACAAATACGTGGTCTAACAAACAATGGGTTCCTGTAGCAAACCCTAGGTTGAACGCTGATAAGGGTAATTTCAGCGTTGACAAGAACAAATTAAGCGCTGACAGGAACGTTGCTAGACCAAGTAATGTCAAATATTTGCAACCAAACGGAAAGGGGTCTAAAGCTTCTTCTAACTTGACATGAAGACCTAAACAAGACCAAAAACCCTAATTCAGATGAGATTTCTATGACCTGTAATAGATTTCATTATAATTCAAAGGTGATAACAAAACCAATTGGGGTTAACTAGGTGTTTAATCCAAAAAGGGATGAACAAGGGGTTGTCATCAGGACTAAGTCTGTTCATGTTGAACAACCAAATGAATCCAAGTCTACTCTGGCTTGGGTTCCCAAAGAGAACTAATTTGTTTTCTTTATGTGTAGGGCATTCAAAAGAAGGTTAATGATTATGGCTATTGGGATAGTGGATGCTCTAGGCACATGACAGGGAAGGAAGACTACCTAACAAACTTCACTCCCATTAAAGATGGTGACAAAGTTTACTTTGGAGGCGGATATGGAACTATCACTGGCAAAGGAACTCTTATCACCAACAATTTGCGTTTTGAGAACGTGATTTGGTAAAAGAACTTGACTATAATTTGTTTAGTGTATCACAGGTGTGTGATAACAAAAATAAGGTTCTTTTCACAGATATTGAATGCTTAGTGTTAAGCAAGGATTTTAAAATACATGAGGATAAATTCATTGATTATAGAACACCTACGCATAAGGACATTCATAATGTGAATCTTAATGGAATTAAGATGAATAATAATTTGTCATGTTTTTATGCTAAGGCTTTAGTTGATGAGAGTAATCTTTGGCATAGGAGATTAGGGAACATTAATTTCAAAAATATAAATAGACTTGTGAGACATGGTTTAGTTGATGGTTTGCCTGAAAAGGCTTTTCACAATGACCATTCTTATGTTGCATGCCTTAAAGGCAAACAGCACAAGGTCTCATTTAAGTCTAAACCAGTGCACTCTAGTTCTAAACCAATTCACTTGTTTGGTCCAACTAATATAGAAAGCTTAAATGGTAAAACCTACTGTTTTTCATCACTGATGATTTTTCTAGATTTACTTGGACTTTCTTTTTAGTAGTGAAGAGTGAAACTGCTGATATTTTGATTAATTTTATTACTCAGTTAGAGAAAAAGTCTTGGAATGAGGTTAAGATACTTAGAAGTGATAACGTCGGTGAGTTTAGAAATAAGTTATTAGATGACTTTTGTGCCAAGAAAGGGATTACTAGACAGTTTAGTGTAGCTAGAACCCCACAACAAAATAGAGTAGCTGAGAGAAAGAATAGAACACTCATAGAAGCAGCTAGGACTATGTTGGCTGATGCTCACTTTCCCATAGCTTTTTGGGCTGAGGCTATGAATACAGCTAGTTATGTTCAGAATAGGGCATTAATCAAGAAGATCCATAACAAAACACCTTATGAGCTATTTTGGGGTAGGAAACCTAATATTGGTTTTCTTAAGCCTTTTGGATGTCATGTAGTTGTTTTGGACACTAGTGATGCCTTAGGTAAGTTTAGTGCTAAAGGTGATGAAGGCTACTTAATGGGTTATTCTGTGCACAGTAGAGGATATAGAGTTTACATTAAGAAAGAAAAACGTATACTTGAAAAAGTATATGTTAGGTTTTTAGAGAGTAAACCTAGTGATCCTGAGAGTGGTCCAAATTGGTTATTTGACTTGGAACCTTTATCTAGAACATTGAATTATGTTTCTGTTACTAATCCAGACATTGTGAAGGTAACTTCAAATGTTGTGGAAGAACCAGTTGTTGAAATTTCAGGTAAACAGGTTGATAAAGAGGTTGGATCACAAGTAGACAAATCAGCACCCATACTTGAGTATGTCACCATTCCCATATGGACAGATGCATTTGTTGCTGCTGCTGCTGCTGGAAAGGAAAACGGTGGTCCAAAACTATCACCAGTTGAAAACATGCATGCTTCTTCAAACGCTGACAGTGGAAAATTTGGCGCTGACAAGACAAATTCAGGCGTTGATGGCTCAAACGTTGACAACCCTAATTCAGGCGTTGACAACTCTTTTGACCATTTATTCTCTTCCAATAATTTTGAATAAGGTGAACCTTCAAACAAAAATGGAGAGGTTCATTCAGATGATGATGGAAGAGCATTTGAAGAAGATATTGGCAATATGGATAGTGAAATTGATGATAACACAATCATTAAAGGAGGAGTACTTACATCTACCATGAAGAATCATCCTTCTTCTTTGATCATAGGTGATGTGATGACTCTTGTGCAAACTAGAAGTTCTCATCAGACTCATGGAGGATTTATTGCCAATATTCACAAGAAGGTTGATACCCCTCTTGTTCAAGCATGTTTGTTTGCCTGTTTTCTGTCACAACAAAAACCCAAGAATATTTTTGATGCTCTCAAAGAACCAAGTTGGGTGGAAGAAATGCAAGATGAGCTTCACCAATTTGCTATTCAGGATGTTTGGGAGTTAGTTGATTGTCCAAGACATGTCAGACCAATTGGGACAAGATGGGTTCTTAGAAACAAAAAGGACGAGAGAGGCATTGTGGTCAGAAACAAGGCACGTTTAGTTGCTCAAGGATATACACAAGAGGAAGGAATAGACTATGAGGAAGTCTTTGCACCTTTTGCAAGGATTGAGGCAATAAGAATTTTTCTAGCCTATGCTTCCTGCATGGGATTTACAGTCTATCAAATGGACGTGAAGAGTGCTTTTCTTTATGGCACAATTGTAGAGGAGGTTTATGTTATGCAGCCTCTTGGTTTTGAAGATTCAGAACATCCAGACAAGGTTTATAGAGTGAAGAAAGCTATGTATGGACTTCATCAATCCCCAAGAGCATGGTATGGCACATTGTCCACCTATCTGGTGGAAATAGATTTAAAAGGGGCACCATAGACCAGACCTTGTTTACAAAGAAGACTGGTAAGGATTTCTTACTTGTACAGGTCTATGTGGATGATATCATCTTTGGCTCTTCTAGTCCAAAGATGAGTGAAGACTTTTCCAAACTCATGACATACAAGTTCAAGATGAGTGCCATGGGGGAGATGAACTTCTTTCTAGGGTTACAATTACAGCAGAAAGAAGATGGTATCTTCATCTCTCAAGACAAATATGTAGTAGGAATCTTGAAGAAGTTTGGATTTTCTCCACATGAGAAACGGGCTAGCACACCTATGGACAGGGAACACCCTTGGGGAAAAGTTGGAGAAAGAAAAGAGGTGGATGTCAGGCATTATAGGTCAATGATTGGTTCATTGATGTATCTCACAGCTTCAAGACCTGACATTATGTTTGCTGTGTGTGCATGTGCACGTCATCAAGTGACTCCCAAAGAGTGTCATCTTCATGCTGTCAAGAGGATTTTTAGGTATCTTAGGTGTTATCCAGACTTGGGCTTATGGTATCCAAAAGATTCTCCGTTAGAGCTTATTGCATTTTCAGACAGTGATTATGGTGGTGACAAATTTGATAGAAAATCCACAGCTGGTGGATGCCAATTACTTGGGAGTAGGTTGATATCTTGGCAATGCAAGAAACAAACAGTGGTGGCCAATTCTACAACTGAAGCAGAGTATGTTGCTGCAGCTGCTTGTTGTGGACAAGTCTTATGGATTCAGAACCAGCTGTTAGATTATGGGTATAATTTCATGCATACCAAGATTTTTGTAGACAATAACAGTACTTTATGCATTATCAAAAATCCTGTACATCACTCTAAAACAAAACATATAGAAATTAGACATCATTTTATAAGAGATTGTTTTGAAAAAGGTTTAATACAACCAGATAGGGTTGACACAGATAAAAATGTGGCTGATTTATTAACTAAACCTTTTGATACTGGAAGATTTCAATACTTGGTAACAAGTATTGGAATGATCAATCTTACTTAATATATATTTTGGGAACTTATTGTAAAAGTATGTACAGGATATACATTGTTATTGGTCTTTATACAAATTAGATTTTCCACTTTATTTGTCTAACGCTGACAAAGGTTATTTTAACGCTGTTATGTGTTAATTTGGCGTTGACAGCAACATGTTAGTTTTGTGGTTTTTGATCTAATTATGCAGGCGTTGTTAGCATTGTAAAATGGATACAGAGTTGCTTATGGATTCTTGGAGCATTATTGGAGCATGTTTCAGTTTATGGATGATGGTTGGAATATTTATATTCCTATCTTGACGTAAATTTTTATTATATGCATTTTATTTGGCAACTTATGTATCATAGTTTAAGGGGAGGTTTAGGAACCCTTTAGGACTTTTAGGGTATTCATATAATACTCTTATCACAATTCTAGATTGTGTCCACTGGTGAGTATGAATTAGTTTACTAACTCATGAGGCACTGTAGCATGCAAAGTTGATATACTATGCACGCTGCCAAGACTTTTTGACCTAGAATTGGATCTGGTCTGTTGGGAGACTTGGGTATGATTTTTATTGGGCTTACCTGGAAGGTTACAAAGGATTTTATGAGATAACTTCACTGTTAAGAACTTTGGTTAACAAGGGACACTTGAGGACTGTTATGTCTATCTTGCTTAAGCAAGTGTGCATGATTGGACAGTGCTCGCCACCCTATAGTAATTTTCAGTTTATAGGTTATCTTCACTAGGATAAATCACTTTGTTAAGGTCCTTTTTCATTTTTATTATTTTTATTTTTGACGTTGACAGATTTATGTTTAGGTCCTACCTAGTTGTTATTTTTGACGAAAATTGGGGCCGTAATTTTGGGAGTTGGTAACTTTTAATTAATGCACAAGATAAGTTATTTTATTTTCTAGATTTTCATCATTATATTTTGAAAATAACTGCCTAATTTTTGACCAATCACATGTGCCTACCTCTCCTATATATTTGGCTCCTTCTTTTTAAACAGGGTAATTGCATATTCTTGTCTAACAAATTTTTCTCCTATATTCATCTTTCATAACCTTTCACACAGCTTTCTACATCAATGGCGCCTAAGTTTAAACCGAGTGACTTGGTATTGGGATTCAGAAGTCAGCATAACATGGTTGCCTATTTGGAGGATGATGACGCTCTGTTTCCTCAATATACTCAGATGCTGGCGTATTTGAATACATCCCCACTACGGTATGCACTTTCTCATGCTCCTCTTATCCCTGTCACTCATATTAAACAGTTTTGGAACACTGTTAGTTCCTCAACGCTTAATAATGTGACTACATTAACTGCTATTGTCCATAGGCGTCCATGGGTGGTTACTGAATCCTTGGTTCGCCAGGCTTTGCATCTTAATGATGCAGATGGTATAACCACTCTACCCATTGGTGAGATAGAACAGTGACTTCAAGCTTTGGGTTATCCTATCCCTGAAGAGGGTACTTTAAATAAATATAATAAACAGGAATTTCCCCCAGCTTAGAAGTACTTAATACCTGTCATCCTTCAATGTTTTAGTCCCAAATGTACTACACATAATGAAATTAACAGATCAATTGGTAGTGCCATTGTGTGTATTGCTACATGGCAAAAATATAATTTTTCTAAACTAATTTTTGATGGCATGTGTAAAAACAAGGGTAGCAAGATGACTCTGGTTTATCCAAGATTTTTACAAATGGTTTTTGATGAACAAAGGTATTGCACCAGGGATCATGCTGATTTTTATAGATCCCTGAGCAAACGAAAGCAATTTTTCGTAAGATACATTCACCTCCTCACAGAGACTTACCCCTTACCCAAGCCATGCTTGCTGTTATTGCAGCAACACAACCTCAACCTGACCCACAACCACAACTTGACCCATTACCTGAACCATCACCTTCACCTCAACATATGGAACTTCACAATGATCCCTTCGACACTGACACATTAAATGTTGGCGTTGATACGTCTAATCCAAACGTTGACACCCTGTTACAACACACCTAAACAACCCTTAACCTTCAAATTGCTACCCAATCCACATCATCTTCTTCACCCTCAGACTTTAGGATGGAAAACACCAAAGGACCATTGGAGTGTTGTCCTCTGGTGGTCCTAGCCATGTTGTAGAGAGAACCACCACCACAAGTGTGGTTGGTGACATGGGTGAGGCTAGGACTATTGGTACTGGCTTAGATGCAGGCCAAGCCAGTCCTAACATCATTAAGACCTCATCCATGCCCCATGAATCTATTTTGGGAGGTCAAATCCCCATTCTCGAGGAGGACAGATTGGAACCATATATAATGTTGGAATTGACGGTTGTCTGCATTAGCTTGCAAAAGCAAAATGCAGACCTTGTACATACTGTCTCTACCCAAGGCCTTGAACTCAAGCAATTGAGAGACAGGATTGTTGTTTTGGAAGCTGCTGAGACTAGGAGAAGGCAAACAAGAGTCCTTTCATCAGGGGAGGATTCTTACAAAGGGGAGGAAGCTGCTACAGAGCCAATTAATTTGAGTGACAAAGGCTCACATGAAGCTGCTATAGAGCCAATTGATTTGAGTGGCAAAGGCTCACATGATAGAGAATCTTTAGGTGTGGCTGAAGCTCTTCCAAATTTGAAGAGGCAACTAGGTTTTGATGTGTCATTGGTTACTCCTACAAATTTGAATTTATCTTTTACTGAAATGATGGAGCAGTTCACAAGAAGCGATGACAAGAGTAAGTTGAGTGTTGACAGGCAGACTTTTGACGCTGATAGGAGTAAGACATGCGTTGACACACAGGTTTTGGACGTTGATAAACCTGTAGATATGGTTGATGTATTCCAGTCATCAGTCGTCATCAAAGAAGTGTCTACACAGGTACCATCATTATATTTACCCATCATAGATATATTAGATAAGGGTAAAGGAATTATGGTAGAAACAGAGGTTCCCAAGGATGCAACTCAAGTAAAATTTGATTCGATGTTGGCTGCACAACTTGTAACACCCCCAAATTTATACAACTCAATATAACGGAAGACTCGTTGGTGTTACGGGATAGCACATTACTCACATCATAGACAACGCATAAAAATCGCGTCGTTTAATAATAAATCATTTCCATTCATAAATATCAAAGTTACATCGGTCCCAAGTCATATTATTTCATACAAAGTTTTACACAGTATTTGAACGGAAATTTGTTGTTTAAGTGCGGGCCATGAATTCTTGTTGTCTTCCCGAGAATTACCTTCAAGTACCTGAGATAAAACATGTTAAAAGAAAAGGTCAGCGATAACGCCGAGTGAATTCATAGAGTTTAATAAAATCCATCAATATAATATCGGTATAAAATAATTACCGAAAATCATTTTGTACAAATCATTTTAATAGGCCATAAAATAGCCGAAGTCATTTTATACAAATTCTTATCGAAAATCATAATATATGCGTTTGCCTTAAAAATCATTATACGAGCCAATGTCGTAAAAACATCATACAATACGTCTTATGACGTTGTATGAAAATAAAAATCGTTATATGAATATGGTTATGAAAACCAAAACACGAACATAATATCAATAGTATGACCCTGTATTGCTAGTCAGGCAATACATCATAATTCGATGCGTCTAGTAGTATTTCGTTAGTTTTGGATTATTATAAGCCGCATGACATTGTTACCTTACTAAACCAAACAACGGGTAGCTAACCCGATACTCAATTTGCCCATCTAAAGTAGCGTGTCGTCACAAAGGTCACGCTATGGAAATCTTCTCATACATAAATTCGCTTACCAATTAATGTGGCACGACGGGGATCAACCGTCAAGGCGCGAACTGGGGTGATCGTCCCCAAATAGTACTATTATATGCACAAGCGTCTACCAAATCCCGGTAGTTCACAATTCATGCTAATGGGACTTTTAGTGACATAACCTAACTTTAATAATCAATTTAATTTCATCTATCGGGTCCTTTAATCATTTATCGGGTCATACAATCAGGTCATACAATCATTCGGGTACAAATCAATAAACAAACAATCGGGACAAATGGTGTCCTATTTTATAAAAGCTAACATGTTATCTCCCTCGTGGGTTTATAAAACATTTCATAAAAACATTTAAAAGAGTGCGAGGCTATGAACTCACGTTGATGTGGGAAGGCGGTTATTGGCGATTCGGATGTACGGTGCGTGCTTCAATCACGGAAACCTAGACAAATAATATTCGTCTTAGACTCATGTCCAATGACTTTATAAAAATAACAATTATGTATACATATGATGATTATTTATATATGATGATCAAGTGGGTTTACATATTCTTGTTTACTCATTTTAGTGTTATATGTCGGTAACGTTTATACTAGTTTACTAGTTTCACCTATTTACGTGTTTTAGGTCCAATAAGCCTATTATAAGTTTATTAACTTGTATTAATCCATGTTATACTTATATTATCAGTATCTACACTTTACAAGTTGGGCCTAAATGAGTTAAGCCCGATAAATAAGTTTATAAGTGTTTTAGTCCATTTATTAGTCCAATATGCTTAGTTAGCTCGTTAATGTCCGTATGTCCTATAGTTCGGGTTTTATCGGTTTTTACTTGTATTAGTTACTTATATATCAGTATATGACTTTTAAAAACTTTACATTAGACGGGTTTGATCGTCTAAGTTTTAATTGGCGAAAAACTTTAATTTTACGGTAATAGCCGAAAAAGTCGTAAATATCAAGTTTATAGTTTTTATTACTTATAAGTGTTATTCCACTACTATTTTTATAATTTATACACTTATTTAACCTTTTAAATATTTATATAAATGTATTATATAAGTTAGTGGGTTTTGATTTCTATTTTATACTAATGAATTTTGAGTGCTTATATAATAGTATTATACTTTAATTTCAAAAATCTGATTTTTATCTTCATCTTCACCAAAACTGCTATATCTAGAGTTCTATATGGAGATAGAAGCTCAAATTTTTATCACATAAACTACATGATATTTTCTCCATTTAACTCTTCTATAGATACTGTTTAATCATCTTCTAAGTATTTTCTAAAAATTGTCCAAAACAGTGAACTCAGATTTGTACTTTAAACTTGTTTTGATCATATCTCACTCATTACAATGATTCCATTACATGGCCAACTATCACATGTGTACAAGACTCATAGCTTACTGTATATCAATTCTACTTCATCATTTTATCAGTTCATGACATGTTTATTTACTGTTTTATACAGCCAACAAATTTAGACAAGATTTTAGCCTTGTTTCTTATAGTTTTTCGTCTTTTAAGCATGTTTATCAACACCAAATCCCCACACAATATTTTTATCATCATATAATCATCATAAACATATACAATAAGAAATAAAATACATGATTACATAACCAAAAATAACAAGAGGATGAGGAGGACAATCTTTATACCACCATGATGATGTAGGTTGTGATCAAAACATGGATTTTGATGGAGAAACTTGTGAATCACCAAGACCATCTTCAAGACCACCATGCTTCATGAACTCCTTGTGGAAAATCAGCCCCAAGACACCATGAAAACTCCTCCTTGGATGTTATTACTTGCACCAATCTTCATCTTTTTGAATGGAGATTAACATATGTTAATTATAACATATGTTTGTGGTTAAAAATTGTATGAATGGGGTGTTTTGGTTGAGATATGGGACGGCATAGATGAGAGAGTAGAGAGGAAATTGGGTGGTTTTGCATGTTGAAATGAGGAAGTGGTATAGTAGACATGGTTTTGTGTTGGAATGGTAGCTTAAGTTGTAAGACTTAAGCCATGTGTAAGCAACATAGCTTATACTTGCCACATCAAGTGGTGTAGTGGCTAGTTAGGCCGGTTTAAGTGGGGGTGGGACAAGTGTCCCACTTGTCTCATCCCCATTTATTTACGGGTACTCCTCGATTCTAGTTTCCTCGATTTTCGTGCCCTCGGGTCGTTTTACGAAAAACGTTTTTTTTAATTATGAATCAACGGCACAAAACGAATCCAATAAAAATTGTTCATCAAAAACGGAGTTCCAAAACGTAAATACGTAATCCTAAGGTTTCCGGTTTAGTCGTAAAGGACGTTAAAATAAAATCATAAGTCCTAATCTCTTCTCGTAAATTTGTGAGTTTATGAACCAACACAAATTTAAAACTCCAAAATAATATTCACGGATAAATTTATTTTCTAAAATGTCGGACTGTCTCCAAAGACGGTGTATGTAAACATAAGCACGTAACGTAGAACCCTCCGGTTTAGACGTAGTCGACGCTACTTCAAGACGTAAATCCAAATTTCTTCCCAAAAATAAGTGAGTTCATATTATAACCTTAAAATAATATTTTCAAATAATTATCTGAGAATAAAATATCAACCATAAATTGACGGATTGTCACAGCATTTACCCCTAAACAGGATCTTTGTCCTCAAAGATCATCTTACCTTACTACTCGCTTCTTATAGAGTTAAAGCCATGTGGGTATTTCCTCCACATTCGGTCTTTTCTCACAAGTGTAATTCATTACAATACGCGAGTTTCATCAAACATAACTATGGGAATAAGATCAGGCTACATGTTGACTTACTTTCTCTATCCATGATGTTCACGGGTTTCTGATGAATGCAACTTTTCGCCGATCTAAACTCTACTAAGAAACAAGATTCTCACTGGATAGATATTCCATCAAGTTCGATATACGAAACATAATTCAGCAGCTTTTGAAGTCCTAGGGTAGATCCAGCTTATATGCCTTTCAAACCAATCTTTTTCATCATCTCAATGGTCCCATACAACGGGGACTTATATCCCATGATTTGTCAGATCATGAATTCATTTTTCCAAGGATAAAAATTTTGGCATAACTTCGCTACCCATATGGCACTTCAAGATCTACATTTTATATTCACATAACCTCCTGCTCACTACCAGCGGTCAATAATCAGATCCTAATTTCAACAATCATTTCAGATCTCGTGGGTCGGGTATTTTGTAAGGTTAGGTTCGCCATCATAGGAAACCTTAAACCTAAAAGACATGTCCAACTCACAATGGGTGTTTGTCGGGTGTCTTCATCTCAACTCTTGCTTACAAATGCTCTAATATAGATCCTAACAAGATTAGATCTCGATCCTAATATGATAATTATCAATGATAATCTCTACAAAGGAAAACGATTATACGGTCTATTTCCAAAGGTCAATCATTCAAACATAAAACAACACTTATAGTATTTTGTATCGTTACTTTACCTCATCCCTTCGATTGGGGTGGTACATAGTACTCTCATCAAGGTTCGTTCTCAATGACTTCTGAGCAAATCTCTAGAAATTCGATGCGAAGCGAGGATCTTGATATAGATGTTCGATACAGGCACACTATGTTTACATAACTCTTTTGCATTTATCATTAACGGGAATGATATTAGCAGATTTGGTCAGTCTGTCGACGATGACCCAAATCGAATAAAATTCAGATGATGACCTTTGCAATGGTTATATGTTTACTAATGTATGAGGCGATCTCTGCCTTCATAATTGCCATTAGTATAACTTCTTCAGACAAAGATACTTTTAGTCATAAAATGACATAAATAGAATACTTATACTTACAAATTCCAACATAACTATATCTCACAATCCTCCATATTTAGACAATCACATGTGGTCTTTAAAACCTTTAACGCTATCAGCTTCTCATTTCTAATGATTCACATTAGCCGTGAAACCTTTCACTATTTATATTATCTTTTTACAAACATTGTTTATTTTTATATCGTTCGGCAAATTTATTTTGCACCTTCATTATTAAGGAACACATCCTAATTGGTTCTTTATCTTTTATACATAATGTGTTAATAATTACGTTCACTTTTCTTCATATTTTCTAAGCTTCAGTTTAGTTTCATCTATCATTTTTATCAGTTTCGCTTAATCCGACGTTTAAAGCGTCGATAATTATTATAATTAATTAAATAATTATTAGTTAATTTTTATGAAGCGTAAACGTAAAAGTTTTAAATTTCTTAGTTCGACCAATTATATAAAATGTTCAAAAATAAATTTGAATTTAATTAACACGATTTTCGTTGATTTATCAAAAATATTTAATAAGATTCGTAAATGTTCGAAAAACCTTTGTTTATACTTTGGTCAAAGTTTTCTTAGTTGAAAAGCAAAAATTGTCGTTTTAAGTTTTCAGGTTATGGTATAAATGGTTTTACTCAATCCTTCTTAAGTTATCTTGAGGTATACACAAACATTTACCCCTAAACAGAAGTTTAGTTAAATGGTTTGTGTATAAAGGAATAATCCCTTAAAATCCTTTGTTAAAACGTTTGTCAAAATATATTTGCACTTTCTTTTTGTTATAACCCTAAGCCTTAATGGCTCTAATCTTTGAAAAGTCAATATAGATTCCATTGTCTATTAATCACACGGTTAAATCATGTAAAGTATTAAGTCTTAAGTCTTATGTTAAATATTCAACGTACAGGTTTTAATTGTTCGGCCAATTCAGGGCAATCTATAATTAACTATTAACTTCATTCTTATTCTTGTAAACAAACAAATAGTCCTTAATGATCACAAGCATGAATTTATCAAATTACATTCTACACACGTGATTTACTAAATTTATGAATGCTACATGTGTATTAGTCAATCCAAACGTCATCACGTGAAACCCATAACGTTCATTACAAGTACCGGATGTAGTGACTGGAGTAGATAATCTTCTTCGCGGACGCGAAATTGATGATAACCATGTCGTGGATCAAATTTCTAAAACATACGCTAAAACCTTGTAAATGATCGAACAAATCTTCCATTTCGAGTTATGGATATCGTTTTCAATTGTCAATTTACTCAGTTCACAGTAATTTATAAATATAAGAAATGATAACACCATAGCTCTTCATGATGACAGGCTTGGTAGAATAAAATCTTTCTCCGACAACTCTCTCAGTTGTACGGTAATTCCTTAAATTCAGATGGTGCTGACGTACAGTGCACAAGCCACAAGTGCAGCACCGGAAATATAATCAATACCAATTTCAACTTGCCTTAATGGCGAAAATCTAGGTAATTTATTAACAAATACCTCCTAAAGTTTAGATAACATAAACATCTTTTAATAAATTCATATTAGGTTCTTCTAGATTACAATATCTATAACTAATTCACAACCATTCATGGTAAAATTTCAAGTCTAAATACAGGATATTGTCATCCATCAAGAATTATTTAGATCACCTTTGATAATCAACATCTTATCATTTAGGGGAATTCTACTTGAGTTCCCATCAATTAAGACAATGTCGTCATGTCATAATCAATCAATCCATTCTACTGGCACTATCAACTTTCCTGTTTCATTGCCGTCGATAAGATGTGAACTTCTCAAAAGACTAATAATAACTCGTAATCCTTCACAAATTCAAGGATCCTCTGAAGACACAACTACTATTAAAAGAGTAAGGTCAACGCATAATCTATGCGAGAGAATTTCAAATCAGATACATACGAAAACATTTAATGAATATGAATATATCCCATGTTTTCATAATTTGAGTACGCATTCGAAAGCTCCTCGGATCGTTAACCAGGTTATTCAAATGAAATCAAATCAAAATAAATGATAGGAACGTCGATACATCCAGTCTGGTATCAACACTCGATAATCAGATACTTTTCCTAAGAATCTCACTACAGGAGAATTGGACAAGAAAGAATTGTCAATTGTCAAATAAGACAATTTCCATAGATGAGTAAATTCGACTCAGAAGAATAAATAGTACGGGTACATATGTAGGTGTCCCTAACATTATGACCCTATTTTTCACTTCTTGCAGATCTCATAAATTTTTAATCTTTCACAATCTTCAAAGAAAATGTAGTGTTTATTTATTAGTTTTATGGTGACTACTAATCAGTCTTGCATGGTCCATTCCAAATTGTATGTAGGCGCGCAACTATATACAATTTCAAGATTAACGATGCAATACTCAGTTCATCAAAATTTTATCATCATGTTTATAATAAAAACATTTTCATGCTTAATTCTTAAATAAGAATCAAAAATAAATTTACAAAGATTTTCCTTGTTATGAAAACAATTAAGGTTTCCAAGGTGTTTTATAAACAACTTCATTTCGATAACAATCACTTATAAATCTCACTTTGAATAATCCTTATTGTGATGAAAATTAAATTTTCTCAAAGGATGCCGTTTTAACTTTATAAAAACAATGTGTGATCTGCAAAGGAGTGATGAAGAGTTGCTCACCAAGAGCTTAACTACAATATGATAGGAAATGAGCTTTAGCCAAATAATCATGAGGTTCATGATCTCGATGGCACTTCAAAAAGAATAATCCACAACGCAACTCAAATCGAGATGAGTACTTGTTCAATGATTGCATCACTAATGCGAACATTAGGATGAAGCAATAGAAGATAGATATCATCGATACATGAAGAATTTAGCAATCAAAGGTAGTCTTTTTCATTAATCACAAACAAGTCAAATTGTACCGTAACACATTACGTGTCACTATGTCATACAATTCTCAGAACTCATCCTACCAACTGATATCTCAGTTAAGTTAGGGATTTTTAAAAGATACCACAATGAATAATAATCTACAAGAGTCATTAGGTGTTCCACATGTCCCGGAAGATCCATCGGTCCCAATTCAGAAGAAGATTTCTTCAATTTATTTCGTGGACACTGTGCATCCTCGTTAGTGGACAATGGCCTAGGAACAACCCTTAACACGAACTAACAATCAATTAAAACCTTATAATATAATCACAGAACGTAATGACTTCCTCTTATCAATCTCATATTCCATATGGGTTAAGATTTTACTTTATTCAAGTTTCAATCAACTTATACTCAATTCGATATCCTACCTCATTTTCCAATAGTTTCATCTTTATTCTTAGGCCTTAAAAGGGCAATAAAAGTTAAATATGAACAACACTTAATTTCCAATCCTATATCTCTTACAACAACAATTATCAAATGAGTCACTAGTATGAAATGACTTGATCATTCAACTAGACTTCTCTGAAAGGTACTAGTGCCATGAGGCTTTTGGGTAATGGTTCCAATGACAGCCTCAAGTGCAACATTCACCCTTTCGATTTCAATTTAAGAATTGGATGACAACGAATCAGATGACATCTTTCTAGGTGGTAACGTTTTGTAAAACTCCACTCTATAAGGAAAGATTGTCATGACATCGATATCAGATTTAATCTCGCCAATTCTTTTTCAATATCACAATCAACTAATATCTACATTCCTACGAGTATCAACCATTTGTTGGGATCATTAATATCCACAACTTGGATTAGATCTAGGATAGCTAGAATTCCTACGAGAATAGCTTCGACTAATTTACTAGGGGATTTAGGGTTCCTTGTGACAATCGACGTCATATAAATACCTCGTATAAATATCAAAATAATCATCAAACAATCATGTAATAAAATTACATCATATATATATATATATAATCCAAGTTATATATATATTAAAATAACACTTCTCAGTCTGGCCTTGTCGGTAACTCGAGAATTCTTCGGCACCGTTATAGTCAAAAGATTTTTAGACATTTTTAGAAAAATGTTTACAGTTAAAATATTTTGAAAAGTTTTATTCAAAAACTTGGTTTTAAAAATCTTTCGTTCTCTATAACGAGAGCTCTGGTACCAAACTGTAACACCCCCAAATTTAAACAACTCAATACAGCGGAAGACTCGTTGGTGTTACGAGATAGCACATTACTCACATCATAGACAACGCATAAAAATCGCGTCGTTTAATAATAAATCATTTCCATTCATAAATATCAAAGTTACATCGGTCCCAAGTCATATTATTTCATACAAATTTTTACACAGTATTTGAATGGAAATTTGTTGTTTAAGTGCGGGCCATGAATTCTTGTTGTCTTCCCGAGAATTACCTTCAAGTACCTGAAATAAAACATGTTAAAAGAAAAGGTCAGCGATAACGCCGAGTGAATTCATAGAGTTTAATAAAATCCATCAATATAATATCGGTATAAAATAATTACCGAAAATCATTTTGTACAAATCATTTTAATAGGCCATAAAATAGACGAATTCATTTTATACAAATTCTTATCGAAAATCATAATATAGGCGTTTGCCTTAAAAATCATTATACGAGCCAATGTCGTAAAAACATCATACAATTTGCCCTTAAAAATCAATAGTATGACCCTGTATTGCTAGTCAGGCAATACATCGTAATTTGATGCGTCTAGTAGTATTTCGTTAGTTTTGGATTATTATAAGCCGCATGACATTGTTACCTTACTAAACCAAACAACGGGTAGCTAACCCGATACTCAATTTGCCCATCTAAAGTAGCGTGTCGTCACAAAGGTCACGCTATGGAAATCTTCTCATACATAAATTCGCTTACCAATCAATGTGGCACGACGGGGATCAACCGTCAAGGCGCGAACTGGGGTGATCGTCCCCAAATAGTACTATTATATGCACAAGCGTCTACCAAATCCCGGTAGTTCACAATTCATGCTAATGGGACTTTTAGTGACATAACCTAACTTTAATAATCCATTTAATTTCATCTATCGGGTCCTTTAATCATTTATCGGGTCATACAATCGGGTCATACAATCATTCGGGTCCAAATCAATAAACAAACAATCGGGACAAATGGTGTCCTATTTTATAAAAGCTAACAGGTTATCTCCCTCGCGGGTTTATAAAACATTTCATAAAAACATTTAAAAGAGTGCGAGTCTATGAACTCACGTTGATGTGGGAAGGCGGTTATCGGCGATTCGGATGTACGGTGTGTGCTTCAATCACGGAAACCTAGACAAATAATATTCGTCTTAGACTCATGTCCAATGACTTTATAAAAATAACAATTATGTATACATATGATGATTATTTATATATGATGATCAAGTGGGTTTACATATTCTCGTTTACTCATTTTAGTGTTATATGTCGGTAACGTTTATACTAGTTTACTAGTTTCACCTATTTACGTGTTTTAGGTCCAATAAGCCTATTATAAGTTTATTAACTTGTATTAATCCATGTTATACTTATATTATCAGTATCTACACTTTACAAGTTGGGCCTAAATGAGTTAAGCCCGATAAATAAGTTTATAAGTGTTTTAGTCCATTTATTAGTCCAGTATGCTTAGTTAGCTCGTTAATGTCCGTATGTCCTATAGTTCGGGTTTTATCGGTTTTTACTTGTATTAGTTACTTATATATCAGTATATGAATTTTAAAAACTTTACATTAGACGGGTTTGATCGTCTAAGTTTTAATTGGCGAAAAACGTTAATTTTACGGTAATAGCCGAAAAAGTCGTAAAAATCAAGTTTATAGTTTTTATTACTTATAAGTGTTATTACACTACCATTTTTATAATTTATACACTTATTTAACCTTTTATATATTTATATAAATGTATTATATAAGTTAGTGGGTTTTGATTTATATTTTATACTATTAAATTTTGAGTGCTTATATAATAGTATTATACTTTAATTTCCAAAATCTGATTTTTATCTTCATCTTCACCAAAACTGCCATATCTAGAGTTCTATATGGAGATAGAAGCTCAAATTTTTATCACATAAACTACATGATAGTTTCTCGATTTAACTCTTCTATAGCTACTGTTGAATCATCTTCTAAGTATTTTCTAAAAATCGTCCAAAACAGTGAACTCAGATTTGTACTTTAAACTTGTTTTGATCATATCTCACTCATTACAATGATTCCATTGCATGGCCAACTCTCACATGTGTACAAGACTCATAGCTTACTGTATATCAATTCTACTTCATCATTTTATCAGTTCATGACATGTTTCTTTACTGTTTTATACAGCCAACAAATTTAGACAAGATTTTAGCCTTGTTTCTTATAGTTTTTCATCTTTTTAAGCATGTTTATCAACACCAAATCCCCACACAATATTTTTATCATCATATAATCATCATAAACATATACAATAGGAAATAAAATACATGATTACATAACCAACAATAACAAGAGGATGAGGAGGACAATCTTTATACCACCATGATGATGTAGGTTGTGATCAAAACATGGATTTTGATGGAGAAACTTGTGAATCACCAAGACCATCTTCAAGACCACCATGCTTCATGAACTCCTTGTGGAAAATCAGCCCTAAGACACCATTAAAACTCCTCCTTGGATGTTATTACTTGCACCAATCTTCATCTTTTTGAATGGAGATTAACATATGTTAATTATAACATATGTTTGTGGTTAAAAATTGTATGAATGGGGTGTTTTGGTTGAGATATGGGACGGCATAGATGAGAGAGTAGAGAGGAAATTGGGTGGTTTTGCATGTTGAAATGAGGAAGTGGTATAGTAGACATGGTTTTGTGTTGGAATGGTAGCTTAAGTTGTAAGACTTAAGCCATGTGTAAGCAACATAGCTTATACTTGCCACATCAAGTGGTGTAGTGGCTAGTTAGGCCGGTTTGAGTGGGGGTGGGACAAGTGTCCCACTTGTCTCATCCCCATTTATTTACGGGTACTCCTTGATTCTAGTTTCCTCAATTTGCGTGCCCTCGGGTCGTTTTACGAAAAACGTTTTTATAAATTATGAATCAACGGCACAAAACAAATCCAATAAAAATTGTTTCATCAAAAACGGAGTTCGAAAACGTAAATACGTAATCCTAAGGTTTCCGGTTTAGTCGTAAAGGACGTTAAAATAAAATCGTAAGTCCTAATCTCTTCTCGTAAATTTGTGAGTTTATGAACCAACACTAATTTAAAACTCCAAAATAATATTCACGGATAAATTTATTTTCTGAAATGTCGGACTGTCACCAAAGACGGTGTATGTAAACATAAGCACTTAACGTAGAACCCTCCGGTTTAGACGTAGTCGACGCTACTTCAAGACGTAAATCCAAATTTCTTCCCAAAAATAAGTGAGTACATATTATAACCTTAAAATAATATTTTCAAATAATTATCTGAGAATAAAATATCAACCATAAATTGACGGATTGTCACACAACTTATGGAACAAGAAAAGAAGAAGGTTGTTGAGTCACCATTTGTGGTTACTTCTGAGGAACAAAAAGGAAGTAATGATGAGAGCACAGATTCAAGTGTCATGATTATTGAAGAACCATAAAAACTTGAATATGGTGATGTGTTGGCAAGGGAAAAAGTTGCAGAGTTGAAGATGAAGGTGGATTATGATATGCCAGAAGTTGCCCAGATGTACTTTGCATGGGATAATAAGATCATGGAGAATCCAGATATGTCTTTATCAGATCAGATTTGGGGATTGGAGATTCTACTCAGGATTCAAAGGGATTGTCAGGTAATCCTAAAGTATAAAGCCAACAAAGTTTTCTCACAATCTAAGAGGGAAAGTAGGGAGCTTTATTATATGTTACTTAGATGTCATCAAGGAGGTTGGACTTTTCAGAAGTTGCAGGAATTGTCCTTTGATGAATTGGAATATAAGGCTTATCCTATTTGGGCAAGAGTGTAAGAGATGAACACTATCAGACTTCTTTCAGATGAAAGGAAGGAAGAACTTGTAGAGGAGATGGAGATCCAAAGGGCTATGATTGCACCAAGACCATTGAAGAAGGGAGTTCCACTTGAGTTTCCACCAAATTTGGATAGAGTGAATCCCAGTGAAGCTATTATTAGAAAGTGTATTAAGCTTTCACCCATGGAAGCTTCACATATGGTAAAAGTATTACCTCATGATTCCAGAAACCCTATAGTTAGTTATGAAGAAGATGCAAGTGGTTTTTGGATGATTGGCAGATATGGGAAAGAGGAACATACTTTTACTACTCTTATGTCTTTGTTTACAAGCCTGGATAGGGAAGACTTGGCAGACCTTTGGAGGTTGATGCAGGCCAAGTATGAGACTAAAGCACCTTCTTTAGTCAATGGAATAAAGCTTTGGTCAACATTCAAGAGAATGTGTGCACCAGATGAAGAAGATCCAGTTTGGAAGGATCTTGAGGATGATATCAATGGACTTCAATGGTGTCTATATTCAGCAGCTGGTGTGTATCATTTAAGTTCTACAAAGTTTTCTGAGTATCTTCTTGTGGATCCTGAGTATCCTATGTCCAAAGAAGTTTTGAAGAAAATAATGACAACACAGCTGGAGATAGACTACTCAAGTGACGTGGCCAAAGATTTGATTAGATATATTTATTTCCAATTTGATAAGATTTGTAAGAAGCCTCCTAGTTCTTAGTTTTTATTCAGAAACTTGATTACTAAAGTAGATATCAAGTTTAGGGGAGGATTATTGGGAATTAAATGTAGCCAACACACTTGGACGCTGAGAAGAGCATTTTAGACGTTGATATGAAGAAATCAAGCATTGACAGGACAAGGGTTGACAGGAAGAAGTCAAGCGTTGATAGGAAGAAGTCAAGCACTGATAGAAGACTTAGTCTACACGTTTTATGTTTTTAGTATGTTTCTAGTAAAGATATGTTCGACAATGTATTCCTTATGTTTATCTTTACCTAAAATAGTTGATACGTAGACTTTTGTACAAGGCTCCTTAATCTATAAAAGGAGGCCTTTAGGTTTTAGTTTTATATACGTTTTTACACTTTCATTGTACGCAAGTTCGATTTATCAATCAAAGTGAAAGTTTGGTTTATCTTGTTTGTGTGTTCTTGTTTAAGTATTAATTCCGCATAATACTTGAATTTTACATATACAACAAAGTTTCTCTACGTGTTTAACTTGATTTAATCTCGTTTACACAAACTAAAGCGATCTAACTTTGGGATCAACAATATATCTAACCAAAATATAAAGTAATATAATGACTACCTACTATGGTGTTTATTAGTTTTTACATCTTTTTGTTATCACGTCCTGTTTTCACCCATGGACAACTTTACGTTGCTAAGGGTTGATAGTTTTCGTTTGTGATGAGGATGATAATATTTCCAAGACTACTACATATATGGTGTACAAAGAAGTGCTTCAAGGTCTATGAGCAATGTTCAACATCAATGTGGTTTTTATATTCGTACATTTTATTAAATGTTTTGTCAATGATTCATTTTTCAACCACAACATGTTTAACTAAAGTCTAATTGTATTTTATGTCAATAAATAGGTGTTCATGCATTTATTGGCAACCAACTTCATAGCTATGGCAATCATCATCTCATACTCAAGATAAAAAATGCATGGAACTCTTTATTTTAATTTTTGTAAAATTATAACGTTACTGTGTATACATGTTTACTATCGGGTTTTCTTTATTTCATATATTAATGCTCCATGCTTACAGTAATTATTGTCTATTTCTCTTATTTTACTTTCTCATAACATTTTTTACAAATCAATTTTTATAAGATATCCCGTGATTCCACGAGTCTTTAAGCTAGTATACCATATGTATTAGCTAAAGATATTCATGCATATTGTAGTAATTTGTTAAACATTTATGAAATCTTCTTTTAGCGACACAATCAATGCATGTTTACTGAATATTTTGCAGACCAAATAAGGCTAAGGTTCATAAACACACAATTCAAGTATTTAGCATGTCAATATGCTTAATTACTTATAGACGCATCCTTTCATATACCAAAAATATACTCCATCCGTCCCAAAATTATTGTCACAAGGAATCATACATTTTAAAAAATACATAATTATTACAGCTTTCTCTCTCATACTTTTTGAAGAATGACAGTTTTACCCTTAACTAATTAATTTAAAACTTCTTTCATATTTGTAATAATAACCACAAGTGAGGGTTACATGGTAAACTCGAACTATATTTCCTACTTATTTTTAGAAGTGGACAATAATTTTGAGACAATTAGAAAATGAAAGGTGGATAATAATTTTGAGACGGAGGGAGTATTTAATATATCTTATCCTAAAACTAGAAAATATATTATTTGTTGCTTTTTATAATTGTGATTCATGTGATAAAAATATTATCACATTTTCTTAATCGATATAACAACCCAGAAGCATAAAATTAAATTGGAAAAGACGAAAATCTGAATATTTTAGAATTATCGACTGTCAAAACTCATTGTTGCTTTTCGGTTTTCCAAAAAATAAAGTTTTTGAACGTGCGAACTTATTACGAATGATCGGGCTTGTGACCGCAGGTACAGTTGTATCAAGAATGCTAATTGATATCTTTCTAACATGTGTAAAATCAATATATTCGCATATGTATTATTTATCCAAAAATTATATTCGGTACAGATCATCATATACTCATAACAATTAGTAATTAGATAATCCAAATATGTTTAATTGCAAATATATATTCAATTGTTCAAAGCTAATACGTATATAGCGGATACAAAAACATGTCTAGATGGTGATTTGCACCTCATAATATAGTATGTACATCAACTTCTTTTTTAGTTTGTTAGTCTGACTATGCGATCACAAAAGTAGCCGATTTTAATAATCTCATGCAATGGCCATATATGTATTCCAAAGAACACGGACACAAATATAAAAGAGTCGGAATTACGATTTATAATCATGGATCTTATTTTTCGGTAGTATGCGACCACGTAACATGATATGTTCAGGGTCCCACGGATTGGCGCCAACTTGTTGATGTAACATCTAGGGCAGGCTGGATTGACGACTTTCCTTGGGCCGTTCGTCGTCTTCCCGAGCCTAGAGTAGATCTATCAACAAAGAGAACCCGTGATGAGGACCCGAGGCTGTAGCCCTAAGATCCACCTCCGACGGTTAAGTCAGTATTATGAATAAGACATAAGTAGGAGAATTAGGTTAAGAGTAACATGTAGATTGTTTCTAAAGGGAGGAACCCAACCCTATATTTATAAGGATGGATTTAGGGTTAGGCTTGGATATGGGCCGCTGTCTATCAGGCCTGGCCTAGTCCAGACAATCCGTCTACATAGGGTTTGTAATTTGATTGGGTGTTGTGGGTCTCAAAAAGGACGTTTTGGCTCAAGTCATAAGCGAGTAGGATTTTAGGTGTGCGAGTGATAAAAACATGTGGTTAACCATAAAAGAGAGTAAAAAATATTTAATACTTTTTTTAACTTTTACGTAGGTTAAGTGGTACTAATAGTAGTGCCCTTATATAAGTAATTGCTACTAATTTCAACCCACGTGTGTTTCAAAAAGGTCAAATAAGAAATGAAATATTTTCTCCTTCTCAAAATTATTGTATCTCTATAAAAAAAACATCATTTAAAAAATACATCTGTTATTGTTTTCTTGTTCTTACTTTTTGATGCGCGTCTTGAACTCCTAGTTTTAAATTTATAATCAAGACTTATTAACTTATTAACAACTCATACAAGTAAGTATACTCGTTCAATTGTAGCAAAGTCGGGTAAATCAAGGTCGTCCCAAGGGATTTGTGTGTACTCAAAAGATTGAAACGGTGTAAGTAATAAGATTGTTACTACCATTAATAACGTTGGAACAAAAATTATAAAGGAAATCATAACCAAAAATAATACTTGTGTGAATTCTATTTCATCCATTGGAGAGATCAAATATGTGTGGTAAACAACAATGAATCACAAATCTAAAGTATATGAACTTCATTCCATGATGTATTTCATAAAATCCATATTAACAAGTTGCATTAGAGGATCCCTTTCGACCTATGATCATCTATTCCAACCCATCATAATTACCATTTACTAGAAAAGATTAAAACATAAGTTTGGTTTGAATGGGTCCTTTTGACCTATACCCGAGATAAATCATTTGACAAGTCCCTTTAACCGACTCGTCTCGGTAAGTGTCAAACACCAACAAAGCAAATCGACTCATGCAAAAATCATTTAGAACATAGTTTACCGAAATTCCTTTCGACCTTTAAATCCAATAAAAAGCTATATTTCATCGATTATCAAAACATGTTTAGGAATTTATCAATCAAACAAACCTAATTATATTTTCTATCATATTCAAACTCTCCTTTAGAATTCATGTTCATCACAGAAGCATATCACACTACTCCATAATCATACTCAAACACAATTCATCACAATTCATCATCACATTCGACATTGAATAATACTTAAATTAAACTCAAAATAAATTCAAGTACAAGAGTTTTACCACAAGATTCTTCAATCATAAAATAACTTAACAATGGAATTTAGAGCAACTCCAAGCCTCCAATTGAATGATCAACCACCAACCGAATTCCCACTACTCAAAATTTGTCCCTCCTATGAGGATTAATAAGGTATAACCACTCTTTTGGTTTTAGTAGTAATGGTGTTCTAACCTTTATCAAGGGTTAAAATTCTTACAAATGAAATCGCATCTAGGTACATCACCCTAGACTTTAACTTATACATGAAAAATGCTTGGAGAAGAGGCAAAAACGTCTTAGGAAGTAAACGGGAGGGAAATGATCAGCCTCCTATTAAATGTGTTGAGTAAATAGATTGTTTAAAGCTTAATTAAAAATCCCGTTTTTGGAGTAGCTGGCGGCGAGGAAAGTAGTCGGCCATCTCCTTTCTTGTTGGCGGCTCCTTTCAGCTGGTTGGCTGATAATCACTTGACTCGTCTGACATCTCTTTTCTTGGCTGCCATCTCCTTCACCATCTTCTCTTTATTTCCTCTCTAGTCCTTATTCTTTGTTTCTTTCTTCAATCTTTCTCCAAAACTTTCATAAACACTTATTCCTCTTATTATTCATCATAAGAAAGTTATACTTTAGTATATCGTTCATCCTTTCGCTTCCAATTCCCGTCTTTCTTTCTTATTTTTGCGCTTCCTTCTTCTTGCTAGCTACAAAATACAAGAACCAAACTTTGCACGATATTTGCAATAAAAGTACATTTATTACCATAAATCCTATTTTAAAAGTGTAGATAACGCGTATAATAACATGTTGGATTTGAGCGTTATCAAATCCCCTCACACTTAATTTTTCTTGCCATCGAGCAAGTAAAAATAAAAACTAAACTAAAAATAAACGCAAACTTTTATTCAAAACATCTATTCTATTTTGAGTCTTTAAAAACAAGGCACATAAAAGTAGTACACTAATCCGATGGGGCGTGAGCACTGGACAATTTTATCAGAAAGGTCTTTTATTGTTTTGAGCAAACAAAAGCAAAAACACTAGTCACCTTCATTTAATGATCACTTCCACCATTCATGATACACCACTTTTTCTCCTTTTTTCAACTTCAAGTATCACGTCTTGACACATTGGCTAATCGAAACTACGATTTCACTTCTTCTTCTTTCATCTTCATAATTTATAGCTCATTGGCTATTTATATTTAAGCACATAACTCATTGTCTTTTTGGCTTCTCTTTCACGACTCCCTCACACTTTGGACGAGCATATGCTACAAAAATACAAACTAGAGTAGCTTCTTCTCTCTTGTTGAAAGAACTCATGCGAACACAAAGTGTGATCAACTCATAATCATAAAAAAACGTACTTCCCGCTACTTTTGACTAGTAACAACTTTCAGTCACTTTTTTTATCGTAAAGTTTTTCTTTTTATCATTTATGTGACAATCCGTCAATTTATGATTGATATTTTATTCTCAGATATTATTTAAAAACATTATTTTAATGTTATAATATGAACTCACTTATTTTTGGGAAGCAATTTGGATTTACGTCTTGAAGTAGCATCGACTACGTCTAAACCGGAGGATTCTACGTTACGTGCTTACGTTTACATACACCGTCTTTGGTGACAGTCCGACATTTCAGAAAAATAAATTTATCCGTGAATATTATTTTAGTTTTAAATTTATGTTGGTTCATAAACTCACAAACTTCCGAGAATAGATTAGGAATTACGATTTTAATTTAACGTCCTTTACGACTAAACCGGAAACCTTAGGATTATGTATTTACGTTTTCGAACTCCGTTTTTGATGAGACAATTTTTATTAGATTCGTTTTGTGACGTTGATTCATAAATTATAAAAACGTTTTTCGTAAAACGACCCGAGGGCACGCAAATCGAGAAAACTAGAATCGAAGAATACCCGTAAATTAGTAAGGTGGGACAAAACACATTATCCCACCCTACTAGCACCATGGGACGGCACAACATGACACCACAACAATATGTGGCATCTTGTTAACTTGTTATTTAACAAGTGTAAGACTAAGCTTACACTTTAAGCTTTTACTAGTTAAAACCATCAAACCATCAACCACTTCTCATTACCATCATTCCATACATGCAAAACTACTTCAAAATCCTCTCAACATCACCACCTTGCCGTCCACTTTTGAAGATCAAACACCCCTTTTGATCTTTTCTAGCCATGAAATACATGTTATCTAGCTCTATCATGGAGTTCTATTGAAACCTTGATCATTTGGTGGCCATTTTAACAACAAAGGAGGTGATTTGCTTGTGTCCTAGGGCTGATTTCTCAACTTATGTTCTTGGTGTTTGATGATCTTGGAGTTACTCTTGGTGTTCATCAAGTTCTTGTCTTCCAAAAACAAGAAATACACTTGGTTGGTAAAGAAGATCATCCTCTCCATTTTCTCTTGTTATTTTTGTAAAGAACAAATGTATTTTCTTTCTTGTTGTATATGTATATGATGAATATATGATGATAAAAATGTTGTGTGGGGATCAAGTGTTGATAAATATGCTTAAAAAGGTTAATAACTATATGAAACAAGGCTAAAATCATGCTTATTTAGTTGGCTGTATAAAAACAGTATATAACTAAAATTTGAACTGATAAACTTACATGGTAGAATCCATTTACAGTAAGTACAAGATGTTATACACATGTGAGAGTTGGCCATGCAATGGAATCATTGTAATGAGTGAGATATGATCAAAACAAGTTTAAAGTACAAATCTGAGTTCACTGTTTTGGACGATTTTTAGAAAATACTTAGAGGATGATTCAACAGTAGCTATAGTAGAGTTAAATGGAGCACATATCATGTAGTTTATGTGATAAAAATTTGAGCTTCTATCTCCATATAGAACTCTAGATATGGCAGTTTTGGTGAATATGAAAATAAAAATCAAATTTTGAGAATTAATGTTTATTATTATTATATAAGCACTCAAAATTTTATTGTATAAAATGTAAAATAAAAACCCACTAACTTATGGATTTTATTTATATAAATATGTAAAAAAAAGGTTAAATAAGTGTATAAATTATAAAAATGGTAGTGAAATAATACTTATAAGTAATAAAAACTATAAACTTGATTTTTACGACTTTTTCGGCTATTACCGTAAAATTAACGTTTTTCGCCAATTAAAACTTAGACGATCAAACCCGTCTAATGTAAAGTTTTTAAAATTCATATACTGATATATAAGTAACTAATAGAAGTAAAAACCGATAAAACCCGAACTATAGGACATACGGACATTAACGAGCTAACTAAGCATATTGGACTAATAATTGGACTAAATAAGATAAACACTTATAAAAAGTACTTATTGGGCTTAACCCATTTGGGCCCAACATGGAAAGTATAGATACTGATAATATAAGTATAAAATGGATTAAAGCAAGTTAAAGAACTTATAATAAGCTTATTGGACTTAAAACGTGTAAATAGGTAAAACTAGTAAACTAGTATAAAAGTTATCGACACATAGCACGAAAACGAGTAAATGAGAATATGTAAACCCACTTGATCATCATATATATAAAATCATCATATGTATACATAATTGTTATTTTTATAAAGTAATTGGACAAGAGTCTAAGAAGAGTATTATTTGTCTAGGTTTCCGTGATTGAAGCACGTACCGTACGTCCGAATTGCCGATAACCCGTTTTCCCACATCAACGTGAGTTCATAGCCTCGCACTCTTTTAAATGTTTTTATAAATGTTTTATAAACCCGCGAGGGAGATAACATGTTAGTTTTTATAAAATAGGACACCATTTGTCCCGATTGTTTGTTTATTGATTTGGACCCGAATGATTGTATGACCCGATTGTATGACCTGATAAATGATTAAAGAACCCGATAGATGAAATCAAATGGATTATTAAAGTTAGGTTATGTCACTAAAAGTCCCATTAGCATGAATTGTGAACTACCGGGATTTGGTAGACGCTTATGCATATAATAGTACTATTTGGGGACGATCACCCCAGTTCGCGCCTTGACGGTTGATCCCCGTCGTGCCACATTGATTGGTAAGCGAATTTATGTATGAGAAGATTTCCACAGCGTGACCTTTGTGACGACACGCTACTTTAGATGGGAAAATTGAGTATCGGGTTAGCTACCCGTTGTTTGTTTAGTAAGGTAACAATGTCATGCGGCTTATAATAATCCAATTAAAGAAATACTACTAGATGCACCGAATTACGAAGTATTGCCTGACTAGCAATACGGGGTCATACTATTGATATTATGTTTGTGTTTTGGTTTTCATAACCATATACGGTTTTTATTTAACTTTATACAACGTCGTAAGACGTATTGTATGATGTTTTTACAGTGTTGGCTCGTATAATGATTTTTAAGGCAAATGCCTATATTATGATTTTCGATAAGGATTTGTATAAAATGACTTTGGCTATTTTATGGGCTATTAAAATGATTTGTACCAAATGATTTTCAGTAATAATTTTATACTGATATTATATTGATGGATTTTATTAAACTCTATGAATTCACTCGGCGTTATCGCTGACCTTTTCTTTTAACATGTTTTATCTCAGTTACTTGAAGGTAATTCTCGGGAAGACGACAAGAATTCATGGCCCGCACTTAAACAATATTTTCCATTCAAATATTTTGTAAAACTTTGTATGAAATAATATGACGTGGGACCTATGTAACTTTGATATTTATGAATGGAAATGCTTTATTATTAAAACGACGCGACTTTTAAGCGTTGTCTATGATGTGAGTAATGTGCTATCCCGTAACACGAACTAGTCTTCCGATGTACTGAGTTGTATAAATTTGGGGGTGTTACAGTTGGTACCAGAGCTCTCGTTATAGAGAACGAAAGATTTTTAAAACCAAGGTTTTGAATAAAAAATTTCAAAATCTTTTAACTATAAACATTTTTCTAAAAATGTCTAAAAATCTTTTGACTATCACGGTGCCGAAGAATTCCCGAGTTACCGACAAGGCCAGACTGAGAAGTGTTATTTTAATATATATATAACATGGATTATATATATATATATATATATATATATAGAATTTAGTTAAAATAGTTTGGTTGTTTAAAATTGTTAAAATAAAAAGCCTTTTAAACCTTTAGATCTTTTATTTCTTAAGATGACATTAATTTGACTAAAAGAAAACAAAAAGTAAAATTTATAACATTTATATGCTGGGAGGGGTATAATAGGTATTATAAATTCTAAATTACTGCCTTCAATAATAATCTCTAAAATGAACCGCCGTCTCTTTCTACATCTAAAAATATTCATCTGCTCCATTTTTCCTCTAGAAGGAACACAACCAAATCTCACACTAATAGTTTCTTTTCGAGCGGTTTCATTCTCGTTTAGGGGTTCGTACGCTAGCTATACTCACGATCTACCATCCAAATAACCCTATAGTTCTGACCGATTTGTCTTATTTTTTAGTGAGGGTTTTGATTAACCATGGTTACCACTACCAACTAGTTGGTTTACAAAGATGCTATTAGTTGGTTATTGATCGGGTTTAGGAGTGTATCATCAATTAGTATAGGTTTATTTGATTTGGAAGTCAACAATGGTGGCGAAGGTTTTTTATTCATTTTGCGATTTTTGATGGGTGTATCCGTTTCGTGTGTACGAGTTAATTGTGTATGACTCGGTGGTGCATGAGCCGTCTGTGGAGAGGCCACTGGTTTACCATGGTGTACGAGTTCTTGGTGTGTGAGTTTGTAGTGTACTAGTCGGTTGTGTACAAGTCCGGTGGTGTACGAGTTGTGTGTAGCGAAACCACTCTTTCTCCATTGTGTACGAGTTCTTGGTGCACAAGTTCGTGGTTTACGATTTGGCGATGTACGAGTCGGAGCACGAGTTCATGGTTTATATTGCTGATATATCATATCAAAAAATATGAACCGCCGCTATATCAAATCGAAAAAATAAAGCGTTGTGTTTCAGATCCGTACGTCGTGTTTCAGACACAACCATTCATTGGTTCTTGGGGTTTCTCCTTAGCAGACGCTGTAAATTTTCTTACGGCTTATTTTGGTTAAATAGATAATCATGGGTAAAAAGAAAGGGTAGAAAGACGACAAGGAATTATTCTATTCTTTTTATATGATAAAATAAAACATAATGCAATGGTTTTGGATAATGTGCTTTTTGGTTCATGTTGACACTTTTTTTATGTGGTTTTGTGAATTTTTAGTCCTTTTGTATCAGTCATTTGAGATTTTGCACATATATGTGTCCATGGAGTTTCAGTTCATAGATGAATATAAGTTGTGTGCACAAGCTGATTTTGATGTATCGGTTAATTATACGTACATGTAATCAAATCCAATCCAATGCTCGTGTTTCATAGATTTTGGTGTATCGGGTGAATTACTTCGTCAGTTACTTAGACTCGAGATGTATCACCTTTAAGCTTATGTACGAGGTGTTTTAGTAATTATTTTTAGAATGTAAAAATGGTTGTTTATGAGACGACTTGTTATGATGTGTTCGAGTATTACTATTTTTTTGTACGTCTTTGTTGACAAGACTCACCTGTTGTCGATTTCTTTTTCTTCATACTAAGCTACTATATTTTGGTACTAATATGTATAAGTACAAGTTAGTTGTTCTTATGTTCAAAACAAAGTTAGTTGTTCTTCACGTGAGAATAATTAGTAGAAAAAGAATTTGACAGTTGACTATTATAAGGTGTATCACATATTCGAACTATAACAAAAAATACTAAAGAAAAAATCAGTCAACAAGTTAAAAGTAAAATGAAAATGTTTTGAATACCGTAAGATTTAGAAACTGGTTATTAAGTGTCTATGTTAGACTTCCCATTTTACCCTTTACTTCTTAATTATTCAAAAAACTACAACCCAAAATAACATCTCTTAGTTAATGACATCTAATCTCAATTACTAGATCTAACCGTCATAATTACTTTTTATTTTAATAATTATAAACTAATACACCACATTAACCTAACTCTCTCTCTCTATATATATATATATATATATATATATATATATATATATATATATATATATATATATATATATATATATATATATATATATATATATATATATATATATATATATATATATATATATATATATATATATATATATATGATGTAATTTTATTACATGATTGTTTGATGATTATTTTGATATTTATACGAGGTATTTATACGACGTAGATTGTCACAAGGAACCCTAAATCCCCTAGTAAATTAATCAAAGCTATTCTCGTAGGAATTCTAGCTGTCCTTGATCTAAACCAAGTTGTGGATATTTATGATCCCAACAAATGGTTGATATTCGTAGAAATGTTGATATTAGTTGATTGCGATATTGAAGAAGAATTGGCGAGATTAAATCTGATATCGATGTCATGACGATCTTTCCTTATAGAGTGGAGTTTTACAAAACATTACCACCTAGAAAGATGTCATCTGATTCGTTGTCATCCAATTCTTAAATTGAAATCGAAAGGGTGAATGTTGCACTTGAGGCTGTCATTGGAACTATTACCCAAAAGACTCATGCCACTAGTACCTTTCCGAGAAATATTGAATGTATGAGTCATCTCATACTAGTGACTCATTTGATAATTGTTGTTGTAAGAAGTTATAGAATCGGAAATTAAGTGTTGTTCATATCGAGCTTTTATTGCCCTATTAAGGTTTTTAAGTAAGGCTGAAAGTATTGGAAAATGAGGTAGGATATCGCATTGAGTATGAGTTGATTGAAACTTGAATAATAAATTTTTTTTTAACTTGTATGGAATATGAGATTATTAATGGAAGTCGTTAAGTTCTTTGATTGAATTATGAGGTTTTAAATGATTGTAGGTTCGTGTTAATGGTTGTTCCTAGGCCATTGTCCACTAACGAGGATGCCCAGTGTCCAGGAAATAAATTGAAGAAATCTTCTTCTGAATTGAGACCGATGGATCTTCCGGGACATGTGGAACACCTAATGACTCTTGTAGATTAGTATTCATTGTGGTATCTTTAATAAATAATCCCTAACTTAACTGAGACATCAGTTGGTAGGATGAGCTCTGAGAATTGTATGACATAGTGACACGTAATGTGTTACGGTACAATTTTGACTTGTTTGTGATTAATGAAAAGACTACATTTGATTGCTAAATTCTACATGTATCGATGTTATCTATCTTTTCTTGCTTCATCCTAATGTTCGCATTAGTGATGCAACCATTGAACAAGTACTCATCTTGAATTGAGTTACGTTGTGGATTATTCTCTTTGTATTCTTGAGTGCCATTGAGGTCACGAACCTCATGATTATTTGGCTTAGCTCATTTCCTATCGTATTGTAGTTAGTTCTTGGTGAACAACTCTTCATCACTCTTTTGCAGATCACACATTGTTTTTTTAAAGTTAAAATGGTATCCTTTGAGAAATTTAATTTTCATCACAATAAGGATTATTCAAAGTGAGATTTATAAGTGATGGATATCAAAATGAAGTTGTTTATAAAGTACCTTGGAAAACTTAATTAATTTCATAATAAAGAAAATCTTTGTAAATTTATACTTGTTTCTTATTTAAGAATTAAGCATGAAAATGTTTTTATTATAAACATGATCATAAAATTTTGACGAACTGAGTATTGCATCGTTAATCTTGAAATTGTATATAGTTGCGCGCGTACATACAATTTAGACTTGACCATGCAAGGCTGATTAGTAGTCACCATAAAACTGATTAATAAACACTAAATTTTCTTTGAAGATTGAGAAGAATTAAAAATTTATGAGATCTGCAAGAAGTGAAAAATAAGGACATAGTGTTAGGGACACCTACATATGTGCCTGTAGCATCTATTCTTCTGAGTCGAATTTACTCATCTGTGGAAATTGTCTTATTTGACAATTGACAATTCTTTCTTGTCCGATTTTCCCATAGTGTGATTCTTAGGAAAAGTATTAGATTACCGAGTGTTGATACCCGACTGGATGTATTGACATTCTTATCATTTCTTATGATTTGATTTCATTTGAATGACCTGGGTAACGATTCGAGGAGCTTTCGAATGCGTACTCAAATTATGAAAACATGGGATATATTCATATTCGTTAAATATTTTCATCTGTATCTGATTTGAAATTCTCTCGCCTAGATTATGCGTTGACCTTAATCTTTTAATAGTAGTTGTGTCTCCAGATATCCTTGAATTTGTGAAGGATTATGAGTTATTATTAGTCTTTTGAGAAGTTCACATCTTATCGACGGCAATGCAACTGGAAAGTTGATAGTGCCCGTAGAATGGATTGATTGATTATGACATGACGACATTGTCTTAATTGATGGGAACTCGAGTAGAATTCCCCTAAATGATAAGATGTTGATTATAAAAAATGATCTAAATAATTCTTGGTGAATGACCATATCCTGCATTTTGACTTGAAATTATACCATGAATGGTTGTGAATTAGTCATAGATATTATAATCTAGAAAGAACTTAAAATAAATATATTAAAAGATGTTTATATTATCTAAAACTTTAGAAGGTATTTGTTGGTAAATTACCTAGACTTTCGCCATTAAGGCAAGTAGAATTTGGTATTTGATTATATTTCCGGTGTTGCACTTGTGGATTGTGCACTTTACGTCAGCACCATCTGAATTAAAGGAATTACCGTACAACTGAGAGAGTTGTCGGAGAAAGATTTTATTCTACCGAACTCGTCATCATGAAGAGCTATGGTGTTATCATTCCTTTTGTTTATAGATTACTGTAAACTGAGTAAATTGACAATCGAAAACGAAATCCATAACTCGAAATGGAAGATTTGTTCGATCATTTACAAGGTTCTAGCGTATGTTTTAAAGATTTGATTCACGGCATGGTTATCATCAACTTCGCGTCCGCGAAAAAGATTATCTATTCCAATCACTACATCCGATACTTGTAATGAACGTTATGAGTTTCACGTGATGTCGTTTGGATTGACTAATGCACATGTAGTATTCATAAATTTGGTGAATCTCGTGTGTAGGCTGTAATTTGATAAATTCATGCTCGTGATCATTAAGGACCATTTATTTGTTTATAAGAATAAGAATGAGTTAATAATTGTTTATAGATTGCCCTGAATTGACCAAATAATAAAAACATGAACCTTGAATAATTAACATGTGATTTAAGACTTAGTCCTTTATATTAATTGACCGTGTGATTAATAGATAATGGAATCTATACTGACTCTTTAAAAATTAAGAGCCCTTTTATGACTTTGGATTTTACCAAAAAGAAATGGAAATATGTTTTGACAAATGTTTTAACAAAGGATTTTAAGGGATTATTCCCTTATACACAAACCATTTAACTAAACTTCTGTTTAGGGGTAAATGTTTGTGTATACTTCTAGACAACTTAAGAAGAATTGAGGAAACTATATAAACCATGACTTAAAATTTGAAACGACAATTTTTGCTTTTCAACTAAGAAAATTTTGACCGAAGTATAGCCAAAAATTTTTCGAACATTTACAAATCTTATTAATTATTCTCAATAAATCAACAAAAATTTTGTTAACTAAATTCAAATTTATTTTGAACATTTTATATAATTGGTCGAACTAAGAAATTTAAAATTTTTACGTTTACATTTCATAAAAGTTTAATAATTATTATTTAATTAGTTATAATAATTATCGACGCTTTAAACGCCGGATTGAGAAAAACTAATAAAAATGATAGATGAGACGAAACTGAAACATAGAAGATATGAAGAAAGAATTTTGAATAAATACGGTTATGATATTTATTTCATCAGGAGAAAGTGAATGTAGATACTAACACATAATATAGAAAAGATAAAGAATCAATTAGGACATGTTCCTTAATAATGAAGGTGAAAAATAAATTGCCGAACAATATAAAAATAAACAATGCTTGTAAGAAGGATAATATAGATAATAAAAGTGGTTCGCGGCAAATATGAACCATTAGAATTGAGGAGCCGATGGCGTTAGATGTATAAAAAGCCACTTGTGGTTGCCTAAATATTGTGAGATATAGTTATGTTGGAATCGTGTAAGTATAAGTATTCTATTCCTGTCATTTCTGATTTAATGTATCTTTAGCTGAAGAAGTTGTACTGATGACGATTTATGAAGGCAGACATCGCCTCATACATTAGTAAACGTCTAGCTATTGCAAAGGTCATCATCTGAATTTGATTCGATTTGGGTCATCGTCGACAGACTGACCAAATCTGCTAATATCATTCCCGTTAATGATAAATGCAAAAGAGTTATGTAAACATAGTGTGCCTGTATCGAACATCTTTATCAAGATCCTCGCTTCGCATCGAATTTCTAGAGATTTGCTCAGAAATCATTGAGAACGAACCTTGATGAGAGTACTTTTTACCACCCCAAATCGAAGGGACGAGGTAAAGTAACAATACAAAACACTAGAAGTCTTGTTTTATGTTTGAATGATTGACCTTTGGTAATGAACCGTATAATCATTTTCCTTTGGAAAGATTATCATTGATAACCATCGTGTTAGGATCGAGATCGAATCTTGTTAGGATCTAAATATTAGAGCATCTGTAAGCAGGAGTTGAGATAAACACACCCGACATGCACCCATTATGAGTTGGACATGTCTTTTAGGTTTAAGGTTTCCTATGATGGCGAACCTGACCTTACAAAATACTCGACCCGCGAGACCTGAAATGATTGTTGAAATTAGGATTTGATTATTGACTGTCGATAGTGGGCAGGAGGTTATGTGAATATGAAATGTAGATCTTGAAGTGCCAGATGGGTAGCGAAGTTATACCAAAAATTTTAACCTTGGAAGATGAATTGATGATCTGGAATATCATGGGATATAAGTCCCTGTTGTATGGGACCATTGAGATGATGTAAAAGATTGATTTGAAAGGCATATAAGCTGGATCTACCCTAGGACTTCAGGAGCTGTGTGAATTATGTTTCGTATATCGAACTTGATAAAATTTCTATCAAGTGAGAATCTGGTCGTTTCTTAGTAAAGTTTAGATCGGCGAAAAGTTGCATTCATAAAAAATATGTGAACATCATGGATAGAGAAAGTAAGTCAACATTAAGCCTGATCTTATTCCTGTAGTTATGTCTGATGAAACTCGCGTATTGTAATGAATTACACTTGTGAGAAAAGACCGAATGTGGAGGAAATACCCACATGGCTTTAACTCTATAAGAAGCGAGTAGTAAGATGATCTTTGAGGACAAAGATCCTGTTTAGGGGTAAATGCTGTGACAATCCGTCAATTTATGATTGATATTTTATTCTCAGATATTATTTAAAAACATTATTTTAATGTTATAATATGAACTCACTTATTTTTTGGGAAGCAATTTGGATTTACGTCTTGAAGTAGCATCGACTACGTCTAAACCGGAGGATTCTACGTTACGTGCTTACGTTTACATACACCGTCTTTGGTGACAGTCCGACATTTCAGAAAAATAAATTTATCTGTGAATATTATTTTGGAGTTTTAAATTTGTGTTGGTTCATAAACTCACAAACTTACGAGAAGAGATTAGGACTTACGATTTTAATTTAACGTCCTTTACGACTAAACCGGAAACCTTAGGATTATGTATTTACGTTTTCGAACTCCGTTTTTGATGAGACAATTTTTATTAGATTCGTTTTGTGACGTTGATTCATAAATTATTAAAACGTTTTTCGTAAAACGACCCGAGGGCACGCAAATCGAGAAAACTAGAATCGAGGAATACCCGTAAATTAGTGAGGTGGGACAAAACACATTATCCCACCCCACTAGAACCATGAGACGGCACAACATGACACCACAACAATATGTGGCATCATGTTAACTTGTTATTTAACAAGTGTAAGACTAAGCTTACACTTTAAGCTTTTACTAGTTAAAACCATCAAACCATCAACCACTTCTCATTACCATCAATCCATACATGCAAAACTACTTCAAAATCCTCTCAACATCACCAGCTTGCCGTCCACTTTTGAAGATCAAACACCCCTTTTGATCTTTTCTAGCCATGAAATACATGTTATCTAGCTCTATCATGGAGTTATCTTGAAGCCTTGATCATTTGGTGGCCATTTTAACAACAAAGGAGGTGATTTGCTTGTGTCCTAGGGCTGATTTCTCAACTTATGTTCTTGGTGTTTGAGGATCTTGGAGTTACTCTTGGTGTTCATCAAGTTCTTGTCTTCCAAAAACAAGAAATACACTTGGTTGGTAAAGAAGATCATCCTCTCCATTTTCTCTTGTTATTTTTGTAAAGAACAAATGTATTTTCTTTCTTGTTGTATATGTATATGATGAATATATGATGATAAAAATGTTGTGTGGGGATCAAGTGTTGATAAATATGCTTAAAAAGGTTAATAACTATATGAAACAAGGCTAAAATATGCTTATTTAGTTGGCTGTATAAAAACAGTATTTAACTAAAACTTGAACTGATAAACTTGCATGGTAGAATCCATTTACAGTAAGCACAAGATGTTATACACATGTGAGAGTTTGACATGCAATGAAATCATTGTAATGAGTGAGATATGATCAAAACAAGTTTAAAGTACAAATCTGAGTTCACTGTTTTGGACAATTTTTAGAAAATACTTAGAGGATGATTCAACAGTAGCTATAGAAGAGTTAAATGGAGCACATATCATTTAGTTTATGTGATAAAAACTTTAGCTTCTATCTCCATATAGAACTCTAGATATGGCAGTTTTGGTGAATATGAAAATAAAAATCAGATTTTGAGAATTAATGTTTATTATTATTATATAAGCACTCAAAATTTTATTGTATAAAATGTAAAATAAAAACCCACTAACTTATGGATTTTATTTATATAAATATGTAAAAGGTTAAATAAGTGTATAAATTATAAAAATTGTAGTGGAATAATACTTATAAGTAATAAAAATTATAAACTTGATTTTTACGACTTTTTCGGCTATTACCGTAAAATTAACGTTTTTCGCCAATTAAAACTTAGACGATCAAACCCGTCTAATGTAAAGTTTTTAAAAGTAATATACTGATATATAAGTAACTAATACAAGTAAAAACCGATAAAACCCGAACTATTGGACATACGGACATTAACGAGCTAACTAAGCATATTTGACTAATAATTGGACTAAATAAGATAAACACTTATAAAAAGTACTTATTGGGCTTAACCCATTTGGGCCCAACATAGAAAGTATAGGTACTGATAATATAAGTATAAAATGTATTAAAGCAAGTTAAAGAACTTATAATAAGCTTATTGGACTTAAAACGTGTAAATAGGTAAAACTAGTAAACTAGTATAAAAGTTATCGACACATAGCACTAAAACGAGTAAATGAGAATATGTAAACCCACTTGATCATCATATATATAAAATCATCATATGTATACATAATTGTTATTTTTATAAAGTCATTGGACAAGAGTCTAAGACGAGTATTATTTGTCTAGGTTTCCGTGATTGAAGCACGTACCGTACGTCCGAATTGCCGATAACCCGCTTTCCCACATCAACGTAAGTTCATAGCCTCGCACTCTTTTAAATGTTTTTATAAATGTTTTATAAACCCGCGAGGGAGATAACATGTTAGTTTTTATAAAATAGGACACCATTTTTCCCGATTGTTTGTTTATTGATTTGGACCCGAATGATTGTATGACCCGATTGTATGACCCGATAAATGATTAAAGGACCCGATAGATGAAATCAAATGGATTATTAAAGTTAGGTTATGTCACTAAAAGTCCCATTAGCATGAATTGTGAACTACCGGGATTTGGTAGACGCTTATGCATATAATAGTACTATTTGGGGACGATCACCCCAATTCGCGCCTTGACGGTTGATCCCCGTCGTGCTACATTGATTGGTAAGCGAATTTATGTATGAGAAGATTTCCACAGCGTGACCTTTGTAACGACACGCTACTTTAGATGGGCAAATTGAGTATCGGGTTAGCTACCCGTTGTTTGGTTAGTAAGGTAACAATGTCATGTGGCTTATAATAATCCAATTAAAGAAATACTACTAGACGCACCGAATTACGAGGTATTGCCTGACTAGCAATACGGGGTCATACTATTGATATTATGTTCGTGTTTTGGTTTTCATAACCGTATACGGTTTTTATTTAACTTTATACAACGTCGTAAGACGTATTGTATGATGTTTTTACGACATTGGCTCGTATAATGATTTTTAAGGCAAATGCCTATATTATGATTTTCGATAAGGATTTGTATAAAATGACTTTAGCTATTTTATGGCCTATTAAAATGATTTGTACCAAATGATTTTCAGTAATAATTTTATACTGATATTATATTGATGGATTTTGTTAAACTCTATGAATTCACTCGGCGTTATCGCTGACCTTTTCTTTTAACATGTTTTATCTCAGGTACTTGAAGGTAATTCTCGGGAAGACGACAAGAATTCATGGCCCGCACTTAAACAATATTTTCCATTCAAATATTTTGTAAAACTTTGTATGAAATAATATGACGTGGGACCTATGTAACTTTGATATTTATGAATGGAAATGCTTTATTATTAAAATGACGCGACTTTTAAGCGTTGTCTATGATGTGAGTAATGTGCTATCCCGTAACACCAACTAGTCTTCAGATGTACTGAGTTGTATAAATTTGGGGGTGTTACAATTTATTCTTGTCATATTCACAAAAGTTGTGATATTACTGCGAATTAGAAATACCAACTAGTAATAACCATTTATTCTAATACTTTTATTATTTTTATATATTTTTGAATTTCTGAAAAGTAAATGTATTTGACAAAATAGACCATTTTTCCTATTTGACCACCCCCTCACACTTAAGTTTAACATTGTCCCCAATGGTAATAAACGAACTTCAAAGTATAAGAAAATTAGAAAAATAAGGTCAGATGATACTACCGAATTTGAGATGTGTTTCACATGTGGTTTATTGCCTTATGAGTCTATAGAAAACTCCATATTTTCCATCAATACGGATACACAAATCAAACACTGCAAGTACTGCACTAACAAAATATTTTTTCTAAACCAAATAACATAAAACATAGAAATAACTCACTAAAATGTCTTAAATAATTATAAACTAAACAAGATAATGTCTTAAAACTTACAAATAAAAATAAAATAAATAAAAGGAAAAATAAAACGGTTCTTGAAACAAACTTTATCTTATCAGTCTTCATGAATCATGGATATCAACCCTCCATGTCCTCATCATCATCATGAGCTCCTCTTGATGATCCTCTAACATCAAAGTTTCAACTTGAGACTATAGAACTACCTCCACCATAATGTCCTGCACCTGTGAACAAGTAATCATCAACGGATACTCCATCACCTCCAAAAGAATTTCCTCCTCTATTAGGGTAGTGTCTGTAAGGATGGGGGTAAGGCGCATAAGGATATGGGTAAGGTAGAACAATTGGTGGCTCATAAGTTGGCTAATTAAAGTTTGCTTCACCCGCCAAGTGATGTAGATTAGGTACGCAATGCTCAAGTATTTAGTTATTCCTCATTGTCATGCTATCTCTCAATGCCATCATTCGCTCCATCTCACTCAAATGGGCATTCCAATAACCCTAACTAGCATTCAACCCACTAGGATAATGTTCCTCTTCTACCTGAGCTCTTTGTCACAAAGGCTCTGAATCTTTTAGACACTTCATATTCTTGTCTAATTCTCTTTCTAAAGACATCAATATCATTCTTCACATCCTATTGGTTACGAAAATTTAGAGACTACACTCTTATTAAAATAATCTATCCTCTTTGCTATCCATGTCACATAATGTCCTCCACAAATCTTACTTGTTGTTTTCATTCTGGGAGCTCTCTTGTACAAATATTCAGCAATAGCCCTCGCCCCTACTGCACTCATCAACTGTCACACCCCACCATGGCGGAATATAAGGCGCGAGCTATGGATATCATCACAACATGACGTATCTATATAGATAACTAATGAAGTAGAAATTTTATAAAAAGGTGACACAAATGTCATGACAATATCTCAAACAATGCAGGCGTCTAGGTAAGTAGGTAACAGTCCTACCTCTTACCCAAGACAAACAAACGACACAAACAAATCAACATATAGGTGTCTAAAAAACAAATGAAATACTAAGAGGAAAAGGGATCTCCTCCTAAATCCAATCCTAAGGCAACTCCAGTCCTAGCCACTTCTATTCTGAAAGTTAATCACATTATCACCTAAAAGAGACACTAAAATACGTCAACAATAATGTTGGTGAGAGTCATAGGTTTAGACACTAACTCCAAAAAAATTACATTACATTAGCTGTGAATAAACAACATTCAAGAACATATAAGACATTTTGGACATTTGGACAGTGTAGTACTAACATGCGTAACTATTCAATACTAAGCGCTTATTAGTTCCTTCCTAGGCTCCAAGCCTTTCCTATCTTCCTTCTTACATGGAACATTAGGCGCCCATACACCTAACATCCAAACTACAAGACCCAGTCTTGCACCCCAGGTTTTGCCTTGCCACCCTTGATATCAAGTCCTACTTAAATAAATTAAGTATTCCACATAGCAGTTAAGTGCATAAGTAAAACACATAATGTATAATTCAATACATTAAAAAAATTCACAAAAATTCATTTATAAAAACAAGTAAGTATGTGTCTCTTCCATCCCATTTGGAAATAAATCATTTAAGAAATATGAGACTATGAAACTCACCTGATTGAGCTTCTCCAAATATCCACCCACTTACAAAAACCAAAACTAACAAATACATACAATCAAGACATGAACCAATAACTAAAATGATGCATCAATCTATGATGGATGTCTAACCCCCTCCTACATATTAAACTCATATATATGCTATAAGCATCCCACTACACCCCTCTATAAATCCCCTAACTTAGTTAAGTTCATAACCTATCCCGTTAACATTTTACCCAAAACACTCCTAATTTTTATACCCCAAACTATGAGCCAAACGCCCACCTAACCAAACCCATACTTCCTGTAAAGGATACCTATGCCCTTACATGTGTTAGATAACTCTCACCCTTTTCCCCAACCTTAAAGCCACTGTTAAGGCCTCGATATATATATATATATATATATATATATATATATATATATATATATATATATATATATATATATATATATATATATATATATATATATATATATATATATATATATATATATATATATATATATATATATATATATATATATATATATATATATATATATATATATATATATATATATATATATATATATATATATATATATATATTATATATAT